>JAJSRV010000016.1:1120672-1720672 GCA_021527715.1 Neoseiulus cucumeris | reverse complement strand
CGGGGAATCAAGTCGGTGGTTTCTGGAATTTCGCGCGGTGTCAGTTTCACTCGACGACATTCGAACAGAAAGCGATCCCGACAGCCTCGATCAGAGCTGGCTCAGATGTCGAACATGAGGAATAATGGCGATGGCACGAACTGGTTGCTGCATCCACAGAACAAACGTCGGAGCATACGAGTGACAAAGTTTCATCGTAGTCGACCACGATCGCATTAATATCCGCAAGTAAATAGGAGGCAAACGGCTCGTCGGAAGCCTGGCGGGCCGCAAAGATATCTCTGAGGGATTTTCTCCATTTCCTCTCGTCATAGCAGTGCTTGGCCGGCAGCGTGTTGGCCTGAATCACGTTCACTCGGAAATCACCGACCGAAGTCCCCTCATACATAATCACAAGGATGACGCCGGCCAAATAGGATCATGAGCCAGTCTTACTGGATATGGATTCCGCAGAAATCTAATAAGATCCAGCTAGAGTTACTCATTCGGCGGAATCTCAATCGCGTGCGGACCACGCGTCTTCACCTGATATGAAGCGATTTCAGACCGAAGTTCTTGTACGCAATTGTGCTTTGTTCAATTGGCTGTTTGCTTGCGTCTCGATATCCCGAGTTCTTCGAAATTCCGTCCCTCGGTCGAGAGAAACAATTCCTAAGATCCTGCGGTTCGATGCAAATGGAATCAAACTTGTCGACCCAATTCGCTCGGACTTTGGTTCACTCTGCCTCAAGCCTCGCTCGATCTTATCATAACTGTTCGAGGGAATATTCTCTCTCGCCTCTGATATTGTGACGGCTCCCTAATTAGAGATTCCGTTCTGCGAAGGGTCAAACCCGCCTCATCACGCTGACAGCTTCAAAAATCCGTCCGTGGCGCATTCCGGTTCTATTCTTCGGCTAACTTGAAACCTACGCTCCGCTCACGCCAAAAGTAGACTGATTGAAGGGAGGGGTGATCTTGGTGATCGCTGCTTTCGAAACCAGAAACCTGTACCGTGTAAACTGATCATGAACGATTCAAACAACTTTTCATATGTCCAGCGTTATTGCGACATAGTTTGTTACGAATACTCAATTCCAGAACTGCCGATCCCATGCGCCCTCGAGGTTCGCGCCCATTTGAGGAAAGAGCCCCTTCGTTTCCATTGTGTCGAAACTTCCGTGCCCCCAAGGTGAGTGGTGAAGACGATTAATTTTAGCAGGGGGTAACGTGATCATTGAACACAAGAGGAGAACACTGCTCCTCGGAGGCTCTCCAGGGAGGCGGAGGACGATCATTCCGAATAGCCCTTCGAGCATTGTTCCACGCAAGTAAGTTGTCAGACAAATGTTCCCGAGAACGGGAGCGGTCAATGTGATCCACCTCGGATGAAATGAAACGACTCGAAGCGTTTCAGTTCATTTGAGGATTCAATAATTTATGAACGAATGACGGCCTGAACTAATTATTTCACTTCCCCAGCGAGAGTCTACTCGGATGAGCGACCAGTTTCAAGGTCGGTGATCGCCAAACTGTCTCCAAACATCCCCCTCTGATGTTTCGGCGGTAGTTTTGGATATTTCGTCGTCGACTAAAGTCGACAAAATAAAGCCCATGGTCTGAACGAGGCATGGGGCTGGAGCCGCGCTTCGAGTCGATGAGTGTCATTCGAGACTGGTTTCAACGGTGACTATATCCCAGAAATTATGAACGGGACTGCTGAGAAGAACTCGCCCCTTAATCAGGGTCGTATGGAACTTATTTCAAAGAATACAAGTTCTCAATATACGAGGAAACGTCGCCGAAAACCCTTCAGAAAGAAAGATCAGAATGAAACGCTCGATTTAATTTTTTGCTTGAAATGATCGAGTTATCAATCGGAGTTTTGCTCCTCAGGTGTTAGGAGCAGTGGATTGTCTACGTCCGGGAAGTGGCTGACTTCTTATGACTCTGTATCAGAGCAGCTATCGAGGTTCAAGGTAGCCACGGAATCAAGAATTCCTTTGTAGGTAATCAGCAAGCCCTCTACTTCGCAGTCTATTTCGTGCTGTCTTCGTGTTGTCTCTACGGAGTGTCAGAGTTTTGCCTTGTCATGACATGCGGAGTAATCTTCTTTGATCTGATGACGGCTCACGAATAAAGTTCGGGTTTCTTCCATTTTCGATGACTTGCTGCTATCGACTGTTATCAAGGCGCTCACGTCGGCGGCGCCTGTGCCTGAGAGCAGGTCAAGTGAAGATGTGCCGGACAATCAATTCAGGTACCGATCAGGTCCCAATCCAACTCCCGATCCAGCGCCAAATTCAGAAAGAAAGTCGATTTTTTGACTTTTGAAATTTGCTCCGAACTTGTTTTCCGCTAAAACCAGCAAAGGTTTGAAAATTGTCTCGTGAACTAGACACCATGACCTGTCTTTCGCAACCTTTCTCGAACCGGAACCACGCGAATCCAGTGTATTTCCGGTATAGTTCAGCGATTTTAGCTAAAATTTCCATGATCTCCATCGACCCGCTATATATGTATAGTAGAGATGGAAATTTTGTCAAAGTAAATGACCCGGCGGCCGGTCGCTCATTCAAGGAGCAGAGAAAATGATCAAATCAATTTTCTTTCGGAAAAGTTCCGTACTTTGATTCGAAAGAAAATGTGGTGTGCGGAGTTTTAGCAACACATGCCATTGTTGAGGGATCGATTTTTTGACTTGTTTTTTGTCCCCCTAATTCGGGCATTTTACCCACTGTGCGCCAGTCTCTTATATAGACTTCCATTCTCAGTCCCATTTCGAGTTTTTAGAAGGTCCTGTGAAAGTTCCCGAGCCCAGAACTATGATCGTCATGATTCTTCTCTTCCTTTATTAACGCCATCACTGTGTAATCACCTTCATTTAGGTCTTAATTCTGCGCCGCGCCGTGGGCGACGGATGGACTCGAGCTCCGACTATACAGGAGCAGCAGCTAACGAACTTGTTGATGTCGAGCGAAGTTTTTGACGATGACGTCCACGGAAATGCTCATTTCGATGATTCCCTGAGGCGATATTCCCGATAAATATCGTCGGCTAAGCTGGAATCTTATGAGCGTGAAACGGTGTTTCCACTCCGTGACCAACGGAACGGCCACGGACGGCATCGTCCTAGTCTAGTGAAAAAGTGATTCGGTTTGAGGGACAATGCACGCTTCGTCGGCTCCTACGGAGAGCTTGGAAAGCTCGGATGTTTGCTTGCTGGGACGGTGGAGGTGCGCGCACGAAATTAGCGTTACTTGCTTGAATGTTAGCTCGTCGCTCGCTCGCTAGCGCTCAGTGGTACACGGACACGGTCTGCCGAAACAACGCTCGCGAGCCCCGCGCTCCAGAAGATAGATGCCAAACTTGGTGAAGAGAGCGGGAGCGGCGACACGCGATGCGAATAAGGCTTGAAAGTGACATGGAAGTCACGTCTTGCGCTTGCAAGCGGGGGCGCCGCCGGCGGCGGTTTCATCGTATGTACAAGCTGCCGAGCATTGAAAGAATTAGTAGCCTCGTTAGGACCAACATTCATTTTTGCCGGCGACACCACTCTTCAACGAAAGACGTCGTTGATATAACTCCAAGAATGAAGGGGGAGGGGGGAAGGGGGGGCTCCATCTCAGAGCATTGACGTGACAGTTTTCAATACGGGATCTCGCGACTTTCCTGTCTCCTTTAATGATATCAATGTCTGAGTCAGGCACCGCTCGAAGCGGTTTGTTTCAGGGTTCACTGGGTTGGTTCCCCACCGTTTCTTCCAGACCACCATCACCAGTAGCTCGGGAGCTACAGGTGGTGACAGGCTCCATCAGACACGTTCTGTGAGAGGGAAACTCCGCTGATTTGAATGCTGTCAGCCAATCAACTCGTCATTCTGAGCCGCCAGACTGACGCCTTTCAGAAAATTGGTTCGACGAGAAATCCCTTCGATCAAACTCAATAGAATCTGTTGCCGAAACAAATTGCCAGCGAGCAAGCCCGCTCGCCTGTCGTCATAGGAACTGTTCCTTGTTCGGTTACAAACTTCGACTTCGCTGGAAGACAGTGTTCATGGATAGAGGCTGCGAGAGGAAAAATGGGATTCGCGCGAACTAATGGGTTTTTACACGACAGCACGGAGAATAAACAGCTTTGAGAATTCCGGCGATCCCGGCGGCGACGCGACGGCCGGCCGGCCGGCCGGCCAAGTCGTATTGAAAGAACTTTTGCATTCAACCGGTGCGTGTATGTATAGATGGCTGGACGAATGGATGGATGGGAAACGACGGGAAGCCGGGAAGCCGGGAAGCAGACGGAGAAGCAATCATATGTTCGAGTGCACACGTGTCTGTTGCTAAAATCTGTCAATGTCAGCTTTCTGGCCGTGGTTGAATTTTAAAACTGACGACGATCGCGTCCGTCTTAGCTTCGCTCGGGTTTGTTCCCCTTAAGAATCGCATACCATTGAGAAGGATCTAGCGTTCCGTTCCGGAGACGCGTCTGCTTCAGGAGAGCTGATTTTTCGAGATGTTCGGGAGAAGTTGACGACGATAACGAGCGGAATGACCTCAAGCTGGCGTTCGAACTTCCTCGGAAGCCTCCGAAGAGAAAGGAATTGAATGGAATGGGTATTCTGATTTCATAAGCAGTGCGCGGGCACAACGAACAACGCACCGACTGGATCCTTTGGGAAAAATTCAAATGCTCTGTCGAGAACGCGTCGCTTTGTGAAATTTTTCCCAGGAATCCAATCAATCCTCGTTCATTGAGTTGAATCAGTGGACAGGAAATCGGAGCGATCCCGTCCGCATTGTTGGAATCTCTCGGATTGCGTTCCGCGATCTGATCACGAGAAAGCATCCAAGCAGCACTGACGGAGGAACTGAATCTCTGATGAAATTGAATTACGCAGAGAATACATTCAATCTAACGATGTTTGGAAGGCTGACCAACGATTCAGAATAAGTACCGGGTGAATGTGTTCCCCACATTCCAGTCGATTAAATGCGACTCGACGATGAAACTCAGAAAAAGGATTTTGAGGAAAATTATTCCTACGAAGAAAGCTCTCATTGCTTCTATCACGAACACTTCTCACAAGCTGACTTACAGGGTTACCATTCTGAGCGAATAGAAAAAGCAGCACACAATGACATAGGAACAAATGTTCAGTGGTCCGAGTAGAAGCGCTTTATGGCCGCTTCTGGCCCCTTTGCTTTAGAAGTCAGGACCTCCAGCAAGGAGTGGGCTGCGGGTGAAGTGTGATTTTTAGAAGGTCCGTCGCCTGTCTAGACATTTTCGCTACACTGACTCAGGCTCTCGACTCGTTAGGCGGAAAAGCTCTTTAAGCAACTAAGACTCGTTCCTGCTCCCGGTCCCATACTTTCACTTATACAGTTTCTGCTTTTACTCAGTAAGTCTCCGACAGTCGTTGTAATTGCTGCCACTGCTGCACCATCCTTCGGAGTAGGTAAGGGAGCTGTCAAGAAAAGGATCACACCGCGATGACAGTTTGGAATCGTCCGAGCTAGTCACTATGAAACGTAAGGGACAGGTTGGAAACGGGAGCTCCGCGAGGAAACACGAATACTGAACAGCAACGTTGAATCTTTCAGAGTTTTCTCGACCGTTAAAAATGGATTCCTCCAATTCGTGGCACGATGGCGGCCTCGGACGGTCAACGACTTCATTCTTTGTAATTTCTCAACGGAGAGCAAGACTCCTATACAGTAGAGTAGCGGCTCCGCTTCCGGAATAAATAGATGTAAGCAAGAGAAACAATACAATTTGGATCGAGTTTCCGATAGAACGATGGTTGTAACGAATTTTATCTCTCCAACAGAGCGTGTTTTTCTCGTTCGCTGATGAGGGTTTTTCTCGACGCGAGCGATCGCAGGATAGAAGTCCGATGAAGAAAAGAACACGTTGTCGGACTCCACAGCAGAATCATCAAAGGAGTGGAGAATGGCTTCTCTCGATACGGACAGTTTATTTACATCGTTTCATCTTCATAATGTTCGGTTTTCGAGTGTTACAAAATTAGATCGGAAGCCGATATGAAGACTGAAGGAGATACGCGGATTTGATTGGAAAATAGAAAACGTCAACGACAACTTCTTCTGTTCGACTCGACCAGTCGAGTCTTCGGGAGTTTCGAGGCTGTGCAAACGAGAAAAGGGATGAAGATAACGGAGAGTACAGACGACCGGAAGGGCGTTCAGCGTGAGGAATCGAGTGGACAGATTGGAGAATTCAGGAGAGAGAATGGCGGACGAGTTAGCCTCGAGGAGTACAAAAGAGAAAGCGTTGAAGAGCGCATAGAAAAGGGTCAGAGATCAAGAGGAGACGGCGGCGGAAGAACAAAGCGACGGCGAGCTGCTCCGCTAACCGGTCATCCATCCACGAGAACTCATTCGACGCGACGCGAAACCCTCGGCGCGCCTCTTACAACTGAAACATCCCTTTCGGGCTCGTCGTGAAAATGAACGAATCGTCTAGGGAACGAACGAATGCGTTTGTGAGTGCTCGTGGTCTGTCGAAAAGCACGACGAATGTCCGCTGGCAGGTAGCTAATGAAGCGGTTTGTTTTAATGTGCGTGCTCATATTAAGGTCAGCGTCGCTACCTTCTGGTGACCGGACTCGGACCTCTGAAGTCGCGTTTTAATTCAAGTACGGGCTTCTCTCCTCTGTTAGCTTCTTCTCCCCACTCGGCTCTCTCGGAGAAAAACACTCGAGCGTCCCTGAATGCCTGCGCAAACTCCAGACTCGGTACTTCTGAATAAGGTCCCTCATGTTTATAGTCCCCGACGCGAGCATTCTTCTCTGGAGCAGGTTCCGAGTATCACAAGCGCACTCTGTCACTCCTGATTCAACAGTCGTTGATGGCAAACAGATGTCGAATCTCCCCAGAAAAACACGACGAAACAAGGTCGACCGAACTGGTGACGACGAGAATAATTCAGACTGCGAGAATCATTGTCAAACTCGGCTCTGTTTGAGAAGTTGATCGATTCAAGCACGGCGCTTGTTCGAGGCGCTCGGAGGATCCCACTGATGACTCTTTGAGTGAATTTCGGATCATTCTTCATGAGAGTTCACGATCATCTTTGACCTTCATGATAAACCGAGAAAACTTCTAAGGAGTACTCTTACGGAACCCAAGGGCAAGCTTTCTTCTTTGACCTCAGATGAGCGAGCGCTTTCCGATCGTTAGCTTCGTGGAGCCGATTCTGGAGTGGTACAAAGAGTTGGACACGATTATCAGAATCTTACAATGAAGGAGGAAACGGGACGACGAACCAAAAGTAAGCGCGTCCCGTGGAGGACAACACCGGGAATTGAATAGGACGAAAATTGTGCAGAAAAGACCGGGTTCGACGCAGTCTCGGGAGACGGTGTTACGCGAAGGTAAGCGACGTTCCGAGGAAGAGTAGAGGACGGCCACTGTGAGATTGGATGATGCGAGCGTGAGGAGAGCGCAAAATCAATGCTCGAAGGAGTGAGATCAAGAGGCAGACCCAGGGGATAAGGAAAAGAAAACTCAAAGACCAATGGGATCAGACGAGCCGGTTCAGGAATCCGGACACAACGGTCAAAGGGAATGATTGCAACATTGACATCGAGCCGAGATGCCTTCAGAGAAAATTTGAAATCCGACTTGAATGTCGGCCATTATGAACGTTAACGACCGAGTATCAATCGTTCGATAACCTCATGGAAATTCAGCAACACCTTAGAACAATTGAATTCGACATTTGGATGAAGCACATACCTATGTATGTATGTTGTCTTCGTTCTTTCTTTCTTACTTAATGCCACTTTGATTTGAAATGTGTATGGAGACTGAGCAGGGCAGCAATTAGCTGAGCCTCGAGGTCGAAGACGTGGAATCGATCTTCGCCTCGTCGGTTGATTTCGATTGGAGTCTGGACTCCCGACAGCATGGAATGCTCTGTGAAGCAGGGAAGCAATAGCCGAGGCAGAACAGACAGCGCGATGGAGTGAAAAGTAGTAAATAATAAAAGCCGTGTAGACGGGTATAAGGAATACCCAACTTGTAGGTCGAGGTCATCTATCCTGACGGCCGAAATGTTCAACGCATTCGCTCTGGTGGGAATCGGAGCTGCGTTGGCCGCCACCTGCCTCCAACTGCATCGGGAAATCCAATCATGCGACCTCGAAAAATCCTCGTCCGTTCATTTGTCGTCCGAAGCTCGAGAGTTTCATGACCTAAGATGGAAAACGGACAACATTGAAAAACAGAGAAAGAATGATGTCCGAGAGCTGTTGCCCAAGTCCCTGAATCGAGATAGAGTTTCGGGAGAAAAGGTTCAGACTTTATTGTTTACCCATAAATAGGGTCTGTTTCTCCAGGAAGTCAATAGCGTTCGTTTACTTTCTGGGATGCGGTCACGCTTTGAAGTCGTTTCCATTCCGGTGGGAGTTGGGATTGAGTTCTCGAACAATCGCATCTGACGTGGGCTACACGACGCTCAGGCTGTTGGTCTAGTTTCAACACTCGGATGTTATTCTTTACTTTTTGGGTTTATTCACCTCGCTGCTAGATATCTGAATATTTTGAGCCTCGAGCCTCCGCTTCGGAAAGCTCGAGGGATGTGATCGTCCGGAGGATAGAGACGACTAACAATGCCAACAGTTTCACACGAGGCGGCCCACGCGGTTTCGTCGATTCTGTCAGGGGACTTCCGCGCCGATCCCTCGACGAGCTCCCTTTCCATTCACGCCAAGTGATCACGGAGACAACGGTATTATCTCGCTTCGAGCCCCAGAGCTGTCTTGAAAGTAAAGAACCAGAATGAGCTCGCGGTGCAAATCTTTCTTCTGTTCCGCTCCGGTGTTTTTCCTTTGCGACCTCATTTATTGTTTCTCCCTTCGTGACGCTCGATTCGTTTCCAGTAGCAAAGAGAGGAGAAGACTGAGGACCTATTGGTAGGCCCCTCGGTTGTTTACTCGGCCTAAGGCTCGTTGTTCGGACTCGTCCTATTAAGAACGGCGTCACTAATTGCGTAGCGAGCGCGGACGGAACCAACAATAGAGTGACCGAAAGGACGGCCGACCAGGGAAAAAACTGAGTACGCAGAGGAGAAATATCGCGTCTGCGACAAAACTCTATTAGACGATCCGATGCCCCGTGCATTTCACGAATCGACCGACGTTCTTCCCTCGATAACACGATTAGAAGCAAAACGACGAAATAAAACTCCCACCATGCAGTGCAACGAGAACCCGAGAGTCCCGAATATCCGATACCCAAAAGATCTGAAATGGAATCCTCGTCGAGACCGGCGGCGTCGACACGAATTGAGCGAGATACGCTCTGTTGATGTCCAGAGCGAACTTGATGCAGTATCGTTGAGTTTTTGCTCCCTTGCAAAAGGATTCTCTCCGATGGAGGCCATAACACCACGACGAGGTCTTCGCCGTCCTTTTCGTGCCTTCCCGTGCAACGAAGAATGACTGTCGTTCGGTGTTACTATGTACGTTTTTGTGCTGTAATTCCGTGCTGCATTAGATCGAGCGTATGTTCCACGGAAGAGCTTCTTTTGGCCGTAGGTCTTTCCTGAATCATGGTGTCACACGTGCTCGGCGGGCATTCGCTTGGCCACCGGATCATCCAGAGACACGGCATCTCACGGATCCAACTCACACAGATGCACGCATCAGGCTGGAGGTGGTGGCCTACCTGGAGCAGGAGTGCCTGCGGCGGTGCGTTGCTTATGCAACACAAGAACAAACAACTCCCTTCGGACTACGATCGACCCTTGCGATCGGGAGGTCCCGCATTCTTTCGATTCGAGCGATATTTTGATTCTTCGAGTTTCAAGAGATGAATCTCTCAAATTTCTGCCAGAGTTGATCGTTCGAGAACCTCCTCGTCGATTAGACCCCGGTCCTGACCTGCAGTCCGCAGAGTTCGACGAGAACGGTTGGAATTCCGCACGCGATGTCGCGTGAAGTTTTTATACTTTTTTTAGATACTACCTTCGTTGGGTTCCTCGAAACCATTTGGATAAATTATCGAGTCCCGAGAAAATTCCAGCTTCTCCCGATTCCAGACGTCGGGCGTGCCGTGCTCTGTTCCGCCCGACCACGATACCCTCGTTAACTCAAACGTCCGGAATGATCCGAACTTGGGATTAAATCAGCCCACCGCGATTCGTAATCACTCGCGTTCTGCCAATCACGTGTGCTTGTTTTTTCTTCTCTTTCGTTTCCTTTAGCGTTATTTATCCGAATACGATCTTGAACGACGTGCTACTTTCGAGTGAGCCCATTTTTCTTCTACGTTTCGCCGAGACTTTCCCGCCTCCGTTCGACTTTTTTGGGGAATTGTAGATCAGGAACTCCTCCATCATTTTCTGCAAGCTCCGCACCGAGCCCTTATGACTGGTTGCTTTCCGCTGAGCTCCTGTTCTTCTCTAATATTCGGTGGAGGTCTCGAGAGAACTCAGAACTCTGTAAAACTCATTCGTCTTCAAGAGCACTTAATTGAGCGATACCGATGCGGGATGCACGTCTGGCCATTTAGTTAATGAGTTTCTGTTTGAAAACTCTGTACTCGGAGCATCCGTGGTTCTGCATCTGCGTTAGCCGGTTTGATGAACATTGCAAGGCACACGAAAGTGAGACCGAGATGCCGAGCGTGGTTTACGCGGCCTCAAAATTAACGTCGTCTCGTATCTCAATTCATCGCTCTAAAAAAACGGCGGTTCTGCCACGCGGCGAGAAGTGACGGATTTTGCAGTGGGCATAACTTTCATATTCTCGAGGCCTAGGGCGCCGTCCGCCGGATGCAGCGGCGGAATCAGAGTGCAAAGGAAAGATGAAAGATCGTCCGAGCTTCCACAAACTTTCCAATAAGACGCAACTCCTCCGCCGAAAACTTGTTGCCCTGCTTCGAGGTTTCTTCAAGTTTTACTCTTCTCCGAGCTCTCGAAAAACTCTTCGCGCTCGGCTCGCGTGATCCAAATGCCCGACAAATACAAACTCCACTTCTCGCAAAACCTAAAAAATGTATTTTTAGAGCTGGGGCCGCGTCAGACATCGGATGCATCATCGTTTGTTGCGTCTGGCTTCCATAGGTAATTATGAGAGTGACGCAGACGACAGCTCTCGTGGGATCAGTCATCTTCCCCGCGCTCCGTATTTGATCTTGTCATAGTCACAAGCCTTAATAACATACGGGCGTTATGGGAACGGAGACAGAACAAAAACCTTGCCGGCGAAAAAAAGAAGCTGACAACAGCGAATATCATGACAGAAAAGTCGATCTAATTATAGCTTTAAGAACTAATGACGAAGCGCGAATCGAAAGCCCGTGACGGGAGATATCGAATTTCGACGAAGTAGATAAATCTCCAAAAGTCAGCTGCATTAACTTCCGTCTCCGGAACTCGGGGCAGTCTCCTCCGGATTTCTTGATACACCCCTGTTTGACAGGTCCCATAGAAGAGTTAAGCTAAATATAGAAAATTTTCAAGAAAGAACCGTCCTGCGAGCCGATAGACGTGCAAAGTTTACGAACGCATTCCTGGTAAGACAACGAGTTGTCTTTCTTCACCTTTGTCTTCTTTCGGACTCAAGTGTTTTGTTGTGTTTTGTTTCCTTTTTTTTCCTCCGATCGTCGTTCGCTCGAACTCTCAATCACGGAGCTTTCCGTCCCATCAACTCGATGAATGTCCGATTGGCCATTCGTATGCCGTGAATAATTCGACGCGGAGTTTGTTGATCAGTTCCGTCAGAAAGTTTTGTCAAGCTCGAAATGCCGAACGCATATCAAGCGAGGCATTCTGAGAACGTTGGGTTCAGTGCTGCAAACTCCGAAGACAGTCAAACCGGCAGCGAGGACGGAATCTCATCCAATTAGCCACACCCCACTGCGTCCAAATATAAGCGACTCGAGCAGGTGTCGCGTTTGCGATTTCTCAATATAACACAAATGATTCTCGCGCCCACGACAAGAGAGCACATTCGTCGATTGAACCTTATCCGACTGCAGTCTCGTAAACACCGAGTTCGCCGCTGAATGTGTGCAAATCTCTCTGTTTAGAATTCAGATCGTTCGTCGATCCTCCACGTGAGCCACCTCACCCAGAATCGTTCCTCAATCCGAGTCCACTCTTCAGTAGTTGACCAGATGGCATGAAACACCAACTCATAAAGTTTTCCTCTGACTCTCTGCTCGATGTCCCGAAATGGTACTCACGCAGTTAGCGTAGAGGAACAACGGAGCTACGGACGTAAGGGAATCTGTCGTCTGTGCAATTTTTCTCCTTTTTCCTCCAAAAATGAAATGAGTGTAATCTGTTTTACAGCTTCAAGAAGTCGTGATCGATTCCTCCATTCTCAAACCGCGGCCAGGGGCCCAACGGAAATCTTTGAAGAATGATTTCTTTCGCATTGAGCCGCAATCAATGCACGAACTCTGAGATTTCTCCGTTTCTCTGCTCTGGGAATTTGGAAGTCGAGTCGCATCTTCGGCGATCCATCTCAGGGGGATTCTTTCGGAGCCAAATTCTTCTCCTTCCGGAAGAGACGCAACTGCTTCGTCAAGCTCTTGAAAAGCTTCGTCCCTACTGACGCTGTAGACCGGAAACTCAGCTCATCTTGGCGTTGCGTCGAGCAACTTGTGGCCCGATTCTCAGTCAATAAGCGACACAAAATCTCCTCGTCAAACGAACCAAAAAGGAGTGCCTCCGTTATACTTAGAGCCGCGCCGTCCGTCGTGGCCGGAACTTCGTCAGCTATTGAGTTCAGAACCCACAAAGGGGAAACCACCACGCTCGACCAGACACGGTGAGGACGAGAACCGGAGAAAAGAGCAAAACAATTTCTGTCGCGTATTTCCGCTCCTCGACGGAGCAGATAAGTGTCTCACTCAGATTTTTTTTCCCCCATTGATCGGAATCGCCGTTCAGATCTGAAAGCTTCCATACTCCTTCGCAGCGGGTACACATTCGTGGCAAACGCTCAAAATTCAATTTAAAGCATTTTCGTCCCGTCCCTGTCAGTCGGTCGGTTCCGTCGACAAGACCAGACTTGAAACGTCGAGTCACCATGAAAGCTTTGAGAAACAGTTTTTTTTCTCCGTCAAAGAAACAAGTCGTGTACTCGGCGGCACTGATACCGCATTTCTTTCCATTGAGCTCGATGATATCCTCTCGGACAGCGTTCACTCGTTGAAGGGGATGTTACTTCGTCTGTCGAACTGAAACTCGATTCAGATGTTTTGAAAGCAAGAATGGGCGGGAATTCGTTGCAGCGGTTACATCGCTGTACATGTTCGGGACGCAAAGGTCATCGCACCCTTTAAGTTTTGAGAAATCGATTCGTTGTTGATGCTCGCGCGAACGACCGAGGCTCATGTCGATAACGCGTCGGATTGTGTTGAATATCCTTTCCATCGGAAAAATGCCGGCCTGATCGGCATAGAATTCGATCGGCGGAATTTAGCTCAAAACAGAAAGGTGGTGGTGGCACACTTTGGTATGGTGAGAATGAGCAACGATTCCAAAAGAAAAGTGTGGGCAGTGGCGTACCTAGGCAAAATGCCGCCCGGGGCGGAACTTGAGATTTTTCGAAGAAGCCGCCCCTCGGACCTCGGTCAGCCTGAAGTGACAACTAAAAAGAAGGAAAGAGTTCCAAAATAACAGAAATGCCGCCCCTCGGAAGTGCCGCCCGGGGCGGACCGCCCTCTACGCCCCCCCCCCCCTAAATACGCCACTGAGCGTTGGCTTTTAGCCGATAGCGTCTGTAACTGAAGTACTCTGTATAAGCGGCAAGCTTTTTGAAGAATTATCATCTGAGCGATTCGAGAACTCATGAACAAGGCTTGAAGGAATTCTTACCGTGTTCAATCTGCACTCTTAGTAGTTCTATTTTGAATTCTGTACATGCAGCAAAGGGTCAGAATGACGAAGAACTCTGCGTCCGGGGTTCTCTCTTCGAGAACACGCATTCCGGCGAAGACTTGAAAGCCTCGGAGTGCACGACCCCATTCTCGGAAAAAATGCTTTCGCATGGTTTCCCCAGAATCTTTTTGTGCTTCTGGGGAACCGCATCCACCGCCACAACCATTCCAAGCGTACATTGATCCCTCTTACGATGAGTCAGTTGTTATTTCAACGTTGTTTCCCTTTTATAAGACTCTGTCATATGTGAAACTGATTCACCACTTGTGACCATCATTTGCTGCAATTCAAGGACGGTTCTGCACCCCATTCTATCCAATTCGTTCGATCTGGTTGAACATCGTTTTCTGTCGATGCAAACCCATTCCAGAACAAAACGGCGGCGCACAGAAAGTGTCTATCCTGCACGGAGAAAGCGCGCGGCGATGACAGTTCCGTGCGCGTTGTTTGTCAAATCGGTTTGAGGGTCAGCATTTATTGTTTCGACGATTAACCTCTGCATTCAATTGCCACGACGGAAGTCAACGTTCATCCTCGTTCGCTAGTTGAAGCACCCGTACTCAGGACTTGAAAACGAAGAATAAAAAAACCGGACCGATGGCTGTATCCGATGTACGGACACTCTCGGACGCTCGGTGTTTAATAACTCCTGATAACTCGGGAAGCATGCGGGTGACTTTTTATCGTATCGTGTTACATTCGCTCCAGTGGGACGTTGTCGCCATTGGCGCCGCGAGCTCTCAGAGAAACACTACACTCGCTCGGAAATCCTCTTCCATCGAGCAGAGATCAAAATCGGAGTGGATATTCCATTTGCTTCTCGACGACAGAATGAATAAAAACCAGTTCTCGATGTCGGCGTTCTTCTGTTGTTGCAGGCAGCTCGCCGCACTCCTTGGAACAGAAGAAAGGAAACAACATCGACGTCAAGGTCGCGTCGAACTGTTTATGCATTGCTCTCAGATCTGTGTTCTGCACGGCCCGATGATCAACGAAGAACGAGAACAAGTTCCTCATGGCTCGTGTGTCGCGACGTTCTGAATCCACTTCGAGAAAATATTTTCATTCCATACTCATGCGGAATACCGGGAAATTAATTGTTCTTTGGCCGTAGAAGCACACAATGGTCGGAGTTTGAGCGCCAAAGGAGACTCCGAAGGTCCAGACAGAGAGGAAGCGCGACAGCAAAACGAGCGACCGTTCCGTGAGGATCAAGGGATGTTCAAAAATGGAACAACTCCGAAAACGGATGAGAGCTCATACCTCTCACCTGTCCTTCGGTTCCCGCTGTCGTTGTGTGTCGCAGCTACGGTGCTCTAAACAAAGCAGCCCTAAATAAGCAAAAAAAAAATAAGCCTTTCGGTGGACTGGTCCAGCGCACACCTTTCCATGGAACTGAACTACGAAGGACTCAGACACGGACGGTTCCAAGGCTGTAGCGGGTAAATCCGCTCGAGAGGGAATTGTCGACTTTCGAACACAAACAGATCGGTGGATTCACTTCAGCAAACGCACGATAGAACAATCTGTCCCGATGGAATTGTTCCACTTACGAACCTCCTGGAGATAAACAAAACGAAAACAAGAGGCCTCGAATCGGACTCCAGAAGCTACGAGATGAAGTTTTAAATAACCGAAATCGTGAATCAGTTCAATGTAGGACCATCCGTCACGAGAAACCTGGCTGAATCTTCACGAGTCATCTTCAAGTACTCACCATTGATGATATCCTCGGTAGCCGTTGTAGACATGTCTCCGAAAGCAACGAGCGCTTCAAGTTCCCTAGTCATGTTCGTTTGAGGCGATTTCCTCGCTCAAGTTAGCTCGAGGCACGCTCCTGTAACGAGACGAAAGAAAATTTCTGAGTTTTTGATGTTCTCGGGTTTCTCCGGATTCGAATAAATGAGTTCCTCGAGAAAATCAATTTCGCCGATGCCCAAGAAAGTTGTAAACAAAACTCCGTTCGTGCTCCTCTGTCTACAAGAATAGAAAACGGCGGATACTCGTCGTGTTTTGTTTTTCAACGACTTCCAGACATCGAACCCCCTTCTTCAAAAGGGGCAACGGATCATTTCACGGTGTTGCCGTCTTCCGTTCCAAAACCCGGCCCGGGACGAGGAGGGAACGCCGTCAACAACTTTTCAAATCTGAGATCCTCTCTAGCCTGTTTTCTCCGTCGTATACCGAGAGAAATAAACAGCGGAATGGCGCGTTTACGGAGGACACCGCGAGCACGTCTTCGTCATCCGCGGACGGCAGGAACTTGTTTCTCCCTGAACGTAAAAACTCGAATGTGGACAAGGAAACAAGCTTTTGCGTTCGGGGACACGGTCAGAGTTCTTCTCGGCTTCAGAATAGGCGTGGCTCGCTGCCGTTCTTTGCTTCCGAGAGCTATTCCGCAGTCTCAGCGTCGTGCTTGGCGACAAGAACAAGCTCGCCGGCTTGCTGGACGGCCGACTGGATGGCAGTCAGGCAGGCAGGCAGGCAAGCAAGCAAGCCGTGTCTCACAAACACGACTCCGATCTTTCTTCCCTGTTCGTTTAACCAGTGACGCAAAACAGGCAACAAGCTTTGTTGCAGCAGCCAAGACACCGCTCTCGTTCTCTTCCGTCGTCGGAAGCGTCCCGCATACCCGCGGGCTTCGAGCTCGTTCTGCGGGAGCGCCCCATCAATGACAAAGCACTGCCGCCGCCTTTTCCTCCGCAATTCAACGGAGGTGGCAAGTTTGGCAAAAAGACTCGCCGGCCGGCGCCTCTGATATAATCTATATGCCATCTCCCGCTTCCATTCCGCCCCCTTCGAGCATCCGGTCAATGCTACTGATAAAATTGCATTATGGACCGAAAAAGTCGCGTCCGTGTCAGCCGTGCTGGAGCAGTTCTCCGAGACTGCCGTAAAATAACGAATGTCGACTGCAGCACATGCGCTATCAAGTTATTTCGGGAATTCCTCCCTCACTGAACGGGAATGCGTCCTCCTCTTTCCTTGGGTTGCGCGCTGCCCTGACGGTGGAATTGTCGTCTTTCTTACAATGTCTCAGTCTCGGAGAGTCGTCAGAGAAGTTTCTCTCGCGAACAAAATCCGAAGAAAACAAGATCAAAACAAGAGAACATCCGACAAGTAGGAGTAGAGGAAATTTGAGATTGTTCGATGAAAGTTCACGAGTGAGCAGAGATTGAATGACCGAGCAGCTGATCGGTCGCTTGAAGAATATCCATTGGCGATAATTTTATGAGGTTTCAGCTTATTAGTGGATTGATGACGATGATGCACCAAGAGCTAAAGTTGCTCGCATAAGTTCCCTTCTTGCCAGCTCTCTGTGGATGTCCTGAGAGCTGTGTTCGTCACTTGTTACCTAACGATTACTTCCCTGCGACCGAACAAATAGTAATTCTGTTCGCCGGTGTGTACGCGCCAACGTTCGGGCCCCGAACATTCATAGTGACGGCAATCGACTCATGAATAACCGACTGACGAGGGTGTTGAATGTTGAGACGACTGAGCGAATGAATGAATGGATCAGTGTCATTCGTGACCTGATGACCTTCATCCGAATTCGACTCTACCATTGCTTTCCCGCGTAGGTTTATCGTACACTCTGAGCAACTCTTTTGGTTCACTCGACGGGAGCGCTGTCAATGAGCCAACAGTGAAAGAAGCTCCGAGGAAAATGTATTCCAGAGAACGGCAAAATCGAACATCTAAAAGTTAAGTTGGTGAATCGTATCCGTGATGATCGTCGAATCTCGGGATCAGAGTTCGCTTCTTTCAACGAAATCCAAACTCTGCGAAAAGAAAGCGTACGCCGATCGCTCACCGAGTTTTCAAAATTCGTCTCCGGGAACCCGACGGCTCGGAAAAAGAGCGACATCGGGCTCTGATCCTGTTTCTCTCGTATAGATGTGTACTGGAAGTTCAAAAGAAGAGACTCGAACGAAGAAAAGCTTCGACTCCTCAAAGCTTCTTGACGACTTATTTCGCCCTCGGAACAGCGCGACCTCCGATGTACCTACTCGATGAAGCGGCAAGCAAAAGCAGCCAGACGAACACAGAGGAATTCCGCGAGCGATAGCGGTTGCGAGCGTGTACGGAACATGTGGAGCACATCCCGTTCCTCTACGCAAAACTTAGAGACATCACTGGCCGAGTCTAGCAATTGGAGTCTGCCTTTTATGGGTTGGTGCTGGGAGGTTGGCGAGCGAGCAGACACCGCTTAGAGTTACAACAGCTTATCTTGCCGGTCGAGTACGACTCCGATAGCCTCCACTCGGCGGATCTGCGTCCGTGAAACACGAGTTTTACTGCTGCCTCTGACCTCCGTGCTTTGTATAAAGCATCCATGTCTGCGTGACTCGAGCTGTGCAACAGCGTGCCGCTCTAATCCTCGAAGCGTATGCTTTCCGAGTGGTGGTTGGCGTGCGAGAGATTCTACAAGTCGACTCGTGCTGGAGTTTACTTTCTTCCGCGTCACGCATTTTGTCACTCGATTGAACAAATACCATCAAAATGCATCGAGCGATTCGACGACAAGCAAATCATAGTATTTGCTCGGAGAAGCCGTTCCGTGACAGCGCGAGACATCATCGCGCGAAAACAACGCGGCGTTCGTTCGACTCTGTCGATTCGTGTCCAGGTCTTCTCGCGTGGAAATGCGGATGCATCGGCTTTGTCGTCAACACTCATTAGAATAATGGCACGTCAGAGTTTGCGCGAAAGTGATATTGGCTGAGTTTGCGCCGCGCCGGCCGCGTTGAGACTATCGGTCGGTACGATGTAAGATCTTAATTAATAGATTCACTTCTGAAGATTAGGACTTGTCAAGGAGAGCCTTGTGCATGGTGCTTCCAAACGAAAGCGGAAACCTCCTCTGGCCAGGAACACCGTGCTCAAGCTCGAGCTGAACTTGAATTGGTATTTCGGATGATTTCTTTCAAGATGCCAGAGAGAGTCATGCTGCGAGAAAGTTGAGATTGGTAGAGATTACTCAATGTCCTGTAGTATCGACCTCATCGGCTTTATCACCTCCACGGAACAGAGAGATCACCAGGAGCTGAGAGGTGATAAACACACTCTACCGCGAAGAATGGGGAGATCGGCTGCGAACAGAACAATGGAACAATGTTCCGGCCGGTGATTGTTCCTGTCGTCCATAAATGTTGGAAATCACCCTCGATCAGGGCAGAATACAGATATCTGTCGATTGAATTCTCCCTCCATCAAGCGCTAATAGCTTCCAGCAGCAGAAACAGCGGTTTAGCACCCCAGCTCATTAGAGGAGAGCTCTGGATAGAGGACGAAACTTCTGTAAGGAGAAGGCGCCTGACGAAGAGTGACCTTGGTTGAAGGCAAATTGGAGACATTGTAATAGTAGCTCGTGAGGACGGTTCGTTGCCTCGAAGCTTCGTTCAAGCAGGTCAATCAGCTTCGTCCCAGCAGCCGGGCTAACGGAAGACGAGCAGAGATCTCCAGTTTCATTCTTGGTTCGCCTTCTCCCCTATATTGTGGGGAGATCAATCCAGCCTCAAGGTGTAACCGATTTCGAGATTCACTCCGTGTTCGGCAGCTGCGAGCTGAACGCCTGAACTTTCGAGCTCGAGTTTCCAGCTCACAAATGGCCTAACTCGCTCGGAATGGAAGGCTGACTGTTCTTTGTTCGTCCTTGAAACATTCGCGAGCACGATGAATAGCTCCTCAGGGATTGTTCTATTCTTTTTGCATTCTGTCGTCAGACCATCTCCATCGGGTTTGAGTGCCTATCCCGCGGAAACACGTTGAAAGCTTTTGGGATTCGTGACTTTCGGAGAGTATCCAGTTCTGTCGTCAACTTCCCCATGGCTTGGAGGCACTCTCCGGTCGACTGAGGCACACACACACACACACTCATGGAGAGCGAACTAAACTACACCTCGCGTTACTCAGACAGCTAGAAGAATAACTCGATTTGGTCGTACTGAGTCGAGTGGCGGCGATGTCTGCGACGAGAAACCTTGTGGATAGAAAACCCATCAGCTGTTTGTGCCAAAATGGTTACAAACGAAGGACTACACATGCATTCAGATGCAAAATGTGACGCAGCTCAAGACTGTTAGCAGTTTTAGAGCACGTTCCACCGTTCGTGAGTGCTTGAGCTCCGTCTTGAGAGATATCCAATGAGGTACATACGTAGTCCGCGGAAGCTTAGATCAGACAGCTTCTGAATCTGACTGAAGACTGAGGGAGAAAGATCCCGACCGGAGTTATTCGATGATGGTTTTCCGACTTGTACATAGTTTCTACGCAATGATTTGCGTCCTGGAATTCCATTTGGTGCGATCCGAGTGCAGGAGAAGTTCCGAAAGGAAAGGTTTCGACCCCTCGAGTTCACGTCGAGATGTAGAATGCGTAGATCTGAGAACGTGAACCCATTCCGGTCGCGAGAAACGTGACTTTCTCTCCCACGCGGAATCGGTTTGTTGTCGGTTTTGGTCGTTAATCTTTGTTTTCAAGTCTTTAGTGCTTCGCTCCATGGATTCTTACTCGAGAGAAGGACATGGACCTCATCGCGGTTAGTGGCCGAAGGTGGAGGCCGTCGATGAAACGTTTTAATATTCGCAAAGTAGTTCTCTGAATGAGGACTCTCCATCAGCGATGTAACGAGTAGGAGGGAGCACGAAACTCCTACGGCAAGTTTCCAGGCTCATCGAAGCGGCATATTTGTGGCCAAGGAAAACGAGGAGAGCAGACAATCTCTTGCCCGTTATTACGTGGAGTTTAGACCCCTAGTTTGCGTGTTCACTTCGGTGGTTGGTTGGTTGGTTGGTTGCATGCATCATGCATCAAGCCGCAATCCCTCAGCAACGAACTCCTCGCAGGCATGGCCTCCGCAATTTCTACAAATGCTTTGGGCTATAATACAATTTGGCTCGCTCTTTTTCGAGAAAGATAAGGATGAACTCGAGTTTTCTCTGGGATGCTCTTTAAATTGGGCTGAAGAAAAAGAGACCCAACTCGAGTTCCATTTATAGGCTTTGCGTTAAAGTGGTCGCCTCATGGCTCTTGAAGGTCGTTCTTCCCACTTGGAACAGAACTTCTCCGCTCACCTCGATTTTCTTCTGTATTCCGCGGATGTCTTTTTCACGATAAAACTTTTGTTAAGAGAGTCGCTTTACATATTTCTATTGCGCAGAATGGAAACTAAGCGGTTTCAAATTTCTCTGTTCAGCCGCTGAAGCAACAAGGGGTTCCCACAAGTCCTCGAAACATTCCAACGCCGGCGCCGCCACCGTGAGTTCTTAATCGCTTTATCGTTTTTGCTTTTCCCAATCTCGAGGGACAGGATCGGAGGAACGCTTCCTCGGGGATCGGCTTGGAGTTTACTTTTGCTTCCCATTGAAACATTTATTGCAGTTCCATACAACAGTATTGGAGAACTTCGCGTGTTGGAAGTGTCGTGCTTTGTCTCTTCGCACATATACCTATCCGTTGAGAACGCAAGGACGCCAAATAACCTTCTACTTCGGAATCTCATGAGAACTCCAGGTCCTCGCAGAGCGTTTCTCTTCTCTTCTGTCGACACTCGCTCATAGAATTAGATACAGAGGAGAGCACCTACTTACCAGGATCAGCATTATCATGATCTGTCACTCGACAGCCTCAGCAATGCAAAGAAAATATGGTGAGAGGATCAGTGGATCTGCAAGGAGATAGTCGGCTGATATGTTTGGAGAAAAGGGACAGCGTCGTCCTCTCGGACTCCGTCAATCGGAGGAAAAAAAATAAACATTGGAGTCCCTCAGACGGCCACTTCTTTCATCTTCCTTGTCATTCTCTTCGTCTGTTTATACTCAGGCTTGTCTCACACAGAAGACAGGAACGGAAAGAAGGGTTTCGGGGGATTCGTTCTCTATTTCTCTTCTCAGACAGACACGTTCGACGCCCGAATCCACACGATAAATTTTGAATCAAATCAAACTTCATCATCGAGCGTCCTCCGCGTTCCGGCGTATCTTTGTGGTTTTCGACGTGCTGTTTACATTACATCTCGTCGAGACTCGGAGGGTTTTCTGAGTTTGCTCTGCTAGATTTGCGACAGGTGAAGACCGAGGAATGTGAGACGCTCTCTTCGAAATTCGTCTCTAAGCCTAGAACTCGTCGATACCGTGTTCTTTTTTCGACGCTAAGATGTTTACAGACATTCTCTGAGGGAATCCGTGGAATACTGAAACTTTTACCTGGATTTGTTTCCTAAGAAAGACGTCAACGAAAGGCTCGAGTGCTCCGAATGATGGATTGGGCGAGTAGTTCCTGAGCAAGCTCACACGACAGAAAAGGGGAAAAAGCGCGAATCATCGTTTTGGCCAGGAGCGATCTAAAAGCGATCATTTCGCAATACCACATGGTCTGAATCTTTTTTTGAGAGGCTGTCCGCGTGTTGCATGCATGCTTTCCCATGGTGGGCCGGAATCCAGTGAGAGCCGTTGGCTCATTGTAGTAGCCTGTAGAGACGAACACAAGATGGACGGCAAAACGGCACCGGGAAGAAGGCGTGTTCTGCGTTCTTTCCACGCAATCAAATCCGTGCGTCTCGCTCCGAAATGTCGGCCTCGCTGTTGTTTTTGCTGTTGCGCGATGGAAAGAAACGGCGGCGTGCTCGGCATGCGAGCTGTCCCGGGTATGATGTCCCGGGCTAAGCAGAATGATCCCTTTATCGTTATCAGCTCATTAATAGCTTCGCAAGGTTCCCGCCGCTTCCTCTTGCAAACGCCTCTGGTCTTTTCTATCTTAGCTTGATTCGCTCCAACTCCGTCGCTCTTTTCTCCCGTAGGGTTTCATCTTTTGCTCCCAATCTCGTTGACTACTAAGTGGCTGGAAGTTCGCACCGAGCATGGAAATAAGAGATTCTATTACAGTGTGTGTTTTCGGGAGGGGGGTCGGAAGACCAATGAATGGGGGAAACATTGTTACCCGGCTTAGCTCTCTCCGACAACACAGGGCGAAGGATTCTCTTAATCACTGGCTTCATCGTTTGTTTCCATGATCATTCTCCCAAGTTGGAAAACCGGGTGCAAGTCCTCCGAGCAATCGTGCCGCGACTCGGAACTTCAGTCAACCGTTATGAATACGATCCGGGAGCCCGATGTTCGATAAATCGAAGCGTTCCGGATAACGAGGAAAATGATTCACCTTCCACCAGATCATCGATGTATCCGTAGTGCATGACTAGAATGTTTCGATTATTCGTTGTAGCTAACTATGATCAACCAATATGGCGTTGCTAGTGAGCTTGCCCGTCGTCAGGATACTGTTCCGCATGTTCGAGAATCTATATTTTCGCAATTTATCTCGTTCGTTGCGAGAAATTCTGTCGAGAGCGCTCTATGGTAGATCCTCGCGTGCAGCTATCAGTCGGGAGAAGGTTCACCAGCGCCGAGGATTATGAATGCGTCCTCGATGTACTTCCGGCGAATCTTGTCTACCATTTTCTACTTCGGAATCTCTCTATAAACTAGATCACGTTTCTTCAAGACTTGTATCTGATGCGAGATTTGTGTAAGTAGCTTCGTTGGAGGATGTCATTCTGAATGAAGTGCTCAACGTCACGGGCCGCCATGGCTCCTAACTGATGGGGAGTGAATGAACCGCGACTCGTGGCGGTGATGAATGGCCTCCATAGATCTCTGTTTCCCGAAGGTGATGTTTCGACGGCTTGATGAGTATGTATCTACATATACCTCATCTTGTTTTGGCGAATCCCGAATCCATGGAAAAGCCCCCATGGATTCAACTCCATTTTCGTTATCAGCACAAAATCAGGTTCCTTTCGACATGAATCTTCGCCGCGGGATACGTTTGCGACATTAACTCCTCATAAATCCTAGATGCAACAAAGGCTATTCGTCTATGTCGAGCTGGCGAATGTTCGCTGTAAGCATCGGACGTGAGTAAAACAAGGAGCTCAGGAATGAGAAGAAACGGAGCCCTGAATTCCGTTCATCAAATGCATTCGGAAGTGAGTCGTTAGCCTCGTTCTTCGTTGAGTGACGGAACAATTCGGAGCACGACTAAATAAACAAGAAAAAAAAACACTTCCAACTTTGCTTTTACGTCTCTGATGAACATACTTTGCTCGGCGCTGAATTAAAGCTTTTTCCGCGGCAGCTCGGAGCTTTTTTTTCTGGGACTGATATAGCATTTCGTCTTCACTAAAGGAAGCAGTCTCTTCCCGAGATTCTGCCTCATACGCGAATTCGGTTCTCTCAAACTCAGTTGTTCCGAAATTCATTCGAAGAGAGCTGAGCGGTGTCGCGAAAATCCCTTCTTTCCACGAGAACGAGAGAAAGGTCGCGAATTTCAATAATCCAGAGGATCCCCGAACTCCTCCGGGGCGCGCATTCCTCGTCAGATTGTTCTCGGATGGACAGGGCTTGTGGTTCCATTCTCCGCAGAGCACGGAGTCATCTTCTGATTTCGAGAGATTCTCTGTCGGACAGCGGGAACCTTCGGAGAATCAACGATTCGATTTGGACTGATTCATGAGATTGTATATTTTCGTCGACGTTCGTTTTGTTCGAGCGACAATGGATCGACAAAAGTTTGAGTTTGATTAGAATGAATGACAACTCGGAAGGATAAGACGAGACTCTAATCAGGCCCTCGGAGGAAGAACTACACTGAATCCGAATAAAGCGTCAAGAGGAAGACAAAATGCGTTCCTCTTGCGCATTGTCGTCCGTCTCGCGTCGCATCCCAAATGAAACTTCAATGCACACACGAACGATCCGAGGAGTGACATAGCGGAGCGTCCTTCCAAACACGCACTTCAAAAACGATCAACCACAGAGGATGTTCAAGAGACTCGAAAAGAATCAGCCAAGAGGAACCTGACCGGATGCTCGACAACAGCTGTTGTTCGGACGACGGCTCGCCGCGTCGGTTGCTCGTACGATATCCATCTTCGTGAAATTCAAAGTCGACGTATCTAGTTCCTGATTCTTAATGAGTCAAAAGTACGCGCCGGCCGTCAATATTGTTGTCGGGCGCATTCGAGGCGACGGACATCGAAAGGAGTCGATGTTGAAGCGAAGTTCTTTCGCGATAATTTAAGGACACGAGGGTCAGAAGTTCCAGGAGCAGAGACGTGTGATCTCCAAATCTGAATCGTGTTTGCGCAATCTGATCTCCATCATCGGGTTTGAGATCGCGTGGGAGCTTCACGATCGTGCTTTTCTCGATTCTCGTGGGCGACCGACGCCGACGGTTCGGGCAAAGTGTTGCCTCGAGTGCGAATCCTGCTACAATGTTTTCAAGAACATTCTGAAATCGGCGAGTTAGTTCGTGGACGAACGTAAATTCTCCGACAACAAAATAAGATGTGGACAGACCGAAACAATATACGCTGTGGAAGCGTTTTTCCGATATTCGGGAACATCCATAAGTGTTTGATAGTACGACATATATGAGACGAAATAGAACCAGACATTCCTGGGAAGCGTTGGTAAATATCTTCGAAGACGACGTCGGAAATCGTGTCAACGTTCGGTAAACATCTCATATCGTCGTTGGGTCCAACTTTGGAGTTTCAGCATTTTTCTGAAACCTCATTCGAGCGAATGCCATCGAAGAACTTCGAAACGTTTCATCGGAGTGACACCAACAGTGAAACTGATGCCGATCTCAAAGAAATCCCCTAAACCTCGAGCGATTTCAGTGAATGGAATCATTTGCAATCTTTTCTCTTCCTTCTTCGGTTGAATATTGTTGCGTCTCCTTATCTTCGGATGCATCCGCTGCAGGCCATTCGCTGCGGGAGACGATGCTCTTTGAGAAGAATAAGTTTCCGACAACCGAGAAGCGAGCGGTCCCCGCAGTCGATTAAATGTTGCGGAAAATTCTCAGCAAACGGCGTGCGCTCTACGACCAAACCGAATGGCCCTCAGGGTGTTCAAAACGGTCTCCTTTCTGTGTGGATGACTCATTTTGATTCGTTAACGGAGCCGGCCTACTGCGTTCCACTTGTAAATAACTCGTCGGTTCGAAGGGGGCTACTTTACAATGTTATAAAAACTAATCCCTCAATTGCCAGAAGCAAAAACAAACGGCGTCGATGGGACTGGAGCGCAAGTTGTGAGTTCTCTCCGTCGTAGTCCCGACTAACGATATTTCGATTGTTTCCTCTCTCGAAACCCGCCGGACCAATGAAGTCGTGCATGCCTCACGAAACTCATCTCACTTCGAGCGTTTTCCCCATCTGGCACGATACGCAAACTTACGAGAAACTCTTGTCACGTAGAAAACTCTTTCGAAAACATTCGGATTCAAGCTGTGGGAGAACTTTTCGCAGAATTTCCAACTTTATTTCACGCCCCGGAGACGAAACTGCGATCTCTCTCGAGCGTGATTTTCATTTGACGTCGTAACGAGGATGTCCTGTCGGAATCCCGGGTTCGAAACTCATCTTTTTTCCGATAGCAGACTTTATTTGGCCTTCAGCCAGGAGAGCGGAGGATCAGACGGTCGTGCGACGAGCCGATTGAAACATTTTTGTCATTCATTCACAAAGTGTCCTATCGGAATCGAATCTTTCGGAAACCGTCGGAGTGGGTGCGGGAGAAGAGAGAGAGAGAGGTACCGCGCGATGTCGTAAACGTCGTCAGCTAGTGATCTCTAATCGCAGTCGAATCTGAATTCGCACGTGATTCATCGTTTTCCCTGCTTGGAATTTACGTTTCGGTCTCTTCAAAACTTCCGTCGTACCAAGGATGGCTGACTTCAAAAGGTCACTGTCGGAAAAACATCACAACTACATGACCTCTTCCAGCGAGGTTCAAAGTTTTCTTTTGCCGAATTCGAGCGAAATTTTATTATCATCATCGGTCACTCTAAGAATAGATCATCCTTCCGCCTGGAAGTTCGGTTCCTCTGAAATCGGAAACACTCTCGAACTCGACGCTCTTCCTCGTTCCAAAAAAGATGATGAGAAGCCGTGGACAGCGGATATTAGGTGAGCTTCAATCAAATATGATTATCCGTGCTCGCTCGACGACAACGAGAACTCCGCCCGATAAAGCGCTTCTCCGTGATAAAAGCGCTTTTTCATGATTAGCTCTATCTCCTCAGCAAACTTCTCGTTCTCGCTCTCTCTATCTCTGTCGGTTGGTTTTTCGTCTCGCGCTTCTTGTCGCGCTATTTGCACCGCGCTGGTGCTTGTGCCCTTACTACTACTACCACCGCTGGAGCCGCTGCAGACGGCGAGTAACCTTGTTTGCTAAAGTATGTCTCCCTGTTCTTGTAAATGGTTCCCTGTTCTTCTCGGTGCCTTGGAGAGCCTCTTTGTCTGACGAACAGGAGTGAGTCCGAGCTCGCGCACCTTACTCGGCTAGAGTGCGGCATCCTGCAAGTTTTTATTTTCGTTCCGCACGCTGCACGCGAACGATAACATGATTTGATGATACGTTTGCCGTGGACGAACTTCAAGATTACTGAGACCGCGAAACCTGATAGATAACAACCCACTTGAACATACAGCACATCAGAGAGCAAAAGTTCGCGAAATCCGTAACTGCCTCCGGTTCTTTGACTGAAGCCCTTCATCACAAATAGTCGACTACCGCCGACCGTGCTCCAAATTGAAGCAATTCTCTTGTATTTCTCGAAAAAACAGCAGTATTGCTCTCACACCTCAGATCTCATGGAAGCTGTTTCAAAATCCAATTTGAGGCTCCGAGATCAGAAGGCCCCGGGAAGCCATGATGGAGAATCGAGATATTTTGATCTTGTTCCATCAAACTCCTCAACGATGATCAAGAGACGGATGAAACAAACTTTCTCCCCTGACATCTTGTCCTGATGCGAGCGCAAGGAAGGAAAGGAATCGATGATAATCAGAAGCTGCCGTCGGAAGCCCCGATTCTTCTCATATGCCGATGGATGTGACTTTCTATCATGAAGTAGAGAGTTCCGCTTACAGAAGCGGAAACCTAAAGCGACCATAACTCTGTTTCTCGCGAGAAGGAGGACTACGACGAAAATTCCATCCGTGTCACTCTCTTACCCGGACTGAATATTCGACGTCACGTCCGTTCTGTGAGCTGTCTGAACCCCTTATTCAGCAGTTAGTAAAGTATGCATCTCACAACAGCTCTCGTCGATGAAGAATATTAACGCCAACATTTGTCTGATTTTGTTCTGTTGTTCATCTGTCGCTTCCTGTTGACGAGTTGCACCGGTCGCCCCTTGTTTCCCCGATCAACGGCCACATCCGGAGCGGACAAAACACGGCCCTCCATTCGACATTCGCAAAAAATGATACCCTGGACGGTGCGAGTGACGGACATCTCGAGCTCTTCTGATTGAGAAGAATCGGGCGGAACGCGAGGCCCATCTTCGGTTTCAGCATCTGGTTTGCTCGAAGCATTTGGTTGAATGGAGTCGCGGCAGGAACAGACAGCTTCGGTGGAACTGTCGACGTCTTGTTAGATCGAAGTCTGTTTGGTGCACTTCATGATACAGGAAGTCCTGCAATAGGAGTCCGCGGTTCCCGGCACACGATCTACGTGCGATTTCAGATAATGTTCTATTATGCCACACATCCAGTCCTCATCCACTCAGCCTCCGCGAGAAAACCCATTCAGGTCGTTTGATGGGCTCGACTGATCGCGGGAAGGAAGGAAAGAAGGAACCGTTTTCTGACTCAATGCGCTCTCCATTCACCCTACACTAGCCGTTGTTACCGCTTCCACCGCAATCCCCCCCAATATTCACTTGCCTTCCGAGCGCGCGTTGACTTCGCGAGCTCTAACCTGCGAATAACCGATAGGTTTTTTGACACTTTTTCAACGAATCTCGAAACTCTTGCTTGGTGAAGTTACAGAACCCGCGACAAGACCGTTCGCAAATTCAGCAGTTATACATCATCCAGTCTTGAACCTTGAACGAGCGAGTTTCTGGGATCTGTGAGGGAATCTGTGTCGGAAATTTCTGAGACCTCTTATTGTTAGTGAGGGCGTCGCGACAGCTCCGCTGACGTTCGCACACATTATCCCTTCATTCTCTACGTATTCTTCATATCAGTGGATGTACCATTCGTCGCGCACTTTTTGATTCAGTTTCATCGGCTCCACCGTAGGTTTCGTTCTATTCTCATTTCAATCTCTAACGTCCAGCCGTCCATTCCTTTGAACGATGTTTCCCCTGAGACTCCGAGAAAGTGTGTCTCCTCTCTGTCCGTACTCCGGCCTTTCTAAGTGAATGACTCTTTGACTGACTGGGTGAGTGGCAACGCTTCAACGAACCCGATCTATCACAAAGAGCCGGGAAATTTTCCGGAAAGTGGAACCACAACGACTCTAACAGCAAGGAGGGTGAACTCAGAGGGAAAAGTCCGAGAAAAATAGAGGCTGCGCGAAACTTGTCGGCGTTCGGACTCGAGAGGTTTCGAAACGGAACGCTGCACCGTTCACAAGAAAAAATTCACTTCGAGCTGCCGCGCCGTCGTTCCACTGATTTCTTCTTACTTTTCTGCAGTTTTGACGAACTGGTGGTCTAATGGTAGATAGATTCTCTTTCACATGTTGCAAGCTGCCGCTTCGGAAAGCTTCTGAGCATTGCAAAACTTCCCAACCGACGGCGTCATCTGTTTCATCGCTTTCGATTTAAACGGCAGAATTCACTCAAATCTTCCTCTTGAATTCGGATGAAGGAATCGTTGTTTTCTCTTCGATAACGCATCGAATGTTATGGAACTTCCGGTGTGAGTAAAGCATGCTTCCGGAATATTCCTCGTTTTTGAAATGGGCCCAGAAGCATTTCAAGGAGTTCTTGGTAGAGAAGCTTTGTCTTGAGGAAATTGTTGCTTTATTTTCGACATTCCTTGGAAGTTACACCTCAAGCCTTCCTCGCGTTATCTGTCGAATAGCATCAGGAATGCCGAATCGGTCTCGGCGAAGCATCCAGACAAGGGAAAATTTTGCTTCACGTTTCGGTCTCTCGTTGAAAGGTGTGAGCAGTGGAAAACCGTTTCGAATCGGAGTTCAGACCGCTGAAAATTCGATCAACTTCTGAATCGAAGCGGCACCATTTCCTCCATCTAGTTAGTTTGAATCTTCTCAGTCCGTTGTTCGAGAAAGTAATCCCACGGAGTGAACTTTTCAAAATTTCAATCACCCTTCGCAGGGAAATCCCCTGGTCGTTGATTCTTGAAACCTTTTGCCGAACTCTGCAGCTTTCGCTTGTTAGTTTGTTGGTCTATCCGGCTAGTTTCCAATTTTCCCAACTCAGGGATTATTTGGGTTCCGCAACATTCCATTCATTCATTCATTCTAACGCAGTTCTTCCGCTTGAAATATGCTAAGCCGTTCGCAACGCTACTTTGAGCCGCGCGAAGTAGTTTTCCCTCTGACGTCATCTGATTAGATTGAATTCGGTAGATTTGGAAAACAGTGGCCTTGGCAATCGAATAACCATATCTGTTTCTATTCTCGTTCGCGTACAAAGTCGATGATAATACTTGCAAAATGAGGAAACGTTTCTTCGGTGCACGACCCGCGTCCATTTGTCCTCCGCTCTCACGGTAGCTGACTCAACCTAACCATTCTCGTTGCGGCGGCCTGTCGGAAGTGACGAGTACATGTCCGGCGCACACAGAACCGCAGACATCGTTTCCTGGACTCCACATACTGGAGGAGACTCAGCGAAATATTCGCGAAAACATCAGCCCACACAAGAAATGTCTGACAGACTTCATGGAGTGAGTTTCTAGAGCGGTAAGAGGATCGGATACGACTTCCAGGCGTATGAAGCGTTCGGTTCTGAGAAAACCGAATAACTCGACTTCAAAGGAAGGTCAGAGCAAATAGTTCGCCAAAAAGCGTTGAACCAATTGCTTTGAACTGCGAACATGCTTGAAGCATATTCAAATATTCCCGAGAGGGCTCCCGCGAACTAATCGATTACATGTTCCTTGGTGAGGTGATCGGATGAGATCATTCTCTATTCGCTCCGGGTTTCAGATGGATGAATCGATGGCGAGTGCACCCAGTGAGCATCGTTTGTTGCAATATCATCTGGATACTGATTTGACATAATTTTCCCTATGTCAGTTGAATCTCTTCTTCACCGATTAACTTCGCTAGACACGATAAATCTCTGATGTCGATATGGATTGACAATCATTTTGGCAGGTGAAGAATCTCGTGATTTCCGACAAAAAGAAGTTTCTTTGCCTGCTGGACCGAGTCCATTGCGAGCTCTCGAATCATGAAGAATGAAGTTCCATTCTTCCGTGATGGTTGAGGAGCATCCCGAGATCTATCGAGCTTCACCTTCCATCCAGTACCGCGCCGACGGGTTTCATCCTTGAAACTTCGAAAGGATTTCTATGAGTGGACTTTGAAACATTCCTTGCTCGATGGCTATCATTGAAACATCCAGGATTTGGGAATGCATGCTACCGTACACTTTTCGTAATCGAATTCGAGAGTGTAACGACAAGCAAGAATTGGAGAAATTGTGGGCTCGGATGAACTTCCAAGAACGCGAAGCCCCGCCGGAATAATGAGCTTTTGAGGAGCCCTGAGACCGGAGAATAATTCAACTTTTGGAACTCGAATGGAGAGAAGATCCAGAGCAAAACGACCGATTTCGGAATTTCCCTCGCGAATTCCATAGTTCTATCTGGCTGCACCTAATTCCTAAACCTCGGTCGAGCTCTTCCTCCACCTTCCGCGTGCTAGCAGAAGAGAAAAAAGGATCAAAATGGTTAATTTAATTCCAGCGTTTATTCAGATGAAGTGACTCGCGGGACGAGTTCCTCTTGTTGTCGCTTCGTTGAGAACCTGGCCTATGCCGAGCTTGAGTATTGGGTAGCGAAGAGTGAAAAATATGTCGATCAAAAACACTGTCGAGTCCAGACCTAGAGTTTCAAAGGAATACATCCAGATGGGATCTCCAAGGCCACTCCAAGTGGCCGGAGCCCTTCTCCCGGATGGGCAATAATCGAACGAATTCACCGGGGTTCTCACGCCTGTCATAGTTTTCAGCGAGATCGCAGGTTTTCCTCCAGAGCTCGGCCTATTTCGGAACGAATTCTGAATCAAAATCCTTGTTCTAAATATCGACCCATTTTCGAATTTTTGTTTCGAATCCATCTGATGCAGAGCTGGTGAGCCCTCAATCTTGGGGTGCAACGTGTTCCTGTCGAAGTTTGTCGCGACGATAAAGGTACCTGCTGTTGGACACACGCGTCCATCATGGGTCCGTTGATCGATTCCCCGATCGGCAAAAACGCAGACAGGTATCAAGCAGCTGGACTCTTGGCTCCTTCCCGTATAATAATGACTCCATCGGACTCAGTTATGAAAGCCGAGGCGACTTAACCAGATCAGAGCAGAGCTCACTCTCACCTCGGAACGTCGTTCTTCATCCCATCGATCTCAGCGTCTCCCTCGCGACACCGTCAGTTAAACCCCTTTAGACTGCTCCCTGTGCGTCTGAGTGGACCTCTTTCGAGGAGATTTGCCGGTCCTCGAGTTCCACAGGCCGACTGTCAACTATCGTATCTCAGCTTCGGAGTCAATCCTCCGGAACGCGATTAAATATACGTCGCAAAGCCTCCAATTCCGCTGTTGACATAAAGTGGCTGTGGCATACGACGGCCATTTTTCACGCTCAAAGCTGGCCATATATCATGATTCATTCCGTCGATTTCCGGAAAACGCGCGCGCAGCGGAGATTACATCAGCGAAATGGAGAAAATCCTAAATTTTCGACCAGAATTCGAACGGTAGAATATCTGGACACGCAATGCACACAAGTAATCGTCGAGAGCGCGAAGTGTTGCCATGCCAGAGATTTTTTCCCTTTTTGAGTTAATTACTCAGCAGGGCGAGGTCCATGAAACGTGACCTGGTCGATCTAGTTGCGAAGCGAAACCGGTTATAAATTTTTTTCCGACTTTCACGCTGAACGCACACAGCTGAATGCAGAAAACCAGCGACACGGCGCGGCGTGAGCGAGGACGAGCATTTTGGCGATCCAGACTGTAAAGGAGGTGTCGGGCGATAGAATCATCGTGCGCCGTACCTCGGCCTCATGTATCATGTTTCGATTTGACGCTGATCATCATCGCAGTCCTGTTTCGTGAGCCGAATTGCATCACATCAATTCCTGAATTCTCTCGAATCTCAAAGACTCGTTCGGGAAGCTGACACGTATCCGAGATCTGTTTGATTCTCTCTCCGCGGCCCAGCTTTTTGACTTCGATTTTATTTCTCTTCGACTTCTCGTATTTCTTCAGAAGGGTGAGGACGAGCCGGGAAGCTGGAAGATTCGTATTTCGGATAACTTTTGAGAGAGGATCATTAGGTTCCTCAGAATATGATCCGGCGGTGATTATATTCTACTCTCTCAAGAGAAGCTTCGCGTCCGGAATAAACTTTTCCCGACGGGAGAGTTGCCCGGGATCCAAGTACGGGGCTCACAACTCAACGAAACCAAAAGCTGTATGCAATAGACCTCACATTCTCTATGTTCCGTATTCGAACGAAAACTCCGTTAGGCCTTCTTTTCGACTCTCTACAAATCGGTGACATAGGTCGTCACCTCTCACTCAAGAACTCGATTGCGTCAGCGAGATTTTTTTCATTGATTCATCAGCTCATTCCTGAACTCGTTCGCTGTGTTTAGGTGTATCGGCGAATCGAACGCAATTCGAAACCGATGGAATCTCGTCGACCTCCTCCCAGGCCGCTGAATAGATAGTCGATACCGTGATCTATCGTTGCTCGTGACAAACACATTGCCTAAGTTTTGGGCTTTTGGGAATGTTCGACCATCGGTGTGAACCGACAGAAAATAGCTTTCAGTGATTGTTCCCCTGGGTACCCCGTCGTGCAGGATCACAACACTCGAGTTGGGGAAAAATTGATCTCGCACCGAAATCAGCAAAAATTTTGTTTTCAACCGTGTTGGGAGGCGACTCGTGGCGTGATTATTGCGACTGCGAGCTCAAAATATCGAATTCCGACGTGTTTTATCCACTCATGGCGGTCTCTTTTAAGTGCTCTTTGCCGCAACGACCGAGGTGAATCAATACTTTGGTGTTCTCATTCATTACCGCCGTTCATGAGATCTGTACGAACGATGATTCTTCTTCGTCACTTCTAGCTTCGAAACCTTCGAAATCGATTCGATGTTACGACCTTGTAATCAGGAACAAACATTTGAGCACGGATGCAACTGAACGAACACGGATCCCATACGATTGTTTCCCACTCAAAATATATCCAGATTACCGCGAAGCACGATTTGCAAATTTTTGATTTCGCGTTTGACCCTATTCAATGTCTGGTGTCTACTCGGACGTCTAATGAGCTCAGCCTCCTTAATTTGAATATGCGCGGCTCGAGGGTAATCCTTTGCGCTAACGGAACTCGACGATGACCGCAAGCATTCAGCTGATTCAGATCTTCGAAAGCTTGATTGAGGTGGAAAACATCGTTTTCTCGACAGAATGGATTGCAATACTCGCATCATAGAGCTTTCGCAAAGTCCTCACGCGGTCACTCGAAGTTTGGATGTTCATCTTGAAATGATACCTTGCGATCCACCTCGATTCCGACAAAAAACAAACCGCGCCCATCGTTATTTGTTTACTTCTTCAAAATATGTACATGTTTCTCCCAGTCCGTAAGAGTGTTGGAGTTGTGTAACTTCACAAAAATGAATTGCAAGCGAACAAAAACGATCGTGTGACTCGGACTTCTCGCGCCACCTTCAGATCAAAAGATACTTCAGGGAATAAAAACTCGAGCGAACGCACGCGGCTCTCAGCACAAAGCGGCTCGCCCGAGAGGATCACCCGCAGCGCTCAGGAGGAAGCTTCGTTCCGGTATGTCACCAAAAAAATTTTGACGTGGGCGAGTGCGAGAAGGATTTGAATCGCTCATCAGAGTTCCTCAATCATGTTCCCAAACCGTGGTGGGAAACGACGAAAACTATTTGAGGGGAACGAGTGATTTCCCAACAATGATTGAGAGTTTTCTGATCTCGTGCCTTCGACGAGAGGCTCTCACGGCCTTTGTTGCGGGGGTTTGGCACTGGAGGCCATCTGGTACCGTGGAGTCCATCTCTGAAGAAGTCGGCGTTCTGGTACCAGGAAAACGAGATTCGAAGCCACGACCTGCCCCGTCAACATGGTCCATGATGTGATGTACCACATCCACGAGCAACTCTGCATGTGGCGTGCAGATCGAGGCGACCACTCGGCTGTCACTTCGTCGGTTGAAGTTCCCTTGCACGGGAGCTCTGACATGCCCTTCGCGAAGAACAAGACAGGACTAGGGGACAGAATGGATCCGAACGTAAGGTTCAGACGATGACGTGCAAGTGTATGTCCATCATAAATTCGTGAAGGCTTCCTCACGAGGTGCGAAGCGGAACCTCGAGCAATTTTTCTTTACTAGCGACCTTATGAGCGTCTTCTGCTTATATACAGCACTCGAGAGACACATAGCTGGTCCAGATGGAGGCATGGAGCAACAGGCCGACGGGGGAACAGAGCAACGGGCCATGGGCCGCGAGGTGTTCTCCCGTTAGCTAAGGTCAGTTCTCCGTGAGCTTTCCCGGTGTGTTTCCTCCACTCTGACGCACTCGCCCGTCATCTTGAGTTCTGTGGCCTCAAGGGATATCACTCTGCGGTATACTCGCCAGCCTCTACCTCACTGTCTGGCGTATCGGAGGCATTCAATTAGGTGACTTGTGTGTTTCTCCCTCCCTTCATACACTATCGAAACCCGTGCCACAGTTTCCCTCGTTGAACCGATTGTTGTCCTTGTTCCGCTTCCGCTTCCGCTAAGGAGAGTGGACTGACTTATCCATGATCTATGATTCTTCTTTTGCTGATGTCGTCGATCGCTTCATGAATAGTGTTTATCCGACGCGCTCCCATGTTGCCGCTTCCCTTTCGTCGGTTGTTCAGTTGGTCGCAGACAGAATCCGATTAGGGATCATCTCGAGATCAAAGAACAAGGAAAGGAAGGAGCGATCCGCCGCCTGGCAACCAGATAAGAGCTTCTGCTACTTCCGAGATGATTGCGAGTCTAGCAAAGGAAGATGAATATTACAAGGTTTCAACTGACATCGGCGCCACGAACAACACGTTGCATTAGCTAGAATTCTTCGGATGACTTCCATTACATACTTTTCCGAGTGATTAGCTTACTCGAGATGAGCTGATACATATGTAGCAGCTGAGCATCAAGCCGCCGTAACAGCTTACGGTGAGCAACAAGTGAAGGATTTTCCATTCCCATATTTTCAGCGAAATTCCGACGAATATGACGATAATGAGGAACAACTGACGTGTAAAGAGAGCGTCACGACGTGGTGCAAATCGTCCTAACGATTTGGGAAAGATGTCGCCAGCCAAGCTTTGCAGAAGAAGGAGAAGATGACGATAACCATTCTGGAGAAGATCGGGAGTAAAGAGAGAGGAGGTCGCGGAATCTCAGAAGAAATATCCCGAAAAGAGATCTCGAAGAGCCGCTGACGATGCTGACGCGGATTCGCGCACATCGGAAATCAATTCATATTTTGAAACGGATGTCTGCGCGGAACGAATATTGAAAGGAAGATAAGGTCCTTAAAGAGGAGATGAACGAAAGGCGTGGAGAAATGGAACGATTTTATAAGCGACAAGAATCACCTTTTCCATCCTCAGTGAGGCGCTTGAGTTGACAATGGGCACATCGAATGGTCGAAAGGAGCGGGGAATCCTCTTTGTCCTTTTCTGCTCCGTTCATTTTCGAGTTCGTTGGCTCACTCAAATCACTGGAGTTCTCGAGTCGCGAGAAAGGCGTGTCAAAAGTGTCGAGCCATTTGCTCAGTCAATAAGACAGTTTCGAGACATGGGTGAATCCTGGACGTTTTGCACAAATATTTGCTCAGAGCTCTGTGCATATGCATTGAGTCGTTTCCGTAGAGGAGACGACCTTTGGTCGATCCATTCTCTTCTCAGCTCTCCTCGTTCCTTGTCACAGCTTTGTTTAGGGAAACTCCCATTGTAATTGATTTCCATGCTTGATGTCAAATAACCGGAAGTTCGGGAACAGGATCTTTCTATCTATCATCCATATGATGGTACGGTCTCAATCACCTACACGATGAATCGCGAAATTTTCCTCCGCAGCAATAGCTGTTCTCGATGATTCTCGCAATTTCGTCATGGATTACTGAAAGGCCCACCAATCATCCGTCGGAAACAAGAACAGCTGTCTGCGTTGATTGAGTGGGATTGCTCGCGAGCTCAAGTCAATGTTTATTTGTGCGCTTGTTTACGAATGGTTCCGGAGTGCGCTCGCTCGCAAACGAAGATGTACGCGTGATTTCAACGGTAGTAACAAGAGAGCTTTCTCCGAATGATGGATTTGTTCGAAAGTTTGTAGACTCCGACTTCGCGACCTCTTGCTCCGCCGACTTCCCCTCAATTCACAGATCTTGTGCCGCGAGCCGTTGTTCTCTTCTCCGCTGATGTGTTCCGCTGTTTGCTCGCCGAGTTCCTTTCGTTCGTTCGTTCGTTCGGTCATATATTCATACGTTTCGAGTTTCGTTTCTCCACTTCCCCAATATTTTATCCATGACATTGTCAGCTTCGAAGAGTGACTTCTTTCGCGCATCTTGACTCGTTCAGTGTAGACGATCATTTCTAGTACCGGTCTTTTGGGCCGTCGGCCTTCCGGCCCGTGGTGTAGTCCTTCATTTATACCGTATTTTTCTGTTTCATCACAGTCTCTCGACAGCTGCCCGTGGTCGGCTCCCTCTACCGCCATAAACCGGGGAAGTTTTTCCATCGTTTCCGACGTTAGGCAATCAAAAACCTCTCCAAACCTCCGGCTCGTCACCTGATAAATGAAATTATGAACGGAGGAAACGAGCAGTGTTCACGTTCTTCCGGAGAAAATTCCACCCGAAATATCCGGTGCGTATTCGCGCTGCAGCATAATAAAACGGCAGATGTCGTTCGACGCTTCGAAGATCTGACTATTAGGCATCGGGGCCCCAAAAACGGGCCGATACAGTTCGCTCCGATATGACTGGCCGCAAAGAAGAAATCCGACGAATCGATGTCATCATCCTCCCGCCGGCTGTGAGTTTCTGAAAACTAATCGAATGCGTTTGGCCGTTCTCTACGACGATGCATTCTCGACATTAGAATAAAAATCCAGTCATGATGATATCTTATTTTCTTCTCCCGATTCCACTGCGTTCATCCGCTGAATGCTGTCGACGGCCCGAGAACGGCGACTTTTTTCTTGAACGCTTCGGAGTTCGTTGAGCCATCGACACATCGCGCGGAAATGCGGCTTGCCGAAAACCAATATATTCTGTTCTTCGAAGATGACACCTCCGCTATCTTTTGCGGCGAGTTCACTCGTTTGATGTGAGCTGGTTGATTTGTTATTGCTCGAAAAGAATGGTTTGCGTCGAAAGCAGCGTGAAATTCACCAACCCCACTCGAAAGTTCTTCGAGAAGTTTCGCATTCCTCGGAACAGAATGACGTATTCGAACATGAAGTGGAAAGAAGGTTTCTGCGTCGACATTCGATCGAATCATCAAAAGCGATCCTCGTTTCCGGAAGCCTTCGATGGCAAGAGGATTTTCGGTTCGGCGAAATCGACCTCATCGTGGCTTTTGTCGCTCCCAAATGGGAAGCTGTCCCTGCTCCCTGCTATTAGTCTATCTGACCTCGAAAAGCAGCGACGGCGATGGAACCCGTGAACACTGGAGAACCTGGGGCGCCTGGAGGCGCAATCAAGAATCGGAACGAAAAGACATCGGCGACGCGCAGAGAAGACCATTCGGAATTCGAAAACAAGAGAACTCGAAGGTCGACGGTTCACTCCTGGCAAAGACTTAGCCCTACGGCTATTATCTACCCGATTCGGATGCGCTGGAAAACCCCGAAACTTACAAACGAAACGCGCGAAGCGTTGCTGTGCGGTGCACGACTGTTGCGGCGTGGTCCATGCGTTTCTTCTTGGCTGAGAAGATGCAAATTGAGATGCACGCGTTGTCTGCTTCGGATTTCTTGAATGCCTTCTCGTTCAGGACACTCTCTTCTCCGGTTGCTCCGACAAAAAAGAAGAGCATCCTGAACAGAGTCGTTGTCTTGGAACGGACTTCTTAAAGTTGGATAAACTTCTTGGCTTCTTCTCCCGGAAGTCATAATTCACGATTATCTGTTCAAGCAGAGCTTCCAGTACCGTCGATCTCCATCATTGCTAAACTTCGGTGCGTCAGTTATGCAGAGCTCATTGGTCTCTTATCGAAATCAGTTTCCAATGCAACTCATCCGTGATTTGGTAGTCCGGGCGAGTCAGGTGCGAAGTCAGGGATGCGGATCACGTTGTTTAGGCTTGGAATCCAGTCACAAAGTGCTAGGAAGGCGAAAATCCAGTGGGGATTTCTGTCCTTCGCTCGATCTTCCATTCGAGTCGAATACGCCTTGGTCGCAATGGTTGCTAGGCTTCTATAATGAAACCAACCGAGCTCTAGATTATAGCAGAGCGTTTTCCAGATACACGCCACAACCAACGGCTTTCGATACGGAGAGGATACAGAAGATGCTTCCTCACAGGCGGGTGGTTCTCTGAAAGCGAGACGCTCTGACGACCTCTTTTGAAAATCGAGCCTGCCGGCCGGCCATCAGCGTTCTCTGTCGAAACAACCAACACTCGAGCAATGGAGAACGGCTTTTATTTGATTACTACGGCATCCCAGAAGGACTCCACGGTTTCATTTCAATGGACCGCAAAATCCTCCTCGAGCTTCATCTGCTCAACCGTCAGCAAAAACTCACAAAATCCCCTCATGAGGACTACTGCTCTCGAGGCGATGATTTCCAGAAATCGCTTAGATACGATCATTCCATAATGAATTCGGGTGTTACGACTCGAGAACGGGTCTTCGAGCGTGTCCTCCCGTACCCCGAGACTTCTTTCGTCACGGCTTCAGTTTTGAAATGTGTAGATGGAAAAAAAGTGCGTCTGCGTGGTTCCACCGACACCCAGACCACATCGAAAACCGTCGTGTCGTCTCCGCTCGTGTTGACATCCTTTTCCCTTGACAAGAAGTCGGATTCATCCATCGAATATGGTTATCACGGAACCGAATCAGGACCCTGTGCAGCAGCTCATTTTGTTGGGTGGCAAGTCGTGACGCAAAACTTTGTAACGTTGGAATTGATTGAAGGTGTCAGGAAGAAGCCGGCGTTGTTATCGACAGTTTTTTCCCTGCGTCTGAATGCACGACCGGTGTCGCAAAGGATCGAAAAGTTTGAAACCTTTGTGTTCCGTTTTCATTCCTTTCTGCCGGCCGGCCGGCCGGCCGGCCTGCTTGCTTTCCAAGCGACCGAGAGGTGCGTCAGGAGCGGCAAATCGAGCTTCCTCTTTCCTAACCGAAGTGGATCCAATAGCAATATCCATATTGATTCCACCGTCCGGGTGCTCACCTCCCCAATCTTTTTTGGTGGAGATCAAAGCGTGAACGATAGCCTTGGTTGCAATGAGCGCACCTCTACCAGAAGCTCGGCCAAGGAACAACGCTCACATCGGTTGTTAACATCCTGCAAGGTCATCAATACGTACACTTTGAGAACATTCCCTCGCAGTCGGGATAACTCATGGCTCCGGACCTGAAATTTTGTTTCGTGGGGATTTCGCGATGTCTGGTCGGAAGGAGAGGTCATCGAAGTGAGTTCATTACAATCAGTGTTCTCCGACTACTTTGGATATCTGTTTGCAATGAACTGAACAGCAACTCTTGTGCCGGCGGCGCGGCGCCTACAGGCCAGAAACGAGGCCTATTCCAGGCCTCGTGGAGAAAACCTTTTCTCGAGAGTATTATGGCTTCGGAGCCCAGAATCGGAGGGAGTCGTCGTTAGCGTTGTACTATTCGAGAGCTGTGTCATAATAGAAACGTTTCCGCAGTTCTTCGCTTGTTCGCCCGCGCCGTGGCGGTAGGAGTGCTCCTCCGAGGCAAGGGCCGGGGATCGGTAAGAGAATTCTCTTATGGTGGTCGCATGTTACTGTTACGCTTGCTTCCTGTCCGACTCGATCCATGGTTACGCGTTATCTACGTCGTCATCGACGTCGTCTTTGTCCCCGCCGTTGTCTTGTTGCTAAGGCAGTCCGGAAACGAGTAAATTGTTTTCTTTGGATTTGAGCAGATTCAGAAGGTCGCTGAATGGCCTCTAAGCTCCGCAGTCGCGACTCCTTCTCAGCGTTCGAAGCTGACTGCGCGAGTGTTTGTTTCCGTGTGCGTTCTCCTTGCCCAGTGCGCGCAAAGTGAATCGTTTCCTGTTTATGACTGCCATGGTAAAATGGCCACTCGGGCGATGTCGTCAAGTTTCCTCAGCCAAAAAAAAAACCTAATCTTGGGGAAGAAGATTGCGAGAAATAGGAAACACTCGGAGTAGACCCGAAAAAAAAAGATTCGGGCACCGGAAACGCTCAAGATCCTGTGACGACTCACTCGCTCGTCACGCGAGCAAACGAGTTTTTTTTTATTCAAAGAGAAATGAAACGACAACGAGCCTCGATGAATAAAAGGTTTTTTTTTTGTCGTTCGGCTCCATCTGACCAGCCATCATCGTCAAAATACCGAACTCGACGACGAGAGATTACCACGCACCCCGACACAACCCATGGCTGAGTGGCTTCATAGGTCAACAGGATCGCATTCTCGAACATCAAAATTCTTGGAGCTCGCTCGGCCGAATCTTAATGCGTCGTCGGCCTCGCGAGACATCTCGCGCGCCGGGAGCTCTGTATGGTTTTGGAACGTGAGGTTTTCCAGATTTCGTAAAACATGCCTCGGACGACCTCCCGGATTTCGGGAGAAGAAATAGGGCAACGTCACGCTCTTCATGCGTTCTCGGATCTCGTACGTACAATAAGTTCCTCCGGATCACGTGCGAAAACATCTTCCGAGTATTGTGCTGTGACCTTTGTGAGGTACCGAGGCGGCACTTTTGTTCGGGACCACTACGACGACGCCGCGCCGGGGTCAGACTCTGTGCCGAATCTTTTGTCAAAGGCTCACCCGGGGACGCGTCGTCGGGTTCGTTTGTCGACGCCGAAGATTTATGTCCATTAATACCCAGAGTAGTGCCCCGCAACACGAAGCTCTGCTCTGTATCAGCGGACGCAAATTAACAGCTTACCATACGGACCGCTGGATTCTGCCTTCGTTTGTCTATCTGCTCGCCGATGCAGCAAGAGCAAAGTTCAACAGCGGCTACACATTAGGGATCAGGCGCCTCAACACGGTCCGCGTAACAGTTTTCAAATCTCGATTTCGGCTGAATTCAAGTCGTTTCGACCGCCAGAAAAGAAAAACTCGAGTGACGGTTCAGGTGAGATGGCAAACTGTCCGGTTCACCTCTTGCCAACAACCGCGTCAAAAGCAAGCGGTCATCTCAAGAGGCGTAACCGATCGCGAATTCGTGTGCGTGAAGCCGCTGAATTTTTTCCTTGAGTGAATCTCGCACCGGAATCAGTATTGCCCATTAAAGGAACTGGATCCCGAATGTCGACATGACCCTTTTTGCTTGATCTGATCTCAAGATTCAAACTGGGGTTCGAGCTTCGGCCTCCAACGGAGGCGTTTCTTCTATTGCTTTCCTCAAGACTCGTGCTGGCAGCTTTTCTGCCGTCTGGCTCCGAGCTTTGCCACTGCACCCATGGGCCCCGGGGCAATTCTCTGACACCAGGTGGCCTGAGAGATCTGAATCCCCGGTGAAGACTGCTTTGCTTCGATTCTATGGGACAGCATGACTCGCTCCCATGAATATCTGACCATGTGATGCGGCCACGTACGCCGTTTCAGCCATGAAACGGGCTCGAAGTAGGGACTTTCAACATTCAAAAACTCACTCCCTCTATCGGATCGGAAAGCAATGCAGAAGTGTAATCGACGATGCCGGAGCTCGGATGCGTTTGCTGAAAATATTTGAAATGTACTCCGAGTCGAGTCCCATTCCAGAAATGATGTTATCATCGGATAATGGAAGAGGTGTCGCAGTCGTTGTTTCCTGGCCGGCTCCGCGTGTTAGCGCTTTTGGTTGAAGTAATTTGATGTTCACAACGAACTCCGAGGACCTAGTAGATGTCTGGTTGAGCTGCTCTCGCGAAACAGTCGACCGTTTCATGGACAAGACAGCCTTAAACACGCAATTGTACAAACATCAACACAGGTTTTGAATGACTGCTTTCGAGAGCGAGCGTCGCTATCCTCACAGGTTGCTTATTCCTCCGACCTTGAATTCCGGGCAACAACTTTCCATCTGGTAATAGACGCGATCTCGTTGTTCATCGTTTTAGGTTCTCATTCCGCTGCCGTCACAATAGGATAGTACTGTCTCCGCGTAGGGCTTCCAATAATGCCGGGCGCCCATAAACACATGTTGTGTTTATCAGCAAGTCAGTACCTAAAGGTTCAGGTGTTCGGCGCCGTGCACAGAGAGTCGACTTCCATATTCGACTCCCGAACCGCGAATTTCCTTCCAATCTGTTTTCTGCATCCGTTACAAGGTCCGTCACGACATCCGTTTTGACATCCGCGACCGAATACTTTCGGTCGTGCACTTGCCGACAGCCTGTACGGCGAACAAACGAGTGACCCTACATCAAAAACTACGACACAATCGCACCGGATGCTCGATCTGGGCGACCGGAGAGTACGCCCCGCTACCGCCACAGCGCTCAGAGCCGTCATGAAATGAACTGAAAGGGCGATCGCAGGTTGAGAGACAATGACAGTTAAAATCGAAATATGGAATGAGTTCGAGGAAATATCGCGGAAAACTGCAAGAGTCGGGAAGATACCAGCTCCGGTCGAGCTAGTAGCGGAGCTACATAGGTTTCCGGGTCGACAAACGTAATGTGCTGAAAGATCGGCAACGGACCTGACGGTTTATTTTCATCTACTCAGGACTGTGAAGACGTTAAAAACGCTGAAGGGATGTCGGCGGAAAGAAAAGAAAGATAAAATGGCTTAACTTTCCGACTTTCTAGAGATGGAATGGCCGCCAGAAGAGCTGTTAAAAAGCCACACTCCGCTGTCATCCGGAGCGGTAGTGTATGACATAGTGAGATGAGAGCTCTGTTTCACCGAAAGACGCGAGACGGTTTCCTGAACACTGCTCTGAAGCCCTTCAGCCCACTCGTCGATGTTTGATCCGCATGGATGCGAACTAGAGACAAAGATTGGTTTTCGAATACAAACTCCTGGAAGCTGCTTCGATGTTAGAAATTGAAGTTTCGGAGAGCGCTGAGATAGTTTTCACTGACAAAGAATCTAGGAAAACGGAACATGATGAACGAAGTCATCGAAATTCCGCGTGCTGAAGACACATGTATCAAAGGCGAAGTGCCGCGCGGGGCGAACTTGGAAAATTTCGAAATAAACCGCCTCCTAGAAGCGTCCCAGACCTGAGATTGCAGCCAGAAGAAAAAAGTAGGTCTACGGATCTGGAAAATTTGGAAACCACTGCATTGGACGCTCATCGGTCAAGGTCGGTTTTCCATCAATGGACCGCGTCATCGAGAATAGCCGACAAGACGTTGCCTTCGATATGGCATTTGACATCTAACACGGGCTCGAGTTCTCCCTAGAGCCTCTCGGCGGTTCCGTCCGATGAAAGTACTCTATCTCTCAGCGTCATTGCTCCCAACAAGGAAACGAACGTTTGCTGGGGATGGAAATATTCTGCGACATATTGGAGTTATCCCACAAACTCCCATGATAGAACAGTGTGCCAAAGTGGGACCGGGGGAGGTGAATTCCGAAATATTGCATTGCATTTTCAACCTAATTAAACTCCTTGCAATTTTCGGGACCTGTGGATCATGTTCCATCAACATCCTCGTTCAACGGCCATGTCGACGAAGAAGGAGTAGGAACCGGTGGGCTCGTTTAAATGCCGGTAGATACAACCGACGTGGACAGCGTGCCCACCTACCCCACTTCCGATTACAACCGATTGTTTGCCTTGATGAGACACTTCCCGCCAGTTGGTCGTTCACTTCTTGTGGAAACGACCGATGAACAGTCGGTTGACTCCGATGAGCAATTATTAGGACTGAAACTCTTGCCCTATTCCTTGGTAGACAGTCGAGTAGCTGTCGGAATCGACCGGTTCGCGTTTCTCCTCTCGGAGAAAACTTGATGTGAGCTGATACGTTCGCCCTAAAAATCAGAGTTCCTAACGACGTCTAATCGCGCTCGACGGAACACACAGCAGAACAGATCTGGCGCATATTTGATCGATAACGATGATGAGTCTTACGCATAAACGCGTCTAAGCTTTCGTTCTCGATCGTCGTTCAGGTGGGCTTACGGAGCCTCTCTGTTTCGCAATCTCCGTTACCAAGTGAACCCGCCAAAAATGGACTGTGAGTAGACGTAGAACGTGTGTGCCATCCAGCCAGCAAGCCGGCCGGCCGGTCAGCGCTCGCAACTCAAGGCGCCTGTCGACCTCTATCGACAGGTTGATTCGCGAAACTGCCCGTCGACCTCACCTTGAGGCCTCCGCCTGATTTCGTCACCGAGGAAGCCAAATGCTGCTGCGCTTTCAGCTCGGACATAAAGTACGACACACGGCGCTTGGAACTCCGTGGAGAGCTCGTCGCTTGTCCACCTGCCCTGAGGCGCTTCTGATTCATCAGAGTCCTCTACTCGTCTCATCAGCACCTGTAAGCGCCCATCCATTTCACCCGATATTCGAAACAGTGAGAGCGTTTCCCAGAGTGTGAGATTGTCCGAAACACCGAAACGTGGAAACGGAAGGGGAGGCGCGCAACAGGCACATCTAGAGATGGATGAACGAGAACAATTTGGCGGGCGGCGAATTCGTTGAAAGGATCCCTGAGACCTCAACCTCGAGGCATGTGGAGGATTACCGAAGCGTTGCTAATCGCTGATTGATTCGATTGATCAATTTCCAGGTAATTAATGAAGTGCCAAACGGACCCTGAAACATCGATCGCTGTGATATATGAGGGCGCCGTGCATGATTCCGTTCGGTGCTCGCTACGCTTTCCTCCGATGATCGAGACGAGTGAGGGAACAGGGGCGCGCGGATCAGAAACCAATCACCAGAGACAAGTTCCGCATGCAAGATTCGTGACATTCCCAGAAGATTTCGTTGAAAACTATCCGATCGGTCAGCTACCGCGAACTTTTCCTCTCGGTTGTCGACAATTCCGTCGATCATCGGTACGGAAAGTGCCAAGGTCGTCCAGCGCGCGCCTCGTCAAGAACTATTTATTATTTTCTCAGGTTCGGCATCATCATTATTGGTGTTGATATTGTTGGTTTCCCCATCATCATTGTTTCTGCTATTGGAGTGCCATTGGAAGGCCTTGATCAGTCGCAAATGGGAAAGTCCCGAAAGTGGAGGAATAATAGAGTTTGCCCAGCGGGCTCCTCCCAAAGCGAATCGCCGTCGATAGCAGGCTTGCGAGATTATGGATGTCGAGACGATCTCCGGCGAAAAAATTCAATGTTGTTTCTCCCCCTTTGCGCAGAGGACCGATAGCTACCGTTTCTCAAAAAGTTTAACCATTGATTTCTTTGACATCGAGCAGCGTTGTTCTGAAATCTCGGACTATGTACTTCATCAATAACTTTAAAATGAGTATGTTGGTGGTCTGAAACTTATGAACCAAAAAGTACACGTCGCCAACAGCTTCGCTCGATAAAGCCTCGTTCTGTATCCTCCGGTATCTTGTTGCGCCGGGCTCGGAATTCAATTTCTTTCTCGAACACCAGTCGTGGGCCAAGATTCGTAAGCGATCGTTTGGCGTTCGTCGAAGGTTTTGCTTAAGGGTAGAATCGGAACTCTTCACGCACCGCTTCATTCCCGGGTTCCGCTCCGTGTGTGACACATTGTCTGACTCTAAAATTGGTGTGTTGTGAAGTTACTTCCTTCTAAACAAGCTGTCGCAAATCCGCTGTCAACTAACCGATGTCGCGTAGAATAGCGACAAATCATCCTAGATCGCATCTGCGTCGTAAACGTTTTCTAGAAGCGCTTGTCGAAGAATAATCCGCCTTGGAATCGATTAGCGCCCGACTACTCCCGCTGGTTTCGGTTGCAAGTCAGAGTGTAAGGACTCTCACTGCTTTCCCCGGATGGAATCACACGGGATAAGTTTCACATCGTTGCACGGCACCGACCCGCTTCAACTATTCTGAAAACAAAGTCCCCACGACGCGCTGTCGAACTCGGAGACAACTGTCCTGCTCGAAGAACAGATGCCCCGCCCACTCTACAGGGATTTACTTTTTTTTCCAATTTCGGACCACAGTCTTTGAACTCTATGGACTGCTTGGATTCATTTTTCCTCTGGAGTCGGCTTCAGTTCTACATTTTTCTCCTCTTGATCAAACAAACGGTTCAAAGTAGAAGGAATACGAGTTGAACTCACTTGGAGAAAGTCCCGATGACGACATACACAGGGATCTAATTGAATGGGTCCATTCCAAATATGGAACAAGTGGTTGAACTTGAAAATTTCCAGATGCACACGCGAGAACAAACTGCAGTCAGTTCATTGGCTGGTGTTTGTTTGGAGCACGTCCCACTCGAGATGATAAATAAAAGTTGGTTTCGTTGTTCGGGCAAACGGTGTTTTCGGGTTTGAGCCCGCCAGATGACTTTCTTCAAGCTCACTGTCTTATGGTCATGCTATGCCGTCCTGCCGGCTCGCTTGCCTTCCTGCCAACCAGCCCGCCCGTCCGCGCGGCTCTCAGGATATCTGGGAGAGGGACTCCACGACCGTAGCGCCTCCAGCAGAGTTCACTGGAGTTTTGCTGCTACTGAAGTTCACATGGAAACAACGCTATCAAAAAGCTGTTCATCGTGTAAAACGTTTCATGTCGATTCTAACCTAACTAAGGCCTCGATCTCTCGTAGCCTCGACTCTGCGAATTGAAGAGAATCTACATTGGAAGGGTAATCTCCCGATGGATTGATGAAGACCACGGCGGTCGATTCTTCTCATTTGCACTTGGAAAACAACTTCGCCGTCCCAGCGTGCCGATCGATCCGAGTCAATCTCGCAGAAAGACATCGGGTTTCTGACGAGTTTTCGCAAAAGTTCAGAGCGAATTCGGATCCTCGAGACGAACGCTCATGGCTGCGGATTCAGGCTGTTTCCGAAAGTTTCGAGCTTACATCATTCCGGATGAAAGTATTCTAGAAGCCTCCGGAACCTGCGGCGAGAACTCGCGGTTCTGGAAGCTATGCGTGCCGTTGCACTCCCGCAGACTTCGTAAACTACCACAAGCACACACATAAACTAGGCGCCCGCCAAGGTCCCTTTCCCTTTGAACAGCTGTCGGACACGAACAGGTGGTAGCGGTGGTAAAAACGTGCTCCAAGACCCAGAGATGTTCCATCTGCTATTGCGGATACCTGAGCATGGGAAAACACAAAGTGGAATCGAAACCTGCATCAGAATCACGCCGGCTGCTGAAGCGAACGACGTGGAGGCCATCCGACGTAAAAACACTTCCATAAAACCTGGTGGGTTCTTCTGCCCCAATTCTGTCCACGCTCATCGGAAGATTTGGAGAGGACTTTGCGAAATCCCTCGGAGGAGCGTTATCTCTAACGGAAAAACGAGGTACGATCCTATGTGGGATTGAATTCTCTGGAAAAAAAAAGACTCGAATTGCAACATACTACAGGATTCGAGAATAGCACGCTTTGCCGACCGGATGATGGAAGGTATCTATTTTCCATCAGGATGTAACTTGAGACTTTTTTCAAGACAAGCTTCCGTAATGCTCATCGCATGATTTGGTCATATCGGCGGCACCGGCATCGGAAGCGGCGCAGGATCCTTGGAAGACTCTCATCCTGAGGAATTCGCCTCGGGGCGTTCATTTTGAAAAAGAAAACGTACCCTTCCGAGTTTCCCTTGCTCTAGGCATTCGCTTTTCGATGCGATTGGATGACTTCGAACAAATTTTCGGATGCTTACAATTCGTGCACTTCCAGGACCAATCGAACGACATTCAGAATCAATTCTGGGGAGAAACCTTGCCCTTATCGCCATGCTGACTCTGATCCCGTCGAGCCTCCTTCCTCGCGGTTCGTCTTTCTGCACCGAATCCCCGATATCCATTCACTTCGGTACGGTTTTCCTTCCACTGCTTTTGAACTCTAATTTGAGTTTGTTGTTGGTCGTTATGAAGGCCAACTGAGACGGGAGGAAGGTACAGTTGCCATCCTTCACGCATGTATTTGATCGACCTCGCGTTTGACCTCCGCCAATTCCGTGTCGCTTTCCACGTAAAAATAGGAGCCGCTCATTGTATAAGCGATAGCAGTGGCCGGAGCGTAATCGATTCTTGAAGCCGAATCTATCTATAATCTACTTCTTCCCCATTTGTCCTTATGTATCACGGCACGGGATTGTTGGATTCCAGATTCGATACATCACAGCGGCATCGGTTGCACAAGTCAGAGGGACTGCTTCCTTTCTCGATTTCTGAAGAGAACTGTAGAGTTAGATTCTCTTCATTAGCGATACTTCCACGGGCACCGATGGAGACGGGTCTCTAGTTGCCGGCATGAAATCGGCGGCCGCAACCGGTGTTGATTAGAGAGATCCTGGTATGTGCTCATTTTGTTTGTCTCACAAACTTCATCACCGTTGCGGTAACGAGTATCAATGGTAGAGGTTGACGCGCTATTAGGCTCCGGGTGAGTCCTAGGCCTGATGGATTCTTTGCTGGACTTCATTATCAAGGAGCTGCTTGCCGATGCCAAAACCTATAGCTATGTTTCTTGTTCTCATCTCCTTCCCGGAATCTGCTCGAACGTCATCTACATACATAATCATTGGGAGCGAAATCATCTCTATTGGCATTATCCAAATAATTGTCGGAAGCCTCATCGGAAAAATCACTACTGGAGCGCAACCACTTACCATATTGCACGTGTATCCAAGTGTCATGCGACTCATAACGGATCACTGGCCGATATACGATGCTAACAGCCTAGAGCTTCGGAATCGGTGATGTTAACCTAACAGAACGGGTTGCTCGCGACGGAGCATGACACGGATCGTTTGCAGCTCCACTCCAACAGTCCAGCAATCAACAAGCCGACGTCATCGTGGATTGTTCCTTTTTTTCTCAAATCAAAATTTGCATATTAGAGGGTTGTTCCTATTCGATATGGGATTTTCTGTTTCAGCCACCGTCGCGGCGTCATTGCCGCCTGTATGCTGGTCGCGAACGCGCCGTAGGAGGTCCTAGGGGAAAAAAACTTGGCAATCTTCGACGAATATTACTGAAAGGCCTCAAAGCACCACCTGCTGGGCTGGTTCAACACGACTGCTTTCGAAAACACGCGCCGGGCTTTCTCTGACTTTGGACAAGCCGGTCACGAACAGACAGATGATAGCGACTGGAATTCATTAACCATCAGAGAATGATCGAGCAATCATCGTTGTCTTCCATTCATTCGAGTTCTCACGGTGTCACCGATCATGGATCGATTGGAAGTTGGATTCCCCAATTCGGAAACACTGCCAGAAACGACGGTAGCGACTGTGGAGGCTTTATCCTCGGAAACGCCCAAATGATGCGGGATCTGAGGCAGCAATCGTCATGAATGCAAATTATTCATGCAAGTTCTCAAAGCACCGGCTTCTGGTAAACGAGCGAACGTGAGGTAATGACAAGCCGTGCGATAGCTCATGACCACGCGACTGGTGTTTACGTTCGCATTGAAGGAATCAATCAACGAGCTGAGCCGGTAAGTGATAAACACTTCCGCCCAAGAACAGAAACTGCGGGATCTGAACTCCATCAAATCTTGCTCAATGTGGGCTCGATTTCAGAGAGAATACACTTATTGACAATCTGACGAAACACTCTCGAAAATCACGGGTCTGAGCACTGCGAATCGGTTCGTACGAATTCCATCCAAACTCAAAAAACAATGCGCGCTTCATTTCATTTTGAGGTACATAGAACTTCGTTCCAAACTTGCGAGCAGTCCGAAATCTCGCAAGTTTCGACTCCGTTTCTGACTTATTTTGTCTTGTAGAACCCGTGGTTTTACCGAGAATGATCTGTTCTCGGAATGAGCCATGTATGCATTCATCTACTTCGCGGGAGTCTCAGATAATCATGACATCGACAGAATCAGAGGCGGGGTTTGATACTTATTCTGGGTCGTCGGAATTCGGTGTTTGATACATTCGGAATGCCAGCCCTCACAGGAATAGAATGAATTTGGTCTTCAAAGAGATCTCCGAGAATGCGAATTCCGGAGAGCGAACACTCTTGCCGGGTCGAATCCTGTGAGCCGTAGTTTCTTCTTCATGGGATCAACTCCATCAATATTGGAGTCAATTGATCACTCGGCTTGAGCGCATAAAAACCTCTCACCGTCGCCGCCCAGAGGACGTCTCGATGATTCAGCATAATTACAATGGGAATAATTCGCTTTAGTGCGATGCTCGGTGGTCGAGTTGTGCCGCCCGCCACCGGTTGTGGTTGTGCCGGGAGAAATCTCTGAACGGATCATTGGTTTCGGTTTTTGTCCCACGGCCCGTGTGTAAGGCGTGCCCCTATTCTCGATCACAAGGAAAAAGGGAGTAACCGATGAAGACAGAGTGGAAAATCTACCACCTTGACTGAACCTCCGGGATCGCTTGTTGCAGAATCGAGCTACAAATCAAAGTTCAATGAATTCGAATGTCGAGGGTCGCCATCGGTCAAGGACCTGAACCGTTCGTCAAAGGTCCTCACAAATGGCTGAAACTCAGCGCAAAATCCGATTGCATCGTTCAACTGCGAGTTGGAAATCTAATTGCTGGAACTTCGTCTGATTTACGCAAACATCCTCTACTCTATGCAAGTCTGCCAGAATTCGAGTTTCCATCTGCCAGTGGAAGTGAATGAATAAATGCGAATTCCATACGAATTTTGGAACAACGGGAGTTTCCGCGCTCGGAGTTCATTGAAGTTAATCGATGACCCGAAACCAAGGCAACAAACACGAGCATTCGACGAGTCAACATTCAGAGCCGTTTGAGGCGACGGAATTAAACAGAGTCTGTTCGTAGAACCAGTTCAGCCGTCGAACGGCATTTCATTGAGTTTTGCGGAGGGATGTTCGACATCCGGGAACCTCCCACAGATGTACACTCCAAAGCTCTGTGATGTCCTCAGAGAGACATCGGTCCCGCCCGACCTGTCGGAGCTGACATTGCTCTCGTTCTGAATCGAAATTCAACAGTGCTAGAAGAAAGAACGGTGGAGGGTCTCGACTGACTGAGTGACTGAGTGAGAAGTTCTATCGCGCCCTTCACGTGATTTCCTGAAGAGAGGATGGATATCAGATTAATGTTCCGAAAACAACGTCGACGACTACCATCACCACCAGAACTAAGCCGTGCTCGCACGGAGCGCTGTGAAGAGTTGGCTTTTAAGAGCACTTCGGGGAAAAAAGGTTTTACGACCTGTAACCCATTGTCCATACTGGAACTCACGTCGGAAACACCTGGATGACCTTCTAATGACCTTCAAGGCCGCCGCCGCCGCCGGCGGTGATCAGCGGCTCCAAACTTTTCGATGTGACGAGTGCAAATGTTTCGAAATTGAATTTGAATCCTCGGGAAAGTTGATGTCGTTGTAGACGTTGAAAGATAGATCCTGTGCAGCGGATGCACTTTTCCATTTCAGGGGTCCACATCAAATTTAGGCGGCTTTCAAATCTTGTCAAGCGCAGCGAGTGAATGTTGTTGACCTAGGCGATTCTTGGCGGAGGGAGGAGGGCGAAGTCATCAACCTTCATCGTTTCATTTTGCCGTCACTGCTGTCATACCCCCGGAACGCAATCATGGAGCGTCTCGAGTCGTGGTAGATAAGTTCGCTCAGAGCGAATCAAGTTTCCTTCGTTGAAAGAATTTAGATTTGAACGCAACATGACCTCCCACATAAAGGATCTCGACCAGAAGGTGCTTCACATTCGAAATTCAGAGTCATTTTACAAGAATGCTGTTCTGTTACAGAGAATGCAATTAATTCTGGGAGAATTCATTTGAGCCTATGGATAACAAGTGCTTTTGCACTCATGGCTCCTCGCTGCGGAATTCGCTTCTTTTCCAGACTGGGCTCAGCAGGCACTAACGACTACGTCTCTCTCTGTCTCTTCAACGTGTTCATCTAGTTATCGTAATGGGTCCCCTGCGGTTGGAGTTTCGCAAATTTCATCAACCTCGTGCCGTTCGTCGTCACATACCGACGGTGTTAACTGTCTCGTTGTCGGCGCGATCAGCTGACCGTGATGAATGCGTGAAACAAAAAGCAGCTGGCGTAGATAACGAACAAGTGTACACCCTGCGTCGCCGTCAATTAACTCTTGTGGAATCCTAGCTCTGACTGATGTTACTGCTCGTGACTTGATTCTGGTGAAACGGTGTACGCCGCCGACCTAATTCACGAGAGGAGCTGTCAAATTGGCTTCATAAATCCGCATCCTTGCATTCCAAGAACTAAGAAGTCAGGTATGAAGTGACCGGTATTGTACCTGCAGGATGGGAGGAATTGATCCTGTAAGGGATGCATCATTAGAGGGGACCTGAATGGTTCGCTGCCCGTGATTTTTTCGCAATCATTGACGGCAGGTGGTATTGGGCTAATCTAATGCCGCGGCATGCTGCACAATAACGTCGAATCCACATCACGGTGACGGAACGCCGAGATGAGTCGAAATGGCCGAACCTTAGGATGTATCGGAGAAATTACTCGCTTGACAAAGTGACGCGAAATCTCGGATGGAAAAGCGGAGAGAACGGACATGGCTCAACTGAGTTTCGTTTTAGTTTCAGAGTTCTCTATATCTAAACGAGCTCGAACGACTGCTACAGTATCCGTGGAGAATAGAGGTCTCCTATCTCAGGTCGTGCAAGTCGAGGCAGCTCGAGAAATTCTTACTCTGAGACAGCGGAACTCGAGGAAGTATATTTGGCAGCCAGCTCTATCTCACAGATGGTGATGTTTAACATACGTTTCTGGCGCGCAGTCATTTCGCCGCGGGGATTCTTCATCTCCGGGCTTCAAAACCGGTCGTGTAGTCAGCTGTCGGAACCTCTCTCGAAGCTGAAACGATCACGACAACAAGCTCGCAGTCACAGAAGCTAGAAAATGATATGATCTTCGCTTCTTCCTCTCGGCAACTTGTTCGAGTTCCAGACCTTTCACCTTGAGTTCCCAAGAAAGCTCAAGTCTGTCAGTTTCAGAGCCATTCAATTGAGATTCGCGCGCCAGTCAACGGTGAGCTTCTACTTCGCTATCCTCAGGAATGGAAATATTCCAGAGCCTGTAATAGATGTTTTCCCTCATCTCTGGTGTGTATTGCTCGAAAAATAACGCTACAGCATTTTCATTATGGTTTCTAGAGGAGAAAGGTGTTGAGCAAACAGAATGATACACTTTCTCTATATTGAATCCTTTCTCATAGGGCGAATAGACTTGTTTCCTTTTCGGCTGAGCTCACCGAAGCAACTCTAATGTGAAAGAGTCTTCTAGTTTGTCAGACTTCATGAGAAGCGAGACACTAGCTGGGAACAAACCTCACAACATTGAGAACAAGTTGGAAAACCACGCTTGGAGAGACGAACCTCGGGACCTGATCCGAGATTCTAGGAAAGGCAACCCTGATTAGTTCCAACACCTCACCGATAAGCTGATTATGGATCGAGTTGACAATACTCGGAAGAAACCGAAGTTTTTCTGTTCATTTCCGACCGCTATCATCTTGGCTTCTCTTTTGTTGTTGTTTGACTTCTGTTCACGGGAAATTCTGATGATTCTCTCATGTACTCTGGATGAGCTACAGAAGCAGCGAAGTACTTTCGTTGAAGGATTGTTGACGGATGAAACTTATCCGTCGGAAAGAGGGCCAAGTGGAAATAACTCAAAGTAGTATCTCCATTCGTGGAATAGGGAGTAGATTGGTGTTTGGAAGTGACAAGCGGGAAGAAGATCAAACTGTTTTCGCCTTGGGAACCAAACTGAATCCTGCTCTCTTTCTGCTGGAGGCGATGATTTGAGCCCACGTGAAAGTCGGCCCGTCGGGTACTTTCAATGAAAAAATGGTTCCGTGTGCTCAAGTTCGACTCTGCTGCTTTCCAAGCGCTGGTCGTGGAAGTTTTCCCAAGGAAAATAAATGAACAAGATCGAGTCTGTTTCGCGTTCACTGCTCGGAGTTCTGAGTAAATATTTCCAATCCAATGAAGAGCTCTACTATTCAGGTTTTTGAAAAAATGTCCTCTGGTGATGCTTTCTTCTCGAGTTTCTTCCAATCTACGACCATATCGTAGGTTTCGATGCAGCAGACAACAACGAGTCGCGTGCGCACTGATCGCGGTTCGATCTTCAGGGAAAAGTACGCGCACTAACGAGCGTCTAAGATACGACGAAAATCAAGAAAGTCTTCCTGCGGGAATTCCTTGAAGCTCATCCGATCTGCTCGAAAACAACTCGCGCGGATACTCGCCATAATGCGAAACATCGCCAGTGCCTCGAAATGCTCCGAGTGCGGAAAATTCCCAAACAAACAGTCCTGTCGCATGTTCTGCGTGGATCACAGCGAAGCTCCGAATCAAAAATATAAGATTCGAGCTCTGTATTCAAAAGCTTGTTGAATAATCGCCGGAGCTCCGAGAGTCATGATAAGCCCCGGAACTTAAACCCTTGAATGCTGAATCGCGAATGGGAGCGTTCTCAATCTCGCGAATGCACCGTGAGTTGTGAAAGTCACTCAGCTTGAGAGGTTAACAAAAACCGTTAATGATTCTTCAGCTTTTCCACTGGTCGGAGGTGAACTGAGCGGAGGAATGGTAAATGTGTCGAGGAACGACCTCGCAAATCCCCTGTTGAGTGAGAGGAAGAATAACGATCAATGCTGGGAGAAAAAATCCAGTCAGAAATTCCCCTTCATCTGCTTAACGCTGACGGTGCGGTTTACGGTCGGCCCGATTCGAGTGGAAAATACGATTCCACACCGTTCAGCGCGAGTTCGGGCACGGATCACCCAGTTCACGATTCTTAATTACTCTCGGATTCGCGCTCCATTCGAATGCGTATCGAGCCGAACCAAGCTGAGCCACTTTGCACGCAGTTTCTGTCCATCGTAAAGAAGTTTCGTGCGAGAACCTTCGCTGAAATTTGATCTCGAGCTCAAAGCAACTCGCCACGTGCGGCACTCCGATAAGCTTGAATTTCAAGTCAATTTTTTCACTTTCCGCCACAATGAACCCTAGTTGGTTGGTTCCGTAAACATTATAAGGCCGTGTATCAGCTATCGCTTGCCAAAAACCTGTCTCCTATACCAACATCGAACGACATCCCAACGATCGGAATCGTTGTTGAAGCTGAGCTCCATCTGATAGCATCTTCTAGCTCAGGAGACCTCTGGGAGAATCGAAGCAAAACTCTTAGCCCAAATGAGCTTGTGTACGGGATTGAGTCGTCTGCGGCTATTTTTGTTGCAGCGATCAATAAGGGTCCCGAATGTCAAACGCCCTCCAGAAAAGCTTTCTGTTGGGCGTTTGCAGACGGTTTTACGCTCCTGCTATAATGAATCCGTTTCGCTTCGGGCGGAAAATCATTTTGGGCGTCACGTTCGCAAGCTCCCTAATCGAATCATCAACCTTTCGCCTACACTGGGAACGACCTCCTGACGGAGCGACCTCAACTGTTCCTGAGACCAAAACTGTTCGATGCTGAGGTAATGAATCACTCGAGCACCTGAACATCACACCAAGTTTTTTCCTCTATAAGTGATGTTGTAGGAGACTCGTCTCTGATTATATCCATCCGTTTCACTTTCGATCCAGTCGTAGGACGCGAGACCTTGTCGTACTCGGAGCCCACCGTGACACATGTGGAGAGATCCAATTGTGAAGTGCCCGACTCGAATTGCTGTCAACACGTGTCCGTGGACGTTTGCAGAACACCATCGCTGCCTCGGTTCTCCGTTCTTTTTTTTTACGCCCTACTCGCCATTCTCCCCCGTTGTCGCCCACTCCCCCGAGCACATAAGGACGACCTGCCTTCCTTCTGTCGCTTCAAGGTACACTCAGACACAAAGCAACGATGTGGTGAAAGTGACTCCACAAGGAGTCGTGTCTTGTGCGGTTTTTTTTCTGCTTCCTCTTGTCGTCGGCGTGATTGCTTCTGTTGAAAGAGGACGCGAAAGAGTGCTAGCTGACCCAGTCGCTAGCACTTGACAGCCAGACCTCCTGAAGTTCCTGTCTGTGACAGCTTGAGGCCAACTGTGTTAGTATGCGCGTTTTAGCTTCCACGTTTCCCACAATGGGGATCCACTCAAGAGCTCGTTCAGGAGACGCCGGATCTCAACTTCAAGGTTTTCAGAAAGTTATCCGTCGCCATTATCTTGTGGTCGGAACAAAACATCGTCAGTCCTTGCAGCCGTCAGATTCGATTTTTCTGTGATTCTTCTCGCCCCGTGTATTTCCAACCTCACGAAAACAGGGATCCGATAGGAGCTCACTCCATGCTCCATAGTGCTCAGTACGTTTTTCATGCCGACTTGACGGAGTTTCGGTAGTTTCGTGATGTTCTCAATGACTCTACAGCATGAGCGTCCATCCACCGGATCCGGCTTACATCGGGCTTCCACTTATTACTATATATGGACACAAACGATTGACTATCTATTAACGACGATTGATCACGAGAGAACAACTGATTGAATTTTCCCGGACGACAGCAGAGTTTTCTATAACAAGCTGACCCTGGGCCGAGCTGAGCGTGATCCTCGTTCCGTCAGAGATTAAGATGAGGAGCACTGAACTTCTTCCTCCCGAGTATCACACGACGAGGATCCCACAGCCCTAGGGAAGCAACAAGCAGAAGCTGAGCTTTGTAAAGCAAAAACCGCTCCCATCGCTAACTCGTTCCGATAAAGGACGCCGCTCAGAGCGTATCTTTCTTCCGGGGATTGCTTCCGAGGCTCGGGCAAGAGTTGCATTTGATCAAAGTAGCAAACTCTCGCGTGTAGGCGCATCTTTGGTACGAAACCAGTCGGCCTCTTGGATCGCCAAGCCGACAAACGAGAAAACTACCACGCAAAGCGGACAGCCAACGATTCGCTCGGATTGTGGCGATGGCAGAATCCCAGAGACTAACATTCATCATGCATGCCATTTGGAGGAGATGAGCGAGGACTCGCTCAGCACAAAAACCTGCATCGGAGTCGTGGCTCCATTTCCTCTGGGAACGGGGAAAAGTAAGTTCTCTTAAGGCTCCATTTGCAAGACGTTGAGCTTTTGTTGCTTGATGATTAGGCGCAACTTCTCAATTAGCACTGGAAAACCTCCGGAAGACTGGTCAATGAGGATGAAGGTTCGTTGCAGTTCCCGGCCTGCGTTCTGTCGCGCACTGGAATTCTCCCGACCCCCGATTGAAAGAACTGTTCATTTTGTGACTCACACATCACGGCACATTATTTATGTCGTAACATTTCCACAGTGTTTCCGTCATTATTCTCCTTCCACAGTTGGACCACCAGTTCTGGCACGTGTAATATGTGCACATCTTCGAAGAATTCGCCGAGCAAGATCCCGAGAACGTTCAAAAGAGAACCTCGTTCCGACTTCTGTGAACCATTCTGTCGATTTGATTAAGGATTCCGATGTGATTGCATTCGGCTGAACTCAAAATCCAGAGTTTTCCAACTATATAGTCATTTGCTGGCTGGCAGAAATAGTACTTCGGAGAAACTCTGGTGGCTTATTTCAGCCAAACAAGGGGGTTTACGTTCTGCGTCAGCCGAGCGAACGGAAGCTCGATGAATTGCTGTGTGCTCTTTAATCTGTCTGGTTGTAACTCTATTTTCTGTCTGATGGTCAGAGCTTACCATTGCCCATTACACAAACTGATTGCTTTAGGTTCCTTCATGATCCGTAGAGTAAGAGCTCCGAGAGTAAAATGCTTCCGTCATGCTCGAGACTTTTGTTTCGTTCAGAGGAGAGGATGAACTCGAACACTTTGGATTGGGGCAATATACGAGCCGAAAATCAGTGAGTTGTCATTCAAGTGCACTCAAAGCAATGTGGCTCTGCACCGGGATCGTTTTCAATTTCCAAGAACAGCTTTGAACCCACTAAATCGCGAATAATTTCAGGAAGCTTGCATAAACGTCCTTCATTTTTCGCTTCGCAATCCAAAATATCGTCATTATTCTGATCTTATGTTCCTGCTGTTATCGATAACAATTTGGTAATCTGCGAGAACCGCTCAGAGAAACGGAAAAAAGCAACTCAGCTAACAACTGAAAGACCTAAACGACGGAAGGACCTCCTGCTGTACCTCAACCATGCTCCAATCTGCTTCTAATCGAATTTTTCGACAAGTCCGGCGGTAGCAACCACAACGACCTCATTGTTGTCGGGCTTTGTACATATTGTACAGCACAGATTCGATTCCGACCGAGCTAATCTCTTAGCAAACCAACCTCGTTTAGTTTACAAGGTGAGAGAGCTCCCGCCGCATTGGAGCCTGGCCACGGAAACGACATCGACAATCTATCCGCTAATCTTCCTCTGAGATCTGTTCCGCTGCAACCCTAAGCCACCTCGAGAGCCACTTCATTTTTTTCCTCGAGCTCTTCCCGCCAAAACTCTCTACAAGGTAAATGATCTCAACCCTCCTCGCTCTCGTCGACGCGTCAACACAGTTCTCCACAAGTGATTTCGGAGGCGAGAGAGAGATTTCCCCAAAACGTTGACAGCGTCCAGGTGCATTGAGTTTCGTCCGTCAACCAACCGGATCGGTACTGCGCCGAAAGATTCAAAACCAAAGGATATCCGCGAATGAGAGACGCACGGAGATCTCAAAGTAGATTTCGAGGTCGGAATACGAGCGTTGCTCTCAATTTGTCGAAGTACCCCACCTTGACAGACACTTGCGCAGTTCTCCTTCACGCCCCAACCGAACCGATCCTTGAATCCTACGGCCTATTTATTTATAGTTGCCGAGTGAACGACTGGATTTGCGGCGGAATCTTCCGATCTGCTGAAGTAGGTTCACCTTCAAGGGTCTCTACCTGATCCAACAAAGCGCCGTCAGAGAGGACCGCACGAGGTGAAGATCGGAAAAGGTTGAAGACCGCGCGAGATTGGAGCAATAAGACATTTGCCGTGCGGCGGCCTCGCGAATTCCCACGTGTTTCTCGTCGTCTCGCTTTCTCGCAATCGATTCTCGATTTCCGACAGGAGAGCTCTCAAAGCGTCGTCATTTTGACGAGAGCGTTCCTGAAAATGCTTGCCGATAATCCAAAAACTGAGAGAAAGTCGTGTTTTCGTTCGCATTATCCCTCTAGCGACATAGATGAAGAGTTATTCAACCGGACACGCATATGCAAATTAATAACCGGGAGATGGAGAATTTCTCCATTGACTGAAAAAGTGGATTGCGCGCTCGAATCGGAATTGACATCTCCAACATTCCGCTCGGGCAGTCAGGATTTCGCATCCTCTCGCAACGATCGGTTTCTCTTCCTTAAAATCGAGATCTGTTCAACAAGCTGTATAACAATGTTGAAACCATGCAACAACCAATTTGGCAAATGACTCTGTGTTGTCCGCACGACTCCTGGAAAATCAGAACGCCCAAATGCCAAGGTTGTCGAGACTCGATCTCGACCTTTGAACGCTCTCCTGAGGATAAGGAACAGAATGTTGGGTGACGTCCGCGGTCGCTGGATGATGATGATGATGACCATGAACTATGCGCTTGTTTTGCTTCAGGATTTCTGAGCATGCGAACTTCTTGAGTAATATTAGTTGGTTTCCGAAAACAAAATTTTCGACACCCAACAAACACGGAAACTCTACACGTTGCGTCATATTGGACGCTTCGCTCTCACGTCGGTCGGGGTTGCGTAAAAGTTGATCCAAACCACGAGAGCTGTCAGACGCTTTTAGAAACTCATTAACGCCGCGCCGTGTGTGTTGCCGTGGAAGGAGGAGGCCAGCTCCGCCGTTTTCGCATCGGGTGCGGAAGCGAAATTGGCGGAAAACGACTTCCGCACAAAATTCCAGGCGAGATTTTGAGAGAAATCAAACGATGTTAGGGGGCGTGACGCCGAGTCCTCGTCTTCGTTCACGGATGCAAACGAAGGTGGTATCAGCATCAGATCCATCGAAGGAGCATCAGTGGTGCGTAAGACAGGAGTCGTTGCGCGGCTTAGGTTATCGCAGGAGGGTCGTTAACGTTATAGGAGGAGGATGTTGGTCGAAAAGTCTACAGCGTCGATTCAGACAACATGGCAGAGAGTCTTCCTCTGGGACGGACGAGTGTCCGCGTTCTTAGGAGGCGGCTTAAGTTTTTTCTTCGTTTTTCGGCGAAATTCCGACTGGCCGATCGTTATCCGCAGATGTGACCTTGATGATCAGAGGGTTCGTCGACTCAGCTCGAGGGAGCCGTCGCCGCCGCTCTCGATGAATTCGTTTAAGTTATGTCCTACATAGACACACTGGCTGCTCTCTGAATCTCTCGAGGCGTTTTTTCGCAGACTTGCTCCGATGTCGTCTGGACGAGATCACGGATCGAGCATTCGAGGTGCCTGTTCCTGGAAGTTCTGGAAAGACGGAAAACGACCCGGAAAATCCCCAAACACGAAAACTGCGGTCTCGTGATGAATGATTAGAGCTCAGAAAGAGCATCAGTACTGTCGAGTGGAGAAGAACTTTTGATTGAACATTTTTGGGATTCGTCGACGAGAGGCTCAATGAGGATATGGGCAACCTGACTCTTCATTAAACATTCCAACTCTGTCCTCTCGTCGCCCGAGTCACTAATCTCCGTTCAACTTTGCTCGCTTCGGCAAAGGAGTAACTTGCACCAAGTGCTGCACGTGCAGCCCCTTAATGAGGTCGCAGCTCAACTCAGCTTGCTCTCATATCTGCGAGTATCGCAACGAATCGGAAAACAATACTTAATCTGCAATTTCGGCCGACGGCATACATCGTTCGCGAGTCAGAAATCCACCGGGTGAGCCGCCATATACTCCGAGATGTCGGCGCTCCAATTATTACGCGAGTTTTCCTTCTCGTTGCCCACACATGTATAAATTAGAATCCGAGATATCTCTGCAAGCATTAAACATGGTCGAATTCGATCGAACCGACTCCAATCCACGCTGCGGTGTAACTACACGTGCAACTCTGTTCTAACGACATCGTCGATGTGTGTATCGTTTACGCGACAAGGTCATCTACGGGATCAGACATCGTCGACCAATCACTCATCTAGTCGGTCGGGATATATTTCTCGATGAGAGCTCAAGGTGAGAGAACCGAATGAGTTTCAAGCGGGGAGCCATTTGTCTTCGAATCTTGCTAATGATGGATCCCGGAAACGGTGGAGTTCAGAAATCAATCTCACCGCCCGTTTGTCATTTCCTTGTTCCCCATTCAAAGTCACTTCAACTGACCGGACGCTGCGTCGCGGTGGGATGCGGGCAAATCGGTGCTCGAAATTAACGTGGTGTTCCTGTGCGTCGTGATCGCTGGCAACCATGAACTAGCACACCGGAATGAATGAGAGAATTCATTAGGAACTGAAGGAGAATCAGGAGTTTTGAGGAGAGTCGTAGCAACAGGAAAACAAAGTCGTGCTCTTATCTTCAGAGAAGTTGAGCTCGTTATCAGAACAGCTCAAGTAGTCTCGAAACTCGTCTCAAAACTCATCCAGCCTGCCGGAGGAAACGTCAAGGACAATAAATACTACAAAGATGAGTTCACGATCCAGGACGGACGACGATCCGAGCCCCCGGCTGATGGGATTATGAGAAGTTTCCGCACTCCAGGCTTACGACTCCAACCTGTTTGTGCCGGTCCGTCGAAAAAATGCCCGTTCCTGCGAGGCCCAAGCAGCGCTACTCCTCGGAACGAATCTGAACACTTTTCAAGAGGAAGTGTTCCCAGAGAGGAGAGGATGAAACACTTCCCAATCAGTTCGTAGAGAGCGCAAGGGAATGTCTCAGAAACGATCAGATCTCAGAGGCTCGAACTCCATCCTGATGGAAATCCTCCTCCCGAATGAACCGCTCCCATCAGAGGCAAAGCAGTGCACCCATCAGTAGTTCTGGCAAGAAATGTGAATATTTCACGGGCGAACGCGTCATAGAAAAACCCAGCCGCTCGTATTCTGACAGAAACTGTCTTCAGTTCCGGCTAGCTAACCCGGAACGGATTGTCGTCTTCGAATATCTTCGCCCTTGGTGATTCGCGTGGCTCTGCTCACGTTTTTCGTAAAAATCCGCGAAGAGCTTCAAACTCTCTTCAGAAGAGGATAAGAAGCGTTTTACTCGATTCCGAGTCGATCGTCACAAAGAGCTTCCACCATGCTCGCTGGCTGGAAGACACGGAATGTAGGTCTTCCGGTGTTGACAAGTTTCATCGAGAAGCCAGCGTCACAAGTTTGAAAAGGCAAACAGGGAATCCCAAACAAGGTTCGAGAGGTCAAATATTCGGCCTCAGATGTTTGCAGAACCACTCCCGCTCGATTCGTCCACATCTCTTCTGAGATCATCAAGGGCGTTCTGTAAATTATATTCGAGGAGCCTGAAGAGAACATCGTTTCAGCTTCCAGTCTCAACAGTCTTCTCGGCAGATTCATCATCAGTTTGTCGCCTCTACTCTCTTTAGAAGATCCATCTTTTGGACACGAGAATCGCATATCATACGTGAGCGTACCAACTTACACTTCAAGAGCGCTGTCATGCCGTTCCGGTTGGAATTATCGGTGCTGGTGATTCGCTGATGGGCGGGTGATTTGCGGTTATATCAGAGTTCATTCATTCAGATCCTTCGTGAACATTCGGTCGTAGGAGCGCGCGACGATTTCCACACCGAGGTCTTTCATCGATCTCAAATCTGACGAACATTTCCCGCACGTTCAGCTTTGGACTTTCTTCGACATTGGAACTTCGTCCTGAAAATCCCTTTGAAGGAGAATGATTTGAAGGATGAACACACGATGTCCTGTGATCCGACGAATTCCCGTTAAGACAAAGACTCTCACTCACAGACAACTGTGAGATCCCCACCGTCGAATACGTTCGAGATTTGGGCGTAACCTTGACGTCGGGACTAGACTTCTCGAAACACGTCTACGAACTCTGCAAGTCGGCTCGTTGTCTCATCAACACGATTTTCCGATGCTTCATCATCCGTGACCCCCACGTCTACCTGCACCTATTTAAAAGCATCGTTCTCTCCAAATTACTCTACTGCTCGCCGGTCTGGCGGCCGTTTCTTGCAAAGCATGTGAAGGCTCTGGAGGACGTACAGAATTTTTTCCTCAGGCGGCTTCGCATCAGATGTGATTCTTCCGAGACGCACAATCTACCAAGCATCACAACTCTCCTCAACGAAGCCGACGATAGAATATTCCGCGCATTGTACCTCAACAAGGCCCTGGGACACTTCTTCAATATTTCTTCAACTCGACTCAGAAAGAGACTCAACATATCCGCGAAGGCTTTTACCAAACTGAATGCTGTATATAACAATTACGCGTGGCGAATGGCTCGAAAGTACGACGCAAATGTTCCTACCTATTTACAAAATCCCTTTGAATAAAGCGACTATTGATTGATTGACTTTTGCATCCTCCGACGGAGTAGATATGAATACCCAATTTTATTTTTGTCACAATAATGTCACCCCTGTTGTCTCAAATCAATCGGTGATGGAATGAACAGCATTCCAGTCCATACCCTCCGGAGGGATGTCCCTGGGGGTCAACGACGTAGAAACTTGATTGAGTCCTGTGCCCTGTAACGTTCATGGCTGATATATACGATCCTGGAAGATTGAATTTCGTGAACCGTGATTCGGTGATCAAACACAGAAGCAGAATATAGTCATGACTCATAAGTTTGTGCAAATCATCAATGAAACCTACTTGGAACTAGACCCTCGAGTTATGGCCTCTGACATGTGTACATTCCAGGATACCGGTGGCAGAAAGTTTATTTCGGTCTCGTCGTCTGACTCATCGGCGGCGTTTGAAAGTATCGAATGACTGAAAGCAGCCATTATTTATGATATGACGCTCGCTGATATCCAGCCGACATCAATAATGATTGCGGAGGTAGGCCGGACAACGTTTTGCCCCGTCACGAGCTCCACACGGATGCTGGCTAGATAACCTATAGATGGTAATGACTCTCTGCGATCAGCCTCGGGAATGCCTCATTACTGAGAAGAAATCATTAGAAAAAAGCTTTATCGAACTCGTTTCTCTAAAGGTCAGAGCTTCTTCTACGGACGGATGCGAATCCTGATTGAATAGCATCCAGTACCAATCGGGTCGCCAGCAATATCCCGTCATGTCAGAACGAAATGATCATTTGTTCAGAAAGCGTATCGCGGAACGCCCGTTTAGGAGGAATTATCGCCGCAAGCATAGCAAATTCAGCTTCTTCTGAACCCCAAGGGCTAGAAATACACCAACTTCGCATTACAATCTTTTCCGATCCATTCAGTCAGTCACTCATTCTGCCTAGAGTGTGGTTCACGTTCTGGGAGAAATATACTTGAACTTGCATCGTTAGGGAGCGCGCGATTCTCTCAGAAGCATCCTAGCGTTCCTTACAATGGGGAAAAACTCAAAATCTCCACGCTGATTCGGAGCACTCCAACTCAAGCTCAAGTTCTCTTGAGCTCGAATACACTCGTCATGCTCTCAAATGCTAGTCAAAATACCAACTCCGAATGTTGACATGAGAAGCAGGAGCCACCGATGCGAACAGGTTGCGCCGCCATGATCTTCCGGTGAGCCATGGAAACTGCGCGAGATTTCCTCGTTTGTGGTTCCCGGCCGACAGTCAAGTCATTACTTTTGGGGACCCTACCTACTTTGTAGCATCTTTCTGAAGCTTTGCGAAGACGCCCGAAGCAGGATTTGGAGCCGGTCGACGCCGACGTAGCCGGTCGCCATGGCCATAGTGACCATTGCCCCGCACGTTCCAGCTCTGCTACGCCGCCGGTCTGTTGCCCTTTTCTGAGAGACAATAGTTTTTTTCGATGGCGGAGAAAATTCGTCAACTGTAATCCTGCGTGGTAATTGGTGCCCCGAGTCCGCCTAACCCTCAATGCTTCGCCCTCCGTGACGCAGAACGGATGCCGAAGCGAGAGCGCCTGCCAGCCAGCCATGACATTGACACTCGGTTTGACATCGTTTCCCGTGTCGCTTCTTCCCTCGACGTCCAACTAATGTCTTACAGCTGTTCCCGGAGGCTGTTCTTGTTGGTTAAAATTCTTCGATGGACATCCTATCCCTCGAGGGAGAGGCTCTCCGTCCCTTCAGCGAAAGTTTCTTCGTCCAATTTGCACCGGGAAGCTCTAACGGTGCTGTGCAAATTAACAGAGAAAGAAGGTGGCGTCTACGTTCACGTGGCGTCTTCAATCGCTACTCCCTAGCCGGGGGTCCTTTCGCAAGTTCAGTCCACCTCCCTCACCGGACGGTTGACCACAAAGCCCTTCACTTTTTCATCCGTTTTAAATTTAGATTGAGTAACGGCGACGTAATGTTCAGCCTTGTTTGCAATGACGCAATTCAACCGGATCCCTGGTCCAAGGCTTGGCATAGGGGTTGTTGTCGCAATTGCGAGGACGCAACGTGGATCACGAGCTGTCATGGATAGAACACGACGGTGAGAGTTTGACCACACACACACACATCTACGGGAGCGATATCGTGTTCGAGTGTTTCATAACAGCCTTACGGAGACGGAGAACTCTCGTGTTTGGAAGTGTCCGGATGAGCTCATGATTGCTGTAACGTTTGTCGTCATCAGCAATTTCGCGCTGTAACGATCTCGAATGATGTTTTGAGTTCGCTTGAGGGCTCGCGGAAAAACTCACGCAATGAACATCCCGAAAACTAATCACGGTCTTGCCATGAAGCGAGAAAGCCGTTTCGGCTCGACATAAGCATTTATATGCAGGAATGTCCTCTTGAGCATGTATGTAAGCCTCTACGAAGCTCTGTTGGACCGCAAGTTCGTCCTTCAAACAACCCGACTGGACGGCTCGAAAAGCTCGTGGACCCCACGCAGACCCAACACGAGGCAAAAAAACGAGAACGGGCCCGGGGCGCGACTCGAAAATTTCGCCCCCGTCTCCCTCTAGATGCGCCACTGGTCTCCAAGAGTTTGATGACGCGCCGACGATCGTACACAGAGCGTTGTCAAGTATGAAGTGATCGGCAGATTTGAGAATCAAGTTTCACGGAAACTGAATTTCATTCCGATGGAGACTCTATATCCGCCATATTCGCACAAAAACTAAGAAGGACGAATGCGGAGTAAGTGCAGTTGCTCCGGGGGAAATATTAGTGGAATCCGACTTCATTCGAGGTTGGAGAACGATTTTTTTCCGGATGAAACTTCCGTAGCGCTGAGCTCACCGCACATGAATTATTCCAAAAGTTTAAGCACATCTGACAGGGACCTTGAAACCCTGACGGGAAGAACTCGGAGGTTTCGAAAACACTTTGTTCCAAAATATAACGCGGCAGCGCGGCGTTTTGCAGGCATGATTTTGCCCACTGCTTGTGGATCCAAAACCCAGAAGATTCGCCTGAATCACCGACAAGCTAACCGAGGCTCTCACATAATATGTGCATACATTACAGTAATACAGCAGATACTAATGCGGGAATGCTTTCTAATGGAGTCCGACCGATATTGGCATCGAGTCGGTCGGAAGTCGGCGACCGACTAAGAGAAAGCGAGGGCGCTGAGTACGATGAGCAAACCTATTCACCATCACATCATAGCCCTCAGGGCGGACTCGACTGGTCGAGGAAAGCTAAGAGCAGGTATTGTGAGGTTTTCTCGTCCGAGGAAATGGAAGCAAGGTTTCCCAACAGGAATACTGTGTGGGTTCTGGGACCTCAACCACCACTTTCTCCCTTCGCTCTTTTGCACTCGAAACAACAAGCTGGTGAAACAAACGAACGAACAACAGACCACGAGGAATTAACACGGAAAACTCAAACGTTGCCGCTAATTGTTGAGATCGTATCTCTGAAAAGCACGGAAACGTCGAAGCCCTCCTTCGGACTCATTCAAAGCAACGATTAGTTTTCTCCTTTTCCCTGAGATGATTGGTTGACATCCTCTGTTCCTGCGCGGCGGACCGGTCGCTCGGATGAGCGAGTGTTCCCACGGGACGCTGATGGATGTGCGTCAGCGGTGACGCTTTGAAGAACTGTGTGGCATGATTCACGAGACTTCGTCCACAGCCAACCCCAACACTTTCCGCGTCCGTCGGTCTCTCTTCCTTCCTCCCTTTTGTTTCCGAGTCTCTTCCTACTCATATAGACACTGCACTCTGTAGAGCTCAGGGCCCAGAGGCGAGAACCGAGAAGAATAGGAACAGGAAGGAAAGTTCTCAGGGTTTTGACTGGATGCCGTTTAAGAGAACACAGATATGGCGTGGAAAATGTTCTCAAGTCTTGAATCCTACGCAACTTTCGAAGACTTCAAACGATGTTCGCACAGCCTCGACACCATGGGAATACAGTTTTCGAATATGAATCCGCAGCCAGCAATGTCCGTCTTCTCGCAGCGTCTATGCTCGGAGAAGAGACGACCTCGATGCAACAAAGCTATCGCGTATCTCCTCGAGCCGGCTGCGTGCTCTTAGTGGCACCGAGATTGGAAGCTTTTCTTCGCAGCCAGTGACAGCTGCTTCCTCGGTATAATGTACACGTTAATCATATTATCTCTTTCTCTCCTCGGACGCAAGATGTGATTCCGTGGCTTGCTTTAGAGCGGTCACGGAAATAATGCTCACAGTCATTATCATCATGATCATCGTAAACAACCCTTATCAGAGAGGTGAGATCCGTGAACGTCCGGTGCCGCTACCCGCCCAGGCATAACCGAAGCTGAGCTTCTCCAATTCTGAACGCCTTACTGCTCGGACGGCTCATCGATTCGCTTCATCGTGATCGCTTCAATGCTTGGCATCCAGGAGTCTCAAGGACGCTTCAACCTCGTGTCCATAGTCTCCATCTCATTCCAGGTGTATACCGCGGTGGATTATTCAGCTTAGAAGCGCCGTCTAGTGCACTTGCTGAAGAAGAGTCAGACTCCTTGCGTAAGACGCAACTAACGCGCACCTGGCGCGTTGTAAACCTTCTTCACTTGCAAGCCTTCAAGCGTGATCGTCTCAAGAGATTCTTGAAGAACACAGCTTTGTATCGGAGACTGGACGTGGCTGCGACCAGAATCCCCATTGAAGTTTGCCGGACGGCTCGTCCGTCAAATGACGGCCCATGATTATGCACTATTGATTTCGTACTCGTGAGAGGCGAGACCATATTATCCAAAAGGTATAGGAATAATTCGATTCTGACACCCAGATTCTCAACTTCGCCTGCTCGTCCTATTTAAGTTCGCAGTTTACGAGATATCAAATTCCCGATCCAAAAATCCGACATTTCCAACTCCCTGAAATCACCGGCGAGAGGTTCCTGATCCGAATTTGCCTCAAATGCTTCCTCAGGTTTCAGGAGGCATACGCTCGAAAAGAGTGGGAACCTTCCTCGAAGTAGTCGGAGCTCGACATCGATGTTATCGCATTCGCTCGATAAGAGTACGCGTTTCCGTACAATCCCTCGGAGGCTGCTGAATGCGACATATCTACGAATATTTCTGATTCGTAACAAATTCAACGAAGTAGGTATCTGGATGAAAGTCTCCCGTACCAAAGACTTCCCGGCGCATCAAATGCTGTCGGTGAATCCTATTCCTCAAATTGTGAAGCAGAACAAGATTTCAAGATAGCGAACTCGCATACCGCTCAAGCTGTCTGGCGCGCTCCTGCTGTGCAGAGATTCGATAACTACAGACAGAAATCAAGTCAGGCCCTTCCTCTGGGACGACGCGACGTCCACGCAAGAACCTTTTCCTATTTTTTTCCTTTCCGCACAAACTCACTCGCCTTAACAGTCACTTCTCCGTTCCGCCTAGAATGCTGGCAGTCGACTCACGTTCCCGTTCTGCAACATTTCTCAGCGACGATCGCAAAGTGAGATGTTTCTAAAAAGAGAAAAATGGATCCGTTTCTATTCGCTCTCTGTTGAAGTTCTTATTGAGAAAAAGGGATCTTGCTCAAAACGCCGCGGATTCTATGCGAGAAACAGGCTCAATCGATAAGGAGAAAAGGCTCAAGGGAGATATCTCGACCATTTATCAAGAAAATTCAGGAGTTCCAGCTGAGGCAGTATTCGTGAAGACGTATTGAAGGTCGCGTCACCTCATATCAAATGTATTCGGGACTATTAAATCTCACGCCGTTCAGAAACTTTGGAGTTGTTTCCCTCCGAAACCGCTGTTACCCGCGACTCTCACGCTTCGCGTCAGTTCACGCCAGCTTATTTGGAATGAAAATGAGTGGATTATCAGCTTCACGAACGACCGAGGTTGTCATCAGATGTCTCATGCAGTCGCCCGAAGTGACTCTGGAATCATATGAGCAGAACTGCCATTAAGCCTCACGAAGATAGGCGACCACTTGAGACATGTTTATAACAACGTGTCCACCAATCGGACTCGATTCGGAATCGCGTGAAACGTCGAATAGACTAACACATAGTCGTATAATGTCGAGCAAGCGACTGACTATGATTTGTTAGACGCTGTGAATTAATCACTGCATTCATTATGCACGCGACGACCAATCATGCGAAAACCTTCCGTGCCGGACTATCGCGATAGTTCGTCTGACAGCGCAGCTGGCTAAGATCTCTTTCCTAGATTCGATGGAACGAGCTCGAGTCAGCTCTGTTTTCGAGTGGAATTCATTCCGAGGCACTTTGTTGAGTATGAGTCTGATTTCCGCCTAGGCTGAAAGCTAGTGGCCGGATATTGCAGAGTCCGACTGCCAGCAAGGAGTCAGTTCGTCATGCACAAAGGAACAAGGATTCTTTCGGCTCCGTCAGCGAGTCGGGAGACTGGAAAATCTAGATGTGTTCCACTCTTCGCCTAATTCAACCAATTCCCGATGTTGAATTTTCTCGAAAGTTGGCGTCAGCGGAAAGTGACTCGAAAGCCATAAACATCACGGAAGGAACCAATGACGCGAATGAAAGCCGTATCAGAGGTTTCATCCCTTGTTGGGCCTGCCAGAAGTGCCGACTACGGACGGCTGCGACCGAAAGTTCGATTGACATGTGAATAGAGGCCCGAACGCAGCGGATGAAGGTGCTCCATATTCATTGGGAACTTAGTCAAACTCATCATCCATGTTCTCATTCGAAACTCTCAGCAGAGTTCATTCACGTTCGGCTTCGCTCGGCTATGTTTTCACAGAAGCTGCATGGTCGAAGTGGTCCCTCATACTTATAATAAGTTCTTGTGATCTTTGAGACGTTGTACAGTGAACAGGTTGGGGAGAAAGCAACGTAGCATTCGAAATCCCATATCTATGTATCTATCGTCGTGGCCGGTTCAGGAATACAATTCATGCTTTCAAGATCCACTTTTCATTGTTGCCCGCGGGAAACTCCGGTTCTGGATGAGATCATTGTAGAAAAGCAATAGAACCTCTTTGACTTCGTTTCTGACATTTTCCCCTGGACTATGAAGGAATCGAAACAGACTCTTCCGGAAGTGCCGGTCTCCGGTTGTTCAAAAATGATCGAGAACATCTTTTCGCCGAAGAAAAGTGGCCCCGACGCAAAAATTTGAGATGGACTCACCAACGGAGTAGTTTGGTGTATGGACGGACATGTTGAATCTCGTTCGTTCGTCTTATTCCGCCTTTGTTTCCTCTGTATTTCCCCACCCGCATTTTTTCTGTTCCGGTCCAGACTGCAGCTGAGTTCTTCCTTTTTAGTGTCTGCTGAAAGTCCCTGAATGAAATTCACAATTCGATGGAGACAGGGCCGAAACTCACTTCAGACGTCTGCTTTCACATAGCCTATGAACTTCTAGGGCATTACCGAAATTGACTTCGCTCCCTTAGTGACTTCCAGGTGACCAACGACCTCGGCGTTTTTGCTGCCTTGCTCGAAGGAAGTCCCAGCAGAATTGCAGCTCTCCGTGCGGCCTCCTATAGAGAGTCATCTGTGGAAAACTTCCTCGAAAAGCCCTCATTGACTTAAGCTCGCCATCCTGAGCCGTAGAACGAGCCAAGAAGATGGAATCTACGGTAAGGATGTGTTTGCTGCTACGCAAAAACTCCTTTTCAATCTTCCACATTTTCGCGCTAAGATATGTATGGGATCAAAGAGGTCGGATATCATTCCTCTCAGATGAGTTTGTCGAGGAACCCGTCGGCCCGACTGAAATCCCAGAATGGCGAGCTTATTTTCTCTTTTGGCTTGGAGAAGTTTATTCCTGTCGGGGTTTTTCTCATAATCCGGTCAACAGGTCATGCAAAAGCTTCGCGAGGATTGGGATGATTCAATGGAAGAGTTTTAGCCGCTGCTCCCCGGTCAGACACCGAAATATAACGTTTCCCGGCTTCCCGTGGTCAGCGCGGGAAATCTCTCCCGAGACTTTTTGCGAATCCCCTGGCGTCTGAAATGTATCTCGACCGTTGCCATGTTCTCGGAATGAGACGACTACATCAGGAACCGGTGCTCTCGTATTGAACGCACGAACAAAGGAATGAGCTCCTTCCAGCTACGTCGAATTGTCGGAGCGATGTGACCTTGATGAGACCGCGTTGTCCGTCGCCGCGCTACTTCTGCCCTGATTTTCGCTCTAGGGTGTCCATTAACGCAAGCGTTCAACCATATACTGGGGAGTCGTGCTTTCCTGACACAGGCTCCCGGAAAGTAGGTGGAGGGACTGGAGCAAACGTCCGAGAAACAGAGGAAAGGAAGTAAAAATGAAAATCGAACATGGCGACGGAAGACAGGCGTCATGGTTGGTGAACGCGCTCTCGATCGGATGAAGTGGAAGTTCGAAGGTTGGAGGTCATCTCTCTCCTTCCAGGCTTCCTCTACGACCATATGTGAAACAAGTGGCAGGCGTCGCGCGACTGCTGTCTGTCCGAGTGAGAATGAGTGAGCGAGTGCCTTCGTGTCTGACCGAGTGAGTGAATGCACTGCGAACACTCCGTCAAAAGGACTAGAGCTGTGAAGAGTACGCTAACAAGAAAGGCAGTATTCGATGTCTGTTTCGACTTTGAGCGCGGTGTGACAACAGCGAATGTCGGAAACAAAGAATGAACGAACGAGATCCGCTTTGCCAGCGTCTCTTGTGGCCGCACGAGGAAACCCAATTGCTCTCGTCTTATCTCAGGTGTCACACTCGATGATCTCACATCGGTATCCGGTAACCAGACAATGGATCATGCAGCCAAACAATGAGCATCGATTCGCGTGTCAGTATCGGAGATCCCCCGGCTCGCTCTCTCAATCGAGTACCGCGAAAACATCGCAATGAAAAAGTCACGGAACGCGGACTTCGCTCGTAAGGATTCGGAAACTTCTGATTTTCGAATTCCCGAAGACAAACCCGGTAGCCCCAGAGATAACCTCCAGCGCGGAGAGCCCAATTCGTTAAGCATGTCTTCCGTCCCTCAGTTTGCCGAGCTAACCGAATACACGTCCTGGCAAGTGGCCATTGATCAAATTAAGTAAGGATCGAGATATTACGCTACTGCTGCCGTTGGAGATGGTCTTCCCAAACGACTTGGTCACTTGTCAAAGCGACGGCTGAAGATGTTACCATGTTTTCTCGCAGTGAACGAACCACTTTATCACGCACCATTCTCTGACGTCAACAATCTCGCTCTGTCGAACGCCCCAGCTGCAATCACGAGAGACCGACGACGACGTTCAATGCCTCCTCGGTCACCTCGACATCGCCAATAGTTTCCTTGCGTTAGCGATCCTCTCCACAATGACACAGATCATACCCTTGGATCGACGGGACATCTGGAAAGAGAGAGGATTGCGAAGTTTTCCCATCTTGCAATTCATCTCGTCCCGACCCAGATGCCAGACGTTTAACGGTAAAGTTCAAGCCTCTCTAATCGATGACGATTTGGAATTTGAAGCGGCTTCGCTAGATTCGTCGGCAACCCGATTATGAAGCACTCTTCGTGTATGTCAGGCTGAGTCCTCGGAGTGAAGCACCCAAACATTCATCAGGCAAAGTATATGGAATCGAATGTTCTCCAAGCCCCAAGTAGAGAGCCATCCTCGAATCTGAACCAAAACCAGGTTAGTGGATTCACCTGAATATGGGCTCCTATTCAAGAAGCGGAGAGAAATCAACATTGGACGGAATCCGTCAGTTCCATTGAATGGAGTTTTCGTAATAAATTCTCAGATGAGATCTTGGCTCGAACAGTGTCGGACGTTCGTCTTGCTGAACCCAACGAGACGTTTCGTCATGCGGCCGCCGCTGCCGGAGACTTGGAATAGGGCTCTGAGAGGTCATCAATCCAACTCAACTCACGTGTTTGACTAACACTCCTACACCGAGACGTTCGTGAATAAGGTATATATCCGTTCCGCACTTCCAACATTCATTTTCATTGTGTGAGGAACGAAAGTTTAACGAATGAATGTACGTCGTTTTTTTGTCCCGCCGACAGGTCCCTCGCGGGAACGTCCGGACGATGAGCAGCCCGGCAAAGTAACAGCTGCGCAGAAAGACGAACTGACTGCTCGGGCGGGAAGTGTTTGTTGTAGCGGAGAAAAAAACTAGATTGGAACGTTTCACATTCAGAAGAAAATTTACGAGCGTGTGCGGAGTTCCACGCTGCCCTTGCCTGCCTCAGCGGGATGACTCAGCCTACTACGGTCGGATTTGACCGAGGCTTGACGGTCGGCCTTCGCGGTGACAGAACCCCAATCTACCCTACAAGTCCTGCGACATTCGTATGTTGGCTTACTACGCGGGAGATCTCGCGGCAAAGTGTCCGTATAGCGAATTTCATGGCTCATTCGGTCGATGGGTTTTCAACGGCAAAGAGGACAATCAGGGATACTCGCAGGCTTGAAGTCGTTCCTGACGCCGCAGGCCTTGGTTTCAAACCAATAGAACTGCGTCGATTCAAAGTCAGGAGACTTTTCTCGACGACCGGACAGCTTTTGCTCAGGATCGAAAGATGCGAAACCGCAACGGAATGCAAATTTATGCGGATATGCCGAACGCCTGTCGATATCCACGCCTGCTCAGGGCATTGAATCGATGACGAAGCCGTCGGAAGCAGGAAACGATCTGAGAACATTCAACGTCTACTACCTCGGAGGTTTGATTGAGCGGAACGAACTACCTCTGGAGAGGAGAATCACCGCAGTGGACATCGGTTGTCGACTCCTAGCTCAGCTGCGAAGTTGCTCTTTTCCGCTGGTACCTATTTGCAGTGAACCTCTGCGCGGCCCTATAAGTGGACGGAGGGAATCCATTTTCCTTCCGAGAGCAATAAATGCAGAAATCAGATGTGCATGACGACGGAGGATGCTCCGCCAACGCCGTTTCTATCTGGTGAGAATCCAATTTGAGAACTGTGCTCCCGAAAATTCAACATCCTCGCCCCAAGTTCTCGGAACGGACCTAATATCCTGTTTGAATTCATTGAACTTCGTTAAGCTCCCTCGTCCGTCCTTCAGACAATTCCAGCAGCCGATTGGATTTCACAAGTCTCGGGCCTGAATCTCACGAATCGGCCATCATCGAGCAGCTTAATGGAAACCAGTTCAGAGAACGAATGGCATCGACTTCGCATCGGAACTTCGAGCATCATGTCATTCCTCTGATGAGCTGAAATATGCTTTGGACATGCGTCTGTGTAAAACCAAAAGAGAATTACGTCTCTATCGCTAGGAAAAGCTCTTGCATCCCGCACCTGGGGAATAATGAGGTTATTAAGATATTCACTATGTGCCCTTGACGTGCGATGCGAAACTGAATTCGGTATCGGAGTCGCCTACTTCCCTGCCGAAATCACTCAGTTGTCGGAATCATAGGTCCAGAAAGTCCGGCATCACAGACCGCAGAAGCTACAGGAATCGTAGACGAGATCTGGGTTTCCCGAAAAAAAATATGAGGCGAGGGCGTGTGCTGTGTAGACCGTTAAAGTCTCGATATGTCTGTTCCATAAATCATGTTCCCAAAAACAGACTTTCTATCCCCAATGTTCGCAAGGAGACGTGGAGGCGAGCGAGAAGTAGCGAAACCATGGTGACTCAGTAGTGCTCTCGAGATGGAATCCGCGGAGTCTCGTACCAGTGATGGACACGAAACACGATACCCTACTCACTTAAACAAAACTTTCCGGGGGTTCACAAGACCTGAATTCTCCGGAGTTCTTCTTAAACGTCGCTCATCCTTATTGTCCCAGCCAGGAGATTCAGGAGAACAGAGAAAAAACTGCTGTATTAGATTTCTGATTCCTGAGCTCCTTCACGGAACCAGACGATGGTGGCGAAGGTCCGACTGCGTCCCATTCGAGAATAGAAGGCCGCGGTAATCCCGTTCTGGGCGTTACCGAGAACATTTTCTGTTTTTATCGAGGATTTTTTTCCAGCCGTGTCGTTGAGCTTCATTCATGTTGGGCTTTTGCTGCCGCCGTCTTCCCGAGACCGATGCCTGAGGACGTTTGTGCATCGGAGCTCGCACGGCTCCGAGTGAGCGTGAAATGCAAAATTTGCGATGCAGCTAAGGCTCCCTCGTCGTCGAGCGCCGGTACGGCTGGATTCCCAACGAATATTCTCGGTTTCTCCACACGAGTGAGCTCAAAATATTCAGAAGCAAAGTTGGAATGGTCAAGGAAATTCCCTGAAGGGCGCCCCAATTAATTTGTCGCGTTTCCCTCTGCAACATTTGACACACCGGACAGCTTTCAACCCACGAAAGGCTCGTCAAAACCTACGGATCCGGTAGGAGCGATGGCTAGTACAGAATCTGCGATCGGACCCGCTATCTTAATGAGCAGTCCGATAAAATGGAAGGATTAATCTTTACTATTAACGACATGTTTCCTCTCGCCAGAACCGTTTTCTTATTCCGAAGGATGATAAGAGCGAATAAGCTAGATACGGAGGGAGGTACACAGAGGTTTTCGAGAAAACAACGGAACAGAGCACATCGGACATCAAGCAAGACAACGTTTGGCATCAGCCGCAAGTTTCTGTCTGACAACTGCAGGCTTTCCCGCTTTTTCCCCTGTTCCGCTCTTTGGGTGCTTTTTTGTCTGCTCCAGAGTACGTGCTGCAGGAAATTAGCATTGATGGCGCTGAGAGTTTTGGTGAAACTTTTGACGTGTTTTTTTTGCGGGGACTTTCTCCGACAAAGCGTCCTTGTTGAACGAGGATACGACGCATGCCTTGGACATCAATACCTGAGGAAAACGAACGGACAGGGTCTTCAGAGTGAGTTGAATGAATGCGGTCAGCAAATGCCTCTCTCTGGCGAACCTCTATCACACAGAACCTGAGTTCTCCTTCTCCTGGCTCTGGAAGATGATATTTCTGGTTTTGAGCAGCTCTCATCAAGCATCCTTCACCACGGCAGACAATCTCCGAGCATCTGCAGGTCGTCCTCCACCAAGCTTCATTTGGTTCCGTCTGAAACCTCGTCTTGAGTTCGTTTAACGCTCATCGCTTCGCACGGATGAAGATTTCGTTTTTGTTGTTGATTAGTTCGACGGAGGTTCTTCTCGCGAGATCTCGACGCTAGGCGCGGGACTCTGTCCACCCGAACATAATCATGCCCACGTTTAGGGCCGATGCCAACTGAGAATTCATCTTCGCGAGCCGCCGATGTTTTTGTTTTGCCTTGACATCGATCACTTACTGAGGACGACTCCGCTCGTTCCGTCCTTCGTAGAACACTGGCTTCGTTCATTCGGAAAATCGGTCCACGGGGCATAGATAGATCCATACGAAATTCCAGTTTTTGACCAGTTGCAGACCGAAGTACCGCTTTCTGTTTGTGTCTGTCTGATTTTTAGAAGTTTCACAACGAGTCCTCCGGAGACGAGCTCATTCGGAGATAATGAACAACTGGGCTCATGACGAGAGGAAACGAGCTTCGAAATGCTCCATTTTCGAGCTGAATGAACACCATCGCATTCCCGGCGCGAATACAAACTCACCAGAGAGCACAACTAATCGTAAGATTCGAGATCGCGGTGATCTAAGAACTCGAACATTCCACGACAACACAATGATACTGCAGTGCATAATTGGATGATCAAATGTGTCAAGTGGGATCGGTTCGGAACTCATGGCATGGTCTGCGATGGAAAGAGCTCGATGTTCATGTTCAGAATGACGGATCACATCCTCAATCATTCGATGCTGAATCACGAGAAACAGTTCCATGGAGAATTGTAGCTCTGGGGAGTTCGGTTTTACAATAGAAAGAAGATCGAGGGTGACTTTCAATATGATTGATGCGACTCCGGCAACCGACCACCGGATTCCAGCAGTAAAAAATCTGGATTCGGAAACGGAAGACATGACTTTTGAAATATTCTTTTAGTAGCAAGGAAGAGGCTGGGAACTAGATAGCTTCTCGGAAGCATCGGAGAAGACACTGAAAAACCTAGAGAAGCAGAGAAAATTCGATTGGTAGTAAGTAGAGGAAAATCAGGGGTGTTCTACCGCGAACTTCCTCGCAAAAATATGGAATCATCCCACGCGGTTCGCCTTGTGATCAATTCGATTCGCTTCTTATCTTCTTCTACACTAAACTTGATAACAAGATACGGCCTTCAAAATTGTTATGTATTCTTGACAAAGGATTTCCCTCTGAGTACATTTCCGTAATATTCACAGCCGCCGTTCTGATGCAAACATTCCAAATTCGATTTCCCATCAAATCTCTCTCACGATTAATCAGCTTTGATCATGAAACAATCCAATCGCAGCCTTTCGGTCTCCCAATTTGAATATCAGAAGATTTTCTCGTCCCGGAGTCGTTAGGAGTGGGCTCGATGGATTTGCTGCGATCTCGGCGTGGTAAATAGATGAAATTTCCTTCTGGGAAAGACAGCAGATGGCATTTGTACGATGGTATGGATTCCGCGGTTGAATTTGTCTACTCAAGATGGCCCTCCCTATTTGAATCAGCATATGTCACCAAATAATCGCGTCCTTCGGGCGACTCAAATGCATTTTAACGATGAGTTTCCAGGCGATTGCTACTTTTTTCCAAGCTAAGCTACTCTTTCACCGAATAGTTCCCGAGTTCCGAAGCAGAATCCAAAGAATGTTTGAAGTTTCACCAAGCGCTTCAGGCTATTCCATGAGTCAGCGGGATCCAGGAGAGGGGAGCGGTTCTCTAGGAAATCTCTCGTCAATTTCGACTGTTACCCACGTAGGACACACGTGACGTAATCGCCGTCGCTTCGACTCAGATTTGAGCATGGTACGATGCTCGGTCCGCTTAGGACTTGTTTAGACTTTGACCGAGTTATGTCTTTCTTGATCCTCGATCGTCCGCGATCATTCAGTCCCGAAACGTGCGACCACCTTCGTAGCTCACGAATCTCACACCTGAAGCATCTCTATAGCTCTGTACTCGAGTATTGACAGTTCTTTTCCTCATTAACGAGCAAATTCATACGGGCTTGAGTGTTTATTGATCTTGATCATAGTAACACACGTTCAACCTACATATATTACTTCCAGTCTGGTCGAATCAGCCTTTTAGTCAAGGCTCACTTAGCAGATCGGCTAACTCTGCCTCCACATCTGCTCCTGGATTTATTCAGCTTTCTTCTTTATTTGAGACATCTCGATTCACTCGTATCTTGATTTGATGTTTTGTTCTTGTAAATTCCCTCACGACTGTGCGTTTTGGTGCAAAGCTCTTTCTGTAATTCCTGAATCCGGGTCAGAATCCCTCTAGGCCGTCTTTCCTCTTTCAAGGTCTTGCTTCATGAGTCCTTCATGAGGATTTTGCTATAAGCTTCTGTTTCTTCGAACCAAGAGCACCAAAACTCTTCTATTCTGCTACGAATGCTCTGTATGAATTAATCAGCAACCTTGTATCTGTGATCCTGCATTTCGCCTTGTATGCCTTCGCGAGCTCAGCGGCATTTTCGATGTGACAGCTGCCGATCCGCTGTACGTCGGCATCTGGTCGCCCTCCGCCGCGTTTCGGAGATTTCGAATCTGTTGGAACTCCACGCGGAAGCGGTGTGGGGCGGCCATTGCTTAATGCAGCGAAATATCTTCTCACCTGTCCGGGTATCTTCTTTCATCGGATGATGGGACACCTGAGTATTCATATTCGTATTCCAAGGGTAATCTTTGTCGCTGCATTTCTAGGTTGACACGGTCTCTGACGCCATACAGCGACAATAGGACAGCCGAATCTTTTGAAGGGTTGATCTTATTCCCATACTCGAGCTCAGCCCTCATCCAGAGAAGTCTCCTGAGTACATCAGCGTTTTCTGCCCTCAAAACCAAATCATACACGAAAAGCCAACCTGGGATATCGAATGAGCCACTCTCTATCAGAAGCTATTCTCATTCCTTTGTTCGAAATGTGAAGCCTGCTCCCATCTGTATGAGCCTGTTTTCTAAATTGAATATTTATAGCATGAAAAAAGTGCTGGACAGCGGGCAACTTTGTTTCCGTACAAGCCGTCGCAATCTGAAGTTGATCCCATACGATCCGTCGCTGATTCGACTTCAACAAGTTTTGCTTCGAGGACTTCAAGGTTTTCTGGACAAGAAATACGCGGGAAGTTTTTTCCACAAGCGCCTTCCGGAAATCTTTCAGTTTTCGTCACTCTTTTGGAGCCGCCAACTAAGAGGCCGCACCGCCTCACCTTCTGTTCTGGAAGCCGTTTTACTGCGGAAAATGATCACTTGCAATTGGTTCTTTGTCGGATGAGGTCAGAGTTCCGTTTTCGTCAACAGGTTATTCAATTTCCTGCGTGGCTGTCCACCTCTCATTCGGAAGGTCAGCCAGAGCTATTCTGCACATGAACCTGTGCTCGAAAAAGATTTTGTCTATTCAATAAAAGAGAATATCAGTAGGGCTGCTTGAATCGGTCCTTTTCCCAGACTACGTGCTCGAAAGAATCAACACTGAAACTACCGAAGTTCGGGATAAACTCTAGACGTGTTTTGTCTCGCGCAATTCGTCTCTGTGTTCGTCCCCAGCAGTGAAAGTTTCCCGTGATGATTAGGTGTCCCACGTTCTCTGTGCAATCCGCTCCATCCGACGACGTGAGTCCTACAAGTTTCAGCTCCTGATGAAGCGGTAGCGGTGTTAAGTCGATCCACAACATAGACCGAACAACTGAATTACTGATTCTAACCGCGAAGAGGAGTGTATAACAATGTGGGATTCTGCTTGCATGCGAATTATTCGGGAAGAGTTGGATGAAGCACAAGGATTACCTATTCCATCCTCTATGGATTACCTTCGGTCCCAAAGTAAGCGTTTTCGATAACAGAAGAACAGCGGTCTATTTATAAACGACTAAACGTTCCTAAAACGCAACTTGGATGAGGGCCTGTATGTGGAATTCACTCTCTTCTTTTCAGGCTCGAAGAACGAGAACAGGAAGCAGAGTCCGTTTCGCCGAGGGCCAACTCAATCCTTTCGCGTGGTTGCAATCAAACCTGAAGCTTATTTGAGCTCGCTCCGCGGCTAGGAAGTCATCCAGACACCGAACAATATTCAGTAGATCAGGACTCAGTGAAGCAGCGATGTCGCAGGCGAGCAAGCAGAGTTAAACCGCCCGGAAAAGCTTAAATGCAACTACCGATTGCGTTTTATCATTTGCCCCATCGCTGGGATTACACGTATCGTTGTTGAAAGCTTCACTGCTTCCGCTCCCTTTTTCCTTTCTTGCTGAAATCACGTTTATCCTGATTCTCCTCCAGTCGTTGGTCACGATCCTCGACACTAACTCACTGGCGCCGAGGCTTTTATCTCTTTATCTCAAAAGCAGAGGGCAACAACAAAGGGAATGAAGCGCCCCGAGTTTTTGGTTGCAAGCAAGCATGTGGAAAAGAGCGATACTCAGATCCATCATAGTAGGGATAAAAATCACATCGTTTTTAGCGCTTCTGCCACCGTCGTTGCTTGACCACCACCTCACTCGCCCTCTGCGTTGTCTGATAGTTCTCATGAGAGCATCGACAGAAGAACATCCGTTTCTTTGATCACCTGGGAGCTGCTCTTCCATCTCGTATCACGAATTCCCACGGCAAGTCTGCAAGCCACGGGAGCTCGGAGCGGCCGCCTTCGAGATCGACTGTCGCCGAACCGTGCAAATGTTTGCGCAGCTCAGAATAGAATCGCTTGACTGGGTTAAGGAAACTCTTCCGGCCCTTGCGGGTATTTTTTTTTCCAATCATGGATGACAAACTTTTTAATCACAGAAACGAAGAGAAGTTTCATTTTGAAGGTCGAGTTTTGTTTTGCTAGCCGCGCCCGAACACGTCACCTAGCCGGCCGCCTAAAGCGTAAATTGCGGTTGCAGATCCTTTCGCATCGGTGTCGAAGCCCACGATCCCGCTTTTTGCGCAGCTAGCCGTGTCGACCTCATCTCAAATGAGGAAAAATGCAATCTCTTTGGAAACACCTCTCACCTCGAGTCACGATCGATCGTTTCCTACCTTGACAGACCCTCTGACTCCGGTTTCTGAGTAGCGTTGTGAAATATCCGGACCTCGCCCGCACTTGATGCCCGATTTCAACGAGGAATCTGCAACTCGGAAACGAGAACTTTCAAGATGAGTTCCGAGCACTTCCAGAATCTGGAAATATCCGAGGACATTCAGGAGAGAAGACGAACGGGGGAAAAATTAGGAAGGAAATCGGGAATGTACCGGTAACAGATGTGTTCGTCAAATTTTCGCCGCGCCTCAACGTTGGAAGTGCATGGGAAGTCGACATCGCAATCGATTTCTGAAACCTCATGGTTTTTTCGAACCCTTCCCCGGGGGGAATGAAAGCCGACAGCGTTGTGAGCTCGTCGCCGGCTGTTCCATACTTTTTAGATGCTAATTGAATCGATAAATCCATGAATCCAAAAAGAGCTATCCACTGCGGGCAATGCTAAATGGCTGAAACGTCTCTCCTCCTTGGTTTGTTCGCGACTGGAGGCGAGAGAAACCCGCGACCCGACTGCAACGGATGAATTTCCCTCGAGACTTGAGTTGTACTTGAGATTATTGCAATCAAACGCAGTGGTTCCTCTCATCTTCTTCAGGGACTATCATGTTACGAAACAGCTCCCTCGGAGTCGTTGGGCCCCCACCCTTCTGCGCGCCACTGGCATCGTATGGCGTACTCCCCCAGCTCCGATAGCGATGCAAGCCATCGTGCCTCATTGCTCAGCGGTCATCTCAAACTTCTCGCATCATCGGCGCTCCATTCGCTCGCGTCTTCAAGCCATGCGGTAGATATGGATGTTGCCGGTGCGTAAGGTAACGCACACCGATTTGCCCTAGGGCGGACCTCCGATGTAACAAAGTTTCGACAACGACCGGATCATTCTGGACGGATCGTTTCTGTATTTTCACTCTATGTATGGTGGATTATTAAGACTTCCGACAGGAAATATGTCTGAGACGAATCCGTTACCCTCGTAATAGCCTGTGGATGATGTGGAACACTTTTCTATAAAAAAAAAACTAACGAGAGGGTGGGTATGAGTAGGAGGGTATGTACGGTAGCCTAGTACAGTAGTCGGGTTTTCGTCAGAAATGGATCCGATACATGAAGTTTACCTTGATCTAACCGTGAGCGACGTTGAATTGAGCACGAAACTCTGTCAACGTGAAAGCGAGATTAAGAAAAAATTCAATTCTGGGGTATTGAATACGTGGACGGTCCGCGAGTTTTTCGCTCCAAAATCCCTCCCAGTCTCCGGCTGGCGCGATTGGTAGCCGTTCAGAGCAATTTTGCACAAGGGAATCTCTCACGGAGAACATTTGAGTACACAAGTGCAAAACTCGTGATGGAGGAGTCATCACGCTGTAGTCAATCTGAGACAAACTCCAAGCGGCAGGGCAACGTAAGCCCTATGCTCACTCTTCTTCTTTCTGTCACTCAATTTTCTCAGGCGGCAGAGTATTGAGTTGGAGAAAGGTTTGCCTTCATTGTTCGCTCTTGCCGAGAGATTGGGTGCGTGTTTTTCCCCTTGAAGACATGGAAGAAGGTTATGTTCATCTAAAATGTTGTCCTCCCCGGGAGCAGCGTAGTTCGCAGTTGGGGAATGTGATCGTCTGAGCAATCGGTCAACCTGATCGATTTTCCGGAAGTGTCGCAGCTCCGAGATGGGCCGGTCTCGACTGGACGACTCTCCCATACTCTTGGATGACTTTCAAGCTGAAGTCTCTGCTCGGATGCAGTTCACCGCGATCAACTATACTTCACCACGCATATTCCGGTTCTCTGATCCGATCGGACAGAACCGATTTTACGATTCAGAGAGAAGGTCACTTCTCCCATTGGCGCGAAGAATCAGCCACTTACATCGGTCCATTGTAATAATTTCATTCGGATCATTCGATGTTCTCAGGAACGGCACCCATCCGGAAGCTTACGACTCGGAATCCCTTGGAAGGCCAGACATGTCTCTTTCGTGAACGCTAAGGTCGCGCAAACTTGTTGTTAGAGATCAAATGGCACTCTCGGGCGTACTAGAGCCACTTCGGCTACTTTGATCCTCCCCTGAGAGGATTTTTTGGAACTAAACCCTCGGACGTCTCCAGATCTTGATCCGTGCCACATACGCTTCGGGCCATCAGGAAATACCTAAGTTCTCTTGTTCGGTCGGCGCTTCGCTCTAATCTAAAATCTTCCGGCGTCAGGGATTTGATTTCGCTCTCACAAAGAATTCTCGAGGAGCAATATGCTCGGGAAACGTACGTCCACCGTAGTTTGACATCCTCGACGATGGGATCGACGCTTAGCCTGCGATTCCTGCTAGTGTGTTACGATCGCGCACTTCCCATGAATTAATTACGCCTCAGAGCGGATCTTTTGAGGCCGAATCTCCGAGTGCTCCAAAGACCCTAGGCCCAAGAGCTCCATCCCCTCTATTCTTCATCAAAACACAAAGTCAAACTCTTCCTTTATCTGCGAGCAACTCCGATCATAAACTCGGCTCAAGTCCCGGCTTAGAGCCGAGAAAAAGTTGGAGCGAAAAGAATATATGGACTGAAAAGCGCCTGGGTGAGACACTCTGTCCAAGACAAAGAAAATTTCTTGGAGTTACAGCAGGTACCCGCTGTCACATGAACGAGCTTTGGTGTTATTTGGGAGTTCAGCGATGCATGACATCGTTCTCTCTCGAACGTCAAGCCGAACGAAAGGATGGAAAAACGTTACGGCGTGTGACACAACCTTGAGCATAAGCCGCCTGTCCACTTCGACCGACATCTCAACTAACAATTGCGTTCGTTATCTCCCCCTTCCCGAAAGACATTCGAAAAGTTCAATGCATCAGTTCTACGGGTGTCCTGCATTCCACGGGGGGGGGGGCATACATTCGATGTCGATGAGGAGATCCAGAATCAGAGCCCGAATTCGGGTCGACTGAGAGTTCATCTCGGTGCATATAAGTAAGCTAGATAAGTATCTTGCTTGCATTTCGGGACAGCTACGGGCCACAAAGTTACGTTTCGTCTTTGTGATATTATCGGCCCTTTTCAACGAAATTGGGGTTTCGCAGACGTTTCGAAGTCTGTCTGGACAACTGGGGTAGAGTAACACTAACACGACGTTTACCAGTCCTGAGACTTTTCTTTCGTCGCTTGCCCGGTTCTGTCCTCTGCTGCCACCGAAATTTTGACATTTCTTATGCCCCATACCAAGCAGCTTCGCTATCGCCACCAGATGCCGATGACCAGTGTGTGGCTATGTTCTAAAACTTCTGGAAATTCCTCAACTATTACTCTTTTCCTCACTCAAAGTACGGCGGGCGGAATGCCTGTGAACAAAATGTCAGACATCAAGACGCTACTCGGAGCACAGCCCGTCGGGCATCGGGCTGAGACGTCTCGCGTTTTCAAATCATCGTTCGGTCTTACGGGAATGATACCATCACGGTAGAAACTGCTTCGCGATCACTTTCCTCGCAAGATTGGTAGCTAGATAGTGAGCAAGGTTGCTCATTCATTTCCGGGCGAGACCGAGGCACTAATCGTTCACGGTCAGAGAGAGGCGTTGCCCCACAACCTGACTCCAGCTCTATGCATTCGTGACTCAGTGCGAGGGAACGTTTTTCCGAATCCTTCGGCTCTGATCACAAATGACTGCTTTTCACTCATAACCGAGGAAACGGTCGCTTCCAGGTTGCTGTAAACACTCACGACGATCGTTCAATATATTTACTTTCATGGTGCAAGGCAAACGGACAATAATTTCCTCTTACGCCTGTGAAACAGCGCCCACGAGAACCTCGATTTGAGGTGAGATAGAAGACCCTTCTGCGCTTGTTTCAGAGAAACAAAATTTGCATAGTATTGACAGCCACGAGAACGGGTGGTAAACGATGCCGCGCCGGCTTCAAATAGGAGCGGCGTCGATACAGGGAATCTTTCATCAACGAACATGCGTATCCTGTCGCATTCGAACAACACCCTGATCCTGCGAGAATGATATCCAATGGCGTGAACCCTTTGCGATCGACTTTTTCTCACTCTATGCACGAGAAAGGAGTTTGATCCCTCAGGACGAGCAGGTTCTCGAAATAGCACGCGTTCCTTGTCAGTCTTGTAGGGATGTTTCCTTTGTCGTCGAGTTACGGCTGATCAGGCTGAGGACAGTTAGTACATATGCGCAACATTTCCGAATCTCTGACTTCGACGACGTTCTCATGACATGGAGGTTCGATTCTGAGAAAATGTCGCCGGACAACTAGCGATTTCGGGACGCGGAACTCGATGGAGCCCCCGGGTCGTCATTGAGTTCGAACTCGAAACCTTGGAAGAGTTTTGGCGAATTTTCAGCAGCGCTCTTGGCAAAGATTAGTGATTAGTTGATAATTCGTGAATCCGGAGAGTGTTCCGTAATGCTCTGGCCTGTGAATCGACATCGCACGGGATCTTTGACTGACTGAGTGAGTTGTTTCGAAACCCTGACGTAGACATCGGCGACGTGTGAGTGAGAGTGGACGACAGGGCGGAGCAGACATACCAGAGGCCCGAGGGTGCGTGGCTCTCCATTCAACACTTGGGAGATATCCATTCAAATGCAAATTCTCCTCACGGAACCCGTTTTCCACAGAATGACAGCGTGTCAATACGAACATCCGAGGTCGATGCGTTCCTTTTCCTCTATATCAGCGTCGGAGCGATCTGTAGGAATAGCAATGTGATCGGTGACCGTCACATGCACGAGCAGTGGACGTCCGAGTTCGAAGGCATTGAATTCCTCGTCCGAGACTCCATGGTAGTGGGAAAGCTCTTCCTTGCCGAAATCTCGATATCCTCTAAGCTTCGGGTTCGTTTTTCTCTCTGTTTGTGCAACCAACTCGAGCCTGGAAGCGTTCGATCTACACCATAAATCGTCCCCTGTAAACTAATGTTTATTCGATCCTGTTGTATAAACAGTGAAGTATCCTCAGATCCTTCCTTATCTTCTCAACAGGCAGACATTAGCCGCAACTTTGGCTCGCTCACGAGGGACTACCCAGGTTTATTAAACGTGGCGGAGAAAGTTTGGGAACGACTTTCGCTCCGGACCCGGAGTTAATATACTGGGGAGAGCTTATTTCATCAAGTTTGTTAACCTGCTCCGAGAGGAGCTTGACACTGTGGATGGAATTGTTTGCGGGATTTCATCCTCTTTAACCGTTCTCGCTGACGGAAGGCTGAGGGGGGAAGTTCTCCTTGCGGCATGATGGTTGGGCGCTGCCTCGAAAGCATAGCGGGAAAGTAACGCCTGGGGTTTGGTTCCATAAATCGGTCGATCTCTTGAGGTGTTTTAGTGGCGGCATCCTCAGAGAATTATCAACAGCGTTATGCGCCGGATATGGAAAGCATTCTCTCCAATGCGAACTATCACAAGGATGACAGAGCGAGTCCTCGTTGGAGCTCTGGCGGAGTGGTAGAGTCATTCCCCAACCACTAGCTGGCAAGAAGAATAGGCGGACACTTGACAGATAAACGACATGAGGGACGCACGCATCCATGCATTGATCGATACACTCTACATCAGTCGGAAAGGGTTCCAATCAACTTCACATTATTAAACACTCACAACAGTAAACATCCATCACCTGAACCTTAACGATACCAAATAGTGTATCTCTCCGGATATGACCCCTATTGAATTCGCATCAAAGTCGAGTCTTGGATGAAAAATAATGACTGCATTGCTCAGCGGCTTCGAAAACTCCCGACTACATAATATCAATTTCCTCTGTTTTCGCTCATTCTTGTTTTTCAAAATGAGCACGACTTGATTGTGATCACCATATTGACAATATCTTCTTCCCGTTCCCATAATCAACGAGGTGCGCATCACTGATAGAGACGTATAATGCTGAACGCTCAGTCGGTTCAACTACATTCTCGGTGTTTTCCCGACATTGGCTTGAATTGGTGGAGTACTTGTAGTGGCGGTAGATCTTGTATTTGGAGAAATACAGCAAATAAAAATTTTATTAAAAACTAATTGAGCGTGAGAAGGAATTTCAGGATGAAAATTTCGGGCCTTTCCTCATTTTGCGATCCTACGCTGTTCCTTTGTGGTGGAGAAGCTTGAAAATCGACTCCGTCCCACACTCAGTGAGGCGAACGAAACGAAAAAGAGCACGTGAGGCCGGGAATGAGGGAGCTGATTCGATCAGCTGCTGATTGCTGTCGTTGGACCAGTGACAAGAATGCTATTATTCCTGTCATCTCTGTGTTCCAATCCCCATCAGCGAATAGGAAGAAATATTTCGGCAGATCAATGATAATGAATGAACCTGACGGAATGTGGCATGGTTTTCGTGTTCCCAAGTTCTTCGAGGGATAATTGAGGTCGAATTCATTTCGCGCGAAATTCATGAAGCTGGAACGTAAAACACGCGACTCATGAATTTCATTGATTTCTGAAATTCAGCTCCTGTTGGGAGTCGGAAGTCTAGATTTCTGCAAGCGTCTCAAAAAGTCCTCAGACACCAAGGAGGATTTAGTTGATAGGGATTTATCTGCTGAATCGCTTTCCAGGTCTGCAACCTCGGGGACAGTGAAATCTCTCAGTGAACCTTGATTTATTATTCGAAGAATTGGCTCGTCTGTCAACATCGCTCCATCATCGTCTGGGGCATCGCCCTCGTTCGAGAAATAAGTCTGCTGTAGATGGTAATATTCTTGACAAGGAATTGTTCTTTCGCGTGTTCGGCTCCGGCACTCGGAGATCAAATCTATGACACCGGATGAAACTTTCTGCGATACGGCGCGACGTTGCAGCGTGGTATCAAAGAAAACGCTTGCGATAAAGCCGGCGAATGCGGCGCTCTCGTTTGATAGCATCCACGCTCGTTCCAACGAGCCAATAATTCAAAGTATGAACCGTTGTCTGATGCATGGTCATGGAGTACATGTTCTAGGAAGGCCCAAGGTCAGTCATGAGGACGATAGCAACATATTCTTCCGAACATTTTCCTCCAGAATCGCTAGACCATTGCGCAGAAAATCTTTCGATGAATTTCAGAGAAATCGATACGCGCACCAGAAGCCACGTCTACACCAGAGCAGGTGCACGTGCACAAAAAAATAGTCCGCACTCTCAATCAGGTTGAAGACACAAGGAAACCGCGCCTTCCTGCAACACGAAATACCATGGAGAATACTCACTTTTTAACAGGTAATTTTTGTTTTCTCGATGTTTTTATTTTCGTTGGGCCCGAGTGCAGACGTGACAAGCAGACCTGAGATCTTACGGTGCGAGAACTTCTTCGCGAACAGCGATCGAAGAAGAGAGTTTGGCTCACGAGGAATCTGCTGGCAAATCAGAAAGCAAAACTGTTGCTGAGAATGACGCGGCCGACGAGGGTCAGAAAAGTGATTTGATCGATTTTGGTACGGAACCGGATGCGGTGAAAGTTCGCAAACTCAGCTGTGTTGACCAGTTTTTCGCCAAACAAGCCGATGCATGTGAGTAATCTTTCGAAATTCAAACCAGAACTTTGAAGAGAGCGTTCCGCATGGGGAATTTCAAAGAGATCGATGAATTGATGAAGAAAATTGTTTAAAAAACGTCCGGATGCGTGTTTGGGACGATGGAAAAGAACTTCACACATTTCCCCACAGGTTTGTTATCTCCGATCAAGGCGAAATCAGCACCTGAAGCGACAAGTGATCCCACACAGGAGTCTCTCGATTTGAAATTGGAAGGCAGCGGTGAGTTCGAGAGACGTGCATACATCATTTGTGTTATACGAAGAGAGGGGACAACGGTTCGTGACACCGATCTGTTCACTTCCCCATAATCAGAGACAAGCTTGCCCATCGATTGCTCAACTTTCAAAGAAAATTCTCCGTCCGTGATGAAGTTCCCGTCTATCAGATAGGATAGTGAGTGTTCTATCAGCTGTCAGTTGGAATTCGACTTCCTCTCCTCCTCAGATTGTCCTCCGACCCGTGTCCAGTATCAAACAGAATGTGTACAGCCAAACGACTCCACTTTCACCATGAAAGATGACACTCTGGAACCTCTGACAGAAGGTTCGTTATCAGCACCACAGCGGAGATCCGTTCTGGTTTTCATGGATTCGGTGATTGTGAGAGACATCTCCTATGGAAAAGGTTAACTTCAGTAATGAGCTCTGTTCTGCTTCAATCAGGTGCCAAGGTTTCTCGGGACGATCCTCATGAAGGCAACGCGTTCCACGACGGTCACTCTCGAAAGAGACTCCAAGACGAAATGGATCCAGCGGTAAGGTCACAGAGGATTTTCGATTCGGGATGTTTTTCTTTTCGAAGGAAAAACATGCTACATCAGTTTTCACTAAACGGTGCGTGAAAATTGAAGGTGTTCGATGTTCCTCGAGGCAGCAAGATGGTTCACCGAGAGAAAGCGACGGTCCCGGAGTTCCGCGAGAACATTAAGCCTTCTCTTCAATTTCTGTCTGGGAATCACGAACTCTTCAAACCAAAAATAGTGGAAGGCGAACAGGGTGAAGTCAAGCCGGGAGAAAAATCATCCGACGTGAAGGTTAGCTCAGACTCATCCTCGCTCTATGTAGCTGAGGAGACCCGAGTACGATTTCCTTCCAAGACTGTTTTCGAAATTGATCGACTTTTTCCCTTCCAGAGTGGCGCCGAGACCGAAATCCCTTATGAACGACAGAACGAAGACGACGACGGCGAAACGGAAACTCCTTGCGCCACCAGCTTCGGGAACATCACCAACCGTGGATTCAACATGACACTTGACATGACTTTGAGAACATCGGGAGGTGTTGCGTTCGCCTCGGGACTATTTCTGGCAATCGATGAAGCCCTCGATCCTTTGGTCGGAGCACTTGTTCCATATGGCAGACGACGACGAGGCACTAACATCATAGCGGTTTGCTTTCCGATTTTGCTCGCTGTTTATTTCTTGTTGTTTCGGTGATATGTTGGAAGAGTTTGGCATTGGTTGAGAACCTCGGTTCCTGTGTAGATAACCGAGACTGTTGACCATCCGAAAACGATGGATGTGGAAATATCCCCGCAGTGTGGGAGGAAGAATCTTAGCAGAAATGAACGAGAAGACATAATGTAGCTCCGCTGGTCGCGGAGCTGATTTTGAAGCCTTTCGGCGTTCTTAGATAATGGAGAGCGCTTCAGTGAAAAAGGAAATGTGTTTCACGAACAAAAGCGTTCATTCTTCTCGGATTAAATGCCCATAGAACCTGAGAAAATCTTACTTTTCTAGTTGCTATCGACTCATATGTACATATTACTGTCCCTGAGACGAATCGGTTTATTAGTAGATGGAAGATTTCTGACGAGAATCGAATCAAAATGTGAAGAGATCCCAAGAAGGCTTATTGAGGACATCTGTCAGCTACTGGTTGCATGAGTATCTTCTCATGACGATTCTGAAACAATCGGCGCTATTGGTGTTGTTCCGACTGCGATTTGTGCACATCGGTGCGCGTGTTAACTACTGCGAAAGGGTTTTTTCGTGCACATTACCCGCATCCCTTCTCGGACCAGAGAAACGTGCTTCTGAAGGAAACTTTGCAAATACGGAAATGCTTTACTTGAACCTAGAACGCAACCGTGATTTCTTCGCGCCTTGGATAATTGAACTTGTGGTCCACTACGCAAAAAGTCACATTTAAACCGCCGAATACGAATGAAAATTCAGGTATTCAAAAATATCGGCTCGCCTATGGTCTGCGATTATTCAATGACAACTTCATGACACCTCTCGTCATCACCTCCATCTAGATTTTGTGATGATCCGGTATGTTTTGACGTCTCCGGATCTATTTCACAAATGACTCGTCTCCAGCCGGAGGCAACTGTCGCATCAGACTTCAGTGACGGGAGTTCGTGTAAAACTCCACAATTTCGAGCTCATTAACCTTGATCGTCGACAAAGATGGGATCAAATCTCAAGAGCTCGTTGGTTTCTTTCAATCATCATTTGCCGAAACTTATTCACGCCGTTTCGGCGTATCTTCCTTCAAGGACCACTTCAGATGTGAACGATTTTCTCTGACAGACTCGACAGAGATGAGCGAAACCTCGGAGGTCGTATCTTTGAAGCTAAGATTTCGTGCAAAAATGCTCCAAATCGAAAATTTAAGGTGACCCGTGACATGATCGTGAAAAGCTTCCACAGGGATAGCGTTCGCGCCAGAACAATCGATAAAGAATTGATTTTTCTCGTCATAGCCCGACGAAGGGGCGTAGACATCGATGCTATTAGTATTCCGGTATGGTTGCGCCGCAGATCTGTTATTATTCTGGTTCCAGATCTCGATTCGGCGACAAAACGACGATAGCTGCGATATAAATATGGAATGAGTGAGTGCTCGATATTCGGTCTGGGCAGATCGCCTTATCGGCGCTCCATGGAAGGAGTTTAACGATTATTATCATATGCTGAACGATGCATCGTTCGTCCAAATCATTGATACCACTTCGAGGCTTTTTATTCAATTGTATTGTTCTCGAATAGAAACTCGCGCCCTCCTTCAGAGCGCTTGCATTTCACGAGTCGCAAGTTGGAGCTAAGTTTTCTCTCGTCTTTCCGCTTCGTCGGCTTGAATTCATGGAGGCCACCTTGAGTCACGGCTGTCTTGTTAACGAGATGTAGTGTTATCTCTTTGTGATCTCTTTTCTGACCCTCGTGTCCTTCCATTGAGACAGACGAGGGAGCAATAGCGGTTGAAGACGCTCAAGAATCCGGAGCAAGATAACCTACTCGGTGAATTCACTTCCAAATGTGCTGGTGACTATTCATTCTGCTGATTAGTCTCACAGTCACCTTTTGCCAGTGCTGATTCGCTTTATGAGAAAGGGTCGAAATGGCTCTCTGGAATCTTTCGGAGCCGCCTCCACAAAACTCTCTGTCTTTGGCTACAGCTTAGTCCATCGGATCGGAAACGCGATCTCGAGTTCGATTGTTTGTCTTTCGCATCGCTGTGAGCCAGCAATATTCTTCTTATATCGGATGGTATTGCGGGGATTTTTCGGCAGATTTTCGATGCGAGAACTTTCACTTAAAATCACATTTCGAGGACGGGAAGCATCCAACCGCAAACGCAATTTCTCCGGAGGCTTCTCTCGCGACATTCCCTAGCTGCACCGAAACTGATAACAGCAAAAAGCAGTCGGCGCCAATTGTTTTGACGCGGAGGAGACTTTTTGCAGCACAACACTGTCACAGCTTCTGAGATTGTCGAGCGCGGCGCCGCTTCAACAACAGATTCAAGTCACGTTTTCCTCCACTGCACGAACTAAACAGACTACGTTCTCCCTCTGAGTTTTCCTTCGGTCATGTTTTACGGCTTTTGCCCGCCTTCAATTTGTAGTTGGATTCGAAGAATCGCCGTTGCCTGATGTGCTCCTTAGACAGAAGGAAAACTGTGACAGGGAGTCATATTTCACGGGAACACCCGTATTGTGACGCAGAAAAGTCATGACGGAGCTTTGAACCTCCCACGCGACCTAAGTAATCCCGGAGGGAAGTCAGAATCAAGCTCGGCAACTGAACACCGAGAATATCAGAGGCGAGCTCGACGAATGTCTCGGATTTCTTCAAAATCTATTCTTGGAGACGTCATTCACAGATCTTGACATTAGCTTCTCGGAAGCAACCTGCGGTGATATCCAAATTCCGTCAAATCAGCGAGTGTCAGTTCTGTTGAAGAGAACGATGGATTTCGGATTTCATCGAGAAGCGTTTGGTGGTGGTTAGCTCTCACGAAAATTCGGGAAAGGAATAGATGAAGCTCCACGCCGATGTCAGATGTGAAAACCGCCTCGTTGCTCGATATTGTGGTCGGCTACGACTACGTTCGGAAACGCTGAGTCTCGTGGTCTAGCGGGAAGGAGGAGAAGAGGACAAGACTGATTGTGCGGTTCGGTCGGAAGCCTAGCGAACAGGAAAGAAGGAGATGACAGATTTCCACTAAATTCCAGACACCTCTTTCCACGACTAACCAGTTATTGTTTTCCGATAGAGACACACACACACACAGCAATCAGCTCTCTCCAAACAAGACAGTTCGAAGCTGGATACTCAATCACTTCGATCGCATTCCCCGGAAAGCCATGAGAGGAAAGATCGAGGCGAAGTATACAGGAACATACATAGAACAAGACAATATATTTATGAAGATACGCTCGAAATTAGTGGTCTTGAAATCGCTTTTCTAGCTTCATTCGAGTCGTGCCGAACACAGAAAAGCGCTATCCTCGAAATTTCCCCATCCCCGATGTCGAGAATATTTTCCTTTGAGTTGTCGACGCAACATTGAAGTCCCACGAGCGTTCCTCGCTCCAAAAGCTGCATGACTTGAATGGAGAACGAAAGTGCAAACGCAAGGTTGTTTGGAGTTCGGTGGAATGAAGAAAAATCGTTGTCGCTTGCCTTACTACAGCATCTGCGCCTGTTGCTGCGGCAGCACCCGCGTTCATTCGGGGACGAATTCTTCCGGAGAATATGCCGCTCCCTGTAAAGTTGTTCCACAATATCTCTCGAGCAACACAGTTCAATCTACCACTACAGGACAGGCTTCTGGTGACTCTGAACTCCGGCGGAATGAGAAATTTCTCTCATGTGAAAATGGATTCAGTCAAGGAAATCGATAATTCAACGACGACATTTCTGCTCCCATTGTTTCTGTTGGGGAAGAACACGCTCTTTTGAAAGCATACGTGCGCGGGGATGGTTTTATGGCAGTATCATAATCCAATCACGACTCGTTCGCCTCCGACCGACGTAAACACGCTTCATTCAATTCAAGAATGAGATGAACCAAATACCGCCGCATCCTTATCGCGGATGAACATCAAGCTCCTTATGGATGCCGAAAGCGTAATGGAAAATTGATCCATCTCACCCCTCCGTCTGCATTTTGGAGGACAACTCAGTCCTGATTCGTCGACGAAAGTGTAAAGTTCCAGCGCGCGAGTGCAGCACGAGCAAAGCAGGGGTCTCTGATTCAGCTTCCCCGCGCCCACTCGGAAATACCAGTCGGGACTCCTTTGTAGGTCGGCAGACATGCATACTTTAGTTCTGGCGCTGCGGGCCGCAGTTCCACAATATTTTTTCCAAGTCTTTCCGAACATTTCGAAGACGCGAGTTCCCTATCGAGCCAGCACGCATGCACTCGTAGGAGTTCGAATCCTGAGTATGGTTTTTTTATTCGACTCAACAGTAAACTGGACAGGACTTGTAAGGACCTCCGGGTAAGGAGGTCGTTCCAAAATTTTGGTAAAATTTGGGTTCGTTATCCTCTCACGTGGGATATTTTTACCTCAAGCGATCGTATGATAGTACGGAGGGGAAATCAGTCGAGATGTGAGCCTAGTCCTTCATTCTGAAGAGGATTTCTCATTCAAGATTCTCACACCATTGAGTTGTGCGATGCTCTGATGCTCAAATCCCCTGGTACGCTGATTTTCCCTCACTGGTTGAATCGAAATACTACAGGTAAAACCTCCAGCACGATTCATTCAGGGATTTATTCAGAGGATTCTGCATCTCCTTGTCTGAAACTGTCGGCTGGGATCTCGGGCCCATCCAGGGTTCTCTTTGGTCTTTGAGGAATGCGAAAGCATCATAACTTTTTTTTTCTTATACGATCGACTTTGGGAGTTCGTCACGAATCACGACCCACGTGAGGACCTTTCCACCGCGATCCGCAGCAGTGTCTCCCATGTGAGATAAGCACTCGAACTCCTCGTCGATTTCTCTGGTTTCTCTGAATCAAAAGAATCGGCAACCTCGTCCGGACTGTCGGGCCTGGTCCCGCGCGCACTCTCGCGTCGTTATTTCATTCAGTCCAAATGTCGAGCTTTCGGACATCAGCCAGCGCCGTGTCCGCAGCCACGTTCGGGGGTCATTTGATTGTATCGAGCTAGGAGGGCCTTGAAATGCCGCAGACCCATAAATTACGTAGGTCCGCTGTTCCTTTATTCGCGCTTTTCGGTTCGACTGAAGAAAACTCGATCGGCTAACGGAAAGCTTAAAAACTCGATCCGCTTCGCCCCGTTTCCGAAAAGTCGCTGTACCATTGAATAGTCGCGGGACCAAAAAGCAGTGTCTGTTCATGTCGGCTCGAGAGAGATGGCCGCCTCCCAGTTTTCTCAGCTAAGTGCACTCGAAAGCTCAAACCTTTCCGCGGCTCCGACGCTCTGCCTTCGAGGCGAATTCAGAGAATTTTCCCGTTGTCAACAGCATATTTACGTGTGAAGACAGCACTTGTGAGCCGAAAACTCCAGCCGCCAGATCTTTGAGGGCTCCGAGAATTTTGTTAACGAGAGTGCGAGATGTCAAAAGCACTCCACTCAAACTTCCAGTGGAATCTCAGCTCTTCAAACTGCTGGTGAAACTTTTCCACTGAACAGACCCGGTGATGAAACTCATGTAAGTGGAGGGCTCCGGACGGGATGACAGCGATATCGGCTGAGCTTTCTTCGATGTTTTCCATTCAGAAAACGATCGGATTTCCGATTCTTCAACATGACGTCTTTGAAATCTATAGAGTTAATTCGATACGCAGAGAGTTGAAATCTGTTCCTAGTGTTATTTCTCATGCTCACGAGAGCTCTATTTCACGGAAATAGAAAGCACTTAACGGCTGTAATTTTCTGAGGAATTTTTTAGATCGAATCGAGGATTGATCTTGAATTCATTGCAAGAATCCAAGCACTCCAGTTCGGCTGAATCTAGAGTTGAGACCTTGGCAAATCGAGAGGTCTCTCGTCAGCCTTCGCAGAAAGTGGAGAATCGCAAATCATTATTCGCACGATTGGCTTGCGGAATGAATTCTGGAAACTTTCTCGACCCCCCGCAAAGACGTATCTCGAGAGTCCGTTAATGTTCGAGTGAAGGGGTTTCTTTTCTCGCGATTCCGAAGAGCTCTCTCGCCGGAGATCCGGGAAAGCAATGGCGAGCATTTCACGCCACGGATGGTCCTTCACAGTTAAGATCATACTCTACTAGAGTAACTCTAGGCCAACTTTGATTTGAAAGACCATAACGCGGAATCGTAGTTCTCTCCTACGACTGAGATCTTCTTGGGTTGAAATGTACCTTCCGTCGTCACACCCAGCGTAGCTATGTTGAAAGAACTTCGTGCGATCTAATGTGAAATGTGTCCTTTCTGAGGAATGCAGAGCCGAGTTCAGCGCAGTTTTCATCTGCGAGACCGCGTCCAGCCTAAAGCAGCAGGCTGTTCGTCACTCGGTGGCGCTGCTGTCGAACGAGCCTGCTCAACATCATAGGAACGCTTCCGTTCAGTCCGCGGAGCGACCGAAGCACTATGAGGCTGATGAAACATTTCAGATGGGATCGTTCGCGGTTATTGAAGTTTATGGGGTTTAAATGAAGAACCGATCTATCTGTTGGATGAAAAATGTTCACCGAGCATCACTTCCCGAACGTTAGCTGTCGAGCGATTTCCACCAAACAAGCGCGAAAACAGAAGGACGAAACGGAGATCCCGATGGGAACTCGGAAACGCTTTTTCCTCCTGTGGACGGCATCCGACGTCCGGGATCTCCACGCATTCGCTATCTCCGAACTCTAGGAGCCTCTTAGATGCGACTGGGAGCACTCCTGAGTTTATCCGCCGTTCGAGAGCATTTTCAACACAACCGGCGCAAGGAACGAGGCTCGCAACTTGATAAAAAAATCACCGTCGAAGATTTATTTGGCTTCAGCTTTGAGCTTCTGTCTCTCGTGAGCAGGTTTGTACACTATACGTTATCCACATATCGATTCCATCACGAGCAACATGAACTACGTGGCAGTGTTCCTCATCTCTTCAATGCTCTTCGGTACTTTCTAAAAACTTCCTTATAAGTCAGAATTGTGTCCTACTCTCGTCCTGAAATCGTTCTAGCTCATCCAACTAGTCTTCAGAGTGTACAGCTTATTTTACATTTTCAATCATCCGGAATCTGTGTATAACGAACGACGGAATCCTATTGCTGCCGTACAGGGACGAACTCGTTCAGAGCAATGCTTCAAGTCAAAATCGACTAGTCGTGAGAGATATAACAGAAAGCTTTGGCAAAATAGATAAGAGTTAATGTCGAACTTCGTGAATCAGCTGGCGGATCTTGTATGCTGCGACGGTTCCTTCACTCGCCGCCGGAAATTGACGACTAATTCATCGTAGGCTGCACGTCGACCGAGGACGGCGCGTCGTTGCATCACAGGATGGAGTTTACAGGCTGAAAGCGCATAGCAGCACGGCTTTCCTGAAAAATGATCGCCCCTTTGTGAATGAGGGGAAAGCTCGGAGGAACACTCGATAAGTAGAATGAAAACCCAGATTTTATCACGATAAGTACCGTTAGGTTCCGTCACAACGCCGCAATGCTCATCAGGATCGTATTCTCTATTCTTCTCCAAAGAAAATCTTCGTTTACGGGACGATTTTTTGCCATTTGACGGCGCTGACCCGATGGATCCTGTTGCAACAAAGAATATAATCAGCGACGGTAGCTTTGCGAAATAGCAAGGCCCAACGAAATTTGAGAATGCAATCCGGAACCTACCGGAAGTTGACGGTAAGTCTGAATCCGGGTTTTGAGCAAATTCGCTCGATTGACCCCTGGAATCCGGGTCATCCGAGCTGTATGTGGCGTCATTCGATAGCCTGGAAACTGAGTTTGAAGGTCCAGCCTCCGACTCCGAGAGTTCCATATGATCAATGTAAACAGCCGAAATGATTCCAGAAGGACCCTGAGCGGATGCAGCGTCTAGTGTTTGAGGTAGGTCTTCGCTTTCCGACGCTCCTTCTTGATTCGGTCCTTTCACTTTGCGTCTGCATTCCTCTGGGTGAGCCTCCACTGAAAGATTCGAAGATGCTAGTTCTTCTCAGCTCATGATGATAAACTCCACGAGAGAAGCGTGAACAATAATGTATGAACGTCGGGATTGAAACTAACGCATGTGTTGTGCGATGAATTCCAGCCTTCGCACGGCGGGACAGAATAGACACGTCGAGGTGACGAGTCGGTCCGACTCGGGTGCCACTCCGAACAACGCCATATCTGAATAGAGATAAGCTTATCAGTTCCTCTTATTATTTTTCGTTATCGAAATTCCATGGCAGAAATGTGGGACTCCAGACAGCTTTTCATGTAGGCTGGAACGCACAACGTGGAAGATAACCATGACCTATAAGTCCTCTCACCTTTTGCAGGCAAGACGGTGTGTTGAGGATGCGCGGCTACGACAGAAGAACAGAATACATTTTTAGCCGAACAATAGTGGGTATACTCAACAGCGTTCCAACCGACAAACACGACATTAATTGGGGATTCCGTCTCCTTCACAACTTCACCGGATGACTTACCCGTGGCTGGTGGCGATGGCGTCTTCGCTCGATCGACAGAAGTCCACGGACCCCACTTGTTCGTCTGTCGAGGATTGAAAACAACACTGAGCTCGTTTGATAACTTGGCCGTTCGGTGTCTTACTTCTTAATACACATTTCCTCGCTCTCTGCGCTATACAACCAACTGTTCTCTGATTCGAACATCAACTGTACCTCATTCGTACGCTCTCTGTCTTCAGGGTGCAGAACGATCATCACCAGCGAGCTCCAGTAGGGCCATGTCCCCAACTCCCGGCCGTCCAGAGCGGGATTTGCACACGTTCCCATGGAAAACGTCTGGACTTGCGAGTTGGTCATCGTGGCATCTCTTGAGGTTCTCTTCCAGCCGAGTATGAAGTTTGATTCGAGTCGAAAAAGGTACTGAGGAACCCCGAATAGAGTGCTCCTAATGCGAAGGCATCGGCCACATATCGATCTCGAGCTTTTTAGGAATTGGCTTCAGAGACTCGTTCTCCATCGAAACATCGAACCCCGTTCTGACAATTGCTGGCTGTTGTTTCTGCTCCATGTTACTCCTGCTCACTCACTCATTTGCTCGCTCACACACGCTCTCTCTGTTGTGGTGCTGTTTGTCGAACTCTTCATTCCATTGGTTGGCTAGCTGCTTGCCTGCCTATCTCCCTGCTGCTGGTTAGAATCGCTGCTGCTGCTACTCCTGTCTCTCTGTTTGTTTGGTTCGGTTTGTTGTCGTCGTCTTTTTCTTCTTTTCTCATTCTCTGAAGAGAGAGAGGGAAGGGAGGTAGCAGACGAGAATACTTTCCGAGACCAAGAATGCAGACGCTTCGTTCGCTTCGAGCAGACGATGCTAGTCACATGGTGCTTTCGCCGCCAGCAAGCTGTCATTCTCACGCCCGCGCGGAAAGCTAATCTTTCAGGCGAAATCAGAGAATAAAAATATATTGGTCATGGGAAATCCCTGCTTGAGCTCAGCCTTGCATCCTCCTGCCCCTTGCCACTGCGTGCCGAAGGTGGTATCCCATCGTTCAGGAAAATTGGGAGCATTCCCAGTTGTTGGAGAATCGTGATTGAGGATACCTCAAGCCGGATGCGATTCCTCAAAGGAGAAGATGCATGTCTCGCGATTCGGCTGCTCATACTCGGTGTCTGCGCGGGCGTGCATTTTGAAGGGAAAAGAATGTATCATAAAGCGATTCCGAATCTTCGCCGATCCTTCCCGGATTCGAAGGATGTGGTGAGGTGTTCCACATCGATTCCAATCGACAGACATCGGGATCTCACTCACCGTGTCAGATCTAGTCTAGTCGAGGGGGCGTTTGTTTCTCATGGTTTAATGTAGTAAAAGCGAGAAGAACCACCACAGAGATATTTGCTGTTTATCGATGCTTGAGAGTCAAGGACCAGCGGCAATGAACTCGCAACGACGGGGATGATCGAACGAAGATATAGTATATACCCGAAAGATTGTTTGCGACGCTTGAAGCAAGACCTGGAGATGAAACGATCTCGTGGTCTCCCGCACAACGAACCTATCCTGTTCCTCGGAACGGTTTGTTAAGCGGAGCGTTTGTTATGCGAAACGCCATTTAATATTGTTCCCATGGGACTCGGGATGATTGGTTTTGGAGCGTCATTGAGAACATTTTCAATGCGCAAATGTTGAGATTAGAGTTCTATTTGAATGTAAAACACAGTCCCCTCCCGCATCCGTTCGGCACTCCTTTGCAAGTGGAAGGGCTGGAAGGACCGGGAGAAATGCTCCAAAGTCTTCTGATGTTCTTTTGATTTGAGAACAGTCTTGAATCGACTCACAATACAGTTCTCAAAATGCCAGTGGATCTGTGTTCCAATACGGGAATTTCAAAAGTTTCGCCATTGGCTCGTACATCGAAGCCACGGTCTGGCTGCTGTAAGTACGTTTTGCGCATCGTTTGTTGTCTGAACCATGTGTGGATCGTCGCTGTATCACGGGGTTCTGATCCAAGTCGTATGTAAACTGAAAACTGAGATATTCAGGCTTCTGCTTCGCGCGTTGAATATAATAATCAGATATCGGCCAAATCTGTGAAAGAATGATATGAGTACATTTCAGCAAGTTAGACACAACCTCTGCGTAGATGAATCCGGTTTTGACTTATAGCTTGCGAGAGATACAGGGTCAACCACCTGAAATCACACTTCTACATGAAAGTTATGGTGAACTGAGTACTAGATATTCGAGTCGACTATCGGGTTCAGCTCAGCTTCCAAGGTGTCACGGTGCAAGCCATACGACAATGCACTTTCTCATTTTTTCGGGACGAATCGCCATCATACGCCGAACTCCAGCCGCGACATTCGTTATCCACGTTATACTTAATGCTCGTTGCGCAGATCGTCCAGGCTTTGATCCTATGTTGCGTTAGCGAAAAGCTTGGGAGAATTGGGAGAAACTGGGGAAGTTCCTTGATGGTCAAAATTGGGGAACATAGCTTCCCGAGATTTTGTCGTAATGCCTCGAGCATGTTCTTACTCCGATAGATTGTGATCTCGGAAACGAAACATTCCATCACAGAACATATCTGAAATGGCGTTCGAGCCATGTCGTCAGTGAGCTAGATGAAAGTTCTGACATCTCCCTCATTCCTGAATCTGTGGACGCTCATGAAAACGTCGCGACGTACATACTCAGTCTCAATTATTCGCAATGCCAGCAGGACTCACAATCTCTGATCCCGAATCATGAATTCACTGATCACTCAAGCAAGTTCCCGGCTGCCAACTGCAGTGATTGATGCAAAATCAGACGAAAGAAGTAAAAATGATACTTGGGAAGTAGAATTGACGAATCGGAGTAAATAACACGCGAGTCTCAATGCCACTGCAATTATTCTGGATCCGATTACGGCGGAAATAAAGGAAACACGGGAAGCGGATAGTTCGAGATCTCGTCATCTTCGTATGTCCAATCTAACTCGCTTTCTCGGGGCAGTGGTATGGTCTCCAACTTTCACTTGACTCACACACATATGTGTCATTTAATGTAGGCAAACGCAGGGGCGTGGCAAAGATTTCATCTTGGCGGCGGATGGGAGCATGTCCTCCCTGACTACGCTCATCAGCGCTCGTCCACGAGGTACGGATCGCCAAGTTCTGCCATCAGACCTACGTAGAGAAGAGGAAAATATGGATCTTTAGCTCATTTTTAATGCCTTTTCACGATGGAATCTCTCAATCCCCGCTGAGAATGGTGTTCCCAGGTGACTGCCTTGATTCGACATCTTCGGAGTGCAACAGAATCGAGGACAGAGATCGTAGAAGGCCCCAATCGGTTTCATCCTGTAGCTGGCTGGAACGCCCTCAAGATCTCATCAGAATTTCCTCGCTGGCCTACTACAAAAGTGGCTGGCACTGCAAGAACTGTCTCGTTTCATGATCAAAGTTTTGGTATTCCGAGCATAAAGCAACGATAATGCTCATCAAACGAGCGCGGTTCTCATTCGTGACGCATGAGCGTTTTTCATAACACGAACTCTATTCTCCAGTGGGTGCTTCAAAAAGGAGAGTGCGCCCCCGGGTGGATTCGAACCACCAACCTTTCGGTTAACAGCCGAACGCGCTAGCCGATTGCGCCACGGAGGCTTCGCATTTCATGCAGGAGCTGTCGATCGCTTTACTTGTGTGGTGCAGTTCGGAGAGCACGTTATTCGAACCATGAGAATCAATCTTACGACGGAAAGTTGCGTATCAACTTCCCTAAGCTCGCAGGTAACACTGTCGCTAAGTAGCGATGGCGGGTCGGTATCTGGCGGCTAACGTGGACTCTTTGGAGACGGACCTGCATCTCCAATGAGATCCGCCCTCCACTTGGGAGCATCTCAAGAGAAAGAATCGCACTTTACTTACTCCACCAGCATTAGAGAAGGGGAAGTGTCGTGCATCTCAGTCAATTTTCGCATCTCACCGAGTATGAGCGAGAGAACCTCTGAAACTATTGACTCGCTTCCGGATCCAACCAGGTGTTGGTGTCACTAGTTCAGTGTCACAAATGGAATCTTCTTCAGTCGTCTTTCAGCTTCCGCGGCGTCTGTCGGGCCTAGAAGTATTGAACCGTTCCGGTTTCGTTCAAGCTCGTTCTCCGTTCAAGCGGGACGCTTGTGTAGTTTCGGGTCAAGCGCTTGCGTTCAAAAGCAAGCCCCCGGATCTCGAGTCGAACATTGAGTTGAGACGCCGTGGCGAATTCAGGCCGAACGTTGCGCTCAGTTCTATTTTTTGACCGTTGCTAGCCTGTGCGTCAAAAGAGGTTACGTGGACGTTGCATGCCTTCCACTACCTTACTCGAAGACCTCGAGCATCCAGTCAGTGCCGTAGCGACCCTTGGTGATGCCCGGGACAAAACCTCGGCCCGATGCCCACTCGAGTTTTTTTCCCAGTGCCCTGAGCTAGTCGACGAATCTGATTCAATGAGCCCTTTGGTTTTCGTAAACTGTAAGCTCCAAGAGAATGAAACACATTTGGAGAAGACATATCCAAGTTCTATTGTGGATTTCAGAGATGCATTCTGATGCCCCCGCAGCCGTGATGCTCAGGGCGGACCGCCGCCCTTGCCCCCACGCTATTACACACAAGCACTCTGGACGACCGTGGAGCACCGGATTCTTAAAATAGCGATTCACTATTAATCTGGATCTCTATAATTCACCAAGAACGTTAACTTGGCTTTTTCCTTGGTCACTGAGTATTTTTCCTCGCGGCATTACGCAGGCGGATGCAGAATATCACGTGAGAAAATTTGAACGGGTTCTTCATGACATGGAATTCCGATTTTGGTTATGTCTCACTGTGGTGCTCAAGTAAGAATCCATTTCCAAGATTCAGAGTTTGGAAACCAACTTCTAAAAGTTATGGAAAATGCCTCTGTAGACAGAATGCCACGTGAAACTCAGTGACCTTTTTCGAGAGAGACGATGCGACTGCTCCTCGGGAGATCCCCCGAGCTCGTCGCATCATTCTATAATAATGAAGCATGAAATTTCCGAAGTCACGAAATTCTCCAAAAATTATTAGCTGAGGACGAGAATAACAACGACTTGAATTATTGAATTTGACGACGCGTTTTCGTTTATTCTGTTCATTTCTGTTTCTACGGATGATTTCTTTATGTATTGTTGTGTTTTATAGCAGCAAATGATTCCTCAGACTTCGGTAGACATTTAGAGAGAGAGAGCTGTCCAGTGAAGAAGCCGTGTTCGATTTGCCGCACTGCTTCCACCTAGACTTTGTTCTGATCCTTAATGTTCTGTTGAGATGGACTTTTGAGAAGGTAGGTTGAGTATAAATTGAACTTAAATTACACAGGAGCAAAAATCGTGAAATCCACTGTGACAACGTCAAGCCCTCAATTCTCGAAAAGTTTGTTGTTGGGCGATCTTTGGCAAATCGGAAGATTGTATTCGAAACGGTTGCGATTGTTGTAAACTTGTTTGAAACTTTTGTATTCTCCAAGACGACCGCGTCATCTGTATCTCTCGTGGTAGATGGCGATGAAACATTAGATCTAGAGGAGCACTTTCAGCAGGCTCAGACGCTCGCAGGTCCTTGGTGACTGGATAATACTGGCAAATGGAAATATGGAAACAACCGGCTTAGTATTTTACGTCGGCGCAATAGTCTCATCGTTCATGTGACCGACTCATTCGTTGAGTCAAACGGTTTTGTCTCGCTTTTTAGTCTCTGGCTCGTTTCATTCGTTTGAATGTAGCGAAAATCGGGTTTACTTTTCGTGTTTGCTTCAGTTTTCGGAAATCTCGGAAATGTCAACTTGTCATTGGTCAGTGATAAATTCCACCGGAGAGCACACGGTGTCCGCGCAGCACACCGCACAACCCTTCTTTGCTAGGTCGGCCAAGTCTTGCTGACGAAATCAATAACGGATGAATTACTTTTCGAGTGGTAGTGTATATGTGTTGATGTTGTTGTTGCTCCTAATGTGGGTGTTAGAAATCGACGTCGCGTCGTCTTCCTCGTATCCTTTGTAGTAGCAGCAGCAGTAGTAGGAGTTGTAGTCGTAGAATAATTGAACTTCACCGAATCGTCGTGCACTCGACTAGGCCAGCACTGACAAAGCGGGGCTGTACCCTCCAAGCAAGAAACATACGTGAAAATTGTGCACGTCACCCTCTATGTATAAAGCGAGGGGAGCGGTGCGGGGCCGCTGTAGGCTGAGGCGACACTATAGTTTGGAATCGGGGAATTTTCAATGTTCTTTTGCGTTCTCCTGCTTCATCGTCTTTCCTTCTCCAATCTTGTGGGGTGAGGCGCAGTCTGGAACATCTAGTGTCTCAGATGCTGCTATCAAAGTCCATCAATACTGGATCCGATAGCTCAATAGCCGCTGTAAAAGAGAGCGGAACGCGCACTGTTAGCGTTGCCGAGCTTTTTTAGAGCGTATCCGGATTCGGATCTTGTTGCCCAAAAATTAGAAATCATGAGTTCATCGTCAAGTAATGAAATTGAATGACTGCAAGCTGTACCTGTCCCCTCCGTAACCACCGTGAGGTGCGTAACCTCCCTGCTGGCCACCGTATCCTCCACCATAGCCGCCGCCTTGATGACCTCCGTAGCTCCTCGGCTGGCCGTAGCCGCCTCCGCCGTATCCTCCACTACCGCCTCCGTAACCTCCTTGTTGCTGACCATAACCGCCTTGCTGGCCTCCTCCGTAACCCCCTCGGCTGCCGAAGCCTCCACGACTACCGCCACCACCACTTCCACCTCGGAAGCCTCCGCGTCCGCGGTTGTTGCGCCGTCCTCGATACGGTGCAACCTTCAGAGTCATGCCGTTGAGTTCCTGACCATCCATCTGGGCCACAGCGTCCGAAGCATTCTGATTGTCGTCGAAATCAACGAATGCAAAGCCGGGAGGATTCTGGGCAACCCAGACATTGGTCAGCCGCCCGTACTTGGAAAACACGCTTTCCAGATCCTCCTTCTGAATGCTTTCGCTGATTCCTCCAACAAAGATACGATTTTGGTTTTGCTGTTCGCGTGGCTGGTAACCGCCGCCGCCGCCGCCGCCTCCACCACCACCTCCGCTGCCGTAGCGGGGTCCACCTGCTCCGCGCATACTATCGCCGTAAGAATCCTGAAAAAGACAAGAGAAGTTGATCGGCTGTTCACAGAAATGTATCTTCTAGATTCTAAAGAGATGAGTGGAGCCACAGTGGCATGGTGAACATATGTTCTACAAATGGCTAGATCGGACAACGTTGAGCGAATTCCGCGAGGCGAGCATCATGGAGAAACCGTTGCAGGCTGAATTTTTAGGATTCCGTCACCGGAAAACAACGAGCTGTTTGACTTCTGTCGATCCGCGTATTTTCCGCCGCCAGAAAGGTCATTACTCTTTCGGACGCAAGTAGGTCGCTATCAAATACACTTAGAGATTTAGCCTACTCCAAAACACGCATCGGATGCTTGATTCTGAACATTACACACACAGAGCTCCCCGGCATTTTAGGAAGTCAAGGTGCGAGGAAAACACGGCCGTTTTTGATTCGAGTCGCGGCATCGTTGCCACTGAGCGGCTGTCCTAACCCTAACAGAATCCTCGTTGTGAGAGAACAATTCTGAAGTGAAGCTGGAAGAATTTGATCAAGCGGATGCGGTCGCACTCTACTTTTAAACTTGTAGATGTCCGCGAGACAGCATACGCAGACGCATCGGGGATTCTGAGGGATCTATAAACTGCCGCGTCTACTTCACGCACAATGCTTGTCAAAGAAGCATCACGCTCCGCCGAAACCGCGATTTTCCCAATACAAAAGGAATACTTCGCAAAGGGGGAGCCTCGAACATCGTTCCAGTGACTAAAAAATACCAGATATCACTTGTATTCAAAAGACTTTTGAAAACATACCATTGGAAGTCGAGGAATCTAACTCGTTAGGGTTGCAACCGCTTACAATCGATGCAGTCCTGCCAGTGAGTTGTGTCTCACCAGAAACGAGAGACGCCGGCTATTCGACCGGCGAGTTACGACGCAGCTCCCTCTGGTGGCTTCTCCGTCAATTAGCTTTACGGACTGTTTCAGAAAGGTACAAAGCTTTGCTTCCACGCATTTCGAAGGCGTCATGCAGCTTGTGGTTCGCGCGGCACTCCAGAATCACCGCTTTCGAGGTTTTCAGGGGAACTCTTGCGGTGAAGAATCGATTTGCGATGATCGTTATTGAGACCCCTGGCTCGAGCTACCCGCGTTGTTGTTGTTCGGGGAACGTTCTCGTGGAATTTCAACTGAAACCATATTTTCTTTATTGGACTTCGGATTCGAGCTCGTGGGAGCTTTGATGGGCTGTGGTCGTCGCTTGCTCATTACTCAAAAGAGGGGAATTTCACTCGTGGCACTCTTTTCAACTCATCGGATGAGTTCCATCGCGTTTCTGCGAAGCATTCCGCTAAATCAGCGGCCGCCATAGGAACACGAGGCGAAACGATTCCGTAGCCGGGGATGGAATTTCAGCTCGGAGTGGGTCGAAAACACTTTCCAGAAAGATTGCGAGCTCCGATTCGACCCCTTTTGAGGTGCGGACCAGGCAATGCCCCTCGGAACTCGATTCTTCGGTCAACCGGCTCGCGGAATAACCCGCCCGCCAAACGCTTCCCTCTCGCCCTTTTGGTGTGTAGTAGAGAGGTTCTCGTCCTTCTTCAGGAGCTAGTACAAACTCTGTCGTTCACTCTTGGCGGCATCGTTTCGACTCCCGGCATCAATCCTCTATCTACAAAACAAAATGGTTAGTTTACAGCAAAATAGTTCGTACGTTAAGCCCGGGTATCCCAGGAGTGATCCCGCTTCTTCTATCTTCGAGTACTTCAACTTCCCAAGGTCTGAAGGCGTCCGTCGGCAAAACCGAAGCGTCGCCTGTCGGCTTGGAGGTTGTCCTCGAAGCGAATGGCGTCGGCGGGGCGTGTGCATGGCGTCCATCGGGGAGCGTTGCTTCGGCTCGAGGCATAAACCCGTTTTTGATGTCTTCCCATGTTCCTAAAAAGGAAGACTTGAGAGCCGCGTCTACGTGGCGGCGTCCTTGAGCCTTGAATACAGGCATGCTATGTTTAATCGTCTCGGGCCGTTGGCACAAGCAAGCTCGTTAGGCTGTGTGAGACCTATGGTCTGGCTGTCTAGCTCAACTTCGGCTCCCACGACACTATTACCGACCGTCGTTTCCGATGAGTGTTACTGATCGATTTCGTTCTTCTTTTGCAGTCTTACGACCGATCCCGAGACCAGTCGAACCGGATTTTCGTCGGTGGCCTGACCGACGGCATTGTTAAGGAGGATTTGGAGCGCGAGTTCTCCAAATACGGAAAGCTCAACCACGTTTGGGTTGCACAGAATCCTCCCGGCTTCGCTTTCATCGAATTCGACGATGAGCGCGATGCCAGTGAGGCTTGCAACGAAATGAACGGAGCCAACGTAAACGGATGCACCCTCCGCGTGGAACCTTCACGAGGACGACGCTCTGGTGGCCGGGGTGGTCCTAGAGGAGGCCGAGGAGGTTTCCGCGGCGGTCGCGGAGGCTTCGGCGGCTCACGCGGAGGAGGCTACCGTGGTGGTCGCGATTCGTATGGAGACCGTTCTCGCCGCGGAGGATACGGAGGAGGAGGCGGAGGAGGTAACGGCGGAGGCAGAGACTTCGGCCGTCGAGATGGCGGTGGCCGCCGCGACAACGAGAGACGCTACAGGTCCAGGTCACCTGTGGGCCAGAGGTAAACAACAAATAGCGAGGGGCTTAGGACTAAACGCGTAAAAGATCGTTGCCGCCCCCTTGCATGGCGGTCAACGAGCCAATCGAATCCATCGACATCGTGAGGTTTAAACACTCGCTCAATCAAGTAGTCTGGCGCCGCTCAGCAGCAGCAGCAGCAGCAGAAGCAGCCGCGGCAGCGACAGCCATGACAGCAGCAGCAGCGGCAGCAGCAGCGATCGCAGCAACGCTTGCTCTCGGAATTACGAAGAAGTGGGCCGTCATACGAACGCCATTCGACAACGACAACACTTCTCGTATGAAAGCAAAACACGTTTTCGTTCTCCGTTCACCTCGGAGGACACGAGCACGATCTCGAGGCGTTTTCGAATGCTTGAATCAATCCGTCACTGGATCGCGAAGCATACTCTTGAACAGATCGTGAGCGCCCTGAATTTGCGGATCATTGAGACATTCAACAAACGTTGAAATGTCAGACAGACGGTTATTGACAACTGATCACTTCTGCTGCATCGTTCACACGAGCCTATTCGAAAGGAGCCCCAGCGTCGATTTATTGCTTCAGAACGACCGAAACGCTTCAATCAGACTCGAACGATTCCTCTCCGCGCGCGATCCTTGACTTTGAATTTGGTTTCAGGTTTAGTTGACTTCTTATTTTATTTTCGTCATCTGATTCGCCAACTTTGCGCAGTTTGATGAGAACCAAGTTGTCGCACATGACACTGGTCTCTACCAGCGAGAGAGAAAGACACGGACTCCGACTTATTGACGAGCGAACCGAAAGGGAGGGATGGAATTGGAAATGACTGCTTTATTTTGAGTTTGGCGTCCTCCGTTCCTTCTGTTAAGTTGGCTCTTAGGTGATGGATGAGCGGAAGAGTCTCCTTCGGAACATGCCTTTGGGATCTCTATTCGGGGTATTCTTTCGGGATATCCCGGAGGGATAGTTCGCGATATATCCCAGCGGCAGAATCGTCTGCTATTGACTCGCTTTGTGAAGAGAGCAGCAGGATTCTAGTTCGAGTGATGCCACGAAAAACATGAAACGAGCCCGAGCCTAAACGTCTATACCGAATCGAACCCGAGCTTGTTTTCGAAGCTAAGAAGGAGGCGCGTCTCCCGCGAAATTTGAACCGATTTTCCTTCCGCAGCCATTATTAAACAAAATGAGAGACACACTGAAGAAGCTAGACGGCTTATCGAGGCAACTTCTGAGCGCACGCACGCACGCAACCAACCAACCAACCTTCACACTCTGAGAACCGTCAATCGCCCGTCAATCGCCGATCATCGACCAGCCGTACCGAGAGAGAGAGCCAAACCTTCGAAACCGTCTGCTCCGAAAAACAGAGAGAACGTCCCAAACCGTCTACCGTCAAAATCATCCGGCACTCACCGACCGACATGCTGCACTTCGACACTTCGAGTCATCTCTCCCGGTATCAGTAGACTTCCGATGTGAACTATCCGACCTTGCTTCATATGATTTTAGCGTGCGTTCCTTATCAATTGATTAAACGATCACCGGATCGATTGATCAATCAAATCACCGCCATGAAACCAATCAAACCAATACCAAACTCATCAACCAAAGCGAACTCGCCGTCAAAGCTTCTGATCGTTTCGTTCAACATTCGAGAGCATCTCGATCATTGAAAGAATCAATTCTGTTGGCGTGAGTCATTCGATCCATCTATCCATGAGCAATCTACGTCGAGCTGCTCTAGCGTCCGACTGGGAGATCCCGTTTCATGGGATCCCCAAAATCCATCTCGACATGAGCCTCTCTCTCTCTCTCCAGTTGACCTCGATCACCTTCATTTGGCAAGCAAATCCTACAGAAAGACTCGAATTGAAATCTACACAAACCACCAGAAAGAAAGAGATGCCATTTTCGCCTTGCCCTTACGACCAGTGTATACACCAGACTATAGAAATGCCTTTTCTGTTTCTTATCTTCTCAGGCCTGACTTCACCGATCGAAAACAACGTGACGTCATTCGATCTTCATAAACACGTTGACGAGAGGCTACTTCTGAATTTTAGTCAGGAGCCTTTCTGGTGAAACCCATCGTGTATTCAATCTCAGTCAAAATCGTGACTTTGTAACCAAACTAACTTTCAATGATTCCACCGATCAAGGCTCTCCAATCGAGTGCTGTCATTCTGCGTAGCGTCTCTGGGAGTGACTTGCGGCGACACTTCTGTTTTGTTGTGGAGCACGGAACCTCGCATCTGTACTTCGTGAAATAAAGGCTTGACTTGACGCAGGCTGCCGGTAGATCGCTCGGGTAGATGGCCGGGAGGAGTTGAGACTCCGGATACACGCCGCTGCCAACAGTCCGAGTGGTCCTCTTTCGCCGGTTGACGAACTCAGTCAGTCTTGTAATACTTTGGTGCGTCTATCTTCTGAAGTGTGAATCAATAGACAGTACTCGAACGCTGATCTCGTCGATGTCGATTCCAAGCAACGTGAATCATTTTACGCGGAAGTACTCGTCGAGTAGAGTTTGGTGTAGATGGCCAACTGGGTCGAGACGCCGCAGCGGTCCTCGCTCGCTCATTAGTAGCCGCATGACTCGAAATGTTCACCAGGATTCGGAAGTGCTCTATATGATTTAAATGAAAATTAAACCTCATCAAGTCTCAGAAAAAAACGCGTCAGAATCGTCTGGTTCTCCTTCTGCATGTTTCGATACGGCATCAGCTCTCAGGCTCCATTTTTCTCTACACGATCGGTCTACTCGCGCGAAACCCTCGACCACGCAATGTGTGCTCTCTGCGGCAAATTACCCAAAACCTCTGCTCCTCGGTCATACCGTTGGTCTCCAGAGTTTTCCTTCGTTACATTACCCATACTTTGCTCCATACATCCCCGACAATGATCGCATCCGCTACAACGATACTCTCCAGCTATCCTTTCGTTGGTTCGCTACATCGCCAAGTGCCACCTTCGTGCTTCTCTCATCGCAATAAGCCCTCGTACGCCTTGACACGATCTACAGAACATTCGTCTCGATCTATAACGGAGTCTCCACGATCTTAGACTCCGGTCACCGTTGCTTTCGGACTCTGCAATGCTCCCTCGTCCCATCGTGCTCTTGCGTTTTGTGCCTTCGCTAAACTCCAGGAGATTGAGGCTTGTTATCCGGTTTGACTGGCTGAGAAGACCTCAAGACTCGATCATTGAGACTTCGTTCAAAATGCTATCGACAGAATCCGGACATTTTTCGAAAATTCGAGTGATTGTTAGAATCTCTACTACCCTTCTCCCACATCGTTACATCTCTGCATCTCCTTCCTTCCCGCCTTCCATGACCTCCGTCAGCGTGGGGACGAATATCTCCTTTTACTTGACCTTTCTATAGAGCGTTGATGCGCAGGCGTCGCTGTAGTTTATCGGGCATACTCCTTTGGAGGATGCGCTGCGATTCCAGTGCTCCGAGCTCCGACCGCCCACAGGTACTTGGCCCATACTAACGATGAGACTTCTTCGAGGAGCTCTGGTAAGTTTTCGTTCACAGCAAACAAACCTGCGGCAACAGCCAACCCCGTATTTGGGAGTAGTCATTTGCAATAAAACAAGTTGCGTCGAAAGAAGCTTTTGTTTTTCCTTGAAGTGATGATGAAAAGAAGTCATTTCTAAAATTCTCAAAATGTTTTCATCTGTGTTCACGAGATAGCGTTCTTGCGACATCGATAGATGCCAATTCCCCTATTCATCGATATATAGTAATATCAGCTAAGCTAGGTTCCTTGGTAAAGTCTCGGGAGCTCTTGCGATCGGAATATGGTGTTCCATGAAGTGTAAGTCGTGCATTTGGTTCTGACGGATTAATGGGTGATTGCTCGCTTCCCAGCCTGGGGAGTCTCCTCGATCCGGTTCCGCCCGAAAGTCACTTTCGGAGGAGCTGTGAAATGCAACTTCTCACGGAAGCTACACATGTAGCGTCGAGAGCGAACTTTCCTTCATATGCTATAATCCGAGGGACTAGGAAGGCGAGGAACGGCCTCGGCTGTAACTGTAGTATGTATTCATTGCAGGGATCACGGATGGTTAAGATAAAGTGAACTACCTGAACAATCGATCACGATACGTGGGGGTCTCAGGTTCGACGGCGGTTAGGGCTGTCCGCCGGTTACCTTGAGAAGATTTCTCACCAAAAGATCTGAAACGATCGCGAGAGGATCTGAAAAAGCGATTTTGGCTTCTAATTCAGGACCGCATTCGTTTGCTTCCATATATTTTCTCAAATGAAGTGCTCAGTCGCAGACCAAAATGAGTCGATTTTTGTCGATTTCGAGGAAATCGCGACTTTCTCCTGAGAGATGTTGCAGGTGCATGATCGCGATTGAATAGCAGGAGCATGTGGGCGACGATATTGTGAACATGATATTCTAACTAGTGCCAGAAAGTTCAGGCATTGTGCCATCAATGTCTTCGCGTGCTATCTCGGATGTATCTCGGCTGATTTGCCTATTCAGGGTTCAAGTTGCCTCAAATGGGTTTTCTGACATCCTCAGTCTCGGGAAGCGGCCATCCGGTGTCTCGAATCAATGAAATAACTCGTTTTTTCGACGCATTTGCCTGCCTTTTTGCCTTCTTTCGTGCCTTTTCAACCATTTACAGTGCCTTTTTGCCAGCCTCTTTCGCGATCTTCAAGTGCCCGAACTTCTGGGCCTAAATGATAACACTCGCAAGTGAGTGAGCCCTCTGGAGGTGACTCGGGCGATGGAGCCCTTTGGACTTATCCCGTTCTGAAAATGACGAACGAGAATAGACCCTATTTGGAGTTCGGATTCGGAAATTCGGAGAAAAATACACCGTGGCCGATGTTTCCTTTAGCCGTTTCTCTGCTGTGATCGTGGACAGTTCAGAAGACAAGACCAGAATAATTGAAAATTCTCCCCGATTTCTCACACGAAGCACTTTCTAGCATCAACTTCTAGACGCACGAGTTCGCTCGATATTGATCCGATTTTCAAAAACTGTTTTTTGTTGTAATGAAGTGAAATAGAGGTACATGTTGGACGCGGGGTCGGCCACCAAGCCCCCTATTTCGACCGGTTTTTCGTGGATTCTACGGGGAAAAAAAGCGAAAATACTAAGAGCGAGATTCAAAGCACGATTCAGAAGAGTTATAGGCTGAAATCTGGAAATCGACAAAAATGGACTCATCCTTGTTTGAGAATGAGCATTCCAAATATTCCACACGGCGGAGCCCGGAACTTGATTCAGCAATGAGAGTATCTATAGGGTTTAGCAATTTACAAAATCCATGCTCTTTTCACCAGCGAGCCATTATTCTCAGCCGTCGGTCTGCCACTGATTTCTTCGTGGATACCTAAGTTTCCATGCCACATGTAATTCCTGTTATATTGTACGCGGTCGCCGTGTGGCACCCGATAGCAAGGATGGAATGCGAGAGTTTACGAAAAATTCAGTCGAGATTTCTCAGGAGGGTAAAATATTGATGTGAGCTTGAGAGAGGGACACTGCACTTGATTGAAATTGAATATAGGCTTAATAAGGCTGATCTCAGGGTATTTTGAAAAATGATGCAGAATGAGAAAATTTTGATTAATTTTCCACTCTAAGGGCTACCAATACGAGGAGGGGTTTTATCCTCCTTCCGAGATCTGTTTTTAGAACGAAGAGGATGGGCTCGCGTGGAGTATGGCGAGGGTTATTGATAGCGATTGTACAGGTAATCTCGTTTCGGGAAACTGATTTGTTACATATCCTTTATTGGTAAATAAAGAGTTTTCTAATCAAAGCTCATGCTGTTCGAAATCTCGGAAAACGGAAATATTCTTGGCGCGATTCGTTTATTCGAACCCGATAAACCGGGTTTACGGGTTTTATACACCAAGATAGGAATTGTCGTCCATGAAATTCGCACGCTCACAGATGAAAATGAACACGCACACAGTTGTAATCGCATAACTTGGTTTACCATACATGCAGAAATAAATTATTCTTTTTGAACCAAAAAAAAAGGCGCTGACTATACGTATCTCTGTGACAGAGCAATTTGAGAAATTTCGATTCTGAGGCGAAGCCTGCCAGATAATTGCTTTCGAATTCCTCATCACATTCTTTCCTTCTATTCCCCGTCCATCCAAATCCAGTCCGAAAAAAATCCGCCGCCAGCGCACAATACATTCCTGGATTTCAAAATGACCGCGAGCGGTTCGCTGGAAGCCAGGAATTTCTCGAGATGATTGAAGCGTTCTCTTCGCGAGAATTCTCTCGACAAAGTTTGAGACCATTCGATCTTTGTGAACGGATAAGTCCGTCATCTGAAAGCAAACAGAAATAACGAGTAAATTTTTGAGCGATCTTCGAATCTGGTCAGTGATTTGAGGCTTCACTCGGATGGGAATCCCCGACTGCCGCAATGAAACCAGATGTCCGAAAAGACGGATCCGGCCCGAAATCCTTGCGCGTTTCTTTGAAGTTTCCGAATCCATCACGCCCATGGTCAACTGCTCGGAGTGACCTAGTCCGATCAATATCAGATCGGATCAAAGCTCGATACTCGGTCATATCCATGAAACGTTAGCCTTCTAGGAGAACCCTGCCAGGCTCGTGACGATTCATTAAAAATTGTTCGCATGAACGGCCGGGCTAGATTCGTAAGCGTCTGTGCGTCTCAAAAATGCAGGCGTGAACTTGAAGAAAATGCAAGGCACGTTAATTTCATCGGGGAGTGACAAGGTTAGAGACGGAGAGTGGGAGACAATTCCGATAGAAAAAGAGGCGGAAACAATCCAAAAACTCAATCAATTCTGAACCACTTGGAGGAACATCCAAGACCGTGCAACTCAAGCTGATCGATTCCGTTAGTCTTCCGCTGTTTGGGCCCTTTCGAGCCTCGATGAACAAGGTGCGTAAGAGGCCATCGCATTTATAATTTCAGGATGCTCGGTTCATTCCGATTCTTGACAACGGTTCTTTTGGCATCGTGGTCACTCCACCACTATGAGAAATCGCGGTACGACGATCATAGCTTTGTCTCACAAATGCCCCGAGTTGGATTTTCGAGAGTTTCCACGACCTTCGAAGGGCTCACGACGCAAGATTTGAAATAGAGCGTTCATTGAGCGTTGCCTTGATTTATTGTTCTCTTCCTCGAAATTCGTTACTATAAGTACCGGATTCTAGATTGTTGGATGCTCATTATAGCTACCCACCTAGGCTGTGCCAGATATTGCCTTCCGGAATCTTACGAGTACGCTGAAGCCCCGAGTGTTATCATGCTACCAGATCCATATTCTTTATCTAATCATCATCTCAATATTCGGATATTGAAAGAGATAATGGAAGTAGAAGTCTCAGAATGATTGCGTGTAGTCGGTCAGATTTCCCATTATGGAGTTTATACAAAGATGCTCGTTTGCGTAGATGGCGACGCCAACACTCCTGGCTTGCGCCGTGCTCGTCGTTCTGAGCCCTCTCGCATCATCCCAGCCAGATGATGGCACAGCTGAGGGAATTCCGAACTTCAAGGTCTGCGGGCCAGACGACTTCTGGAATGCAATGGAACAAACCTGCGTTAGCCCCCTGTTGCCGAGGCTCTCACCACTGTATGGTGAGTATGGAACAATATGTCCGTTTGCAGTTTTAACCTCTTCCCTTGGCTCCGGCTCTCATGGAATTCGATGCGGCTGAAACAAGTGGATGACGTAAAGCTTAAGATGTTTCATCTTTCAGCTGGCGTATTAAGCTTGGAAGAGTTCGACAATCTTTGCTGCTCGAATCCATGCTCAATGAGGTACTTCGTTCATCTCTGCCACTATCCTGAAGAACAGCGCAAATCCTTCGCTTTTCATGGAGGGAGGAGACGAAGGAGCCTCACCCAAAGGCGCAGGAAAATGAGAGGCTAGATGCCTTTAATCAGATCCTTCCGCTCATCGGAACTCCCTCCGAAAGAGGTTTGCCGGAAATAAAAGTGATTTTCAAGCTGGCGAATCGTCCTCATTCCCCATCGGTGACCTAGTCCATCTTCCTACCGTAGAGCTTTATATTGATTTCAGATCCTTCGGAGCTTAGGAAGTTCCGAAGATGCAGATCCTCCATCGAGATTGAATACTTTCGCAGTGGAGAATTTTGAATAGATTTTGACGTGGTTGTAGCCTAGGACGAATCTTCCGGGTTTTTCCGAATCCCCCGACAGCCAGCTACTGTCGTAATAGTTCTGTCAGAAGTGAGAATCTAGGGTGACATCAGTTTCTCAGAAGTTGCTCCGAATTTGGGCAGTCAGATCCCCAGGAGGAAAAGATTAAAATGGCTTCAGACGTCCTGCTGAATGATGCGAGGCACGAGGAACGAAACAGAAACCCATTTACCTATTTTCCATCGGTATCAACAGAGCGGTTCGATGCTGGAAATTCAGTATCCGGCTTTGATCCTGCATCCAGGTGATGATCAAAATCGCTCAATATTGAATTCGACGACAGTTCACCACCGAATCGGATGATTTTTTGGAGGAAGCTATTGCTCTTGGATGATGGTGATGAACGATTTTCGCGCGAGTCTCGTTTTGCATCGCCATTCGATGTCGATTTTAACGCTCAGGGCGAGGTCGAGTCCATCTCAATCCGTCGATGAAAACACTTCAAGATGTCTCTCGAGCGGCGGTCCACGCCTTCCTTTGTTGATGAGGCAAGTTGTTTGCTCATTTCCTCGAACAGGAGTGTGACTTCGGAAATTTAGCTCGTTTTAAATTGATCTGCTTCCGTATCGATGCCCGTTTTCGATAGAGATTGGAAAATGTCTCGCACAATGATTTTTCCAAGTCTGGCACCGAGAGAAGAAATCTTTCTCCACGAGTTGAAATTCCGAATGACTCGAGAAAAGGTTCTATCAGGTGTCTCGTGTTCTGAAATACAGTCTGAGATTTTGCTATATCGCGGCCCGATATCGAAAAATTGGACGCGATTTCCCGGCGTCAAACACTAAGAGCGGAGTTTATTACAAAATATAAAATGCGTACTGTATTATTACACGACATTTCCTCATAGTTAAATACAGCTTGATGAAGTATTCCCTCTGGGATCCATCTGAAACCTCGAAACTAAAGATCTCGATGGTCTCAGAGTTTAAAAGTAGACGTCTGGAAATCCCAAGAAAATTTGTATAACAAAAACTTGCCACTCGGAATTCTCTCTGGAAGGAAATGCCTCGAAGGGAGATCCGCTGTGGGGTCCAGGCAGTTTCCCCAGATGCCATCAATGCTGGACTGTTCACATGAATGAGCAGCTTGAATCGTCGAGGGTGAGTGTCGTAAGATCTGGGTCATCATCGCTCGAGGAATCTTCGTCGTCGATCCTTTGAGATTTGTGCGAGAAACCGGATGAAAATGATCGTACTCGGCTGACACGTTTTGCCATCTTTTTGCCCCTAGGATCGAAAATCGTCGTTGACAGATGGACGTTCCCTGCTCCACTCCAAGGAAAAACAATCTTTTTGAGAACGTAATCTTTCGGCGGACAGTGTTTCTTCCCCGAGTTCGCAGACCATAGAGTTATTCGCTCCTTCGCTTTGATTGAGAACTGCAGTGGGAATCTGTGCGCAGCCTGGAAAGCAAAATAATCTGTTGTCAGGATGTGACGAAATATTTCATGGTGGAAATAAATGCTTATTCGCTCCAGTGTCTCCCATCCTCAGTTGATCAGAGGGAGTCGTACCTTCTTTGCACCGCTCTGCTGGATAATCTTCCATCTGCCAAGCGGCTGGTCAGCATCCGATGTGTTTTCGAGAACGATGAACTTTCCACCTACGGTGTCGTGGTCGTCGATTTTTATGGGACCGAACGACTCAGAGACCGTGTCAAGATCTGTACACTCGTTTTTCTCATTACTTTCAAAACCAGAAAAAGATCTTTTCCGTTTTCGACCTGTCGAATCCTCTGGACTCGATAGGCTGCTTGCGACGCCGGAGGAAGTATTCTGGGAGGCCGAGGATACGTTCGGCGGACTCGAAGAGCTGAAATGTCCCGAGCTCCCGGAGCCGGAGAGATTCAGACGGCATTCTTCATTTTCCAATAACAGCCTGGAAGATAGTCGAGGACTTGATTAGAATGATGACTCGGTGCGAGGAGAACTCTTGGCAAAGTATCGGTTCATTTCGATGAAAAGCACCAACCTGAAGACGTCGAGTTCTTTTTGTAGGCTTTGCTTCACGCCAAGCAGGTCATCGTGCTCCCTCTTCAGATTCCTATAGCGTTCGTAAGCCTCCTGGATTTCTTTGTCCTTGTTTCGAATCAACTCCATCGACCATGAACGTTCTTGTTCTAGAAGATTCCTCTTATCGTCGATTTCCTTTTTCAGGTCCGCCACTTGAGAACTCAGAGACGCTGCCTCGCTCTTTACTTGCTCGTAGCTTTGCTTTGGAACGTAGTGCGACAGAATTCGCTCTTTTTCTCCGTCAAAGCGTGCTCTCTGCTCGTTCATCTTGACCTCGTAAACTTTGCGAAATTCTTCTATTTGCGACTGCAAGCTGGTCTGTGCTCGATTCTGAACTCTGCTGCTGACTTCAACGATTTCGCTTTCGGTGGTCTTGCGAATTTCTTCGATTTGTTTCTCGTGGCTCTCGGTCAAGAACTTGTTGACCCGGTTAACTGCAATTTTCAAAAAGCTATGAAATTCAAAAAGAGCGGCAAAAACTTCTCCGATGTGCCTCCAACACTTCAAAAAGCTGAAGGAAACTTGTCTGCCTTCTGAGAGTATTGCGGACGAATACTCACGACCATCGATATCTTTCTTCAGCGTCGCATTCTGAATCGACAGCGCTTTGGCGCGGTTCTCGGCTTCCGCTGCCTGTTTCCGTGCTGCTTCCAACTCTTTCTGCTTTTGCAAACTTTGAATTGCGGCATTCTCGTACTTCGTTCGGAGATTAGCCTTCTCGGTCTCTAACGCGGTGGTTCTGAGTGTCGCTCGATCCAGGTCTTCCTTTAACGTAGTGTTCCTGGAGAGAGGCAATCCATGATGATGTTCGGGGAACTTTCGTCAATGTATATTCAATCAATATAGAGTTGAGACAGAGTGTCTCATCTTTAGAGACTCACCATGCATTGACGCGCTCCATATTTTTTTGTAAGTTTTTCGCTTCTGCTTGAGCAGTGGCGCGAAGCTTAGCTTCCTCGCTGATCAATGCCCGCAAGGAGTCGATCTGCTGCTGGAAATTGTGTTTCACACTGGTTGTCTCCACTGTTTTCTTTTCTTCAACGCGCCGTAGAGTTTCGCGAAGTCTGAAGTTTTCGCCCTGCAACCTGTTCATGTTCTCGATGTACGACGCCAACCTGCGATGGAATTCCCCTTGATATGAGTGAAAAGTCACGCGAATAGGCTTTCCAATTCCGAACAACATTCTCAGAGACTGCATCTTCTTTGAGTTCAGTGTATCGCGAAGATTCACGACTGCAGCAGAAACTTCCTGTTGAGTTCCCACCTGTTATTTAGATCGCATAATTGATTCTTTTCATCTCCTCGCTTGCTCACTGAATCGCTTTGATTCTGAGCTGTTCTGTGGTCTTCGTTCAAACTGATCCCACCCGGATCGGGATTGGAAGGACCCGGGGACGGTCCACGGGTCCTCGTCGGCGTTGAAGTGAGTGGATTTTTCGTGACGGGCGCCATCGCAAGGATCAACCGGTATTCTTTGGATGGATAAACTTGACTCAGTTACATTCTCGGGAATACAGAGGGCCCTCTTTCCAAAGAGCCATCTCTCTCCACAAGAGGTAAACCATTTCTCACTGAATATAACTCGATGATTCTCTGAACTTGTTCTCAAAGAGCCCTCCCTGGAAGTATTGAGCTTCTCCCACAAACAGGAGTATTATTCAAAACTTTCGACTCCTCGGCTAATACGCTTTATGCTACGCACTTTTTTCGGCTAGAGTTTGATGTTCGGTCCGGTATCACTCACCGTCAACTCTAGTTCGATAGCTGTCCGTTCACACTTGCACAAAGATTGGGTCACTGATCGGTCGCCAATTGGATGTTCTAACGTGTAAATAAATGAAGTGTTCCAACACCGATGTCGGCGTTTTCGAATTCACGCAACCTCATGTGTACGTATCAGGCTAAGAGAGGGCAAGAGGGAGAGCCGCGCGGAGGGACCATCCTTAAGAAAAACAGGTCCACACTCTGTACGATGAGGAGCATCCAAAGGATTTCGGGTGGAAATGAGCCGCGTATACATATTCCATGTTGCAGCATTCGTCACTCCTGATCCTACAAGGTATGCGTCGGATGGAATTTTATGGAGACAGCTGGCTGACCCTAAATAATAGTCAGAATCTTAGTTTTCTTCCGAAGCTTGATGCCGTTTTCGCAATCAGTTGAATGTCACAATGATCAGAAAAGTGCTCGAGATCCATAATTTTATCAGAAAAATCATCTCGAGTTATCGCCGCCAGGAGCTCACAAGATTTCTGTCCCAGTTCGACCTAGAACTTAAGATACGGTGAGCGGAAGCCTCGGAAGGGAATCGAATCCTCGAATCTAAAAATAAACCGAGATGTTTAACTCTCTGAGAGGATTTCATTCCATACTTTTTGTGTTAACGCTCTCGTCGTTTTGCTGGAAATCGGAGGACCGATTCGTGGGAGCGAAGACAGAATCACTCAAGAACAAGCAACATCCCGCACTGCTCAATTCGTTCAGTCATCCTACAGTCAACGCTAGAAGCCGTGCTCCGCGAGAAGTAAAGACCAGCAATGAAGTGGCCAAGATGCAAACAGGGGGGATTCTGCTTCTCGTCATCCTCGTCTGGGCCGGTGACTCCAGTTCCGCAATAACTCTTTTTCTAGTCTGTTTCACGGAACCAATGCTACTGCGGCCGCGTTAACGATGCGCTGACGTTGCCGGTGCTTTCGCCGGCTGTTACCCAGGCCGCGACTACCTCTCACATCAGCTCAAAACCTGGCAAGCGATTGTGCTCCTCACAAGACCGCATCGTAAAACCTAACGGAGCCGAACCTCACTGCACAACTTTCTGCTCAAGAACTCCATTGTGCTCCTTTCTACTCACGCTGCGGAGCAACGGTGACAGTCAGCTCTTGCTAGAACCCTCGGATTCTATGTCGTAAACAACAGGCTGACTTGATGAAGAGCTTTGACCATGCTCAGAAACAACGATGCTCGCGGATGAAGTCCACATGCGTTTGCCGTCGTCGACGCAAGAAGGGGTCGTGAAAGAGACGCCTGAGAGCGCACGTCAAGTGTCGAGGTTGAGGGTGCTTGCTGTCGAAAGCAGGTGAACGGAACTTCTCGATGGGATATCGCCTCATGGCAGTGTGAAAGTACGAGTTATGAAACATTGACCAGTTTGGAATAACGCGGGCGCTATTTTCGGAGCTCGGGAAGACCCTCGAGGTTGCCGTGGTCAAAACTGACTTCGGAGGAGTGCGCTCTTGATCCCTTGAACTAAATTTCATCTTATGGGGAACCTAACGGCTTGTTCTGAAGCTCCATTCTTAGACTTCATTAAGAAAAGTGGATGAAACCTGTAGCGTCATCCCTTGCTCAGACATAAGCTGTCTAGCATCGTGTTTTTCATTACAACTACCTTACCCACAGTAATATTACTCCGAAGATGAGTCGTAAGAGACATTATTGTGGATCCGAGATGGTCGGAGAATGATGGTGAATGGGATTACCCTCGGATATCCTCTCCAAGGACTCGCTCCCGACCGAGGAGAACTGTCCTGGACGTTAAGACTCCTCCGGGCTCCAAGCAAACAGAAGATCGAAAACATGTTCCTCCTCACTGTTCGCCGAGAAAGTGAACTGAAGCAGAATGATCATGAAAGGGTGTTTTTCTCAACGGATACACCTTTCCGGATCCAATGATCTAGATGACGCGTTGAGAATTTCTGCGCCTAGATGAAGGCGAATCGATAAAATGAAATTGACGACAATACAGAAAGAGCGATAGTCATTCATTCATTCATTCATTCATTGGTGGACTGCATCTACATCCAGAGGGATTCATTCTCATATCTTCTCTCCTGTACAATAGCCGGAAACTCGACATAATAGTTTTAATTTTCCCGTTTTATTTTTTCAGAGTTTTCCCTTATCACTGGCATGTGCAATCACGGTCCATAAGTCTCAAGGAGGGACCTTTGAACAGATTGTTTTCGACTACAGCCATACTCTACAACAACAGTTAGTCTATGTCTCTCTCTCTCTCGAGTAACATCAATCGACGGTTTGTACATGACAAACCAGAAGGGACATTTTAAATTCCATCACGCCAATCCACAACGTTCGTCATCACTGTCGAACCTCCAAAGTGATCTCCAACGACTGGAATCGTACAAATTCCTCTCAGAAACTTGGATGGACAACCAAACGTCGATCAACATGGATGCTCTACAGTTGCTGGCCCAGAACAAACGGCCTCGAATAACTGGAGGCGTGGCGATACTTCGAAAACAATCGCCGGACTCGAGCGTCAGACAGCCATGCCAACCGACATTAAGTTCCGATGATGCCGGTGATCTCTGTGTGCCTCTAGTGAATCTGAAAGGGACCTTAACGAAGATAATCGCCGTATAGATAAACCCCAACACGTCATTCGGAATAATGAGGGCCTTCCTGAACAAATATGGGCAGTTATTTGCACCATCCCATGAGGGCGATTCTGTACCACTTGTTGTGTACGGGGGATTTCAACTACAACATGAGAATTGAACCTAAAAAAGTGAAAATGCTAGATTTCATGAGGGAATCTTTCGGTCTCAACCTGCTGAATGACGCCAATGAACCAACAACAACCAACGGCGTGGAGGCCAATTTCAGCGCAAGGCAATTTCAGCGCACGGCCAATTTCAGCGCGGGGCCGATTTCAGCGCACAGTAGGGTTCACAGAGAAACGGTGTGGTACAAAATGCGACCGTGTAAAGTCGACGCAGAGATCTACTTGGTGACCCATGTCGTTGATGACTCTCTTGAGCAAGGAGTCTTGGCATTCGTAAGAAACCATGTGATGAGCTCGCTGGGCGCTCTCCGGGAACCGCGAGAATCCCACCGGGGGCGACACAATCAAAAAAAGCGCCGAGCGTAGCGAGGGGCACCCGGCTGCAGAAATCGAGAGGACACGAACCGAGAAAGCATTGACAACTGTGAGTTGTACCACATTCTTGGTTGTGGTGCTTCGAGTGGGCTCTGCGCTGAAATCGGTCTCGCGCTGAGATCGGCCTCGCGCTGAAATCGGCCGTGCGCTGAAATTGCCTCGCGCTGAAACTGGCCCGCACCACATGCATCGATCTTGTATTCTACAGGCACGCCTCAAGCGCCTCATGCATCAATCACGTCACTTATTTCGGTTGTCATCGACCAATGTTAATTCTCTTTGATTAGGAAAAAGGACAGGACGGCGCGCCGTCGTTAGGCAACGGGGCACTTCAGCCGGGACAATACAACGTAGGAAAAAGTCTGAAATGGATCTTTATATCTATTGCGCGATGTGGAATCGACACAAGGGGAAAGCGGTAGAAATCAAGAGAATGGGGGTTCAAACGCAGACAGAAGGCGGATGAATGAACGTAGATCTTAGTAGAAGAGCGTGTGAATGAAAAGAGAATTGAATAGATGAAAAGTGACTGAAATAAACACCCGTCGTTAAGCAACGAGGGTAGTTCAGCCGTATTGAGTGTGATGACTCTAGTGAAGAGGGCCCTAGGACGCGCCTCAAGGACGATAATTAGAACTAATTGGTTCTTCCCCCTTATATTATCTTTTTTTCTTCCATTATCTTGCTAATCCCTAACTGCGGTTTTACTGGTGAGTCGCTTTCACAGGCCCCAGGAGCTTTCCGTAAAATTACGTTGAAACTCACGACGGAATCCTCCGTTTCGGTTCGACCACCTTAGTGAGAAGCTGTGATTTTTCTCAACGGATACACCATTCCGGATCCAATGATCTACATCTGTAGATGACGCGTTAAGGAGTTTCTGCGCCTAGATGAAGGCGAATCGATAAAATGAAATTGACGACAATACAGAAAGAGCGATAGTCATTCATTCATTCATTGGTGGACTGCATCTACATCCAGAGGGATTCATTCATATATGTATTCTATCCTATACAATAGCCGGAAACTCGACATGACAGTGTTCCTGTCGTACCAGCGGCAGATTTCTTAGCGCCTACCCATTTTCATGAAATATGTTGTTTATTGCACAAATCAGAGTCATAGGTCATATTGTTCACAAGCTCTCTTTTCCCGAGTTTCTTTCGCTACTCGAGTACAAACATCGCAATACTGATCACAAATGCCCATATGGTCAAGTGGACGATACTTTGGAATGTGGTCAAGGTGCAGACAATTTCCTCAGCAGCCATTGGACGCATGTTATTTTCATTGAAAACTTCTCTCAGTTTCCCCGTTTGTTTTCTAAGGAATTCTTTCAAGATTGTCACCCGTGAATTTGTTGCTGAACCACCCCAGAACATGAGCTGGCTGCAACTGCTGTCAACCGGTTTTTTTTGACAGTCGTCCTTCGAGAATTTCGCGAAACCGTATCTTAGTAATGAGTGCTCTTGAACTGCTCGAACAAGCGGTACCGGATCATGAAACCTGAAACACAGCTGAAGGGGTTTTATCTCTCGCCGACGCTCGATACGTAGACCCCGAGCTTCTAGCAACCCAGCCGCTCGTGAAAGAATGCTCTTCTCACCGCAGATTCCATGGTTTAGGAACAGGTATGACAACAGGGTTCTCTCATCGGTGCCCGACGTCGAAATCAGTTTCGCCTCTTGCTGTACACGGGCGTCGCAAGTTTCAGTTCGATCTTCGACCAAAGAGTCTCCGAGGAACGAGTACGAATTCAAAAGACTATGCTCCGACGAAGATTCCCGACTGACGACGTCGAACATACTCACGAGCTCGCACGAGTTGAATCGACAACCCGAATCGGGGATCCTGAGTGGGTTGATGAATGAAACAGTTTCCGATGTTATCACGGTGGTTAAAAGGACTGCGTGTAGCAGGGCTATCACAAGGTCGAGCACTATCCTGAGTCCCTTTTGCGGTCGAATGCTATGAAAGAGGCTCTCGTGTCGACGGATTTCTCTGCCGGCAAAATAAGATACTTCAGGAATTTCCACGAATCGATCCACAAGTATCAGAGAAGTTACTATGCCTATCAAGCAGAAGATTGTCAGCGCGAACGACAAATCTTGGATCAGGGGTTCTGAGGCACGAATGTTTCCATAAAATCGCGGAATCGCCAGCCGGATCGAGAACGTATCGATAGCCTGCGCGTAATGAGTCACCTGGAAAAGAGATCCGAGTCAATAGCTCATCACGAAGAGAGATTCCCGAAATCAATTGCGATCAGGAACGAAGTGCCACGTCACGGCCACTTACCTCTTTGCACTCGCTGATAGGCGCGAATGATGGAGCTCCAGGGGACGGAGTTAACCCATAGTAGAAGAAATGGAGGTTTTGCGATTTGTCGAAGGCCGGGAAATTGGTGAATGCAGTTCCTAGTTTACCATCTGACTTCCCGTCACTGATATCGAAAACATCTCTGCCGTATCGTGGCAAACCGCGATATCTGAGGGTGCTGAGGGTCCGGGATTGATACACAAACCGTTCCGGTGTTGATACGTTCGACAGCCCGACTTCGAAACGATCTGCATACACGATGAATGTGAATTGTGCGTAGAGCTCGAGGAAAGTTTCGTTTCTGATATAATTTTCTTGACCTTCGAACAATTTCAGCAAAGCCCTTGATGGATCTCGCCGCCACGCGTGAGGGTCGTTCCTCAACAAACTAGAGAGGATCAACGGCCGCAAAATAACGAGAGTTCGTTTCTGCCAATTGATGGCGTCCAAATGGACCCTTAAAGGATCGCAGAACTTGTGACCGCACAGACCGAGCTTCCAGTTGAACAACATGCGATCGCTGCCAGCCGTTGTGTCGCATGACACCAGGATCTCTCGTTGGTCTTTTCCGAAATGGAGGGTAGGACTTGAGTTTCGAATCATGGAGACGCGACTTTCGGTGAATGGAGGCAAAACTTCATGCTCACAAGCGGAGAACACCAAGGAGTAGTGGAAAATCGGCGGAGCCATGAGATGGTCCAAAACTTCCTCAAGGTGAGCGATCACTGAGTCTGCTCGAATGTATTCGGTGGTATGTGAAAGAGCCACAGTGACCAGGCGAACTAAGACAATGTCGATCATCGATGACTGCATGTTGAAGGGATTTTCCCAAGGCTTCACAGTTCGGCTTCTTTCAGCTCGAACAGAGTCGAATTCGAGGGCATTCTACACGATGTCAAGAAGTCCGGAGAACATTCGAGAAACTTCAGAACCAAAATGCTCAATTTCCTTGGGTGCATATTCCTTGGGTTGCTGAATTAATTCACACCACCGCCTCGATCGATTTGAACAGAAACGCCTCGTGTAAGAATTCAGCGGCGAGCACAGGTAGAATATCAGATATGATCTGCGAAGCTTCCTGATAAGTGTTCTTTAAAAGTTTCCAGGAACTGTTGGATCGAAAGTATGAGTGAAACCGTTGTGTTTCATGCCTTGAAAGAGAGAATTGAATTCAATTGAAAGTAGAAGTTTGTGCGATGTAATAATATGGGCTCGCATGAGAGAATAGTTTTTCCTTGAGGGGACCACAACTCAAGCGATCGGTTCGGGATAGTAGGTTGTGGAATCTATGGTCGATCACCTTGTCCTGCGCGCTGCTTTCTGATACATGTGCAGATTTCCTCAATTTCGAATAGAAACAACGATGCGTCATTCCTGACACTCTTAGGCTCAACTTAAGTCTGTCTTTTTGTTTGAACAACAATGAAATGCATTTTCTCAAATCAAGAACCGAGAAAGCGGAAGGCCAGCGAAATGGAGTTGAACTTCCGAGTTCGCCTCGCGGTTCATATGCAGATGGAATGAATGGTTTCATCAGGGAAATAGGGAGAACGAGGGATTCCCAGGAAGACGGGGAGACTCCCCAGCTTCGACCAAGCAACGCATTCCTTCCGACCACTGAAGAAGTTCGCCTCTCTAACAAGACGCTCTACCGATCGAGTTACTTGAAGACAGGGGCCGATCCATATTTCGCGGCACCAAGAGGAAGAGTTGAGACACGATGCAATGTAAAGGACTTCGAAAACATTATCACTCTATTACTTGGGATCAGAATATACATACAATAATGTCACGATCAATGCACTCTAACTGGGCACGAAAAGAATCTGATGCTCATAGCTACAGGATCTGCGATTTCTGATTTCAGTAGACAAAAGCAATCGTCATTGGCACATTGGTCACTCTCATTGCATTGAGAACGATTTTGACTTTTGGAGGTCTTTTGATCGATGACTCCATGAATGAAAACTCCTCCAACTGGACACGTAAGAGTTCAACAAGTCACCCGTTCACGACGGAACTTGAAACGTTTTATTTTTCAAGATCGGTCGCTGTTCTTAGGCCGACGACGACGAGCGTTCCAAAAAAAGCGAATTTGGCATTGACTCCGTCCGGGATTCGGATCATTTGCAGACTCGCTGAACTCTTACCTCGAGAAAATAATGAATGCATCGCAATCCGATCCTAGCCTACTCGCAAACTTAAACCCTATGCGTATTCCGAAAGTGAAGATGGATAATGGACAAGCGTATGATGTGAGCAAGCATCCGAAATATTTCTTTGAAATATCGAGTAGCCCCACTTGATGTAGCATTATTATCAACTCTTGATGTCCCCCTACCGAAGTGTATGTTTGAAAGAAGAGTGAAAAATGGAAAGATAATCTCCCAGAGGCATCTCTTGCACGGGATAACGATTGAGTCGAGCTTTTGAATTTTCTTGAACTGAGTGGAACGGCATAGTACCTGTGTCAGCTGCTGGTACAGATGTGTCTGAGCAATCTCGGGTGCGAGGAACCTCCCATATGTGAGGTTTCTTCCACGCGAGGTTCTTCATGCATGAAGCTCTTTTCTCTCTGATAATGTGATCATTCATCATTTCAGATCGAAATCTACGGTCTGACTACAGCCAAACGGGCGGGAGAGGCCGAGATCAATCTTGGAGATACGAAACTTGTTTTCGAATTGGATCTCAGACTCGGCAGAATCACTGCCGATGGCCTGTATGTGTACTGGCCTTATAACGTGTTTCCGCTGCACGGTGAATTCGGCATTGCAATTGACAGGCTTTCGTGCTATACGCGGATCGAAGTGAGTTTGTTTTCTATGGGGAAACCCCGCTTAATCCTGAATCCGATGGTATACATAGAAGTGAGAAAAAATCCGCGCACGAGAACAGGAAAGAAACGTTCACATGCAACTGCTGTATCGAACTTCGACAGAACCCATTTCTCAGTTGGAGATCGAGTAACACTCCATTCTGTTTCAACTCTCTACTTTGTCGCGAATATGGCGCGTGAGGAGATGTCACATGGTTTTCCGTACCAATTTTAACCGTCGCTTGTGAATTTTTCCTTGTGAGATGGACAGGACATTCTATATTCAATTTATCATCATTGATTGAACGCAAGGGACATTCTTTGATCTTCGGAAAGTTCGGATTTCGAGGATTATTAACTCTTTTCCAGGCAAACAGGACTTTGATTCGTTTGGAGGCATTCAATGTGGCGGCTCTTGATAATGTCAGCATAACAAAACTCACTGGAGTGTCAGTATTTTTTAACTGGCTGGTGAAAGCGATCGTGAATTCTCTGTTGGCTTCCATCGTACCGAAGGTTCGCACGCAAATCGAAGAAAAAGTTCGGATATCGATCAGTGAAGTTCTGAGCAGTATAAACCTCGAAAAGCTCCTTTCCCGGCGCTAGATACAAGAGGCATCGAGGGTGCAGCTCGATAAAGGGAGCTGCGACCGTGTGTAGTGTGATGGTCTGTTTCCTTTTGATCTCAGCCAAGGAAACTGGAAGAACCTCAAGCGATGTGGCCATCTTCGCTGAGCAACCTATGCCGGTGCAATGAATAAAAAAGTTCATAATTTGCTTTTTCGCCCGCATCGTGTTTGGTTGTGGTTCACATTAACATGCCTTCCGCCCGCCGGAAGGGCGCTAGCAGATGGACGGGTCATCTCGGGCGGCTCCTACAGGGAGAACGCTTCATCACAGACTCTCTGTCGAAGGAAGGCATGTGTGGTCACACACTCATCACATAAGTATTGAGAAACTACTGATGAGTTTTCCATTCGATTATTATTCAAAGAAAAAATTGTCGCGTTCTCGAATGTCTGCGGGGAAAACGGAGGGCTTAGACACCTTGATGATCTATGATACATTCTGATACAAGGTTATCTTGTTGGACTGAGCGTTTCGACCGATCTTCGGAAAAGACCGGCGATTCCGTATCGACTTTTTACGAGCAGAATTTATGAGGTTCCTTGGGATGGTCACAGTGATTGTTTCACATTGGGAAAATCAAGGAATCGACGTAGGTCTAGTCATGGAAGAATCGGTTTCTACGATGAGCATGAGCAGCCGCTGCATCGTTATTATGGAATTCTTTGAGGCATTGATGACTAGAACGTTCAAACGGAAAAATGGTCCGTTTTCCGACCGTCTGGAAACGAGTAGAAGAGAGAGTGTTTTCTTTCTACCGTAGCCGTGATTTCTATCGTGAACTCCCGTATTCTCTCTATTTGAAGTAAAATCTCCAATAGATGGGGACCCTCCGAGTTGGTCGGATGGGAACAGATGATCATTCGGATTTCGGATGATTTTGGTGAATTCCAATCATGAGTAGCATCTTCTTCCGCGGCCGATATTTCGTCGAGCGATTCCCCACGTAGAGGGAAAGGACCGATCAAATAGCTCGAGAATCAATTGGTAAATGGACAGGCTCTCTAGAGGAGCGGTGGCGAACCTTTCTGTTTCTGCAGAGCACCAGCCCCACGGGGAGGAATCTCACGGACCCCTGAGGAACATTACATTTTAAACTTCCATTTTCGGAATGATCCGTGAGCATGATGACGCGTGATCTGTATTTGGATATGATTCTCTCACGCGAATTCAGTTGTCACCAAGTAATCTGACCCCAGGTCCAAAAGCTGAGCTCGATAACACGTCATAGTTCTACAATGAATCCAGGCGCGCATCTAATTACGTGGGGAACCTACATTTCTCCCCACGAAACGACAGAATCAGTTGCACCAATCAACCGAATTCCCCACGACTCGCAAAAATCCTCTCGCGAACCACCGGTCGGCCACCGCGGCTCCAGAAGACCACCCCTCGAAAAGTCGAAATCTCGGGAGGAAACAACAGCTTCCGCCTATTGTGGGTAGATGTGAGAACGAAGGAGAATTGTGTCGCACGGAATCTTCATTTTCAATTGGGGAGAGATGTGATAGGGCTGCGAATTTGCTTCGACGTCGCTCAAGGCTCGATGGAGCGTGGAGAATACTCGTCGTAAAAGTGGGCCCCGGGAAGATTTCGCTTGAGGAACACTGCACTATTGATTGGAATAACTTGAAACGTCGAACGCTTCCGAATGGATGCGTGTGAACAGAGTCGACTGTTCTCATCTCTCTTGTCTTTGATGTTTGTTTTGATCTCCTTTTTTTTCGACATGATAACACAATTCATCTCGACAATTCCTCCTGTCCATGGTGTCAATAATTCTTTTTCGGTCTAGTGTGCTGTTCCTCAACTTCGTGTTCGTTTTCGTTGTTTAATCATCGTTTCCCATCTCTCAGAGAACGGGTCCGATCAGGAAACATGCTGAAACTGGAGGATTACCTCAGTGGGAGTTTGCGTCCCGAACTGGAATTCTGCCGAGGCAAACAATTTCAGGACATTAGAAAAGTATAATTCCAAGTTTTCATTCTGTAGGCAGAAATTTCAATTTTCATTTGGTTTTAATCTTCAACAGACTTTGTCATCGTTTTTGTCGTCAGCGTGCTTCTCGTGCTTGCGTGGTTGTTCGTCATGCTGCCTGGATTCACGTGAGATCCCCAGAACTAAGGCAAGAGCTCTCTTCTAATGAAGCGCGCAAGATCACTCCAATGCACGAGGTACCCACGAGGCTTCGATGTCGCGAACCTCGGAAATGCCAGAAGCACGTTCTCTCATCTCAACATTTCCTCAAGTACATCCCGCTGCTCAGCTGAGAGCGATCTGTTCTGACGAACGGAAGGTGAAGTGGGTGATCGAGACAATTTCGAACACGGCAGTGTCTCTTTGAAGACTTGAGCACCGAGAGATCTGTGGAAGTGGCTGCTCGATCCAATTCACGCTTCCCGAGTGAGGAAAACTCGGAAGATATGGCTTGCTACAGAAAAAATCCAGGTCATCGGTCCCGAGCCGTCGCCGATGAAGAAATCCAGAATGCAGGGTTCGGAGGATCGAATGAATCCCTCATTCGAGACACGGGACCAGAATTCGCAAGGTGAACTTATTGAATTTGTTGACGATTAGCGTTCTCTGAGCGCTTCGAAGATGACCGATTGCGGTGTATTACCGTATTCAACCCAAATTCCGAAACAGTCGGGTCATTCTGAGATCTCGTGACCCTTCTCAGCTGATATTGCTCACCCGTGTGTTCCAAATCCTGTCAAACGAGCCTTGAAGAACTCTGGATTCAACCTCAAGCTCGCAATTCCAGCACACAACTAGACTATTCGAATGTTTCTCAGTGAAAACAGAGCTCGACGAGTCCCTACGTTGTTCAATCTGTATCATTCGGTCGATAGGCGGAATGCTTTAATCGCTTATCGGTGGTCGGAAAGGGATTGTTGTCATTTGGGAATCTCTCAAATCGCTCTCGAGAGTGAATCCTCTCATCCGCACTCATTGGCGCTGCCCATGTATTGGACTCACACGTGAAAAGTTTCGATTCTCTAAACCGTGAAGCTTCGATCAGTGCGGATGTTCAGAGATGTCTTCAGAGAAAACTCGCTTACTGCGTGAGGAGGATGGTTCACTTCCGTACGGTGCCGTGGAGGCCGAGCAGCCGCGACCGCGATCTTTTGACAGCTCGTGAGCTACATTCAGAAAATAGTTCAATGCTCTTCAGGATGACTGTCGCTTTTCGGACATGCGTCTCACATCTCCATAGGGAGTTTAGCAATTCTCCGAGTCGGTTCCGTGGTTTCTCTACTTTCTTCCAATATCTCAAGCCATTCGACGGTTTTTCTCATAAAATGGATGTTGCAGGACACAATTCACGAAGAAAGATGCCCTCATAGTGTTCATACTCCTTCTAATGGCGGGCGGGTGCATAGCCGCCACGCTCCTGGTAGGACTTCCAAAGTTGCAAGCTCAGCGAGAGCATTACGAAAACCTAACTCCTGAGCCATCGTCGAGCCCTCTTCAGAACTTCTCGAGATATGCTGTTACGTCGGACGCGCCTTACTGTGCTCGAATCGGAGCGTGAGTTCTTTTCCTCATTTTGTGGGATTCGGTTGGAAGAATGTTTTTCTTCATCTCGAGTACCAAGTCTTGAAACGAAGCTTTCCTCTCATCCGCAGGGAAATCATGAAAAAAGGCGGCAGTGCTGTCGATGCCGCCATAGCCACTCTGTTCTGTAGTGGAGTCGTTCATCCTGACACAATGGGTATCGGTGGTGGCGCTCTCTTCACCATCTATGACAGGTTGGTCTAAATTGACCTGAAAACTTTATATTCCATCAGTCTTCATTCTCGTGGATCTCCTAGTTCAAATTTTCATTGGAAATTCTTGAGCACAGGGAGCACGGCAATGCGACATTCATTGACGGACGGGAGGTGGCTCCAAGCGGCTCCGAAGGAATTCCAATGGTGCGTAAAGTTCTCAACATCCATTAGTCGGGATCGAGCATCGAATGAAGTCTAGCGAGAACGTGGATTTACGTCGGATTTGGTTCGCATTCAAGGCTGAGTTGGAAACGGGACCCTCATCGATCGCTGTTCCTGGTGAACTACGAGCATACGAGGAAGCTCATGAGAGATTCGGCAAGTTGTCGTGGAAAACTTTGGTTCAGCCCTCCATCGACCTGTGCTTGAATGGCTTCCCGGTATGCCCCAACTTTGAATCGGTTCCAACGTTCAAGGATCGCAGTTTCGGAGAACACGGTTGACTCGTATCCTGAACTGAATACAAATAGCGGCCTCCACAATGATGGAGCGGAAAATGTCATCTGAGTCTATCGCGTCCAACGTATCTTATCACGATTCCCCTGAACTTCGAATATTCGGGTGATATTGACAAAGCTTTTCTCTTCTCGCAGGTCTCCAAGAATTTGGCGACGAAGCTCGCTAAACACGAAAGCGTCATTGCTGGGCTTGCCCCGATGAGGTGAACTAATAAGATTATTATATTAATCATCATTCGGCTTCCGGAAAGATACAGCGATTTCAATCACCATCTCCTTCCAGAAAGCAATTTTTCCATTCGAGCGAGGATCGGCTTCTTCGCGAAGGAGAAACGCTGAGTTGTCGTGAATTGGCCGCATCCCTCGAGAAAATCCGTGACAGTAAGGCCATCAGGAAATATTCCTAATAGCTGACAGCGAGCTGATGAGAAAGTACTATACAGTCCCCCTGACTGAGGAAACACAGTGGGTTACACAGTGGGTCGCAAAGTGGGTTGGGTGGGCGCCATATTGGGTCATACGTGGTAATATAATTCGGGTCGAAATACATGGGGGTTGACATAGTCGAGGTTGATATAATCGAGGTAGCACTGTATCTATCTTTTCGAAATCGCACTCACGTCTGGTCTCCTCGAAACCCATCCCCGTTTTACTCACGGCGATCGATTTTATTACTTTTCGTTTTGCTGAGGTAATTCAATCCGATTTTGAACGGATCTATGGAAGTTTGCCAAGGAACTTCGATGCGTGACAGAGTCTCGCTGCGGCAAAGTTTCGTGGTTTCATCCCGGACCAATTGCAATGGTTTCGGTCTTTTTCAATTCTCTCCATGTCGATAAACAGTAGGAGCTAAAGAGTTCTACGAGGGCGCTCTTGGAGAGCAACTGATTGAAGATCTCAGGAGTCAAGGTGCCTCCTTGAGTCGCGAAGATCTACTAAACTACAGAGCGAGGATAAGAACACCAGTGAGTGCGACACTGCCGACGCGTGGCGTTACTGTTATTGCTCCGCCAGCTCCAGGTTTGTTCTGGGAGAAGTAAACTTTTCGAGTACAAAGCCCTGAAATCAAATAATCGAATGGGTGGATGGATTTAGATTGGTAATGATGTTTTGCAAGGAAATAACGCTTTTGGACTCTCTCATTCTCGGCACATCTCCAACCAGCGAGTGGCGAGGTTCTTTCATTGATACTGAAGATCATGGACGGGTACGACTATGGGCGCGAAAATGTTTCGGTCTCAGAAAGTGCATCGCTGATGAATCATCGCCTTGCCGAAGCTTTCAAGTTCGCTTCCGCAGCCAAAACTCATCTCGCTGATCAAGATTTCCTCATGAAACGATACGTAAGATGAGATCAACATGAAATTGATTGATCGATGGAAGTTCCAGCTTTGTTGAGCTAGCGAGTTCACATGAGTTCTGAAGTAAATTATTCCTTCGGCCCTTTCGACAGCTCCTCGAAGAAATCGCTTCGACAAAGTTCGCAGACGAGACGCGCGCGAAGATCGACAACATCACCCATCCCCCCGAGTACTATTCTCCGGCGGACCCGCTGCCCGAAGATTCCGGAACGGCACACATCAACGTTCTTTCAGAAGATGGCTTGGCGGTCGCGGTGACGAGCTCAATCAACTCCAAGTGAGTTTGAGAAGTTTTCGAACGAAATCATTGGCCTACATTCGCGCTCGTTCACGACGTCAGCGTCGAATATTTCAGCTTTGGCTCGAGGATCCTCTCCCCAAATACGGGGATTCTCCTCAACAACCACATGTCGGACTTTTCCGCGGAAGGATCACCGAATGAGGTCGAGGCAGGCAAACGACCAATGTCTTCCATGGTACCAACAATCGTCGTAGACACAAGAACTTCGCAACCGTTGCTTGTTCTTGGCGGTGCCGGTCATACGAGGATATCGACGGGGGTTGCTCAGGTCGGTAGCTCATAGGAACCTGACGACTGTGAAGATATCTCGCTGAGTGGTAAAGATATATCTCGGAATCAAGATCGTAGTCCAAAACGAGCCATTTACGATTCAATAGGTCGCCTTCCGCCATCTTTACTTGGAAGCGAATGTCAAAGAGGCCATTGACTTCCCGAAACTACATCATCAACTCACACCTGACATCCTTTACTATCAGGACGGTTTTCCGGGAGTTCTTCGTCACGGGCTCGCTCTTCGAGGCCACGTGGTGGGTTCCATCAAATCATCTGAAAAGACCGATACTCTGTCTGCATTGACTTCTCAGCTGCTAGCATTAGTGGAAAATTTTCTTCCAGGTTATGAGGGACGAAGAACTTTCGGCTTTTTCTGCGATCTCGATGGACCCAGAAGGTCTCCACGCCAACGTTGATTATCGTAGAGGTGGCACCAGTTCTGCAGGACTTTGAAATCGCGAGGAGCCCGATGACGCATGTTTCTCTCCATTTGACGAAACCTACTTTTAATTTTCTTAACGGCTGTAGCCAGTCAGAGAGGAAGGTGTTGGTTCGAGAAGAAAAAACAAAAACTGATCACGTAAATATCCAATCTACACTTATTATTTCGTCTGATAAATCACGGAGCCTCATTATTTGAGTTCAGAGTAATTTCATGAAGTTAGGGTTTTCACCTGCACAGCGTATCCTAAGACGCTGACCGAACCAGGTTCTCGAGCCCCGGATCTACGCGGAAGAAACTTTCTGTTATACCTGTCATTGAATCCAAAAAAACAGACAAAGAGAGAGAATGACTTATTTTATTCTCGATCACACACAATCGCGTAACTTAACGGACCACGCATCACACGCAGAAACTCTCCACGTAGAAACTAAACAAATACTTCGGGAAGTCGCCGAAACAACAATGCCCATGTCGTGAAGGACCGGTTCATGTATTGAAATCACTCCAGTAACTCATACATCCTTCCACATTCGAGTAATGTGCATCCATGAGCTCTGTGGAAGTCTTAGATTCTACATCGAAGCACAATCATTTCTTCGTCCTTTTAAACTTTGACTTTTGAACCTCTGAGTCGAAGAGGACATCACTCATTGTCACAACACTATCATCGGTCACATGAGCTTTTTTAAGCTCCTCAATCTCTTCCAACTTCTTCTCACGCTCCAGCTTCCGCAAGTATCGCTTAGCCAGCGTGGACTTGGCGATTTTCTTGCTTTCAGATATCTGAGAGTATGTTTCAGTCTTGTTGTTCCTTCTGACATGAAGTTTCACTTCAAACTTGCCTTCGTCTTCACCTGAAAACAACCAAAAGAAAGGCCGGTCAGAGCGGCGCCATCGATACCACCAGGAGAGGAAAAGAAGTCGAATCAAATGGATGAAACATTATTCGCCACCCTGCTTACCTTCTTGTACGATAACGGCTTTACTAAACACCGTGCCCGGGAATTTCTTGCAAAGCTCAGTGATTGGTGAGATGGGAACATTGCTTGTGAATAAGGAAATTTCGTATCCCATTATATTAACGAGTATCCGCCAGACGGTCTCGAAACTCTTCCCAGAGTCGATGAAAACCGCGCCCAGAATTGACTGCAAAAGTCTGGCCAGCGGTCTTGGTACCTCGGCTTCTTCAGCGTCGTCGGTTTCCCAATCGCCAAGTACGGTGTTCAGCCGCAAACCAATGTCGTCGATGTTCTCCAAATATTTTCTGATGGCTGTGAACATCTTGCTGTTCGAGTAGAGGAGCACGGTGTGCAGTTCGGCGCGAACCACCGCGTGTGCAGTTACCTGATTGTTGATCAAAGCGCTCCTCAAATCGGTCAGCTGACCTGGGTTGAGGTTCGAACTCAAGTTGTAAATGTACACCGTCAAGAGGTAATCAATGACGGCTTCGCCTACAAAGCCCAAGTTGTTGTAGTCTTCGGTCAATATGTGATCCCTGCACGAATGGTGGGAGATAGCTTGGAGCACGAGACCCTTGCTGTTGAAAGTGTAGCCGATCTGCTTCTCAACCTTCTCAATCAGATATCCGAAGGGTTCCAATTTAGCAAGAGGAACTTTCTGGGAAGCGCTGAAATCCAGCCTGAAGGCATCGAGGAAGTTCTTGCTTTCCGTGTCGCCGAAGTCTTTCCCGATCCATTTGAAGAATCTGAGGGCGCCGATAGGCCCACATTGCTCGAGGTACACTCCAGCAAGAGCTTCAACGACGTCACCTCCGACCTTTGCTTTGAAATCGTGGAAGGATCTAACCGGGACATCGTGCCGAAGCGGGAGTTGGTCATCATGGAAAGAAGTCTGCTTCAACTGAAAAAAGAAAACCGAGCTTGTTCAGAGAGCAACGCTTCGAAACGGTCGTCACGAGATCATAAACCACAATTCGCGCCATAATCATAACCATTCGCATGATCGCGATCATAAATCACAATCATTCGGCGCTCACCATTTCTTGTATGGCATCCGGGTCATCCTTCGCGAATCCTGCGAGGAGTTCCCGGATGCACGCAGCATATCTCAAATCCTTGAGTTTCGGTGTGAGGTCCGCGTCGTAATCGAAACATTCTACCACAAGACATAAAATGTCGCGGAGGAGGAGTTTCTCTTCGAATGGAATCGGACTGCATCCGAACGGCAGGAAGTTGTGAGTAGCTCTGAAAGGATAGGCTTCAAGGACCCTTGTCAACCCTTTGTCGTGTGCTCGACAGAGCAAATGCCGATTGTTGACCTCGTATTGACGCAGGGTGTTGAGTTCGCTGATGCTTTTCCCGGGATTCCTATCCAGCACTGCGAACGTGGCAACAATTTGAAGGAACGAGTCACCGAGCAACTCAAGGCGTTCGAGATCGAAAATTTCTCCGCACGCTTTCGTTGTCAGAGCGTTCAGAATATCGCATGGCGAAGGTCCCTCGGAATTTTCAAGATCTGGCTGCTCCACGTCAACGAAACGCAGCTTCGAAGGGTCGAAATCCTGACTGCAGTTTCGGATAAGAGCGTCGAATTCTCTAAGAGGAGTTTCCTTCAACTTCTCCTTGACTGTGCGTTTGAATTGCATGGGGGGCCATGGCTTGACAGAAGTATCCACTGGTTTCAGCCGACATGACAACGCGATGTCGCGTCGGACATTCTCCGCGGTCAACAATCGGTTGAGTCTATGTAGAATTGATGGAATCGAAGATATTTTACGCCAAAGACTCGCTTTGATAGCATGGATGGCCACAAACTGCGGGACGAGATACTTCGTTCCGGAATTGCTCTCATAATGGTATCGGCGCTCTTGCTGATTCTCGAAACGAGGATAGAGCATCTGAAGTCGACGATGTGTATGTTCCACTGTCAATACGGGCTGATATTCCTTCAGGAGCTCTGAAGGTCCTGCGCGTAGCACGGTTTGGAAGGCATAGTCGGCAAAACTCAGCGATCTGGAAGAGTAATCACGGATTTTAGCGCTCTTGCTAGGGATGATCAAAAAACGTTCGGGAATCATGTTATGTTACCTACTCTTTCAAGACAAATCATGACATGCATCTGCTCGACGAGATGAGACTCACTCGTTGAATCCATAGTACCCGGTCGTTGACGGAGTGAGGAGCTGCCCGTCCTCACCGCGCGTCCTCGTCTCCAAAACGTAGAACCGACGATAGACATCTTGGGGACACTTCGTGTGCGCGTCTCTGCTGAACGTCTTCATTTTCTGGTCCAGATGGAAAAGCAGTTCCACGACGCCATCTTCGTAATCTTCATCTTTGAAGACGAAATTGCTGAAGTCGGGTAGTCTCGCTGGCCCGATTGAACGGAGGACGCTCATATCCAACTCAAAACTTTTGCCGCCGCCGACTTCCCTCACAGGAACCAGACATGGAGAAGCGAAATTCGCCGCAACGTCCAGCATGTCGTCGATGATCTCGAGGACTACGTGGAAAACGTATCGGTTGAATCTCGAGCACAAAGTTTTCAACTCATCATTCAGACCTATCGGCCCTACATAGACGAAAGAAACGCACTCTTCACCGGATCTGGTGAAAATGGGGAACTTGGGAACTCTGTCCATGTCGCCATCTTTCGATCTCAGAATGATGGCCAGCCAAACCGGGTACTTGGTTGGGTCGAATAATTTTTCGTCGCGCCAGTTCTGCTCTTTCGAAGCCCAAGCGACAACTTCGGTTTTGATGACATAGAGGTGGTAGGTATCGCTCACATCAAAGTTCACCTTCTCTTCTTTTAGCTTCAGAATATCAGCTTGTTCTCTAGGAAGGATGTATCGCTTCTTTTGGTGGCTTTTGGGACCAGTGAGAGCCATGGCCTGGAAAAAAAGATCGCGTCAATCAGCTCATCCCAGATCCATGATCCAATACCATACTATCTAAGCTAACGAACTCATGGAAAATGAAGCTCAGAGTTCTGGAAAAGATGTAGCCTACCTCTCTGAGTTCCTTCCTGGGTCGCACATCTTCGGGTTTTGGTGGCAGCTTGTACAGATTCAAGAACCTCCTGCGCGGCAGAAGATTATCAGCCAGCTCCCCACAGTGATGGAGTCGTCTGCACATTTCGAGGGCGACGTACATCTTGGCTTTGTCTTTACTTTCGAATGGTTTCGACGCGTTCGATATTCTCTCCCGGATCGGACATATAATTGGCATAGTGAGTGTGCAAATGTAACCCTCGGGAGTCTCTTCGAATTCGAAATAGGGGAAAACGTTGGGATATTTCATTCGCATGAACTGTTGGCAGTAACTATTCACGAGGCTAACGGCACTATGCGCTGTGATTCGGGCCTTCGCATGTTCCACGATATAAGGCGGCAGATCGGGGTCCTCCTCTAATATCCGCGCGCTCTCGAGAGCGGTGGGAGCCCGACGCTCGGTTCCACAGCATTCCATCACCAATTGCTCGGTCTCTTGGTAAGAATCGAGGAGAGCTCTGGTCTTGGTGAGTTCATCCTCTGAAGCCAGCAAAACGTAAAGAGACGGCTTCGCGCGCGCTCGACCTTTCGACTGCGTGTAGGAGCGCACGTCCAAGGGAGGATCGAAGCGCACGATGAGGTTGCACGCAGGCACGTCCATACCTTCTTCGATGACAGATGTAGCGAACATCAGATTGTAGATTCCGTTGCGGAAATCTCTCATGACTTTGTTTTGGGCTTTCGAATTCATCTTGAGGCTCTCCTGATCGATGTCCCGACCGTATCCAGCTGAGTTCTGACCGACAATGAATGAGCAGTTCACGAAACTGTATTCGTATTCCCTGGAAAGCTGCGTCATCCAGATGAACAGGACGTAAGCTACAAGGCGTTCCTGCACAAAAACGACAGCAGACATGTTTGTGCATTGGAACTCTTTGATGACTTTCAAGAGACTCTTCATTTTCGGAGGCACATCATGAATTGAGGGCTCAGGCCCGAGGAAATCGCTGATTTTTTCGTACAGTTCGCGCTTTATCCATGCGTGCTCTCTGAAACCATCGGCGCAGTCTGGATGGTTCAACGCTTTCTCCAGCTCGCGCTCTCTGAACTCGAGCAGCCGTTTGGCGCAGAAAGGTCCGCATGAAACGTAGGTCTTGTCGAGCGCATTCATCGCTTTTCTGAATTCATTGAAATCGGCGCAATCCTGCAACTTATCCATCTTGTCTCCATCGATCGGCAGATGTTTCTCAGTGTCATGGGGTTCATGCGCTACTATGATCTCAGAGGGTTTGGTTCCGAATTGCACGATGTTTTGACTTGCGGTTCGAGCCGTCGAGAAGAGGCAGGCTTCCAGATCTCTGACCTTCTTGGCGACTTGATACCCATGTACCTTGAGCAGAAACGTTAAAGAGAACAAGTCAGCTTTTAATATCTACAGCCCGTAAACGACTTTGATCAGAAGAGTTTCAAACATTTGTATACTTTTGTTTCAAGTCAAACTGGGAATGAGTCCCCCGGAATGACGCGCTCTGTATCAGAAGAGGAATGTGAAAACATACCTGAGCGTTCACCACGGAGGCCGTCAGTCCCAAAACCCTCGGGCGAAGTTCCGGCTGTAGGTTCTTATAGCTTTCCATTATTTTAACGTAAGGATCGACTCCAGTGGCTCTATGGCATTCGTCGAGGACGAGCAAGTTTATATTTTCCAATGGGATGAATCCGTGATGTATGGCGCGACGACAAACTTCGGGTGTCATCACGAGAACTCCATTGGTTTGGAGGTGGGGGTTCCAGTGTTCCGACGTCCATCGATCCACCTGAAAAAAGTGAAAAGTTGCTTTCTCGAATCCAGGTGAGGGAGAGCAAGAGACAACAGACGACGATTCGATTGATATATCGACACTGGATATTCGAAAAGAGCCGACTCACATCCATCGATCCGACGAAGGTTCCTACTTTGACCGTCATATGTTGAGCAAGTACCGCGCTCTGCTGTTCGACGAGCGGCACATTTGGAGCGAGAAAAATTGTTCGTTTCCCGATTATTTGTCCGGTAGTCTCTTCAAGCCAAGGTCCTGCCACTTCATGCTCGAGGTATTTCACCAAAAGGACAGAAATGAACGTTTTTCCCGTTCCAGTACCCAGACAGACGATTGTGTTCTGTTTCTTCGCATACTCGAAGAGTTCGACTTGGTAGGATCGCGCCTGCTCTTCTATCAAAGCTATTGAATCCTTCTCGATCCTCGCGATCTGTTTCGAGAAGTTGGGTGATTCTTACTATGGATGCGTGGAACTCGACGGAGAAATTCGGTTCGTCTTTCGGACTGTGCGGAAAAACTTACCGCGAGATCGTTCTCATTTACCGAAGCCATCTCACAGCCACTTCACTCGCGACTCAGTGGCAACGAAGAATACGTAACCTGAAATCGATTCACTGAATTCCGCCAATTCGAAAAACGTAAAGGATGCGAGCATGAGATGCCCCTTTCGGGCGCGAACTTTCAGAAGAAACGGAGCTCACGGCGAGAGGAGGACATTGTTGTCGAGTATACTCACAGGTCTCGATGAACTGAGAAGTTTCTCGAAACGATGTATCGACAATATGAATCGACAATCCCAGACGGGACTGGTCTGCAGTGCGAAACGAAGAACCAACGAAAATGCCGCTTTAGGGAAGCGTCAGATTTCTCACAATGTGCGCGAACAAAAACAAAGTCTCCTGACGACGAAAGCGACGGCGAAAGTTGAGAGACGAGTGATTCTAGTCAACGTTCGAGAGCGTGCACGTCTCGAAGCGGCGACCCAGCCAAACACTGTGTTTCGATTGAGTTGATAGAGAAAAACGAAGATTTCTCAACTAGGAATGGGTACCGACGGAAAATGTAGTGAAATCGATCAATTCTTTCCCGCTGTGATGTCGCCTATTCGCATTGTTCAATATAAATTTCTCGTTGAGCTAGTTTTTTTTTGTTTATCTCAGTTCTCTCTGAGAAGAGTGCTTGAATGCGTACCTTTTGGTCGAGCTTTCTCGGCATCGTGAGACAGATCATGAGTTTTAATTTTCAAAGTTTAATTCCAAGCGGTAGCTGTTATCCGTGGTCAGCGACGAGGCACAACGAGGGGTACACCTCAGCATGTATCTGAAAAAGAGGTCGTCGACAGTTTCATCATACGCTTCCAAACTGTGTCTTGGAGGTCAATAATGTGATTCCCGCCCACCATTCTAATTTCGTACACTATACATAACGAAAGTGAAGCATTTGGAAATTTCGCTGATTTCCGACAGGGAGTCCAACGTAACGACGTTCCAAGACGCAAAGGCGCGTTCGAATTTGGTTGGACAACCGATCTCCGATGTTCGTTGAGCGCGACGGTTCAACCGCGTCCAACATTCGCGGTTATCAACTGCAGCGGCCGAAATCGAGTGAATCGTCGTGTTCACCGAACCCTTGAGCTCGTTTGATCAATCACATCGAAATAGTGGGTAAAAAAACAGTGAAACTCTCGCTCCAGATCGAACTTGGTTCCGTCATGCGTCGGTGATATCGTTTACAGTAAAGCTCCTCGAATCCGAATACCTCGAAGCGAAACGTTGGATGAACATTTTCGAACTTGACGAGGGTAGGGAACGTCTTCCATTGTAGCACGAGAGAGAGAGAGAGAGAGAGAGAGAGAGATTTTAGGTTGTGATGTGCAAGACATTTCTTGTTCTCGAGAGCTACAGAGGCCGCATAGCCTCAGGTCTCTCGAATGAAGAAACGTTTGTTGTGGACGGAACTTTCCATAGGTTGGGATGGAATAATATGTAAAAGTTCTTATATGACTGAGTTCATGCCTTGGCTGGGGGTAGGTCAAATAGTGCGGACGAGATCAGGGATGGATACACAGTTAAGACATCGATGTGTCGAGAAGTGAATGAATTGGAGGCCTTTCAACTTTGAACCCGGCGACTTACCGAGCATGTTCTGGAAGCGCCGCTTTGAGGCTGGAAAGGGAGAGGATTGCTGGCGAGGGCGTCCGCCGTCGAGAACAGTGATCGCTGCCCGATACTATCTACGATCCAGGCGATTCAGAAGTGACTGGGTAGATCGACGCAAAACTCGAGAAATTTTCATAAATGCTTCTCCTCCCACCTGGCTCAGGCTCGAGAATCATATGTACGCCGCGGATTGGGGAGGAACTACATATGTGGCTTTTCTGCAGAAAAACTCATGCACACTCATCCAACTCCGAATCTAGTGTTCCCGTCAGATGAATGACTAAAACCATTCCATGAGGATCGGCATTCGATTGTTCAAGCGAAGTTCGATCATCTTCATCTATCATTACTGAGATGCGATGACACACATTTGAAATTCGGCGGAGACGAACGTGCTATGAGTCAGCACGGTGATCCGTGGAGTCTCGACTGGGAATCACTTGTGGAACACTGGATGGGCTTGGAAGAACGCCATCTCGATGTATAGTAGTTCTTTGTCTAATTTCCCCTGCCAGTTTGTCCATGAAGGAGATGCTTGAGAGTGCATTGTCAACGGAAAACGAAATCGTCTTATTCATCTAGCAACAACTCTCCGGTGTCTCCTCGGTTTCCGATGATGTAGGAAATATGATGTAGAGAAAAAGAAAGAGAGTTTATTCACTTGAATTCCGTCCCGATAATTTTTTTTATTCACATGATAGGCTTGACACCCTGCAGTTTTCAGGATGCATGAATTGCTGCCACATCTGAGGACACAAAAAAAACGAATTCCAAGGACACTTCCTTTGATCCCGAGCGAAGTACTATCGGGGCCGAAAGCACAACGTCACAAAATTAGGGATCTTCACAGTGAGCCTAGGAATTTCCCGAATGTGAGTATCAAATAACATTTCGTGTATAATCAGTAAAAATCGCTCAGCATCAATCCTGACGAACACAAAAACAGGCTCTAAGCATTCCAAGACTCAGCTTGTCTCCCCTGAATGAGGCCACGCGGTAATTACGAAAGCCTTCAAGTATGCTTCGGTGATTTCGGCGCAAAATATCGATCGCGGTGATAACAGCAAGTTTTGTAGGGAATTCCCGCAATCTTGAGAGGGGTCAACGAGCTTGGTCCCGGATGAAATCATCGCGGCAGCTCACAATCGAGAATAAAATAACGTTTGTTTCTATAAATATTATTTCTCTATGGCGACCTCCAGGTTGTTTTGGAAGCTCCTCGTGTGAAGTTTGTGCAATCTTTAAGTCAAAAAGTGAGTAAAAGTAACTCCGGTGACCCAGAATCATTATGGTATAATCCTGCTCGAATCATTTTCGTTTTCTGTAGAATTTAGACTTCCTCAGCTCAGATTCGAGAAGATCGTTGCTCAAATTCGAAACACTCTCGTCGGTGATATGCGCTTTTTTTCGTTCTTCGATTTCCTTCGCCTTCTGCTCAGTCTCCAGCTTCTTCAGATATCTTTTTGCCAGAGTGATCTTCGCGATTTTTTTGGTGTCGGAAATCTGAACGTAAGTCTCCGTCTCACCGTTCCTGACCAAGTGAAGCTTCACTCCGAACCGCCCTTCGTCCTCGCCTGGAAATAGTTCGATTTACAAAACTTATATGGCCTCGTACGACAGCGGAAAGAAATAACGTGGAATCGGAAGTTTGTGAACGGAAAACTTGATGAAATGATGCTCAATGATTCTTACCTTCCTTTATCAGGATTGCCTTACTGAAAGTAGTGCCCGGGAACATCTTGCACAGCTCTCTAACAGGTGACATGGGCACATTGGTCGTGAACACTGAAATTTCGTATCCCATGATATTAACGAGTACGTTCCAAACGGTCTCGAGGTTCTTGTTCGAGTCGATGAACACGGCTCCGAGGACAGATTGCAGAATTCTGGCGATCGGACTCGGGATTTCGGCTTCTTCGGCATCATCGGTCTCCGAATCGTCGAACACGGTGTTCAGTCGGAGCCCGATGTCGTTCACGTTGCTTAGATACTTCTTGATTGCTGTGAACAGATTGTTGTTTGTATACAGAAGAACGGTGTGGAGCTCAGCTCGAACGACAGCGTGTGCTGTCACCTGCTTGTTGATGAGCGCGCTTCTGAGATCGGTCAACTGACCGGGGTTCAAACTCGAACTCAAGTTGTAAATGTACAAGGTGATCAAGTAGTCCACCACAGCCTCTCCAACGAACGCTAATTTGTTGTTGTCTTCAGTCAACAAGTGCTCTCTGCACGAGTGATGCGTGATTGCTTGCAGTACAAGGCCCTTACTTTTGAATGTGTAATCTATTTTTGTTTCAACTTTCTCAATCAAATGTTTATACTCTTTCATTCGATCGATGGGCACTTTCTGAGCGGGGCTGAAGTCAAGTTTGAAAGCGTCCAAGAAGTTGTCGGTGTCCGTGTCACCGAAGTCTTTCCCAATCCATTTGAAGAATCGGAGAGCACCGATAGGTCCACTTTTTTCAAGATAAACACCAGCCAAAGCTTCAACGATATCACCTCCAACTTTCGACTTGAAATCATGGATCGCGCGAATAGGGAGTTCATGTCGCTTCGGAAGATCTTCACCGGTGAGCAGCGACTCTTCGACCTGAAATACAAATGAAATGAGGAGGTGCTTCCCTTTTTTTCCCGTTTCTGTGATCATGGAATGGATCGGCGACGTCGATGCCGCACAGCGTAAGGCAACCGCAAGTTCCCCGGACACAGGGCATTATACTTTTCAAATTGAGCAGAGGGAATACTCACCGCCTCTAGAACTTCTTCGGGCGAGCATGACGCAAAGCTTTCCAGAGCGAGCTGAATGTTCCGGCAAAATCGCAGATCTTTTAGTTTAGGGGTCAGATCTCTTTCGAAGCCCCATAATTGAACCAGGTAACACAGGTATTCCCGTTGTAGGAGTTGTTTTTCAAACGGACACGCTCTGAACCCGAAAGGCAGGAAGTTGTAGCAAGGTCTGAACCGCTGAACTTCTAGGGCCTCCGTCAGATGCTTGTCGTGAGCTCGATACAGCAAATGGTTGTTGTTGACCTCATGCTGGCGGAGGACGTTTAGTTCACCGATATCACTCTTCGGGTACCTATCCACTACTGCGAAGGTAGCGACGATTTGCAAAAACGAGTCACCTAACAACTCGAGTCGCTCGAGATCAAAAACTTCATCACAAGCTTTTGTCGTCAAAGCTTTCATTATATCACAGGGCGAAGGTCCCAAGCAACTCTTGAGATCTGGTTGCATCACGGAAGGGAATCGTAGTTTCGACCGGTCGAAGCTACGATCACCGCTCCGGCACAGAGCGTCGAATTCTTTGGAGGACATTTCTCGCACTTCCTCCTTCCTAGAATGCGCGAAATCCATCGTCGGCCACTTCTCGACAGAGGGATTCATCGCTTTCAAACGACATACCGTCGAAATTTCAAGACGAATTTCTTCTGCGATCAGAAGTCGATTGAGCCGATGAACGATCGTGGGAATCGAAGTTATTTTGCGCCAGAGACTCGCTTTGATCGGAAGCAGCGCTGTGAACTGAGGAATAAGGTACTTTGTTCCTGGGTCGACAGAGAAATTTTGTCGACGTTCTTGTTGACTTGCGTAACGAGGCCTGAGCATATGCAAACGTTTCTGACAGTGTTCTACAGTCAGGACGGGTTGATAGGCTTCGATCAGATCGGAAGGTCCTATGCGTCGGACCTTTGAAAGCGCATACTCGGCGAAACTGGACCTGTGACGGAATAAAAAAATGATATAAGGGCCATCGGGGGATCACTAGTGAGTGGTTTGAGAGATTCCTCGCAATATTCTTCGGGTTGATTGTAAAACTCACGAGTCTTTGTAGTAGCCGGTCGTCGCAGGCGTCAAAGGTTCACCGTCTTCACCGCAAGTTTTTGTTTTAGTGACGTAGAAGCGAGGATAGAAATTCCGAGGAGTCTTGTCGTGTGCTAATTCACTGAGTTTCTCGTCGTTCTCCGTCAAATGTTAAAGGAGCTCCACGACAGCATCGTCATATTCTTCCTCTCTGAAGACGAAATTATCGAAATTGGGGAGCGTCGGGGGCCCAACAGCGTTCAGAATTTTGATGTTCAGCTTGAATTTTCCACCGTCTCTGATTTCGTCAACAGGCACAATACAAGGAGTGTAAAAATTATTAGCAGAGCACATTGTCATCATGTTGTCCTTGATTCTCAAAACCTCAGAAAAGACATATCGGTTGAACCTCGAACACAATTTCTTTATCCGGTCGTCCAAATACAGCGAGTCAGCGTAGACAAACGACACGAGTTCCTCGCCAGATCTTGTGAAAATGGGAAACTTCGGAACTTTCCGCATCTTGGGACTCTTCGATCTCATAATTATGCCGAGCCATGTCGGATACTTCGTTGGATCGAATAAAGTCTCTCCACGCCAGTTCTGTTCTTCCGTAGCCCAAGCGATCACTTCGGTTTTGATAACATATAAATGAAAGGTTTCGAGTGGGTGGCAGTCCACGTTTTCCTCTCTCAACCTGAGGATATCGGCTCGCTTCCGAGGGAGAACATAACGCTTCTTTTCTCCGTTCTTGGTACGTGTGACGATCATCTCCTGGAAATGGTAGGAAAGTGTCTCTTAGCAGGAAGCGCAAGTGAAATCACATTCAGCTCTCTACATCGGAGTCTGCAACAGTAAACTCAATGAATTGCCAGCCGTTCAGAGACCAGCTATTCGAAGTAATCCTACCGTTTTCAGGTCCTCCTTGGGCCGGATATCTTCGCGCTTGAGAGGCAGTTTGTAAAGATTGAGAAGCATTCTTCGTGGCAGAAGATTATCCGAGAGCTCGCCGCAACGATGTAATCGCTTGCACATTTCGAGCGCAACGAATGCCCTGGCTTTATCTTTGCTAGGGAACGGGTGAGCTTCGCTGGATATTTGCTCTCTGACGGGACACACGATCGGCATTGTCAGTGTGCACACATATCCTTCGGGTGTACTCTCTATGTCGAAGGACGGGAAAACATTCGGATACTTCATCCTCATGAAGCGTTGACAGTAACCGTAGATGAGACTGACGGCACTCGCTGCCGTGATTCGGGCTCTCCCGTTGACGTAGGGTGGTAAGTCGGGGTCTTCTCTCAAAACCTCTTCACTTTGGCTCGCAGCTGGGGCGACCCGCTCTGTTCCGCAGTAATGCATGACGAGCTGTTCCGTTTCTTGGTAGGAGATCAGACGAGCTTCCACTCCCTTGAGGTCGTTCTTTGCACTCAGAACAGCGTACAGCGACGGTTTCGCGCGTGCCCGACCTTTCGACTGCGTGTACGAGCGAACGTCATTCGGCATATCGAATCGGACAATCAAATTGCAGGCAGGCACATCCATGCCTTCCTCAATGACAGAAGTGGCGAACATGAGATTGTATTCGCCGTTTCGAAAATCTCTCATAACTTTGTGCTGATCTTTGGAATTCATTCTCAGACTCCTTTGGTCGTCCTCTCCGGCGTAGCCGTTTTGACTCTGGCCTACTATAAACGAGCAGTTGATGAAGCTGTACTCGCCGTCCTTTAATTTTGATAGAGTATCCATCCAAATGTACAAAACGAATGCTAGCATTCGCTCCTCGACGAATACGACGGCGGACAAGTTTGTGTCCTCGAATTGCTTTATTATCTCGAGCAGCTTCTTCATTTTCGGTGGTACATCGTGAACCGATGGGTTCTGCCCGAGAAACTCACTGATTTCTTCGTACAATTCTTCTTTGATGGGTGCAAGCGCTCTGAAGCACTCGGCACAGTCTGGTTGGCTCAAGGCTTTCTGGAGCTCCCGTTCTCTGAAATCGAGCAATTTTTTCGCACAGAACGCTCCGCATGAGCGGTAGGTGTTGTCCAGCGCTCTGATCATTCTTCTGAATTCGACCGCGTCGGCGCCTTTGCTCAGCAAAGCCAGTTTCTCCGCGTCTATGGGCAAGCCGGTGTCATTGTCGTGTGACGCATGAACGACAATGACTTCGGTGGGCTTCGTTCCGAACTCATGGACGTTGAGACTCGCCGTTTTGGCAACAGAGAAGAGACACTTCTCGAGTTCTCTGATTTTTTTCGGGACAATGCGGCCCGGCACCTTCAAAGATATCGAAGAATAGAGTCAAGGTCAGATTGGCTCCACGGCGGTTCTATTCGCACCATGTCAGTCCTTGTTCGCCGGTGCGAGATGGTTGCGGACTCCGTTCAGGGAAAAACGACCACGTACCTGAGCGTTCACGACTGAAGCTGTTAATCCGAGAATTCTCGGACGATCCCGCGGGCCAACGCTTGCGAAGTAGCTCATGATCTGAACGTACGGATGGCCATCCCCCGATGCTCTGTGACACTCGTCCAGAACGAGCAGGTTGATGTTCCGAATCGGCAGGAAATCGTGATAGATCGCAATCCGGCAGATCTCGGGAGTCATCACCAGGACCCCCGGTTCCTGAAGCTCTGTGTTCCAGCGTTCTTCCGTCCAACGTTCCGTCTGCTCGAATAGAGAAACATTTATTCTCATGTATTTCACATGTTTAAGTCGCAGATAAGATCAATCGATATTTATCACTTCCGGAGAACTCCACAATCGTAACAAATCTACTCACGCCATGAACTCCGGTGAAATGAGCAGTTTTCACGCTCAAATGCTGCTCCAAAACTGCCGCCTGCTGCTCCACGAGAGGCACGGTGGGAGCCATGAAAACGGTCCTCTTCCCAACCAGCTCACCACTCGGGTCACGCCACGGTCCACTGACTTCGTGTTCAAAATGCTTAATTAATAAAACCGAAATGAACGTTTTGCCTGTTCCCGTTCCCAGGCAGACGATTGTGTTGTTTTTCTTGGCGAATTCGAACAACTCGATCTGGTACGATCTTGCGTGTTCTGACATCAGAGCCGTGGAATCCTTCTCGACGTTCTCCATCTGATCAGAAACTTCCGATTAGTATCGTACTGAGGCGAGTGATTCGCTTTTCCGAATCGATGCCTCTTGGTAAATTAGGGTCAGCATAAGGAACACACCTCTCCAGCTGCGTCATGTAAGGCACTCATTTTCGAGATCACTGGTTTCTTCCTCTGTTGAAATAGAATGGCGTGAGTTTTTGTTGGTCAATCGCGATCTTTCGAGGGCTCCGACATGTCACATCAGATCAGGAGCTTCAAGGTCACTCTCGCGGCCACCAGACAGTCCCTTCGCTTTGTTGAGTTTGAGACAAAATCGAATATGCCAGACATTGAGGCGTCGAGGTCGGTCGAACGATCCGAGACTGGAAGGTCGTCTCCGTTCCACCCTCACGGGAATTACACGTGGAGTGAGGAAGAGAGTGCTCTGAGATCTATCGAATCCATACCTCAGAGGAATGAGAACTTGGAGAAGTCTTCGAGTAAAAAGTGAAGTTTGCGCGGTCATGAAGGGAGCGCGGAAGGTCTTTTCAATTTCCGGAAAAGGATTGAAGAAGCTACAAGGAAGCACAACGGTCGCTTCAACAGGTTTTCCATAAAAATTTCCGAAGTTTCCTTTTCATTTTTTTACCCCAGGGTTATTCCTAAAAATTCGCTGTCACTTGCAAGCTGATCAAAAAAAACAGATTTTAGTGAGTCCACGAATGAAACCAATCCTGTCGCGAAGAGCAACCGTTGGATCCCCAGCTCAGATTCAAGATAGCATGTCTCTGGATCAACCGTCCCACCGCTCCATAGTATGCCGCAAGTGTTCCGCGGATGTTTCGGCTTGTTCTGGAAAACTCCTTGGTAACACCGCCATATAATAGTTGTCATGAGCTCCTCCGAGGATGAATCATCGCAAGCAGTTACGTGATTACTGTGCCCTTGACGCAATCGATGAGCGACGATAGCAAACAACGAGTCCCAAAAACAAAGCTGCCAAAGCAATCGGCAATGTAGTTTCCATGACCAAGGAAACTTTTGTCAACTGAAACTCCGTTGTCTACTCGTGCAGAATCGACAGCTAGGCGGATGAGTAGGATGCGAAAATTCGGGGCAACAATTGCGCAGCCAACTTAATGAAAATAAAACGTACCGGCCCTCGACACGGAACTTCAAAATTCTCGGAGTCACTCCAATTCGAAATTTCCTCACCTCAAAACTTCATAGAATTCGCTACTCTCTTGGAGGCGAGTGAACCCGGCGGACCTCGATTAATTTACACACCGCGTCTAAACGTCACAATATCAGTGATTCACAACTGTCATCGCAGAATTGAGGCTCACTGCAGGTCTTTGAGCTAGGTTTCCTTTCGAAAACCAGTGTACCGTCCCTCGATCTCACTCGCGGAGCAGACGACGCAGGAGCTGAAGGCTTTTCTTCTCCTCCTCCAGACGTGATATATGGTAACGATTTCTTTGGGTGCAACCCATCCATGTACTGCGAGCGTACGCTCAACAAATCAGGTTCTGGGAACGCTCGACTACCTGGTCATGAGAGCGAACCGGTGTGCTTTGTCGTCTGCTTCGGAGCTGAGTGCGCGACATTCGAAATACGATCAAAACAAACATGGCGGCCCCTAGGAAGTGAGTACTCTCGATCGAACTTTTGGAGTTTTTCATCAATTTTATCCATTCCCGTGCTTCCCTCAAAGATTCATTTGAGCGGAACCGATGTAGTCGATCTCTCGGTCAGAGTGGGACGATGATTCCCACCACAAAGAGCGATTCGATGAAGGGCGCAATTTTTTCTTTGCTTCCTCTGCGGGTCGGCGAATGGAAATCGTTTTAGATTCGAACCATGACAAATAATGATTTTCGCGTGAGGCAAAGTTGGTCCTCTCAAATTATCTCTCTGCTGCTTGGCTAACAGAGCGCGTGAAAGATCCGTTCCGACAAGGAATAAGAACTTTCCTTTGAGCGCGGCAAGGGAACAATTCTACAGCTTTTTTTCGAAAGTGGCGTTCGTCGAAATGAGTCGGAGTTTCGGAGGATGAAGATAAGGTGTCGATTATCTTGGAGAGTCCTCGGTTTGCTCTGGAATAATTAAGGTTCTGCGTTTTTGTAGGTATGGGCTCATATTGCCCAAAACCAAGCAGGGCCCTGTTAAACAGAAAGCCGCGTCGTCCAATGTATTCGGAGAAGACAGCGATGATGAACACTCCAAAACCAACATAGAGGAGATGATCAAAAAGGAATCTAAGAGGAACTTGAACCGTCTCGATACTCAGGTATGAAGGAGTGCAAGGTTGATCGAGTTCACAATTTATCGCTTGACCACCACAGTTGACTCGAGGAGAGAACTTTTGCAGTTAACGATGCAGAAAGCTCTTGAGGAAGATGCCAACGTGTTTGAATATGATGAGATCTATGAGGACATGAAAGCAAAAAAAGAGGAACAAGATATTTCCAACAAAGTCATCACGAAAGACAAAAAGGTAAAGCCGATGTTCGAGAGTTTCGTGGGAATTCCAGCGATCCATTGGCTCCAATCAATATTCCTCCTTTTTTCCAGCCGAGGTACATCGACGATCTGTTGAAAAATGCCGCAGTTCGGAAGAAGGAAGAAGAGAGACGTCAACAGAGGAAGATTCAGAAAGAGCGCGAGGAGGAGAAAGAGGAGTTCGGCGAAAAGGAGGCCTTCGTGACATCTGGTTACAAGAAGAAAATGGAAGAAATGAAGCGTGAGGAGGAGGAAGAAAAGCGCAGGGAGCAGCTCGAAGGTAGGTTGGATTTCCGTGCGTTGGAGCACAAATTCTCGGATTCCCGTCAACGATCGAGTTTCTTCGTCGTTCACGCACGCGGCTTCACTCGAGAAACGTCCGAATTTCAATTGCGCTCATCGCTTTCTAGAAATGATGGATGTGACGAAACAGAAGGATCTGTCCGGCTTCTACCGACATCTGTTGAAACAACAATGCGGAGAGGAAAAAGTTCCGGATCAGAGACCTTCTGCGGCGCTAGCAGAAACGAAGCAACCTGAGCCGCAGCTCAAGACTCTTCCGGCCACCGCGGCGAAAGACAAGACTGAGGACCCCGACGCGGACACGGACATCGAGATGAGCAGTGATGGAGAAGAAGCACCGAAACCTAAACGTGAGTAATTTTGAATTTTCTCCGGTGGCACGCTCTCTTTTCTCTCTGTGTACTAATTCGAAATTGTCTGATTGTGGGAACATGTTTTCCATTCTTAGGCAAAGCTACAATTCGAACATACAGAAAGCGGAAACAACAGAGCGACTCTGAAGATGGAGCAACGAATGCAGATGCTGACGAGAGGTTCGTGATCGAAATTCGAAGCTCCAAATATCGTTTGATTCTGGAGGCGGAAGTTCTAAATTCTAGGATTTTTTTGCAGCATCGAAGAGAGTTCGTCGGAGTCAGATGACGGAGAGGTCAAGGAGGAAAAATGCGAAGATTCCGCAAAAGTCAAGAATCAAGACAAAGACCGACCCGAACAGAAACCCGAACCTCCAAAGGATTGGAGAAAAATGTTCGAGAAGAGGTGCGTCGGAGAGAAATTCGAGAGCGCTCGCGAGCGTTATCTTCTGCGACAAGAAGCTCGCCGCGGCAACGCAATTCAGTGAAGGGCGCAGGTTGTACAACCATGTATATTCAGTTGCTTCAGTGTACAGTGTCAATAAAATATCTATCGTCCATTCTTCCTGTCCATGCTCCAACCTGAAAATCGACTCTCGGACTCATGGGCGGTCCCCGAAGGCCGGGAATCGCTGAAAAACCTTGAATTCCCTCGCGACAGAGGTGAACGACTGCTGCAGAGACAGGAATCTTATTCCATGGAAGATAATTTCAATGAATACTTCACGGATCCATGGACGGTTCTCGGATGACTCCAAACCTTCCCGACGATCAGATTATTCTCCCCGGGGACCAGCGAGCATTGTTTATGTTATCCTCGGAATCTTGAATCTTTACGTTGCCCTACCGAAACACAGGAAGCTTATTACATCATCGAATGCCATCCAGCGTCAGACAAAGAAGTCTCTCGATCCGGTCGGATCTTGTTTCCAGCTTTTTCCGTGTTTATTTTTTCACAGTCGTTCGAGTTCAAGTTACGACGCCGAAATCTCGAATCGCGACAGCGACAATGAATCCCGTGTTGAGCAGAGTCGAAAGGTTGTATCTTCTGTCGATTTTTCTTGACTAAGGTCCGGAAAGAGCGATTCCTCGGAAAGGATTAAGATGCCACAAACTAGCGAAGCGAATGGATTTGATTCTGATAGGTGTGTGTAAAGCGCGGATGGCTTTCCGCAGAATGAAATGTTTTAAGTATAGAGGGCCACCTCTGAATGCGAAGCGGCGACTTGAAATCACACCGTATCGATGCTGCGAAGTTCCGACCAATGCGCTGCCTTGAACGTGTTTGAAATATATTTTTGTCTTTTCGGGAAAATTCTGTGGACGCGATGGCCTTGATGCTCCTGCGGGAATGTTCGTACTCGTTGTCGATGACTCCGGGGTTGAGATCTCGGCCGCTGAAGTGGTCGGGCTCTGAGATTTTTCACTTCCGACAGAATGGGAAATTTCTCCAACATTTACGCCCACCACGACCCCTTCCTCCGCTTGTTGTTTGATTCTTGGACTCTTGCCCTGTAATCCAGGGGATGATTCCGGTGCCTCGGTCCGAGATCCAGGCCCATATGTCACCAATGAACCCGTCGACGAGTCGGAATTCGGGTTGTCTGGAACCAGGTCGTAACCCCGAGAAGTGCTCTCCGCAGAAGCTCCACTCTCGGTCGTGCTTGGGTCATTTGAAGTTTCAAAAGTTGCGGCTCCCGAAGTACCCGAAGCTTCCAGAGAACGAGGTTTTTTTAGTCCCTTTGTGTTGATCAGTTTTAGAATACGAGATTTCCGAATTTCTCCTGCGGTGAAGAGTTTTGAAAACAATGATATCCGGAGTTTCCAATCGCCGAAGAAAGCTGGAATCAGATGTTTCCGCAGTTTTGCTGAGGGAAGCGTAAAGTTACCGTTCGCGCTGGCCGTACTCAAAATTTCGGCTTTTGTGCTCATCGGGTAGACTATCTTCATTTTCGTGGAATTCTCCGGGTTTTCCGACGGTGGAGGCATCTCGACTTCGGTCGCAGCTGAGTTCGCAAAAGCCTCTGTAGACGGCGCGCTCTGAGTCTGCGCGATGCCTGCGCAGGGTACACTTTCAGAGCTCGCTGATGTTATAGAGTGGACATCCGTTCCCTCAGTGACGATGACGGGATTTTCGAGCCCTAACTCGGAACTTTCCTGCTTTGACGCTCCAACTGAAATCGAAATTAGAACAGAGAAACATCTCTTGGAGTCTTGATTCGAATACCTACGTGAAATGTTTCTCCTGGTCCGAGGACTCTCATTGGGAGACAAGAGTCTCCAAAGCTCAGAGCGCATGGCGGAGTCGAAGGTGTCTCAAGACGAGGCCCATTTTGAGCTTCGGCGATTCAACTTCTGCCACAATGTGCGATAGAAATTCGGTCAGCATCCACAGCACGCATCGACATTTCGCGTGAAGGTGATCATCCGCTCACGGACGTAGAAGAAGGGAGAAAGAGTAAACACTTCGTATGAAGAGTCGAAACATTCGCAGCTTTGTTGGTTCCTGAATCTACACAGAGCTCGGAAATGTTCCCGAGCTAAATCAAGAGGGCGATCCGACCCTGTTCTGAACGGAAGAAAAATAAATAATCAACTGCAGTCCCTGAGCGCTCTGGCATGCGTTGACTCGATTTCTCACGGGACTTCAATGTTCTCCGTTCGTTTTCGGATCCGAGAGGCCGAGTCTTCTTTTTTTTTAGAAAAAACTCCGCTCAGTGACTTTTCCTCCAGACAACATTTCGAGTTCCGAAGGGATTTTTCTTCGAGTTCGTCCAACACCTTCCTCGCTGGTGGATTCACGCTGTTTGGAATCTTGAAAGTTGAGGTAAAATATGGAACATTTTTGTGTCTCTTCAACGTGGATTGCCAATTCTCGTAGAATTCCATCTGGCCTTGGAGCTTCGCGAGGATGTCTATCGGTAAAGTCATCTCACCTGAGATCTTCGAATCCGATGCACTGTTGTCGCGTTGAGTGTCCAATCGAATAGAGGTTTCATAGTCTTCCGTCGGTACGATTGATTTCTCTGCGTCAAATGCAAACACGATCGTCATGATAGAGTTTATCGACTAGGAAAAGCTCTCCATGATCTATCAACTCACCGGTCCAGGCAGAATTGTTCTTATCACGATCGACTTCTGACTTCGCAGATCTCGACACGGAGTCTTGCACAGCTGACTCGGTTGTTCGGAAACCTCCTTCTTCAAGATGAACATGATCCAGCGCAGCTATCTCCCCAGAGAGAAAAACTTCAAAGCACACGAACAACCAGAGAATGGACATCGAGCCAGAATCTCTTCGGAGCCGACCTCAGTGCCGTCTCTCGAGAAAATCAAGTCAAATCCTCATTGAGTTGTGACCAAGTGTTGTTTGTTTTGAAAGACTCGTGCCCTCTGCGCTGAGATTTAAACAATCTATCCAAAAACCTCTTGCATAAGGCGAACGGAATGGCGCAAATTTGTCGCGGCTTCGATTCCACGGCTTTTCGGAGGTTTTCAAATTTTCGCGCGCTCGCTCAGGTGATCTCTCTTACAGCTGCTCGGCCGGTTTGTGGCACCGGGACCCTTCTCGAGAACGAGGTACTCTTTACGTGTCAGGTTATTTATGGTTCGAATGACGCTCCTGGGTTCGGAACCCACCATCGTTTCCTACGCACAATTATACTCATGTCGCCACCTAGATTTCCCCTTATTCGGTTTCCCAACTTCCCGGGAACTCTCCTTTTTCTGGGGGAAGGCTCCATTGAGTAGTTCTGGTTCTGTTATCTCTCGAATTCATACTCGATCTGAAGACTCCGCGATCGACGCTTATCGGAATCGATCGCGCGGCGCGACAGTGGTGCTCCAAGCCATGGAACTTCTGCGCCTTCATGGGTTTCCAATTCTTCGCTCAGTAAATGAAGAAGGTTCCGAATATTTCGACGTGAGTTCTGCACGACTTTCATGGATATTGTTCCGCAGATGCCTCGATCCATAGTGGTCCTCGGAGGTGGGATCTCAGGCTTGGCCACAGTTTTCTACTTGACCCGTTTACCCGCGGTCAAGAGAATCATTCTTGTCGACAAGAGAGCTCGTCTGGGAGGCTGGATTCAGAGTACAAGGTCTGTGAATGAGTAGATCACGAAGCCTGCGTCGAATCAAGTCATTTAGCTGCTTGCATCGATTTCTTTACACCGTTGTCGCCAATTCCAGATACCCCTGTGGAACTGTGGACGAACATGGACCGCACAGCATTCGGAGCGTCGGACTATCTGCGCCGAATACCTTCAAATTGGTGAGCTGATCGCTTATTCATTGGATGTCTGAAGCTATTCCCAGCTTCAATGTCTAACTATTTTTCTACAACATTTGTCTAACTATATGAGTTCCAATCAAAATCAGATCGAGGATCTCAATCTTCAAAAAGAAGTCATCCCGGTGGCACCGAATACTCTCCGAGGACGGCTCATATACTACGACAAGGAGCTCCATTGGCTTCCATCTACTTACCGAGACCTCCTGAAGATTCGTAAACCTTTCACGGTCCCACTGATTTTCCCGGTGATGAGAGAATTTTTCCGGCCTGCCGCGGCGGGTCAGGACGAAAGCTTGCATAGTTTCTTCCAGCGACGTTTCAATCGTGAACTCGCAGATTACGTAGTGGACCCGATGTGTCGTGGAATCTGTGCTGGAGACGCGAAAGAGATCAGTGTACGTTCATTGCTGCCGATAGTTTTTTGCGCCGAAAAGGAACACGGATCGGTGTTACGGGGATTCCAGAAGAGTAAGTGTCCTCCTATCGATTCCCGATTCGCGAGAATTATTGATGACAACGCTGAATTTTGAGCTTTGCGATGAAGTTCCATGAGAATAAGAGAATTTGCCTTTTTTCCCCCCATCAAAAGGTAAAAATCCAGAACCGACCGGGCTAGCTCTGAGAGCTAAAGCAGAGAAATGGGGAGCATTCTCATTCCAACAGGGTCTCCAAACGCTCGTGGATAGATTGGTGGAAACAATTGGTAATGATCCCCGGGTGACAATCTACGAAAATGAGGATAACGTTCAACTTTCGCAAGAGAATGGCACCTTCACTGTACACTACGCCGAGGGAGAAACCGTTGCAGAACATTTGTTCGCTTGTGTGCCGGCAAAAGGTCCTTGTCTTGAAGAAACCTTGTCTTGTTTCGCATCTCATTTAAAATGGTCTCATATCCTCGGAAGGATTTTCCAACAGGAAAAGAACTAAATAACACGTGAACTATTTTCCAGCGCTGTCGAGGATGATGTCTCGAGTTGAACCGAGCATGTCAAGTGCTCTCCTGAAAATCCCTTTGGCTCATGTGGTTTCCTGTACGCTGGAGTTCCCAGGAAATCTATTGAAACAGCAAGCGTTCGGCTATCTTGTCCCATCGTCGCAAGAGAGCAAAGTACTCGGAATGATTTTTGACAGCTGTTGTTTCCCGCAGCACGATGGACAATTTATCAAAAAAACTCGGGTCACGGTGAGCTCTTTGGAAACCGTAATCGTTTCCGTAAATCATACCGAGAGTCTCGAGTTGAGATGATTTCAATCAGGCAGACGAGGTGAACTATGGATAGTTCTTTAGTGGAATCTCAGACGTCGATCCCAATGATTTTCAGTGCCTCATGGGAGGTCGGTGGTTTTCGGAGTATTTCGGAGACATAAAACAAACGAACGAGGCTATGTTTGCGGAGACCGCCTTGGAAGCGTGCAGGGATCATCTCGGAATCACGGCAAAGCCCATCAGAGATCTCACGAACATTTTGCCGGTATTTACTGAACATGAGATTTAATCGTCATTTGATGCTGACTCTCTTAAACCACCTCGCAGCGTTTAGGACATGCCGTTCTAACTCTTTCTGCTTACAGAACTGCATTCCTCAATACCAAGTTGGCCACTTTAGGACGATCGACAAGCTCCACAGCGTCATCAAGGAGCGAAAGTTAAAAATGAGCCTGTTAGGATCTTCGTACGAAGGACTCTCAGTGAATGATTGCATTCTGAATGCTAAACTCGCCGTAGATCGACTCGTGAAAGCAGAGGGTTTGGATTGAATTTGCCGATTCGGGGGTTGATTTTGAAGTTCTATAGAGAGACCGGGATATCCTCCGGTGCAATACTTTACGTAACGCTCATCACCTCAACGAAGTTGAGCATCCGAACTCTCAGTTAATAAATTCTCGTGAGGATGTTAGGAGAAAAGCCGATTTTGAATTCATTGAAGACTATTGGAACATTTCGAGAGAGTGATTGAAAATCACCTTCAACTGCTTTTTTTTTCGTTTTTTTTTCTCCTTTTGTTTTGAGTTTTGAGAAAGATCAAGAGTGTAGAGGTGCTCCATGGAGAGCGACATAAAGCGTCGGCCCCGTCCTTCAAGATGTAGCCAACGAAGCTTATTTCTGGTGACGAATGCCATGACAAATCGATATTCGCGTTTTGGAAACCGCGAAAACCCGGTCGAGGGAAGATTAGAGTTTTTTTCGGCGGTCTTTTTTTTATTTGAATATAGTATATATATTACAGTCGTAGAAATATGTCTGCTCTCTTGGAATAGGCATAAGTGGTTGGATGAGAGAAGGAACAAAATTTTCAGCTCCAAGCCCTGAACTTTGAATCATATCCCGAATACAGCTCGGAGCACTAAAATCTGCACGCTTCTGGACGGCCAGCTTAGTTGCTCGTGAGCTCTGAGACTTCGAATATTTTTCTCTCGAACCGACTCGACGTTATTTCGCGTAAATGTTACATAGAATAACATAGGAGTGGTTTTCCCATTCGGTCATGTTCGGAATATTTCAATCGATCCGTTCTTAATTGTTGCTCGTAATTAGAGTAGCGTGAAAAGAGTACACAGTGAAACAAATGTCATCGTTAACGGGCGTGTCACAAGAGATGACTTCCCAATTCCGTCAAGATGATGGTGCCCGATTCTCCGTAACCAATGAGCTCCGTTTCAACTGTCCGGTGGCCGTGATGACGGAGCTTATTCTGAGGCCAGCGACGATCCAAGCGATTCGCTCGAACTCTCTGCAGCCATGGATGACCCGTTCACGAAACACTTCCGGAATTACTCACTCTCTTGGCCCACTCGCACGCGTCTCACTGGAAACAAAAAGAGGGAAAACGTGAATGAGGAGCAAGTTCGAACGATCCGTGACTTTTTCAGTCGTAATTTCTCCAAGACTCCTAATGACAATCAACGTCGTATCGAGACAAAACACAGGCACAATGAAGTTATTCATAAAACTCCGCTTACATCGGTCGCGATTCTCTTGAAGTTTCCTAGAGATTCTCACTCTAGCGTCCGCGACTGCAAGTTCTAATCCTATGGACAGTAACGACCGATTTTCGTCCACGAGTCGCGCGATTTCCATCTCAATCTGGAAGGTAATACCGAATGAACGCAACAATTCAAACCTCCTCTGCGAGGTTCCGCGAGATTTGAACTCCCAAGGAACGACGGATAGTTGATTCCGAGGAAGCTTCGTAATTTTAGGTGTCGTCAACAGACAGCGAATTTTATTCACCTTATTGCCGAGAATCGATGGTCGCTGGTTAGCCGCACGAATTTCAGTGATCACATTGTTCTGAAGTGCAGCCTCGATTATGTTCTGGAACGAAAAAAACCAAGACATTCGATCGTGTTCTCATGAAAGACGGATTCTCATGAAAGAGAGGACTACAAGCCACTTCAAAGCATTGACTTATGACTTCGAAAGGAAGACTCACTTTGAGCATATTGCCGGAGATGTAGTTCGATTCGACGTTGAGGATTTTCAAAGTCTTGTTTTCTTTCAACGCTTCAACCAACATTTCCGCGGTCGAGTCGGTGAGGTTGACATTGGCGAGCGACAACGACTTGAGGTTTGTGTTTCGTTTGAGACCATCGAAGAGTGTTCTAAAATCTTCCCTCTTCGCCGTTCGGATGTTGTTCCAGTTGAGTTCTTCTACATCTTCGTCGTCATTGTAAACCTTGAAAGACGTAACGGTCGAGTTAGATACGTTCGGCGATACGTTCACCATAAGAAATCAGGAGTCGTTGAATTACTTTTTGGGCGGTCTTAGTGGTGTCCGTGGCATTGTCGGGAAGGAGTGGTACCGGCTTGGGCATCGAAGCTTTCACAAGAGATTCGAAAGTGGTGCCATCCGACTGTCCTCTGTTCTGGATCGACGCGTGGTATTGTTCCTGAGAAATCATGCTGTGCAGCCCGAGAATCGCTGTTCGGAAGACAAAAGTATGACGTCAGCGAAACGAACAGGATCTCCTCATTTAGGAAGACTGACGGGATCACTGCAGAATCGACCGGAGATCATGCGCAATCAACGACAATACAAAATTCACGAACCGGCAATATCGACAAGTTGAGCCGGAGTGGCTTTTTCAAGCGCTTTTTCAGATTCATCGTCGAGGTCCAGTTCGACGGCGATGTCATCATGAGTTGGTTTCGGCTTCACGACTTCAGGGGCTTGCCAAACTTTTCCTCGTTTGATGCCGGCCTCGAAAGGCTTGAATTCCGGCCAATCTTCTTGCTCCTTGGCGTATTGCTCTGAAATCAGAAGGAAAGAGATCTTTCACGAATGTTGTCTGGGGCAGCCATGTTCGTTCTGCCGAAACGGCATCGTGTTTCCGTGACAGAGAAGAAAGTGTAGTTCTCGCAATGACGCGCTATTGATTCACTTCGAGGCGAGACGGAATAGCTCGTGTGCGCTGGGACGAGGCAAATAACCGAGATGCCTCAACGCGATTATCGAGTGGTCAGGGTTTCTGGTCGCAGAGTGGGCCATAGAGATGAACCACACTCAGGTGGACCTGATACTTGTACCGCGTTGCGGAATTTTCCTACGACTCCAGCAGCGTGAGGTACATCTCCGAACCGGGAGAAGGATCCGAGATCAGGGGAAAAGGACAAATGAAAAACTCGCGTTGTTCGAGCACGGATTCGATATCTTCGCCTCGACAATAGATGATCGAGTACAGTCACAGCAACAAACCCTCCTCGAAGTGAGGGTGGAGTTTGCTTAGAGCTTACCACGACTAGTCTCGCAGTTTCAGATACACAAAGCCGCAACTCATCCGATAACACACAGCGTGGTTCAAGAAAACATCAAGGAGCTTTCCCGGAAGCGGACTGTTTCCATCCGATTTCACGGAATAATGTTTTCAATGTCGAGAATGATCTCAAGGGTTCGGATTCGTCTGACGAAACTTGACGAAACTCCCCCTGGGGATCCGACCCGAAACTCGGAACTGGTCGGTGCCTCAAAGAACAAAGGTTTCGGGATATCCCTCGACTCGACTGGCTATTGACCGGCTGGTCTCACTGAACTCAAGCCGTCCGTCAAAACAAGCCTTTCGTTCTTGAAGCTTTGAAACATTGCTTTCAGACCGGTCGAAAACATTCGGAGCCCGAGTGCCCTCCTGAGATTCTGGGTCAGTTTCCAGTCGCTCTGGCCGGACCTTGCATACTTGAACAACGATACTTGAGTGCCTATTTCAGGAAACACTCAGTGAATGACAGGTTCCGTAGCAACAGAAGGGCTTAGTGCCACGACCATTGATCAGTCGCTTGAAATTCGTCCAAAGTGTCCGCACGTTTCCCGATTCTGCCCGTTTCAGGTGATGTATTTGAGCGTCTCGCAGTCTTCCTCTCGGGGCTACGCGTTAAATACCTCATTAACCAATCATCCGTCTTCCAACCATTCAAACTAGGAATCGTGCTTGACCAAGCAGAAACCATAATCTGATGCAGTCGAACCAATCGTGGTTTCCACCGGAACGGGACCACTGCCTAGCCCGTCTGCAGGGAAATCTACCGCAATGACCAACTCGACTTCACGAAAAATTCACTCACCCAGGTAGGTGAGCAGTTTCTTGCGATTCAAGGGTCCTGTAGGCGCTTTATTGGTTTGATTCTTGCAACGCTCGCTGGGAGGAATGAGAGGGTCGTCGGGATCAACCTGAAAGTTCACAATTCTTTAATCACAACAGCCCATGCATCTTGACTCGGAGGTCGAGACAGGGAAACCGAGTTCGCTCATGAAGCCCGGTTGTATAACAAAAACAGAAAACGTCACTCAGTAGATGATGCGGATGACGAGAGCTCACCATTCCCACGAGCTGCTCCAACTCGTTCTCGTTGAGCTGCGAAAGCAGTTCATCTATGTCCATCTCACTGTACTTTCGGATCATATCATTCTTCATAGCTTCGGCCATGGCGATGCTGAAAAAAATCATAAATAAAGTCAATCTTCCTGTTATTAAACACATAATCAAGAAGACGAGCTCCAAGGCACTCTGAGCGAGCCATTTACTCCCGAAACCATGTCTGCCATAAATTCGGATGAGCTGTCGATGGGAGAACTAAAGAACATCCTCTCGAAAATGATAATTCAACGCTAGATGAGAGAAAGCTGACGAATGGAAGGAATGCCACGAAATCATGAAAAATGATCCGGCGATTCCGATGGAGGCGGAATGCGATTCGAGTATATCCAGGGAAAACGCTGTGTCTTCTCGAGAGGGCTGTGCTATATAGAGTAACGGAAACGCTGTAGAATCAGAAATTTCCCCACACCGTCGGGTCGACAACATTCAAGGTTTCTCGGGGAATAAAAGCCGATGACGGCATTTTTTTTTCGTAGCCATCGTCGACCGAATACGGTATCGTGTGTGTTCTCCGAACAGCAACGGCGGATGACTGAGATTAAAAGCGGGAGTCGGACGTCATCGAGCGCTCTGTCTGTTTTGAAAGTTTTCTCGCGACAGGCTCGCAAAACAGTGTTGTTGCTCTTGGAAGTCCTTCATTCAAGCTGGAAGGCTTCGACCTCGGCGACCGCAGATTTATAGATGGTTTGTTTTTGACAGCACAGTGCTCGTCATCGAAGGTAAAAATATTTTTGACAACACTCGGAAGCCGCGCGCGCGATCAAGTGAAGTGAACTACCGACTGGATGCGCGCAAGACTCACAATCAGTCCGGGGACTCTGAACGCATGGCATACTGCGCACTGGTCTAATGAGTAACGAATTCCGTTATGTTCCTCTCCTAACTTGAAGTTCTTAGCGCCCCCATCATGAACGAAACCGCTTCCTTCCTTGGAGCTTCTCTCCAATTCATACGTGGACTCGTTTGAGTAGAACACCCGAGGAGTAAAATCGGCGATCTAGCCGTGTGTTGTTATGCAACCTGAGCCAATTTCTTCGCAGAGTAGTAGAAACAATCTGCTCAACTGTTCTCAACTGGCTGGCCCGCTTTCGTTCATCGTGAGTCTCTATCTGAATTCATCTAGCAACACCTTCAAGCGAGCCAATCCCTGTTTCGTTTTTACCTCTGCCGAGTTCTTCATCGCAACTACTTTCTCACTCTTTTTACCCTTCTACACCTCACAAGCAGCCACATTCGTGATTGCTAACTAAACAAATCGCTAACCGTGGCAAACCCAGTTCAAGGGGCAACGGTTACCTCTTCCCCATTCGGATTGTTGCCGCAGAAATATTATTATTCTTCAATTGTACGGCACTTTCCCACATTATGGAACTCTACTCTTCGATCGTAAACTTTCCGCGTTTGTATCAGGAACTTATTTCTTTATGGGCGTTCCACAGCCACACCCACACGAGGTGGTCCGCATCGAAATACTTACGCCGGTCTCTCCGACAGTTGTATGAACGAACTTTTTCTTCTGCCATCGCGGGATGCATCAGAGGACGAGGTCGATACCCTGGTGGTTACCTTCGTCGTCCTCTTATGAGTCGTCGTTTTCACGCTGAGGACACTCATTTTGAAATTCGCTCAAGTTCGCTCAGTCTGTCTCTTGAGGTTTTTTTCTTCGTCGACACAGATATTCACACAGAACACAAACGACGGTATCCTCGAGCAGGCCACCGAAAAACCGATCCAAGGAAGGCAGGGAAGGAAGAAGGCCCGGCCAATTCTCCGCCGGAAAGGTTCTTCTCCGCACCAAAACACAATACAGTTCGTCGTCCACACGCAGCACTAGTCTAGCTCAGATCGACACGGATGCTCTTCGGAACCAAACAAACTCATGTCTCAGACTCAGAGGCCCCGAGAGAGGCGGTTGAGAGCCCTTTCGCCGGCACCTATGGGAAGATTGAAGCGAGAACGCGCAGCTCACTCGATTCCCGCGACCAACCAGCCAGTTGGCCGGTCAAACAGACCCAGACAGACTGAGAACATTCAACGTGTTTTCTCAGTCACTCTGAACTTTTAGCTCGATGTCGTCTGTAGCACTACTTCGTCATGTGAGCAACCTGTACAGGGGATAAACACTGACGAATTTGTCCACTTAGAGACTCGGAAATATCCGACCGAGGAATCTTTAACAAATTGCAGAAAGTGAACCTTTTCACAGCTTCAGAGTGGGGTTCACCTGTTTCTGGCGGATGGGCGCAATCCGAGCTCGGAATTCAGAAGAGCTCCGAGAAGACGCCGGCGCCGGAATCGAAACGAGAGCGGAGCTCACTAAGCCGGGCGCCTTCCATTCAGACCGTCTATCTTAACCGAACGTAACACGGAACCTTTTTCTTCATCGAATCAATTTTTTTTTCCCTCTGTTTACGGACGCGTGGCGGGCCCGATGGTATTTTCCACTAACAGACCGTGTACATAGTCCCGAAAACACGTCGTGTTTTTGTCACATTTTCCCGTCGGTTCACACTCGCGCTTTCTGTCATCGTGGGGGTAGATTTCCATTGAGGAAACAACGCTGAGTGGGTCAGTGCCAAGAGTTTGTTATTCAAACGCGATTCATTACCGAAACGAAGAGGCCAGGACAGTCGCGACACGGACCTCGCGGACAGACTGACAATTCGCTATCAGCGACACGGTCGTTCGAATTCCCGACATCTTGGGAAGATTATTCCACGCCAAAAGTAGAACGTGGAGTGAATTTCCCTCCGCCAGCGGCTAGCCAGAGTTTCTACATCTAACAATGGTCGCGTGCTGGTGCCATTGTTGATTCCAGATCAATTCTGCTCATCTGTCGCACGCCTCGTTGCAGGCTGTTGAATAATTGCTAGATAGTGAAGTAATCGCGTAGGTATAAAAAATAACTGAAGAAAATGCACCCCGCCGAGTTCATCGCACAGGGCGACATTAAGGTCACCACAGCCGTGCGACAGAGCTTGGGTAAGATGCCAAGCATTACGCAAGATCTGCACAACGAAACCCTAGGGTTGATCAGCTCTTCAGCTTGGAGAAGGTACGAGCGTCATTGGTCTACCTATTTCTTCCCGAAACCTCTAACCTGGCTCTGTGGACCTTAACCCACATCTCGAACCGGATTGCAGAAGAGAACCCCTGCATGTTTTCGAGCCGGAAACTCACCCAAAATTCGAGAGCTCCGAACAATAATGACTCGGTGAAGATGAAATCTTGCCAGTCATAAAGAGTTGACGAGACGTTGGCCTTCCGCGAGAGCTTCAATGTCGCACTCAGGGCCATCATTTTGAGTTGTGGATGAAGAAAGCACGAGAGAGACTCGCGGAGAAAGATCAGACCAGATGTCGAGCATGTAGTGGAACGATTCTAGGATGAGAGTGATTGAAGCAGACTCTGGAAACAGTGTCTTCCAAAAGTGTTGACGTCACAGCTCTCCACTCGGTGAGCTGTCGCGTACCCGTATAGCCCTCGGTATGTCGCTGAGAGCTCAGACGTCGACAAACTTTCGGAAACACAACAACAGCGCCGTAGGAAGGTCGCCGAAGAATTCCGACCATTCCCTTTCGAGCAGCTGATTGTTATATCCATCAATCAAGTTTGTCAGCGCGCGAAACGGATTCCGTAATTGCTCTTCTCGCTTCTCCACAAGTGAACGGAGTTCATTCCTGTCCAGATTTTCATGTGAGTGTCAATCATTTCTTCTCGAGAATGTTTTGGAGCATTGGGTTGATGTACATAAGAGGATTCCCGTTTGTAAACTAAGATTCTCGGACATTCCCGCTAGAGTTTGGCATCATATGTATAGGTAGGTACGGAAGCTCATCTGACCTCCTGCACTAAAGACCCCGTGCAGAGCTTATCTCACTGCTGATGCCACGGCTGTCTCCGTCGAACGGGGCGGGGTCTGTCATAGTACAGCAGAATTCGAAGTCGGTACATGAACAATACGGTTTATTCTAGCCCGATGCTATATTAGTCCCTCAAAATGCCGCTCATGGTAGATGCGTGTATGCAGACTTTCTCAAAACAAAAAGGCCCATTCAAGCGGCAGATAGGACCGTCGCACAGTGGTCCGAAACGGCGATTTAGGATCCGAAAACTATTTTATCGTTTTTCTTTAAACGTTCGAGCTCCCAAATGAGAAATGAAGACTTGGGGAGAGATTTCCACATTATCTCAAAGGTCTCATTAACATAATTGTTATCACATCAAACACGGTTGGGCTTAAACATATTTCGGAACCGTATTTACCATCGATTATCGAAAACTTCACTTGGAACCGCCTTAATCAAATCCGTTTCATCGTCTCCGGACCCGAACTCGGTCGTTCCGCAGTGATCCAGGCGTTCGGAGTCGTCGGACTGGTCAGAAGCTTCAGAGGACTCGGAGTCCGACTGAGTTTCCAACAGTTCGATTGACTCGCGAATGTCTGCAAGGCTGTTACTCAGAAGCATGGACAACTTATCTCCATCAGTTGTTTTCTCTTTGCTTTCACGCTTCTCCTGTGTTCGTTTACAACTAAATAGAAATGAAGAATCTTCTCTTTCTGGTATTTTCCGGACGAGTCTGAGAAACTTTTTTGTGCTCTTCCTCCCGCCGATGTCGACGGCATCGGCTGTTTCTCGACCACGGTGACACGGAATTCGAAGTCCTGGCTCTTTACCCAAACAGAGTTGTCGGAATAAAATCTCTCCGGCTTTTACTGGCAGATGACGAATCGATCCTTGACACGAGCTGCAAGTTTACTAATTTGACGGCGCAAATCGCTTGTATTCGGAACTGCTGTTTGACCGACGTTCTGAGTCGCCACGATAAATTGCAATAATTGTCCCAGAAAGTCGGCATTCCGATAAACTTCGATCCATTTTGGATGAAACGTTGACGAGGTATGCTAATTTGAATTTCTGAAAAAACGTTCGGAATCAGCGGGGCGGAAGCTTGCGGATCGGTTTTCACCACTATCAAAGAGTTGGAAGTCTGGAGAGTCCCGGGGACGAAATCACGAGACGTGGAATCGCGTGGACCATATAGTTCACGCGACTTGAAAAAGCACAAAAATCGAAAAATATCGGCTAAAATCGCAATCCAAGTCGTGCAGCCTAGAGACTGTCTGTGCGGTCCAAGCGAGTGGTTAAAGTGAAGCTTAGAATGTGTCCTAGCTCACTGGTCTCTCTTCGTTCCATAGCACAGCGTTTCAGTGAACCTGCTTCCACGAGCAACAAAAGAAAGAGAAAGACTTCGATTCCGAGGCATGATTTCAGTCGTGTTTTGATACTGCCTAGATCTTTTGTTTTCCTTCTGGCGGCGGATCCGCTTTCAGTTTCTGAGTCTCCAACCTTAGTAGAGCATGGAACCATACCCAAAACAACTCATCTCCGACTTGAGTTTTCGGATCCTAAATCGACGTTTTGGACCACTGTGCGTCGCTCGTGTTGATGCGGAATCTATCCCTGGTGCCCCGTTCAATGCAATGACTTTAGTTCGAAACAATGCGGAGACGTCGATGACACCGGAACGATATGAACTCGGCGGAGTCAGAAGATTCCATCTGGATTGTCTTCATACCGGAATTGGATTAGAACGAGGCTCACACCGGGCAGAATAAACTACCTCCCACAATCGATGTGCTTCTCCTGATATGAAATCGAAGTGGTGCAAATGACATGCTCGAACGCCAAGGCAGCGAATGTGCTCCGGAGGTTCCCATTTTCATATTCCGTTCGATTAAGAATCCTTGCAGAATAGGTTCGTGTTCGGAACAGCCGAGAGAGTTGAGCCCGTTGTGCGCACTTTCGTATTAAGGCGAGTTCATCAACCTCTATGTCGGCTTCTCCGATCATCCGAGCTCGCTGCGGAGGGCTAGCCTGGCCTACTTTCGTTCTCAAGCTTTCCACACCTATCAGTTTCGAACTAGTTGAAGCGACAGAGTCTGGCAGACGAGAGATACGAGGAGGGGAAAGATGAAAAGCTCAAAGATAAGAAGAGACTACAGGAGTCGAGGTGGGCCAAGATAGGACTCCCCGAAGAAACGAGCAGACATGACTTGCATAGAGACTTCAAAACTATATTCGGTAGCCAATACGGCCATCGTTGTCGTCAGGGTGGACGAATTGGGCTTTCCAGCCGAGGTAAAGAGTTATGGAACCTAGAATTGGTCTCAGCTTAGATCATCATCTGCTCCGTGTAGCCGAGACAATTTCCACAAATGATCTCAGGAGCCAGACGAATCGTTCGAAGGTACCAATAAAGGCGGGTATACAATGTGCCTCCTATGAGAATCGGTAAGTTGCTCCTGTTCGGGCAGTTTTTCACCCACCAATCAGCAATGCTCTCTAAGCTTTCTTGAACCTTGAACTGCAGCGCATCCAGGACGACTAAGGTGAGCTGGATGATCATATCTATCGTATGCTTCTCGGAATGTAAGGAAGATGCAACGACGGTAACTCAGGTTGTTGGCATTCTAATGACTGCGGTGACATCCGACCCTTGGGCTGCTCTGCCAACTACGGGAAACCTTCGAAATCCGTCAATTAGGTCGTCAAACACTGACTCCTTTCCGATTCCGGGTTCATCATTCGATATCTGGATTGTCGTATCAGGAAGTCCCAACGCTTTCATTCATTGAATCGCTTTAAGGAAAGGAGCGCAGCGTTGAACGACGGAGAAAGATCCTCTCGATTCCGTTCGGAAGTACATATAGTGGCGGTTCCGAAAGCCAGAAGATTTCCGAAAGACGACTGCGCACTTGAATAACGTGTGGGCGTACAGAGTTCACGAAAACTCCTGACTATCGCGCACGATCTTGGAACAAACATGCTCCCGAGATAATGATGGCTGTATGCCAAAATCTCCCAGTTGATCAGAGCAATTTCTAACATCGGACGCTCAGAAACCAGAGTGTTTCTCAAAATATCTTCGAAAACTCCAGAGACAGACAGCTTTAGAAGCTTCTTGCCTTGCTCGCAATGCTGCCGCCGCTGCACCGTGCAAACGAGACCTCGACTTCGAAGTTGCTGACCTAGTGTTCGAGTGTCGATGGCCACATTGACAATCCCTAAATAGAAACCGAGACGGATTGTTGGGCAGTGTATGTAAATTGTCGCCAAAGCTCAGCACTTGTCTGAATGACAGCTGCATGCATGCGTATTTGCTGATCAGGCGAGAAGTCCGCTTCGATAGTCACTGGAGCAGATTTACAGCGTGGACAGGTGAATTTCGAAAGAGATCGAAACTCATCATCCAATCCGAACTTCACGTCGTTCCGGTGAATAGAGCAATCAGATCCGCATACTCTGATCAAAGACAGATCGGACACCCGATTCTGTGAGGACGAGAATATGCAACTATGTACCGATGAATTGTCAGTGGCTTCTGCTCTTGCTCGATGAGAGAATCACATTTTTAGCCACTTCAGCGCACAGCTGCGATATGGTCGAAGCATGAACGCATAGAATGTACCATAAAAAGAACAGAATATCTAGCGTCATACCGGCGCCCGATTCAGTCTGGCTACGTAAACTCATGACGAACTTTCGCCAGGTTAGACGTTCCTCTAACCAAAGCTTTACGAGGCTGGAATGTCGAGTCACCTAATCAGGCGTGGCTCACCTCGAAACCAACCGCTAAATCATGTCACAAAGAGAAGCTCTGAACTTGGAATCGGCGAAAGATGAATAATGAAACGTCGTCATTATCGAGAATACTTGAATACCCGAACATGGTTCCTGATGAGCAACGTATTGCAATGAGGGGTGAACAATTGAAGAACTTGGGCGATGGAGAAACACTTCAAAAATCGAACACAGCTGGGCGCCAAAAAAAACCGCTTAACTCAATGAAATTTCAACATCGGCGAAGCGCTTCGCAATGCTCACAGAGCATTTCTGGCAGCACAAAAGCCTTCACCAAGGCTGAGCGAACCTTGCACCGACTTCGATGCACTGAGTGAGTGAGCGAACGAATGAACACGGAGCGATTCCTATGAGCTCACATATTATCGTTTTCTCCCGGAGCGGTCCTGTCTGAGGTGGGCCTGAGTCCCCGCCTGTATCGAACTCCCGGATTACATAACAAGTCTGCGCACAAACACAGAATATTACTAGAGTTCGAGCATTGAAAAGTTTTCGAGAGATTGTTCGAAAATGAGTTCTAAGGGAATCATTGTTTACCGCGACCACCTGACCGCTCCGTGAGGTTGTTCTGGTTCACCGTCGCTCGGACCGGAGGAGCGGGTCCGGACACGATACCACCGATGTCAAAACAGGTTTCTAACGCTTGAGATGCCGCGAATCTGGACTCACCTTATTGTTGTTGGAATGTGGGGATCACAGACGATAATCGACGAAGATTCGGGCGAGGAAAAAACACGAATTCGTGTCCTTACTTTGCGTGGAATGCTTTCCACTCAACTCCAATGTCACACCCAAAGAGAGAGAGAAAGGGGCTCTCGATGATATTCGGCGACCAGGCAGTAAGCCAGGCGCATAGACAGTCGGACAGGCACGACGACGACAACCACCGCGGACTGACGACTCCTAAAGACCCCTTCTCTCTGTATTCCTCTCCACAACAGCACGGAGCCGCCGCCGCCGCCGACGCCGCTGCTGGATTGTGATGGTGCTCGTGTTTACAACACACGCCCTGCTCCCAGCGGACAGCTGCGATTTCAAGTCTGCTAGGTGGGCTTGAATTTGAGGAGGGAAAACAGAAACGGAAATCTCTGCCTTGGATACGGTTCAGAAAGAGGTTTGTTGACCTACAGAGAGGCCTGAGGAACGGATGATCCGCCGATCCGCTAGGCAAATAGCTATTCGCGGCTTCCATCCTCAACCCTTGGAGGTGTCCGTGATCCTTCGGGCATCACAGATACCTCCATGTTCACAAATCAATTTGTGGCTCTAATTTTCACAGCTTGGGACGAAATTCGCTCAAATCGGAGAACGACCTTACTTTTTGGAACGGGAAAGCGCTTCCTCGACCGATGGCTCCATTCGATTGTGGCGCGCAGCAGAGATCATCGTCATCAATTTTTTCATGTTCCCGATGACAAAGTTTTATTCCACGATTTCTTAAACATCCAAATTTCCACCCATACTACTGAAATTGAGCGCTACTCGCTGCTGGACCAGCGGAGGCAGTGGCAAAGTATTGCCGGTCTGCGACTGAAATTTCAATTCAGGTTTGGCGAAGACCCTCCGCGTCCTTCGGTCCAATGGAGGCGTCGAGGCCAACCTCACCATACTCCTATACTCGTTCTGAATCCTTGACCAACAGAGGATAAGTGAGAAGTTCGGAAGCGAACATCAATCCGCCTCCGCAGATGGCCTTTCGGCGTTTCACTCCGCCGAGGTTCGAGCGGCCACTCAGATGTGATGCAGCTTCGATGAGCAATCAGTGGACTATAATGATTAACCTTAATATGGACAGCAAGGGTCCCAAGGGTCGGACAGCAATCATGGGGGCAAAGCAGGGCCTCCTGTGCGTTACTGTCATACATTTTCTGACCTGAATGAGCGATTGTCGAAGTCGAAACAGTGGTTCCAAATCCGCATTCCACGGAATCTCGAAGCTTCTTGGAGCATTTTTGAGCACCGAAATCCAATGATCGAAGCGCGGCGGTAGTTTGCGAAGAGTTGGACGAGTAGCGAGAGTTGCTGAGATCGAAATGGAGTTCCGAGCTCTTCCCAAAGGAAGGTCGAGAAACGCTGATTCGAGGAACTTGGGATGATTTAAAGCAGGGGTGGGCAATTTTCTGCGGTCTGCGAGCAAACCCCACGTAAACCCCACGCCTCACTTCGCTCTGCGGGAGCTTTTCTGACCATGAGACCTCGGAAGCATTCAGTGGATTTGTTCGTCGATAAAAGTTTCAAAGTTTGCGGACTGACTTGAATAAAGATTCGAGGAAGATCGCGGGCGCCATTTCGGGAAAAATGTAACATTTGGCGGCGTTCTTTCGAAAACGATAGTTCAACCAAATTCATGAGCGGCTCATCCGGATGCCCCGACGGACTTTCGGTTGGAGAACTTTCAGAGTTTGAATACGACAAAAAGCGATGACTTTGAGACGCCAATTCCATTGGTCGCATCGTGCGCCACTGCCGAAGCCCGTGACTGGTGAGTTCGCGAGAAGACTCTAGATGTGAGAATTTCAAGTCAGCCGCTTGCTCGGACGAAGAATTTTCTGAGAAATTCTACGCGCTGCCGTGTGTGAGCGACCGAAATCGCTGGAATGGAGTACGACGGACTCTCCGCGGTCTACCGACGAGAATCTCGATGTTTCAGCGTGCTGAAATTTTCATAGAGGCATCGTTGACCCCAACTCATCCGGCTAGATGTTCCCATCCTTGCTTACCGCCACTTCACTAAACAGAACTGCAAGCATACTTCGGTCGCTCTCTCGTGCAGGAAACTCGGTGTGAACAGTGAACAATTCATTCAGCAGTTGAATGAAGACGTCGTGAGGGAAGTGTTGACACTAGTTCGAGTTTTCAAAGTAGGATCATTTATTGACGAATATACTGACTCGTAAGAGCTTCTTCACAAAACCTGTTGCCCTTGGAGGGTATGCGAGATCACCTCGAAGTTTGAAGCCATCAGGTGACGTTGCCCTTAGCGGAAGTATCACAAACGCTTCAAGCATCCCTGTGCGACACATCGTGATAAGATTAAGTACAATTTACGATACAGTTAATTCTCGGCTTGCATTGGATTGAATCGATTATTTTTTAGGCTTCTATTCACTGTAAGTCCTCGACCTTTCTACATTTTACACACGTGGTGATGCTATAAGACGTTTTATCAGTCGGCATTCTTCGTCAACTTTCTGAGAAACCGCGGCGCCGCTGATCGTATAATAACGTTTAGTCCTTGTGTCAATCAGGAGGATTCCCTCTCCGCCCAGAATGTATATCAGTTCCCCACAATAGTTCAAAGAAAAAGGGGAGCGAATTTCCTCTGCCAGACGGAAATCATAGACTTCATTGTCCGTGTAAGCGATAACTACCCCGCAGCGATCGTTCGGAAGGAAGTAAGAGTTCGCCGCATGGCGGCCGACGATCAAGAGATTCGGGAAACGGTATTCCCTTTGGTCCACGTGGACCGTGCCCGAGGTTCCTGTTTTGTAGCGAAAATACGTGGAGTGATGCATAACATCGGTTTCGGTGTACGTGCAGAGAAACGATGACTCATCTTGGTGTTCGACCCAGAAATTCCGGATGCCCACTCTAACTTCGGCGACCTGGTCGAGCTGGAAGTCCGGTAGGATCTCGAATATGCGCCGTCCTCCGAAAACGGCCGCGAATATCCTGTTGTTGAAAGAGCTCAACACGATTGCCGACATCCCCGAAAGTAGTTTGCTGTCGATCTCCTTAAGAAGTTGACCTGTTTGCAAGTCATACACTTGGACGACGTGCGAGATGCTCGTTGACATCGACGCGAACACTTTGGTGTCTTTCACGAGAACAGAACTGGCCCGGAACAGGATCTCGGCGAGGGGTTGTTTGATGATCTGGCTCTCCTGGATTCCGTTGGCCGATACGACACTCAACGTCATCGTTCGCCAGTTGTAGAGCACCATGTCTTCGCGCGGACCCTGGTATCCCGCTTGTCTAGCTGCAGAAGTCCTTTCTTGGACTCTTAGGAATATACGAGATTTGATACTTTCCGTTGCGGCATAGCTCAGATCTGCATGCGACGCGCTCACTCCTGGCTCCGAGCCGATATAGGGCCTCCTGTCGAAGGGGTTTTGTTCTTGCGATGCGCGTCGTTTCCGTGTTGAACGTGTCATTTCATTCCCAAGTATTCGTCCTCTTTCAGGAATCACAGCATTCGTCAAACTGACTCCGTTTCTGCCAGAACTTGTCGCCATCTGCAAATCACGAACTCTTCAAGAGGATTCTCATTTTAAGAAGTAAACGGGGTCAAAGCTCGGACAAGAGGCGCTCGGATGTTCACGAATTCTCAGCAGAGAAAGAGAGAGATTCAACGCTTTTGCAGAGCGCCTCGTTCGGGAAGACGATAATTTGGCTAAGAGAGCTAAGTTTCGACCGGAGTATATATTCAGTGGAAAATCACTTGAAATATCGAGACCCATCTCGTTCATCGTAGTGCCTTCATTCGGTTCATTGTCAGAACCAGCTGAATTATTCGAATTTTCGTACTCACTGTTCGGTTCCGATGTCACCCGGCGTTCTGCGGTTGTCCCGCTTATTTCGAGAGCGCTCAGCTGACCGAAAGTCAAACTCATATCTGTTGATGGATGCATTCGGAACTTCGATGTTTAACGTCGGCGACAACAACTTCCATCGAGCAACAAAAGGGTCCAGAGCCTAAGAGTTGCGCTTCCCGTTGAATAGCGATCAAAGTTCGAGTCCCACTAGCTCAGTGGTTCCCAACTTGGGGGCCTCGGCCCTCCAAACGGTCCCAGAGCCGATTCTCAGGGGGCCCGAAGCCAACGAAAAAATTCGGCTTTGGCAATGTTAGGGGCCGAGAATGATTGGGGATCGCTGTCGATGCCCTCTAACTGGCGCGCTGGCCTCCATGCTTCCAAAGAACGATGGTACTCCGGGGTACTGGAGCTTTTATCGGAAATCTCTTCATCTTGATGGCCGCCAATGCCTCCAAAGTCGACGCGCTCGCGGAAGACTAGCTCCGCACTTCAAATCGATGTAAAATGAATCACCCAGCTTCTTGGATTTCTTGATTTTGGAATCGAAAGAAATCATTATATCTTACTAGCGTTCCCAGTCGCGCTTCGCTGCGACAGTTCGTTGGGCGGCAGATTCTTCTCCGCGAGAGTTGAACTTCTGCGCCAAAGTCGAGGACTCAGTGCCCCGAACTTTCCTTTCGTGGATTAAGCAGAACCTAAGTTTCATTGCAATTACCCGGAGTCCACGATATTTCAATATCAGAAATCGGCGTCCAATATCACGAGTTTCAAAAGTGTCTCGAATCCCTCCCTCGGAGCTGCTTGATGACTCAAATGAACACGATTGACCACTTGGCATCCCTTTGGTCACCGTTCTCACTTGTCCATCTTCCCTATCTGAACACTTGAATGTGCGCCGTAATCAAACTCGGGATCGTAATCTAACGCAGCGCATTTCAACCCCGTATACGATAGTCGTCTTCGCCTCTCTGTCCGAACTCTGTCAACCATGAGTCGTGTCCTTCTCTGCTCCTCAGTTTCATTCGCCGAAACCCTTCTACGGCGGGCTCGCTCAGATCCAGACGATGCTGCCGTTGCTCTTCCGTTTCTTCCTGCCGGGCTCGAGCATGCCATCTTCGATCATAGTCCGCTCTTGCTGCTCGTCTTTTCCGCGCCTCCTGTTGCACCCCCTCGGACTCTCGCGAACTTTGCTGCTCCACGCTCTGGGGCTCCGAAGAGATCTTCTCAGATCGCGGGCTAACAGCGCCTTCTTCCCGCTCCTCGAACCGTCTCTCTAGGATATCTACGAACGTCAGTCCGCGACGGATTCCCTGCTGCGCCGGCGATCTCTGTTCCGTAGACCCTCCATTGTTTCCTGACCCTTGGTTCCTCTCCCCCTCCACTCGTGTGGTCCTTCTCCTCTTTGCGGAGGGAGTCCACCTGCCTATCGCTGATCATTTCCGAACCATTCTAGACTTTGGGCAACTCAATAAAACGCCAGAACGAACTGGCTTCTTATCGATCTCACAGAGTCTTCCCGGCAGCGGTTATTAATCGCGATTAAATAATCGCAGTAATCGCAAATTTCCGCGATTATTAACCGCAAAATAATCGCAAGGTTTTGCGATTAATAATCGCGATTATTTAAGCTCCAAAATCGAAGATAAAACCTGAAAAATCAGTTGTTCAGGGAAGGCATGCAGAGAAGGCTAGGTGTGCTGATCCGGTGACAAAAGCGCATTGATTCAGCGGGCTGTTGTCGACCAGCGAGAGCGGAGCCGCTGTCCGACGCGTGGAGCGAGCCACGAGCCAACTGAGTTTGCAGGACCAGTTTGTAGGAACGGTCCAGAATTCGTTCGAGCCGATGATAGATTATTATTCGCGCGTTCTCACGACTTCAGTCTTCTTTTTCTCCCGCTTGAAATACCTCCCCCATATATTGCGATTATTTGCGATTTTTATTCGCGATTATCATCTTGCGATTATCGATTAATCGATAATCGCGATTTTCGATATTTGCGATTATTTGCCATGCCAGCTTCTCAGCTACACCATAACGATAACGAAGTGCCACAAAACTGGACGATTTTCGGTGTAAAATCTCCGAAAACGCGTCCGTTAGGTGCATTTGGTATGCAATACCCTTCCTCGCAACCATATCCACCCCTCCCACAACTTTCACCTTCAACGGATCCCTAGTGTTCAAGATCATCGAGTCGGAAACGCCGGTGTCGACAAACGGACTTTCGTTTTTATAGGTGTAGATGATGGCGCATCTTCTCAGAAAGGTGCCCAATCGATTCAAAACGCGTCGTGTTCGTCAGATTAGATCTCATGGGGAAAGTCTCATTCCTTGTAGACGATTTGAATCTGTGATTGAAGCGGTATCGAGCACCGTATACAGAGGCTCGAAGACCGGAAACGAGATTCGGCATTCGAATGATGACTTGATTCCAAGGATTCTAGATGAAATCATCAGGGGCCCGAGTCTGGCACCCACCATGACCGGAGAACCCAGCCGTCGGAAAGGTCGGGAACTACTGCAGTAGCTCTTCCCGGGGCTAGCGATTCCAGTCCGGACACTGTTATTCGATCGAGTTTTTTTCTTAGCAAAATGTTAACGTGCCGACTCATATTTGGATCATGGAACAGGTATCGGTGCAGGGACACCAACTTCCATGCAGGGAGCTAAACTTTCCCTTTGCGCCCTGAATCGTTGCAAACTGAAGTAGAAGAAGGAAGTGAGTGAACGCAATTGCGGCGGAGAACGGACGTCAAGTTGAGGCCGACACCGGGCGACGTCTCCGCGTAAAACTGTGCCCCTCTTGACTCCCAGCATCAGGTTGAATATCAAGAGGTCAGCTGGCCATTTTGAGCTATTTGACCCTGGATAATCGATGAATATATGTGTATAGGTGCCTCCGAGCCCCTACCATAGGTTATTGATCTTCGAGATCGCGTGGTACGATTGTATCAACTCGGGCTAATCCCCATCATCGTCTTGTCAGAAGTAACGATTGCAGCTCTCTGATTGAAGTTTTTGTCGGGTAAGAATTTGCAGACCGGAATATTTTATGTTCGATCCAGCCGCGTACACCAACCCCATGAAATTGTCTCCTGGGAAAGGAATATAGGATCGACTCCGACGGGAGTGGATACTCTCCTATAATGAGATCGGAGAAGGCTCGACGCAGATTAGGACTCTGGAATACATCTGTTCGCTTTTGCGGTGCTGGAAGTCCGTTCGCTGAGCTCTCTATGGCTCCATTCCGGCTGAGTTGGTGCACATTCTTCATTCATTTGTGTTCAACACTCTCTGCCAACCTCTTGGTTCCGAACTCCTACCAGAAGACAACCGAGCGAGTGAAGAAGTCGCCAGGATATGCGAAGCAATTTGCTCCCAATACTCGTCAGAAAGAAGAGTGACTTTCGTCTTCGTGCTCCACGTGACCCCTGACCATCGACATTTATTCACCTTCGTCTGGAAACTACCTCACGCTCATGTCTACCTGGCAACGCAACATTTCCCACTCAAACCCAACGATCGGGAGATCGTTATCTCTTGGGAACACGTTGTAACTTCCTACACTCACTATAGTGCATATTGGGGCTTTCAAGGAGACTGTGGATTACGTGACTGTAGCAAGGCCGAAAGAAATATCGAGCTTTTTCACTTGGAGAGACGAGCCCTCATCCAGATTCGAGAGTTTAAAGCAAAGAGACTCGACGAGCCCGATCAGAAGAAAATTCTGAAAGCTCCCTCTGACCAATTGCATCTGAAGAACTATTTTATGCGCTATTGGTGCACGTTCGTCGTCGCCAGGAAAGAAAACACCGATGTTTTGCTAAAAAGCTTCCTTGTTGTGGCGCACTATTCCTGACTATAATGAAAACACTGTAGGTTTTGATGATTGCCGGACAGTGGCACACGAGAGCTGCCTGACAGCTCGGAGACGGAGCTACCGAGCTCCGAGAGTGGCTGGTTTCTTCCGACTGGGATCGGAGAAGCGGGGGTGAAGCCTGCGGGGCAGGATTCACGAACTTTAATGAATTCAAAGAATTGCGAGCGTGCACACCCGATTCACTGACAACTTGAATGTTGATTTTTCTGACTGACTAACTGTCTGCTCTCGCTGACTGTTTTGTTGCTGTTGGGAATCGAACGTGCACGAACGCGCTGTCTGGCGGCTGCCTGACAGCTGAGCGAGATCGCTCGCCGGAGAAGCCGGCGGCGATGTAGTGACGTCATCGGTTCTGAACCGAGGACAGATTCGGCTGCCGTCGCGGCTAACTCCCTGAGCTTGTCCGGCTGATTTATTAACGGAAAATGCTCTGCTTGAGCTTCTCTGATTTACCTAACGATTATATGACATAATGAATGCAATGGTTTCCTGGAAGTCACCGACTCTGTCATTCGATCACCCTTGGTGTATGTATGTGTATTGTGTTGGTGATTGTATGATGAAACAAGGCTCTATGCGCTACGGGTATCCCGTACGTCACACTTGTGAAGCGGTCAAAGCGAGTTTTCGGAGGACAGGTGATCAAACTTTTGGCCAAAAGACTCGAGCTTCAAGACATAAGAGAAATCTTCCATCCGCCGCAGATCTCGAACCGAAGCATCAGATTTGCACTTCGGTCCTTCGCGATTTATCCTTTCAAGGGAAAGAATGTGGATCGCGTGTTGGTCACTGCGTGTGCTCACGTGAGTACAATCATCATCATGATTATAATGAAATCAGAGATACGCTCAAGCTTCTCTGGTCATCCATGCTAGGTAAGCACTGCCCAACCAGCGTTCCACCCCGGGCGGCATCGGCACCTCTCCCGGGGCGGCATCTCTGTTGCCGGGAGACTCCGGCATACCGATCCGGACCAGGAGGCCGAGCGTTCTGTTCTTGCGTACCGATGGAGCTCACTCGATTGCGAAATTTCGTTGCCGAATTGTGATTTTCAGATACTAATCGAAGAATCAAATCAATATACATAACTCTAATTGACGTATCTAACCACTGGATGCATATAATTTCCGAGATACTTGCAATCAGAATGGAATGAGAAAAAGTAGCTGATAGTTTATATGACATCCGTTGAATCGCATCTGAGGCGGCTTTTCTATACGCCCCGGACGGCCTTTGGGCACGGCCACCCCCAGCGTCGATGCGGGGATCAGATTAATATAAGACTCATTCTGCAAGAGGAAACCATATTCCAACCTGGATCACTCGCCCACAAGAATCCTAGAAGTTGGGATCAAGATCCTGTCGCTCCTCGGTGGTCCTTGAGATTTCTCATTATAACACCGATGGTCTGCAAGACCGGCACAGTCGTCCATTCCTGCGTGAGATGATCAAGCGAATAATCTGTTGCTTTCTTTGCAGGACCATTACGTCTATGTCTACGGCTACACCTATTTGTCGGCTCGACAAGCGGTCCCCTTGCCATGGCAACCCCAAATAATTTCAAACCTGCCGCAATATATGTACCTGGAAATGCCACTAACGATGGCATCGCTTGTCTCCCTCCCGATGATCCTCTCGATACGACACAACCGATCGTTTCTTCCGAAAAGATCAACTTGGACGAGTTGCTATCATCTTCTGAGTGGCAACAATCTCAATTCCTTGATCGGTCCCTCAAATCAAGGAATCCTCATATTGCTCATCTCTGGGATTGTGTCCCTGCTGATACAGTATCCCATAAATCTGTTGAAAGGAGAGGTAGTGTCGTCAACGTACGAGCAGAGGATTCGACCATCGAACTGTACTGTGCAATCGTGTCGTTACGTAGCTTTCCGTTCGCCGTGGTTCGATCCCAAATTCAAAAGTAAAGATGTCGCAATATGGAAGCTGAAGAAAACAGGATTGCAGGCTGAGGTGACGGAAGCGAACATGAACCGGGAATGTTGGAAAACCTCGCTGTCGACCAATGATATGTTCAATTGGACGAGAAGTGCTTTGCTCCTCCAATATCACACGCTGTGCAACGATCCCGAGCTCATTAAGTTGCACCTCGGTCAATTGAGCCGAATTTTACTTTTCGAAATCGTGGGCGGTTCCCGTGCCACTCAACCGATTTGTTCCGTCGGTGAAAGTAACGGTGGTCATGTTTTCCTCGAGAACCACTTCAAGGCGGCATCGCAGATCCTTGAACATGATCTGTTCAAATATTATCACGTGAAGCTTTCCCTTTACCCCCGAGACCAAAACGAAGAAGATTTTTGGGGAACAAACTCAAGAAGGTATCGGAAGACGCTCCGCTGCTCAAAAATAAGATCAACGTCACTATACGCATGCTCCAGAAACAATATTCTGAATTCAATATGTTTGACGACAAAGTGGAATCTATTGCACTGGGACTCCATCGAATGCAGGAACTTTTCTGCGCATTTTTGAGTCTTCTCCTCATATTTTCCGCTGGCTCAGTCATAAACGCATCTGTCCAGCATGCGACGATTCGACGCCAAAGTATCCCGATCTGATCACGGAGAGCGAAGTACCAATACGTTAGTGGGGAAGATCCCAAGTGGCGCCTCATGCGAGCTCCAAAAAAGTCGGAGGCAGCAGTACGTTTCTGCGCAGAGGAATCAGCACTTTGACTTTCAATCTGTGACATTCTATTTCGGGATCCATTCGCGAAACACCGCTGGAACAATGCGCTCGGAACCGGATCGTATTCTGGAGTTAAGGAACTCTGTCAACGGACGGTTGCCTTCGGTGGAACAACGAATGATGATTGACGGCCGANATCTGTTCAGGGTACTTCGCCTTAGCGTTTTCCAGATGTAAATGAATTCCTTGACAGTGGAGGCTCGGGGAGCAGACTAAGCCGAAATCTAGTCGCGTGCCCCAGAACTCCTTCCTCCGAGCTGTGGGATCCTCCGAGATGCCAAGCGGCCAGAAGAAGCGCAGAAATGTTCTGTCTTCCTTGGCGATTTTGAATTGTAAGAAGGCTTTCATAATATCCGCTGTGATCGCGTAACGGTATTGTCTGAATTTCATGATTGCCTTGATCAAATTGGGAAGAAGTGACGGACCAACATGTAGAGTATCATTCAAGCTGGCCGCATTCGTCGTTCTTGCACTCGCGTCCTTAACTACTCTTGTTTTCAATTTCAGCGACGAATTCGGACATGGCTTGAATATTGCTTGAACGGGCAGGTAGTGCGCTAGTTGGCCTGACCTGCGCGGTTCCGCTTCTTCTGCGAAGCCTTGTTCGATGTAATTCTTGACTTCTTGGTCGACTGCCTTCAGCCTGACTGGATCCTTCGCCAGTTTGTTCAGTAATGAGTGAAGTCTTGAGATTGACAAGTTCATGTTGTCACCCAGATTGCGAATGTTGTCTTTGAAGGGAAGATGAATGACGTACTCGCCCGTGGGTTCTCGGGTTGTAGTCGCTCGAAAATTCGCTCTAAGCGCTCGATTCAGTTCGTCATCTTCTTCTTTTTTCTCTGCTTCATCGTCGAAGCCTGCGTCGTCAGATTGCCAGAGCCATTTGATGTCCTGAAGAGTTTTCATTCTCTTCGAAGATTCTGGATCGTCTGGTGTCTCTTCGATGTCTTCGCACTCGGGGACTGGAATTGGCGCTGCGGGCTGAATCACCTCGAAACCGCAAAAGCCTGACAGAATGTTCGAGCTCTGTGGCGGGTTTTCTGACCCGCCTACGATCCAACCGAACATCGAATTGAATGCGAATAGATTTTCAATGTTCCGTGGATCGGCGAACTCTATCTGAGCCATTTTTTCTGACCCGATGAGGATGTCCACCATTTCCGATTCCTCGCCGTCTGCGTGATCTGCTCTTGGGGTCAGATCTAAATCACCTCTGAGGATCGGAAATTTGGCTCTGGTCAAACATCTGAGCTCTATTGCTTCTAGCTTCAGGACTTTTTCCGGTTTGTGTCGGCTGCGGAGGAGTATGTTATGAACGCCACAGTTGTAAACGTTCGTAACGCGACCTCCTGCTGTTGAAATAGCCATGTCGACATGGCGTTCCGGTCCTGAACCGAGTCTTTTGACTAAGCTGTGAGTTATATGTGAGCTTTGGCTGCCTGGATCAATTAATATTCGACATGTGATCCTCTTGCCGGCCGCCTCGGCCCACACATGAGCAGTCCACAAGTAAGCTGGTTGATTCGGAACTTCTGTCTTCATGTTAAGCAGCGCGACTGATTGCCGCGGTTCGCTCACATCGATGGGAGCCTTGCTGCATATGATGGAATAATGTTTCCCTTTGCAGTATCGGCATGTTTTCCTGAAATTTTCTTTGCAATTTTTCGCTTCGTGATTGAGCTTCAAACATCTGAGACATGCGTTTTTCGCGACGGCTCTCTCCTTGCGCTCCTGCGCGGAGAGTGATGCCTTACATCGGAAAGATGGGTGATCTGCTTCGCAGAGCACGCACTCGTATTTTCTCGGTGGAGTCCGCGGTACATTTCTGCCTGGTACTCCTTGTTGAGAGGCGACGTGTAAATTGTTTGATCTGCTTTTGAATGAAACGTCGTTTTGCCTTGCTTGCAAACCATCCGATCTGGAATTCTGCTTGCTAGATGAAGGACGATTGTAGAATTCATTTCGGTTGTTCTGAGGCGGGGCGTTCGGCCTTCCGCCTCGGGAACCGGGAGTGGACGACGACCTAAATCTGGACCCGCTGTCTAAAGTTAATACTTCTATAGTGCGGGATTCGGATTCGAGTAAAGACATTAACGCTTCGAGCCTGTTTGTGAACGTGTCCTTGTGTCTATCCCTGTAATCTCCCATGAACTTGACTCTTAGATTCCAACTTAATTTTTCGATAATTTTGTTTGCATATGCTGGTGTGAGTGTCGTGTATGATTCCCCTAAGGAAATGAGTGCGAGTATGTGTTGGGTGATCAAATTAACAAAAGTGGGTAACTTATCGTCTTTGATTTCACCTCCAGATGACAGGATACGGTCCATAGCTCGTTGATGGCTGTCCTCGGCTAGACGTTCGTCTCCGAATTGCTTCTCCAGAAGCTGTTTCATCGGGATGTAGTTTTCGGCTCTCAAGTTGATGTGCTTGACACTGTGATATGCTTTCCCTGAGAGGGACTCATGAAGAAGCAGTATTTTTTGAAGGTCTGGAATTTGGCGATCGTGCACGAACACGTTGAATGTGTCCATGAATTTTCTGAATTCCTTCACATCACCGCTGAACTTCGGAAGTTTGAAGTTTTTGGATAGCTTCGGGAGGAAGTTTTCTGAATTTTCTGTTGGTGCCAACGGACTCCATCCGGCAGGCTGACCCGTCGGGGCCTGTTCCGTCGACGATTGAGCTTGATAGGGAAGCAAGCTGGGAATAGGCTCGGGTGCTGATGGTGGAGCTTGCCCCGCATGACTGCCATTCGATGAGTTCTTTGTTATGACGAGTGATGGGGTTGTGCTCAATGGGTTCTCCGGAATTGAATCGGCTATTGTTGGAAGCGTTTGACGAGGGGTCGACGATTTCCATTCTTGGTGGTTGGAAGTCTGCAACTCTATCGAAGTCTTTGAGTTTGGGTGGATTCGGCTCCCGAACGTTGTTTCCGTCATTGTTGATATACGATTGTTGACTAGGTACGTTCTGAGCTCTTTGAGGTAACTGATGCAATTTGCAATTTCTTCCTCAACTGCGATGAAGTCCTCCAATGGAGCCTCGACTCCCAGATCGGGTGCCATGTCGATCATCTCGGTTGTCAAGATTTCCCACTGAGGTGTTATCTTTTCAAGGAGGTCTTTGAGATAGTCGGCGGTTCGAGCGGCATCCCTGGGATCGAGGCTGTCATTGTAAAACGAGTTCGCCTTCATTGCGTGAGATTTCGTTTTAGTTTTGAGGAACTTGAATTTGCCTTCGAGCCTCTTCCATTGCAAAAGCTGGTTGGGTGCCTGAGTGTTGATAGCCGACTCGATCGGGTTGAGCTCGTCGTGGTCGGGTGGAGGAGTTTTGGGAAGAGGCGGAGGAGCCAGTTGATTTGTGGCCTGTACCTCCGTCGCTCCTGAAGTGGACGCTGTTGTCCCCTGAGGACCTGTGTTGATACGTGTGGACTCGCTTTTATCACCGGTATCTTCCGTTTGGATACACGAGGAATCTTCTATGACGATGGCCTCTTGTCCGGCTGTTTCAGGGTCATAGATGCGTGTGTTCAGGATGTCTTCTACCTCGGAGGGATGATCTCCCGAATCGGATTCGTTATTGCTCGAGTTTTGGGACATTTTGCTAATTGTGCTGCGATTTGTCACCTGAAGACGTGGACTGCCTTCTCTTGATCTGCGGCTAGCGAGTTTTGGAGTGATCAGTTCCCGACGACTTGCCAATGGTCCGAGATACACGAGATGGTGTTGTCCTGGAGTTGATGTTGCCTGACACGCGTGAAAGGAGTCCGATGATGAATTAGAAGACGCTCTTGGTCTTGGCACCGTTCTTGGTCACTGTTCTGCGGTACGTCGGGTGACGTTAGGCCTAACCGCACTAACCAGATGGTTGATGTGAAATGAAGTGGACGCACTTGACACTTTCACTTGCCGAAAGGGTTTTCGGGCTTGAGTTCTTGGATTACTTCTGACACCAAAATGTGGCGCACTATTCCTGACTATAATGAAAACACTGTAGGTTTTGATGATTGCCGGACAGTGGCACACGAGAGCTGCCTGACAGCTCGGAGACGGAGCTACCGAGCTCCGAGAGTGGCTGGTTTCTTCCGACTGGGATCGGAGAAGCGGGGGTGAAGCCTGCGGGGCAGGATTCACGAACTTTAATGAATTCAAAGAATTGCGAGCGTGCACACCCGATTCACTGACAACTTGAATGTTGATTTTTCTGACTGACTAACTGTCTGCTCTCGCTGACTGTTTTGTTGCTGTTGGGAATCGAACGTGCACGAACGCGCTGTCTGGCGGCTGCCTGACAGCTGAGCGAGATCGCTCGCCGGAGAAGCCGGCGGCGATGTAGTGACGTCATCGGTTCTGAACCGAGGACAGATTCGGCTGCCGTCGCGGCTAACTCCCTGAGCTTGTCCGGCTGATTTATTAACGGAAAATGCTCTGCTTGAGCTTCTCTGATTTACCTAACGATTATATGACATAATGAATGCAATGGTTTCCTGGAAGTCACCGACTCTGTCATTCGATCACCCTTGGTGTATGTATGTGTATTGTGTTGGTGATTGTATGATGAAACAAGGCTCTATGCGCTACGGGTATCCCGTACGTCACACTTGTGAAGCGGTCAAAGCGAGTTTTCGGAGGACAGGTGATCAAACTTTTGGCCAAAAGACTCGAGCTTCAAGACATAAGAGAAATCTTCCATCCGCCGCAGATCTCGAACCGAAGCATCAGATTTGCACTTCGGTCCTTCGCGATTTATCCTTTCAAGGGAAAGAATGTGGATCGCGTGTTGGTCACTGCGTGTGCTCACGTGAGTACAATCATCATCATGATTATAATGAAATCAGAGATACGCTCAAGCTTCTCTGGTCATCCATGCTAGGTAAGCACTGCCCAACCAGCGTTCCACCCCGGGCGGCATCGGCACCTCTCCCGGGGCGGCATCTCTGTTGCCGGGAGACTCCGGCATACCGATCCGGACCAGGAGGCCGAGCGTTCTGTTCTTGCGTACCGATGGAGCTCACTCGATTGCGAAATTTCGTTGCCGAATTGTGATTTTCAGATACTAATCGAAGAATCAAATCAATATACATAACTCTAATTGACGTATCTAACCACTGGATGCATATAATTTCCGAGATACTTGCAATCAGAATGGAATGAGAAAAAGTAGCTGATAGTTTATATGACATCCGTTGAATCGCATCTGAGGCGGCTTTTCTATACGCCCCGGACGGCCTTTGGGCACGGCCACCCCCAGCGTCGATGCGGGGATCAGATTAATATAAGACTCATTCTGCAAGAGGAAACCATATTCCAACCTGGATCACTCGCCCACAAGAATCCTAGAAGTTGGGATCAAGATCCTGTCGCTCCTCGGTGGTCCTTGAGATTTCTCATTATAACACCGATGGTCTGCAAGACCGGCACAGTCGTCCATTCCTGCGTGAGATGATCAAGCGAATAATCTGTTGCTTTCTTTGCAGGACCATTACGTCTATGTCTACGGCTACACCTATTTGTCGGCTCGACAAGCGGTCCCCTTGCCATGGCAACCCCAAATAATTTCAAACCTGCCGCAATATATGTACCTGGAAATGCCACTAACGATGGCATCGCTTGTCTCCCTCCCGATGATCCTTTCGATACGACACAACCGATCGTTTCTTCCGAAAAGATCAACTTGGACGAGTTGCTATCATCTTCTGAGTGGCAACAATCTCAATTCCTTGATCGGTCCCTCAAATCAAGGAATCCTCATATTGCTCATCTCTGGGATTGTGTCCCTGCTGATACAGTATCCCATAAATCTGTTGAAAGGAGAGGTAGTGTCGTCAACGTACGAGCAGAGGATTCGACCATCGAACTGTACTGTGCAATCGTGTCGTTACGTAGCTTTCCGTTCGCCGTGGTTCGATCCCAAATTCAAAAGTAAAGATGTCGCAATATGGAAGCTGAAGAAAACAGGATTGCAGGCTGAGGTGACGGAAGCGAACATGAACCGGGAATGTTGGAAAACCTCGCTGTCGACCAATGATATGTTCAATTGGACGAGAATTGCTTTGCTCCTCCAATATCACACGCTGTGCAACGATCCCGAGCTCATTAAGTTGCACCTCGGTCAATTGAGCCGAATTTTACTTTTCGAAATCGTGGGCGGTTCCCGTGCCACTCAACCGATTTGTTCCGTCGGTGAAAGTAACGGTGGTCATGTTTTCCTCGAGAACCACTTCAAGGCGGCATCGCAGATCCTTGAACATGATCTGTTCAAATATTATCACGTGAAGCTTTCCCTTTACCCCCGAGACCGAAACGAAGAAGATTTTTGGGGAACAAACTCAAGAAGGTATCGGAAGACGCTCCGCTGCTCAAAAATAAGATCAACGTCACTATACGCATGCTCCAGAAACAATATTCTGAATTCAATATGTTTGACGACAAAGTGGAATCTATTGCACTGGGACTCCATCGAATGCAGGAACTTTTCTGCGCATTTTTGAGTCTTCTCCTCATATTTTCCGCTGGCTCAGTCATAAACGCATCTGTCCAGCATGCGACGATTCGACGCCAAAGTATCCCGATCTGATCACGGAGAGCGAAGTACCAATACGTTAGTGGGGAAGATCCCAAGTGGCGCCTCATGCGAGCTCCAAAAAAGTCGGAGGCAGCAGTACGTTTCTGCGCAGAGGAATCAGCACTTTGACTTTCAATCTGTGACATTCTATTTCGGGATCCATTCGCGAAACACCGCTGGAACAATGCGCTCGGAACCGGATCGTATTCTGGAGTTAAGGAACTCTGTCAACGGACGGTTGCCTTCGGTGGAACAACGAATGATGATTGACGGCCGACACCTGTGGTTGCGTAGCGTTTTGTGCCATGAAACTCGCTGCTGATGATTTTGGTTTCTCCGTCCCTCGCCACGGCTCTCTGCTAGAGGCGCTCGCGACCTGTGTTGCAGAGGTCGGGTACCGGGAGTTTTCTGATACCAGATGGCCTCTGGTATCAAAAGGCTGGCGTCTGGTAGCAGAACTCTCTCTTCTCGTACCAGACATTCGCCTGACAGAGTGGAGACCATGGGAATCACTCTGAAGAAGTCGCTCTAACCAGAGGTACCAGAGGTCTGGTTACAGAAGTTATTCGAAACAACGACCTGCCGCTCGAGAGGGTGGTACCACGAGTCAACATGGCATGTGACTCTCCACTCAGAGCTTTCGGCCATCTTTTCGTCTGATTTCCGAGGCTATCCTCTCTGAAGAAGTCGCGAGTTTCAACCCGCGAGTTGCGTACATAAGAGATGAACCCGAAGTAAAAAGGTCCGATCATGAGCTAACAGAGGTACCTCTTGTATCGACTAGAACAGGGTTTTCTGAAGTGGGCGCCCAAAAGCGATTCCCAGGGGGACCGCGATTTGTCCCGAAGTACATGAAATAGGATGGGTTATGGTGACTTCTAGAAAGACTCGACGCCAACACCACGCGCTACGGGTTATTCGAGCTCGATGTTTTTTGTAGTACGTGGAGAAACTCCCGTACTACTCCCGATCAAGCGCTCGAAACGTAACATGAGAGCAAAAATTCAGAAGAGTTTTGGTGCTCCATGTTCCCAGGTATCCCCGGTTTTCCGAGATTTCAAAATTGCGCTCACGGCAACCACCCCTATCCTCTCGTGCAAAACATGGTTTTATCCTTATCCGAGCGCAACTACCTCTACGTCGGGTTAGCGGATTGGACGCTGCTCGCTTGGGCTACTGCTGACTGTCGCTCAGAGAAAGAGGTTTTTAGATCCCTGATTGATCTTTTTCGAGACTTTCCAGACCTGAATATTTTATCCATCAGAATCAAAACCTTGAGTGTGAATTCGATCCGGCTCTCTACGCCGAAGTCATTATATCGTCCTCTGGGAGTGGATGATTGGATCGATTTTTGAGGGATCGGGAGGAGAGGATTCCGATAATGAAGTCGAGGAGAGCTCGACACAAATAAGGACTCTCGAGAACAGCTTTTCGCTTGTGGGATGAACAACTGCGTTTTGCTATGGCTTCATTCAAGCTGAGTTGGTGCATAGTTTTTCTCTTCGTGTCCAACACTCTCAGCCAAACGCCTGGTTCCGGAATCTCAACGAAAAGTAGCCGAGCGAGTGAAGAAGTCGCGAAGATATGCGAAGCAATTTACTCAGAACAGTCGGGAAAGCAGGGAATCACCGTTGTCTTTGTGCTGTACGCGAATTCTACGACCTATGGACATTTATTTGGCTTTCTCTGGAAGCTACCTCGCGCTCATGTCTATCTGGCAAGTCAACATTTCCCACTCAAACGCAACGACCGGGAGATCGTTATCTCTTGGGAACGCGCTGTGACCTTTGACAAGTCCCTGACTGGATATTGGGGTCTTCATGGGAAATGCGGATTACGGAACTGTAGCAACGCTCAGAAAAGCGTCCAACTTTTCCATTTGGAGAGACGAGCCCTTATTCAGATTCGAGAATGCAGGCTGAACACTCTCGATGAGCCCAACCAAAACAAGATTCTCAAAGCTCTGTACGAGCAAACGATTCTGAAGAATTATATCATGCGCTATCGGCGCACATTCATCGTAGTCAGAAAAGAAGACACTGATGTATTTCTCGGGACCTTTCTCGTCAAGAGGAGCAAGAAAGTTGTCGGTGACCAGGTAGTGCGCCTTTCCGCAAGCAGATTTGAGATGCAAGACGCGACAGAGATTTTCCATCCGCCGCCGATCTCGAACCTCAGCATGCGATCTTCACTCGGCTCCTTCGCCATCTATCCTTTCAAGGGAGGGAAGTCAGATCGCGTTTTGCTCACTGGCTGTTCTCGGGTGAGTACCTTCATCGTGAACTGTGATATCAACTTCCTATTCATCGGTTTTGAATGATAAAGCGAATGATTTCTCGGTTTCTCAACAGGACGATTACATCTATGTCTTTGGGTACACCTATTTGTCGGCTCGACTGGCAGTTCCTTTGCCATGGCATCCCCAAATAATCTCGAATCTGCCACAATATATGGTTCTGGAAATGCCGCTGACGATTGCATCTCTTCTCTCACTTCCGATGTTACTCTCGATACGGCACAGTCGATCTTTTCTTCCAACAAGGTCGACCTGGACGAGTTGCTATCATCTTCTCAGTGGCAACAATCTCAATTCCTTGATCTGTCCCTCAAATCAAGGAGTCCTCATCTTGCTCATCTCCGGTATTGTCTCTCTGCTGATACAGTATCCCGTGAATCTGCTCAAAGGAGAGGTGGCGTCGTCAACGTATGAGCAGAGGATTCGACCATCGAACTGTACTGTGAAATCGTGTCGCTACGTATCTTACCGTTCGCCGTGGTTTGAGCCTAGTAAGAAGAAGGACGATATCACAATTTTGAAGCTGAAAAACGCAGGCTCGCAGGCTGAAGTGATTGAAGAGAACATGAACCGAGAGTGTTTGAATACCTCGCTGTCAACTAGTCATATGACAAGTTGGACGAAATACGCTCTGCTTCTTCAGTACCATACGCTATGCAATGATCCCGAGATCATGAAGCTACAACTCGGTCATTTAAGCACGGTTTTACTTTTCGAAATCGTAGGGGGCTCCCGGGCCACTCAACCGATTTGTTCCGTCGGAGAAAGTAACGGTGGTCAGGTTCTCCTTGAGACTCACTCCAAGGTCACATCATGGATCCTTGAACACGATCTGTTGAAATATCCTCACCTGAAGCTTTCTCTCTATCCCCGCGACAAAAATGAAGAGGATTTCTGGACACACAGACTCAAGGAGGCATCGAGGGACTCTGCTCAGCTGAGGACAAAAATCAACCGCACGATGTTCGTTCTCCAGGAAAAATATTTTAAATTCAATATGTTTGACAACAAAGCTGAATTCACTGCAATGGGACTCCACCAAATGAGCGAAATTTTCGGCGCATTTTTGTGCTTTCTCCTCATATTTTTCGCTGGTTCAGGCATAAACGCATCACTCAAATATGCGGTAACTTACAAATGAAGTTTCCAGATCTGATCTCGAAGAGCGGAGTACGATAGTAAAACACATTGATTTACAGATAGTAAACACATTGATTCACGCGAGCTCGTCAGAAAACTGGGGCTGCGGCTTTGCGCAAAGTATTCAGTGCTTCGAATTTGAATCTGTAACATTTATTTAACATTATCAACATTTATTCGGAAAACATGACTGGAACTGTTAGCTCGGAGTTGAATCGTATCTTCGATGTTAGGAACTTTGTCCGTGGACGGTTTCCTTGCGCGGAACAACGAATGACGACTCACAGCGAACTCGCATGGTGGCGTAGCTTTTTCTGCCAATAAACCTTCTTCTGATGATTGAAATGAATTGATTGCGTTCATTTCGTCAGTCAGTTAACAGTGCAAATATCTACCATAACACCATAAGACCCTATCTTGTTTCTTCCAGAAGCTCGAGAACTGCACGAGGGTTTATTTTAGGCTCAATCATCTATTTCACGGCAGAAGAATTGCCAAGGATGCTTCAGCTTATGTTAGTGAAGCTCGAAGACAGTTTTTTTACGATTTCATTTCGGTCCTTAGTCCAGAACGGTCAAATCCTAGCATTCTGGGGTTTTCGATATTCAAGCGTTGGACGCTTTCTTCAGCCGGACGGAGCTGAATCATCTCAAAAACTTTCGCCCTAATTTCTGTTGTTTTTCCACCTACAGCGCCGGCCATAATGATAGCACAGTGAAATTTTGAATCCTAACCGCAGCTTCTTCGTTCCCTGCCGTTTTGATGAAAAGCTATCTCTATCGCGTAATGATTGCAAGCTCTATTGAGGTCAACTTCCAACTCCCTAGAAGTTCTCGTTCTGGTTTCTCGCGGAGAGTACGAATTCTGGAACTGGCAAAAAGATGGCACATCTATTGCGAAGCTGCGGAATGAGGGCGGGAGAAAGTTGCGGGAGCTTCCTCAATGATGAATTAAGCTGCCGCCGAACTCCAAAACCGCTACCATGAGATTCGGGAGTGACTCAAATAGGTTCCTCTTGAATTTATATCAATCTTACGGAAAACGAGGAGGAGGGCTCACGATTCGCACAATTTTTTCATTCAATTTGAGTCATATTATTTATTCTGATGAAAAAAATTACTGTATTTTGCTCTGCACCTTGTTACGTATGATGATCACCAGATGGCACCCATGAACTTAGGGTTTCTCTGCGAGATGAATCAACGAGAACCCTTCTTGTAGTCCTCAGAATCTGAAATTCTTGGGGATCCCCCCCGAGTGGGTATCTCCTCCTTACTGTGCCCGTCCAGAATATAGTAGTCTTCAACCATTCGTCGCTCGAGGGGAGCTCCTCTTTGGAATCGCTCAGGGGGAGGAACGGCAAACTGTGAGCACAACTTGCTCCGGGATTTCCTATATTCCAAAAAATACTGCTCAGGAAATCCGGGTCTGGCGTAAGAGCGTGGGCGACGTAAGTCGAGGTCGAACTGTAATTTTTCGAAACGTTCTCTCTTGTCTCATGGCGACTTTTGGCTCTTCAGTCATTGGAAACTGGCGCTCCTCTCGGAAGAACGCTCGATATCCCCACGAGATCTCGATTGTGTTCAAGCCAGGAGACATCGACGGCTCCTTGAGCCGGTATGGTTTTTCTAGTACGAAAATCATATATCCATGCTCGTGTGTGCGTGATCATTCGAGCCGAGTCCTTCCTGATGCCCCCACAGCGGCGGTCTTTCGGGCCTTCGATGGCCCGAGCAGAGCGGATGACAGCACGACGAGAAACACTAGAGCAGCGAAAGTACAGACTGCAGGCTTGTCGGACCCGATATGATCAGGCGAATCAGCTGAACAGCGAATAAGAAGACTGGCAGCGAATAGAGAACGCATGAGACAAATGGTCCCTGCGATATCCATGCGACGGAGCTGAGAGGTACCATCGCTGATTCCTACAGTGTTGGAAGATGCCACCAGTAATAGTTTCCCTTGGAGCTGACGGTAGTCACAGAGATGTCGGGAGACGTGGTTACCCAGGTACCGATACACAGCTTTGAGGTCTTCGCTCGGAAAGGACGAGCAGGACACGTTCAAAATTGTGGCGGTCGTAAACGACGTAGAGTCCCTGAGAGGCGTCCGCAGCAGAGACGGAGACACAAAGTCGAAGTCCGTGTAGTTGACAACGATCTCAAAATTGTCACGTTACTTTTGTGGTAGGGGTCCGTTGGAACCCTCGAAGTGTATGGTACTGTCTGTTGAGAACGTCTGAATCTGGGACGCCCCTGGAAACAGTACGGTAACCACTACGCCCCGACGACTCCACCCCAGCCTGTCTCCTGTCCACTTGGTGGTCTTCTGAAGGCCCAAGTGAAGAATTTGCCGAGTTCCTACTGCAACCGTCCTCCTCTTCCTAATAAACCTTTTCCCCTGCATACCATTCCTCCTTCCACTCGCGCCGCGGCGGAGCACAGCAATGAACGCCATTCTAGAGTAAACGGGCAATTGAAGAGTCCAGTTCCAAAATGTCACATCTCCTTTTCTGATTTTGAGATCTCTGCGGAATCTTGTACGTATCGACAGCGCGCATGCTGGGTGCGACAATCGTTCTCCCAAAAAGCTTCCTTCCTGCTTTTACCCGACTCAACTCCCTCGAAATCGAGTCAAGGTTCGGCGATCGGTGTGCAATAGGAACGCCTCATTCTCAGCTCTCAAACAGAAAGAAGTCTTCCAGGATCGCTTCCAATTTAACCAAGTTACGACCCCCGCAAGGTGTGTCAAAAACTGTCCTTTGCTATCGAGAGCCTAAGTTTCAGATTTCCAGCTTCAAAACGGCACATCTCTATCATGTCCATTACCTCGTTCGTATAATTACCGGCCGAATTTCTGATTTCCATGTCTGAAATCGAGAGACCTTCACAAGCCTGCACTGAGGGTGGAATATGGAGGAAATCCGTCGGATAGAATCTTTCCTGCAGTGTTTCGCGGTTCTCTCGAGAACCGGAAAAACGGAGATGTGACGTTTTGGAACTGGGCTCTTCAATTCGAGTCAGCTGGCGAGAGAGCTGAGCCCTGGTCTGAGAACTTTAACTTCGATGATGTTGATAATGAGGGAATCACAGCGGATTTTCTCGATGTTAGCTGGAGGGGGGAGTTATATCCCGACTTGACGGTTAATCAAATGTATCAAAGATGTAAAGACAGTGTGGCCATTCTGATTGATCTTTTCTTTCGTCGAAAAACAACGAGTGAAACGGGAAGAATATCAACGTACATATGGCGTCTGATGGCAAGGATCATATTAGCAGCTGATGAGGATGAGAAGAATGAGATGAAGAAGGAATTGAAACGAGCCCATAGGCAACGACGCCGCTTGCTGGAACAAAGGATCGTGAACTCCCGGGACAGCTCGAGGTCCGATGGATACCTTGCCAAACGAATGCACACAAGAGATAATCTCGCTGTCCTTGACCTTGATGACGGCTCTAAGGTGACTGATGATTTTGAGAAGAGCGAGGTGCTTCGGAGATATTTTCGTTAAACGTATTTCCTGAACCCTGAACAAGCTCCAACATCTGCCATTCAAGTTCCCAGGAACATCAGAAATGTGGAAGACATCGATGTTTCCGAAGCCTCAGTGTTCACTCAGCTGCGGAGTCTGGAAACGAAGAGGAGCACTTCGCCCGAGAGATTGCCGACGATCATCTTCAAGCGAGCGGGCCTTGGCCTAGCGTTGCCGCTGAGTTCGATCTACCGCGAATCTTGGATGACGGGAGAATGCGCGACACCTAAAGGGAGATATGGATTGTGAAGAATAAACGACCCGTTTCCCTCACTGCGGTATCATGCAAGCAACTGGAGAGAATGATTTCTCAATCCGACCTGGCCAATGCTGAGGCACAGAACCTGATCGCTCCAAATCAGTTTGCGTATAGAAATGGACGGATCACTGTCGATTGCCTGTTAACACTCTTCGATGAAATCGCCCCATGGATGAACTCGGGAGTGCAGCTCGATGTTGTCTACGTCGGTTATAAGAGTGCGTTCGAGACGATTCATCATGATCTGCTGGTTCCAACCGTACACTTGAAAGGCAATGGATCTCACAATCAGACTTCCTAAGAGAAAGGACGCCCAGAGTGAAAGTTGACGAAACTTCCCCCAACTTTGAGAGCGTTCTCAGTGGCTGTCCTCAAGGAACAATTGTGGGAAGCCTGCTCTTCCTGCTGTTCATTGACTGCCTGGAACAAATCATCCCAGACGGGATAAGTCACGTGGTATATGCGGATGATGTGAAAATGTATTCACCCATCTACAACGAAGCGAACTGGCAGAGACTTCAAAACGCGATCCATGTTATCGTGGGCTTGTCTAGAAAGATGGGACTCAGCCTGACTTCACACAAATGCGGGGTCCTGCATGTAGGCTTCAGGAATCAGAAACCGTGGGAATGAATAAAGAAAGAATCGGATCAAACTTACTGTCATGAAGGTGGCGAAAGATCTAGGCATGATGTTCTCATCCACCATGAACTTTGCCGAGCAAGCGGCTCATGCCTTCCTTAGCGCTGATTCGCAGTTCGGATACTCATTGTTAAGATGATTGTGTTCGAAAGATGCCACCGCACATGTGTCTGAATCGAATGTCATTCCCAATCTGTTATACGAATGCCAGATCTGGCGCCCATCCAGTGTGTGATATTACGAATTGTGATCTACAATCCTATTAATTCCCAATAAATAATTATTCCTTTGAATTGTTCCTATTAATTATTATTCACAATCAAATTGATTGTAATTTACAATCCTTGCAAATATACAGACGAGATTCTTGCTTAAGGTCGAGCTTCGGTGCGGTCTAGCGAGAGGTTCTCTACGACTTCAAGATGTTGGCGAGCGAATGTCCAATGCCGATCTCTGACTTCTGACGAGTTTTGTGAAAATTGATGAAATGTTTGACATGTTGTTCGACCTTCAGACGACAATAACCCGGAGCGGGTTCATCATCAATTCGAAAGCTATGGCAAAGGCAAAACGGGTCGCCAGCCTCTTTCTTTAGAGAATAGCTAAACTGATGAACTAATCAATTCTGTGATGTCCGACTGGAGTGTAAATTTCCATACCCCCTTTTTAGTACATAGAAAGAGTTCAAATAAATACATGGGGAGACCACGAAGGGGTCCAGCTTCGACAATCTGGGAACTTACATCGGCTATTTCGGCAAGTTTCTTCGTCATCGATTCTTATAAATCCTCTTCAATCGGGATTATGGCATCCGAGAGTGATACCGTCGATTGCGAAATTAATGGAAATCGATGAAAAGCTTTTGTAGATGTCAATCAACTTGTGTTTCTCGCGGTCAAGTCTCCAGGGGGCTTCGAAGGTCGGCATTTCCCGAAATTTTCGAGATCCAGCCCGACCGGCACCTGGCCCAGAAAAGAACTGTCAGGGTCAAAACTCAGGCGAGCCACCGCGTAGAATGGCGTTTCTCGGTATCCCGAGAGAAGGACTTTTCCTCAAGTAGCGGAAGAGCTTCCGCAGTTCTCCCGGCAAGAACTCCGGACCGTGTTTTCCGACACTAAAGATAGTTATCATGTATAGAGCGACTCGGTACAAAGGAAAACAAGGCTCCGATCTCAATGTCAATTCTTCGAAATTGCTGTGCCAAACAAACCTCAGACGTGAATATCAGAAACGGATTGCAGGAGAAGGCCGCTCCACAATTCGGATCCGAACTTCAAGCGTGGGGAGCTCGTCTGGAGCGCCGCGCGCTACCAGGAGTCATTTTGACGGGGATTTGCAATCTTCCGTACTCCTTCTCTTTTGATCATGAAGATCTCGACATCCACATTTAAGAGGCGATTTTTCATGCGCAGGAAAGCTTTGCTCTTGACCAAAGCAGTGATAGCTGCGAGCAGAGCGCCCAAGAATGCGCAAAAGATTAGCTTCATCTGCTTGAGTCCCAGCGCAACAAAGTCCGCTTTGTCATCAAGCATGTTGAACTCTGAGTATTTTCTGCGAAGATTTCTTTCAATGGCCTCAATTTTGCTTGCGAGTGCCGGAGCGTCTCTCGACTGCTTCTTGCTGGAGATTCCCCAGAATTCTCTTTCATCGTTGTCTCGGGGGTAGAGAGTAAGCTTCACGTGGGGATATTTCAACAGATCATGTTCAAGGATTCGAGATGTGATCTGAAGGTGTTTCTCTGTCAAAACATGGCCACCGTTACTTTCACCCACAGAGCAGATAGGTTGAGTGGCAGTTGAGGAATTCAAAATCTCGAAAGTTAATCCGCGTCTCAAGTGACCGAGCTGCAACTTCATGAGTTCGGGGTCGTTGCATAGAGTATGATATTGAAGGAGCAGAGTACGTCTTGTCCAACTGAGCATACGACTAGTTGACTGCGAGTAGTTCAAACACTCTCGGTTCATGTTAGCCTCAATGACCTCACCCTGTGATCCCGCATTTTTCAGCCTCAATATTGCGATATGTTGACCTTTCTGGGGTGTTTCGAACCACGGCCGACGGTAAGCTGTGTAGTGACATGAATGCACAGTACAGTTAGATGGGCTGATTCTCTGCTCGTACGTTGACGACGCCACCTCTCCTTTGAGCAGATTCACGGGATACTGTATCAGCAGAGAGACAATCCCGGAGATGAGCAAGATAAGGAGTCCTTGATTTGAGGGACAGATCAAGGAATTGAGATTGTTGCCACTGAGAAGATGATAGCAACTCGTCCAAGTCGAGCTTGTCGGGAGAAACGATCGGCTGTGCCATATCGACAGAATCATTGGAAGGGCGACAAGGGATGCTATGGTCAACGGCATTTCCAAGTGCATATATTGCGGTAGATTTGAGATTATTCGGGGGTGCCATGGCAAAGGAACTGCCAGTCGAACCGACATATAAGTGTAGCCGTAGACAAGGATGTATTCGTTCTGCGAATAAATCAACGGGTCATACGATTGATCATATAGCTACACCGATTGCAGAAAACAAAATGTTCCTCTCGATTCATTCAAGAGAAAAAAAAACTCACCTGAGAACATGCACTGATCAAAATACGATTTGCATTTCCTCCATCGAAATAAATAGAGAAGAAGTCTAGGAAAATTCTACCGCTGCGGTTCGAATGCGTCGGATGGAAAATCCCTCTCACGTCTTGCATCACAAATCTTTTCGGAACGAGTCGCACCACCGTTCCGCCGAAGACTTGCTCCATCCTCTTGACGAGGAAGCTCCCTAGAAATACATCAGTGTCTGCTTTTCTGACTACGACGAATGTGCACCGATAACGCATGACATAATTCTTCAGATTCGTTTGCTCGTACAGAGCTTTGAGAATCTTGTTTTGGTTGGACTCGTCGAGATTGTTCAGCCTGCATTCTCGAATCTGAATGATGGCTCGTCTCTCCATGTGAAAAAGTTCGATGTTTTTTTGAGCGTCGCTACAGTTCCGTAATCCGCATTTCATATGAAGACCCCAATATCCAGTCACGGAATTGTCAGGATTCGCAGCGCGTTCCCAAGAGATAACGATCTCCCGATCGTTGCGTTTGAGCGGGAAATGTTGCCTTGCCAGATAGACATGAGCGCGAGGTAGTTTCCAGAGAAAGCCAAATAAATGTCCATAGTTAGAATTCGCGTGGAGCACGAAGACAAAGGTGATTTCTTGCTTTTCCGACTGTTCGGAGCAGATGGCTTTGCATATCTTGGCGACTTCTTCACTCGCTCGGCTAGCTTTCGGTGAGAGTCCAGAACCAGGCGTTTGACTGAGACTGTTCGACATGAAGAGAAATAATATGCACCAACTCAGCTTGAGAGAAGCCATAGCAAGACGCAGCTCTTCATCGCACAAACAAACAGTGGTTCTCGAGAGTCGTTATTTTTGTGTCTAGATTTCTCCGAACTCATTATCGAAAGGTTCCAGATTCCTCCAAAATCGATCCAATCATTCCATCCCAGAGGACGAAACAATAACGTCGGCGTGTACGGCCGGATCGAATTTTTGCTCAGAGTTCTGAGTTTGATGCATGAAATATTTTGGTCTGAAAACCCTCGCGGGACAAAAACATTATTAAGAGAGCTGCGATCGTTACTTCTCAGACGACAATTGGCGCTAGATCAAGCAAACAACGTCGAAAAGTACGTGAGTTAAAAGATGCCATACTATGCATACAGGTCCCCCGCGACGAGAAATCGCTAGCTCGACGCAGAAGTAAATAGGTGAGCTCGAGAAAGGATGGGAATATGTTTCGTCAATTACTCGGAGAGAGGATGTACCCAACCGTTCCCAGTTCCGCGACCCCCGTTATGTTCAGACCCGCTAGCGAAAAACCGCGGGTGAAACTGCAATCACCTAGCCGCACATCGTACTCCTTCTCATCAACACCCATGTTACAGTATTTATTCGCATAGCTGTGTCTGCTCTAAAACTCTGGCTTACAGCCAATAAGTGAGCACTCTAAGTAAGGGGCTCTGAAAAATAAGCGGGCATGCCCTCTTACCTCAGGGACCCATGTTGAAGACGTATTCTACTTGCTGGGCACCTTTTCTCATAAGATTTAGATGAACTCTTGGTAAATGTTACTCCTGACTCTCTGCCTCCTGTCTTTTTTTCTAGGGCCGCTGTCGGACTCTGTGGGCCGTTTCTTCGTATCTTTGGATGTAGTCTTAGTTAGTCCTTCTGACTTCGCTTTTCTTGGCTTCAACAAGATGGTGCATATATAGATTCATAAAGAAATGTTAACGCTGAGAAATTCGTTTTTTCGTTACGTATGAAAATCGGCACGGACTTTTTGACTGACCCAATACTACGAACATGGTGACCCGCCGCTGTTACGATCTTGACGCTCCTGCTCTGGGAGCTAATTGTGTTCATATCAAAAATGATTTCCATCCATGGATTTCATCATAGTTTGTGTACGCTCACTCATTTTGATCAGCCGTCAGATGACCACCGATGTTCAAGATGCAATGATCTCTGCTCAACTTATCATGCGATGGACTGCCACTTTGCTCATCCCTCGGTGCTCAGCTACTTAATTCGGAGTGAATAAACGTTTTGAATTGAACTTTGATGTCAAAGATGAGGATGATTGGCTGCAAATGAAAGTCTCAGAAATCTTGGACTGAAATTATAGTGGATGGTGAGGTACTCGTATTTCAAACCACGGAATCGAGTCTATTTGAGGTTTGACAATGAGTGGCGATCCTAAGCTCATATCCCTGAACTTGGGGGAACACCGGTTTCCCTCTGCGGGAAGAGAATCGGCCTCGCTGAAAACTGGAAGCCGTCCGGTTGATGTCCAGACAAAGGCTGTTAGATTGAGTTACATTCCCGAAAGTGAGAGGGGTTTCTTCGTAGGATTCTCCCGGAACTCCGGAAGAAACCCGATGCAGCCAATCGTGAGTTCACGCAATACATACATCAGCTCAAACAGACGCGGGAAGAGAATGACCGACGTATCTATGCTTCTAATTGTGCTTTTTGCAGAACATAGAGCCGATAAGGATCATTTGATCGAACTGCAAAAGAGTTTGATCGTGAGGGTTTATTGGATTCCGTGAACGGAGCATGAGCCGTTAAGCATTTCGTGAAAGTACAGGTTGCGTAACGGTACGGACCATACTCCGTGCTTCAGGAGACAGCGTTGAATTCGTGGTCCAGATGCGACGCTGCCATAGTTCCAAGGTTCTACCTGATCGAGATCTTGTCGACTGATGAAAGCTGCTGGGATCCGGATTCTCGAAGACTAATCTAGCGGTCAATTCAGTTAGTTCTTTCCCTCCGAAGAATCGACAGCGGAACGGAGTCCGCCAGATCGAACGAAATTGATCCTGAATGTTTTCAAGAGTGATCCGAGATTATTATGTACATAGCTGTTAAGGTGGAGAAGTCCGAAATGAGGCTGGCAATTGCAGTTTCCCCCGAGTTTTTTCGCTCGCGAGTCTGAGCACTACGGGTATTTTGGGAGCCAGGTACTGTTGGGTACATCCTCTCTCCGGGGAATCGACGGAACATATTTCCATCCTTGTTCTAGCTTAGCTATGTACTTCTACGTCGAGCTAGCGGTTTCTCTCGCGCGTCGTTGCATAGTGTGGCATCTGTTGTAGTTTATCGCCATTCCAGTGCATCTGACGACTGTGAGTCGCTCATCGCGCTGCTTCTCACATCAACGTTTCGATATCTTGAACCACGTACATTCCGACGCTGTTCGCTCTGTCTAGCGCCAATTGTCGTCTGAGAAGTAACGATCGCAGCTCTCATAATCATGTTTTTGTCCCGCGAGGGTTTTCAGACCAAAATATTTCATGCATCAAACTCAGAACTCTGAGCGTAAATTCGATCCGGCCGCGCACGCCGCCATCATTTTATCGTCCTCTGGGATGGGATGATTGGATCGATTCTTGAGGGATCGGGTACCTTTTGATAATGAGGTCGGAGAAATCTAGACATGAAAATAAGGACTCTCGAAAACCGCTGTTTGTTCCTGCGATGAAGAGCTGCGTCTTGCTATGGCTTCATTCAAGCTGACAATGAGTTGGTGCATATTTTATCTCTTCATGTCGAACAGTCTCAGCCAAACGCCTAGTTCTGGACTCTCACCAGAAAATAGCCGCGCGAGTGAAGAAGTCGTGAAGATATGCAAAGCCATTTGCTCCGAACAGTCAGCAAAGCGAGAAATCACCTTCGTGTTTGTGCTGTACGCGACTCCTGACTATCGACATTCGTTCAACTTTCTCTGGAAACTACCCCACGCTCATGTGTATCTGGCAAGAGAACATTTTCCACTCAAACGCAACGATCGGGAGATCGTTATCTCTTTGGAACGCGCTGTGACCTCTGACAAGTCCCTGACTGGATATTGGGGTCTTCGAGGGAGATGCGGATTAAGGAACTGTAGCGACGCCCAAAAAACATCGAACTGTTTCACATGGAGAGACGAGTCCTCATCCAGATTCGAGAATGCAGGCTGGACGATCTTGACGAGTCCAACCAAAAAAGATTCTCAAAGCTCTGTCCGACCAACTAAATCTGAAGAACTATCTCGTGCGCTATCGGGGCACGTTCATCGTCGCCAGAAAAAAAGATACTGATGTTTTTCTCGGGAGCTTCCTCGTCAAGAGGTCGAAGCGAGTCACCGGCGGGCAGGTGGTGCGACTCGTCGCGAAAAGATTTGTGATAGAAGACGCGAGAGAGATTTTCCATTCGATGCGAATCGCGAACCGCAGCGGCAGAATTTCCCTCGATTCCTTCTCTATTTTTTTCTCCGATGGAGGAAGTACGAACCGCATTTTGGTCTCTGCGTGTTCTCAGGTGAGCTTTTTCTTCCCGAAATATAATGAGAGGACCATTTTGTCTTCTTCGATCGGTGTCGCTATATGATCAAGCGAATGATTCCTTGATTTCTTCGCAGAGTGAATACATCTTTGTCTACGGCTATACTTATATGTCGGTCCGACTGGCAGTTCCTTTGCCATGGCACCCCCAAATAATCTCGAATCTGCCACAATATATGTTCCTGGAAATGCCGCTGACGATTGTATCGCTTCTCTCAATTCCGTTGATACTCTCGATACGGCACAGCCGATCGTTTCTACCAACGAAGTCGACTTGGACGAGTTGCTATCATCTTCTCAGTGGAAACAACGTCGATTCCTTGATCTGTCCCTCAAATCAAGGAATCCTCATCTTGCTCATCTCCGGGATTGTCTCTCTGCTGATACAGTATCCCGTGAATCTGCTCAAAGGAGAGGTGGCGTCGTCGACGTACGAGCAGAGGATCAGCCCATCAAACTGTAGAGTGCGTTCATGCCTTTACACAGCTTACCGTCGGCCGTGGTTCGAAACACCCCAGAAAGCACAAGATATCGCAATATTGAGGCTCAAAAACGCGGGATCAGATGGTGAGGTCATTGAGGCTAACATGAACCGAGAGTGTTTGGACTACTCGCAGTCAACTAGTCATATGCTAAATTGGACAAGACATGCTCTGCTCCTCCAATATCATACTCTATGCAACTACCCCGAACTCATGAAGTTGCAGCTCAATCACTTGAGGCGAGGATTAACTTTCGAGATTTTGAATTCCTCAACTGCCACTCAACCTATCTGCTCTGTAGGTGAAAGTAACGGTGGCCACCTTCTGCTAGAGAAACACCTTCAGATCACATCTCGAATGCTTGAACATGATCTGTTGAAATATCCCCACGTTAAGCTTACTCTCTACCCCCGAGACAACGATGAAAGAGAATTCTGGGGTATTCCAGGTAAGATGCTGTCGAAGGAAGCTCCTGCACTCAAAAAAAGAATTGAGGCCATGGAAGAAACTCTTTGCAAAAAATACTCAAAGTTCAAGATGTTTGATGACAGAGCGAACTTTGTTGCGCTGGGATTCAAGCAAATGGAGATAATATTCTGCGCATTCTTGGGCGCTCTTCTCGCAGCTATCTCTGCTCTGGTCATAAGCAAAGCTTCCCTGTGTCTTAAAAAATACCTCCTAAGTTTGAATTTCCGAATCTCCATAATCAAAGGAAAAGAAGCACGAGAGTAGTTCCTGATAGCGCGCGGTGCCTCTCACATTTGACGATGAATCGCGGTTTCGTGGAGAATCAGCAATTCGGTCCGAATCGCGGAACGGTCTTTCTCCGCAATCCTTTCGAAGATTGCCGTCGCATTTTGGGGGAATCGAAGCTCGTCGCGCCGTTGAGATGAATGTTGCAGCACGAATCGCCTGGTTTCCAGGCCTGCGGTTTGCTTTGAGCAGCAGGTTTGAAGAATGCACATTGAGATCGAGGCCTTCTCTTTCATTGCACTGAGTCGCTATATTATATATGTAAACTATCTCAGCATCGGAAGTCACGACCCGAGAGACATGCGGGAATTTTCCCGCTCCGCGGGCAAGAGCCCTTATCCCGAGAAACGACGAGACGACCTGAAACGACGAAACGCCATTCCATAATTCACTGTAACCTGCCTGAGTTTCGACTCTGACACTCCTGCTCTAGGCCAGGGGTGTAACTGGGCCAGGTTTCGGCCGTGCCGGAGCTCGAAAACTCGAGAATACACCGTGGAGACTTCACCGCGAGAAACTCAAGTTGATCGATAGTATCACTCTCGGAAAACAGATTCCCGATTGAAGAGGGTTTTTATGGATTCATGACGATGGAAATGCCGCCCTTCGGAAACGCCGCCGGGGCGGAGCGAAGCTAACAAGTGCCGTTGATGCCGACGCCAAGATTTCATCAGTACGACAAATATTTTCATTCTTAACGAAAGTCTTTGGACTTTTTTACCTTCCAGCGCTTCATGGAGCACAGGTTGCCGATCTCTCGTTACAACGAAATTGCTCTCAACGAGGCCATTTCGTTGTTGCTCACCTCAGAACGACTCCCCGTTGTGGCAACCTCGACGACGAAAAGGGCAACGAATGTTGTCACCGTCGTCGGAGTTCCGCAGCTTTTCGAGAGTTGGTCGAAACAACGGAATTCCATCATGAACAAGGAAAATATTTAAAAATAACCGACGCAGATTCCCATATTGTCGAAGCTGGACCTTTTCGTGCCCCACTCCCCATGTATGCCTCCCATATTCATTTCTTGCGTTTTCGAATGACCGGATATATCACTTGAAACATGATCGAAAACCATGAGTCTATTGGTCTATTGAGACCAGTCAGTTATTGGAGATGATTTCCCATTCTTTTCGATTTTGGGCGAATCCAAACAAAGATTTATCCGCTATGACTCGTGGACTCGATGAAGGCACTGCGTTCTTGACCCGCACTGACAGAGCTTACTTTCAGAAACCTAGACAGAATTGCAAGTCATAGACAACCGATAAATTGAGCAAAAATATCCAAATGAATATCCTACTCAAATATCGGACTTCTGAGCTGGACGAACATTGGTTTACGTTCCAGGCAGCGTTAACAAACAGCTGAGACGTTTCAACGAGCGTGCAAACTCGAGCAGCCCCAGGGTGCTCCATAGATCCATGTATTGCTGGTTTTGAGACCACTTAGACTGGTGAGACGGGTTGCAAGATGTCTATAACAACTCGTTTAGATGAAGCGCCTGCACGGCCAAAGCTACTGAATCACGTTTCTTCTGAAGCAACAACAGGTGTGTATTGTAAATTATAGACCAAGTTGGATGCAGTGACAAAGTTTCCCGTCGCGAATTGACCGCTTCTGACGGAGGAGTTCGATTTGGTATGAAGGATCGCGCCCGCGAAAGGGTATCCTCAGAAAATGACAGTTTGAGAAATGACTCGACTTGACGTATTTACGCGAATTCCCGTTCACTCTGAATTCGTTATGCTCTGATTAGTTGTTGAGTTGACAAAGTTCAATTCATGCTCAATGCAGAACCCTTTCCTCGCATTGTCTCCAAGCTGCTACGATATGTCAAAGCTCTGAGCAGCGTTCCGAACCATCTACATTTGGAATCAATCAAAGTCATTTATTTATACCAAAATATGGTGTGTTTGTAGGTTCGTATTATCACAGTTTACAAGCACAATGTGTTTTCATAATTGCGACTGTAGAGTCTTTGACCAGGCCATCTACATTTGGTAGAATTTTTCCTCGTGAAGGATTGGAGACGAGGATGTCACCTATGTGGAATGGATAGGGAACCAATCAGATGCACTCGAAGAGTCGGAGGATCACACTGGGAGATCGACAGCGGAAACGATTTCGAAGCAGAACGAAAGGAGAGGAACAGCTAAAAGAGTTCAGGATAACGAGACTCGAAAACGATTCTGCAATAGCGGACCTATGCGCACTGACTGCTGCAGATTTTTTTCTATCATGGCTTTCCCGAATTTCTCCTTTCTGAATCGAATCTCGGTCATTCCACTCTACTCATTCTCGGTGCCACTCGAACAACAACTTTCGAGTCAGCTGGAACGTGATCAAGTTCATTCAGGGCACGATCCGTGTCTACGGTGGCTCATCCCAAGAAATGCCCAAAATGAAAATCTTACGCGGACTCACAATGATGTTCCAAAATTTATTACAGTCTTATTGTATTAATAGAATCAAAAAACTCAATGTCATATACTTTGTATGGGAGTCGAAATATCAATCACTCATAAAGATGTCAATTCACCGTTGACTTTGAGTCCTTCCTTGGGTCTCCAATGTCTTTGTTGCATTCATTAGACGTCGTAAAATGGGACAAAACGTGCGCATGGTATAAAATAGACGTGATTTGAATTCGCTTGAAATCTGCTACGATTTCCTGTGAGAGCGTTCAAGCATTCCATTGTCCAAGGCTCTTCGGAATCAACCCAAGTACAGTAGAACAGGTCACCGTCGGGAGCCATGCGGAAACGGCACAACATCTCACCATCATCCGGTGGGAACCGTCGTTCGATGATTTCGTTTTTGAAGTCGACGATATCGTTACTCTCTAAACAATAAATGAAGATGTGTGAACCGTAGACACCGACGAGGAAATGGCCTTCGCCTCTCAAAACTTTGCATCGAGCGAGGCCCTCGTTTGCCGTGGCTCTGACGATCAAGCCGTTCTGCGATTCCACCACAAAGGCTATCTCTGATTCGTCCCTGCGCTGGATAATGAGAGTGAAGATTTCGTGAGGACATAACGCGACTCGTTTCAAGCGTCTGGAGCCGTCTTCGTTTTCCACGATCTCGAAAAGTTCATGATCGGTATATGTGTAGATTTTGTCACGGAATATTGTGCAGCCGATACCGACACCGTAAGTGAACGTGATGTCGTGCTGCCTCTGGCCGGTGGTTACGTCGAAGGCGACAACTTTAGCGCGGTCTTCAATTGCCCACAGAGAATTCCCGTAAATGATCATGCGTTCTAAGCTGAGACGATTGAAGCTCAGATTGTTTGTAATGTTTCGGCCAGTGGAGACACAGCGCAGTTTTTGTACCATTTCGAACGAGTTCGGCTGTATCGGAATATCCATCAAAGCGCATATATGCCTAAACCCAGCCATTTTGTGAGGGTCCTCTGAAATCCGAATGGAAATGGTGAGGGATGATCCATAACAGGTGAAGCTCTTAGAACTGGTATCCAAAACTCATTGAAGAACGGAACTCGAGAGCTCTGAGTTTAGCTGTTCAGCATCGGTTTAGCAATTGGCTCCTCCAGAGCCGAACCGGGATTCGGTGCACGACTGACTGAATCGCCTCTTGTGACAAAATTCAAAAGCACCGTTCACGTTCGTTTCCATCAGGATGGTCTCGTGAATGAAGAATAAAACTCACTTTTCGACGATCTTTGATTTTCTATGAAGGACTGAACAGATCCGCTCTAGTCGCACGACAAACGCAAACTGACTGAAACGCGCAGCGACTCAGACACGTCGATCGCATGCATGGTTCGTACACGGGTCAACATGTTCCATGCTTACGCGCGAAAACGTCCAGTTAGAATGCCGGACTGCTGTCGAAAACATGCGAGTAATCCTCAGTTCGAACTACGATCAGCCAAGTGCAAAGCGTTCCTTAGGATTGATCTCTGGTGGAATCCCAATCAGGATGCTAAGAAGCAGGATGCATGAATTCTATTTTTTTTGACACTGGATGTCTATGCATGATGTATCGTCATCGATTTTCAAGGAAGAGTCACATCGGCGGCACTGCGTTATACGTTTTCATGCTCGTCATCTCCTCAGCAGGATGTTCGTTCAGTGAATTCGCTTGGAACGGACTCTAAAACAGCTCACCATTTCGCTTTATCGAAGGTTTGAGGAGTTCATGAAAAGCTGGGGACGAGAGGAAGGGTTGGGCACCTGATTTTTCAACTTACCCGTCCGGGAAATCGTCGTGTTTTCGAATCCCATGGCAGCATTCGAATCACAGGTTGCTCTTGGGAAGTTGAGAAGGAGATGATTCCGAAAACGAATGAATAGCACGTGATCCAGAGTTCCCAAGAAGAGTTGCCGAAGATCGTATGATTCTCGACAGATTGCTGGCTTGCGTTCCTCATCGGAGAGCTATCAAACGACAGATGAATCCATCAATTCTCAGTTCCTCCTCAGTTAATTCTCAGGACTCTTTCAATTGAGGCTTCGTTGCAACGTGTTAGGGTCGCTCACCCAAACTTACGTGGTTCAGGTGTCGATAGAACTCTCCTGAGGATCCGAACTCAAACTCGCCCACAGACAACATCATGGCCTCCGCACTAATGCTCAACAACAATGCGTTGACAACTAGGAATATTTCCTCCCGTCGTGAGCTGACGGAAGCGCTTCCAATGTTTCGCGTGAGCGAGGACACGCGAACACTTTTTGAGCGGGCCGAACTGGTATCGATCAACATTGGAATCGAATGCTCCCACCTCTTTCGATTCAGCAGGAACTTCTCTTGGGTCGAGAGTTGATCCCCACGATCTCCAGAATTGACCGAGCAAAACTTTTCCGGTCACTACGTTATCAAAGACTTGTAAAGCTACGGTCCGTAACAACGAAAGATTCGGTTGACAACGATTCAAAAAACATGACTCCCGAATTTCGATTATTTGTCTGAAATTTCGTTGCCGTTTCGTTGAGAATAGATCATCCGATAGATCCCTTCCCCGCGATTTGTGCCCCCCAAATGTGTCGCTCTTTCATTGGAACCGCTGCTCTCTAGTACCAATTCATTGGAGACATTACGAGATGAATCTGTTCGCAAAGAACTGCAGGAATCAGAACACCATTACGTAAATGCTGGGTAGGGATGCCACCTCAAGCCTTGTTACTTTATTTACTTTTCCCAGTCCACGCTTGGTTGATCGGGTCCTTCGTGTACAGTGGTTAATAAATAAGTTAGTGTTGCTGTTATCATAACATACGTCGCTCTCATCATGGAAAGCTTCGATTCCACTAGTTTCATTCAGTTCGGCGCAGAGGTGGCTTCAGGGGCGATAACTTCGTCGACCTTGGTGGCGTCGGTCTTGACGTCTTCAGAAGATGTTGACTCTTCCTCGACCTTGGCGGCTTTGGTGGTCTGAGCTTCAGAAGAGGAATCTTTCTTCTTCTCGCTTTTGGTAGCATCGTCGCTCTCCGAGGTCTGGTCAGAAGTCGCGGTCCCGGTGGACTGATCATCAACGGGAGCAGCAGAGGTGTCGACCCCAACCGGAGCATCCGAAGTCTTGGTTTCGGCTGGCGCAGCTGTGGTATCCTCTTGTTCCGACGCAGCGGAAGTCTGGCTCACCGGAGCGGCGGAAGTTTTGTCTTCGACGGGGGCAGCCGACGTCACGGCTTCAGTGGCAGCTCTGACGGTGTTCGTTTCTTCAACCGGCGCAGAGGTTTCTGGTCGCTGAGTTTGAGGCTCATCCGTCACTGTTTCCTGGGTGGTGGGAGCCGCGGTGGAGGGCTCCTGGGTGGTAGGAGCGGCTGTTGAGGGCTCCTGAGTGGTCGGAGCGGCTGTTGAAGGCTCCTGGGTGGTGGGAGCGGCGGTCGAGGGCTCCTGAGTAGTGGGAGCGGCGGTCGAGGGCTCCTGGGTGGTGGGAGCGGCGGTTGAGGGCTCTTGGGTGGTCGGAGCGGCCGTCGATGGTTCCTCAGTAGTAGGGGCAGCCGTCGTTGTGTCGTACGCGGGATCACAGCCAGCCAACCACGGGCTCATGCATTTCTGAATTTGAATTTTTCATGTTTATGAGCTTGTTCTCGACAAGAGGATGTCCTCGAACTCCAGTAAAGTTTCACACTCGACCGTCACGACTTACCTCTTCAGTGGGACTGAAATGCTCTCCTTTCTTGCATTGGAATTTAGCCGAGAAGAAAAAGCTGCATTTTGAGTACTTGGTGCAGTCATTGGGGTCAGGGACTTTCTGTGAGTTGAGTGTGAGGTCAGGAGGGCAGTCCGGACTGCCGGGTCCAAACCCGAAAGGCTTAGCCTGAGCGCCAATCAACAACACAGCAAGTGCAAAGAAGAACTTCATGTTTGAAGCGTTTGTCGTTCGTTCGGATAGCTCGAGCTGAAACGGAGAGAGCTCAGCGTCAAATTCAGTATAATTAACAATAAGCTTCAACGAAGCAGGGCACTGGCACGGGCCAATCACTCCAATCACTGATCACGAGCGGAGGTGAAGTAACATCATGATAGGAAGCCTCCGCGGGGGGATTCGCGAGGATGCCACTGCTCACCTTAGAACTAAAAGCAGAGAATGCTGAGCTTTGACAGGGTCACAGACATTTTATAGTTTCGAAGCATCATTGTAAAATAGAATCTTATCGCAGGCGTCATTTCGTGACGCATCTCCTCTTGTCCAAGAATGAATCTATTTTTTTCTGTCTCGAGACAAGGAAAAATCCGCTTAGAAACACGCTCACTGCCACACATCCTGATGACAACAGATTCCTTCGCATTGACATCATTGCATTATCTCGGAAAAACATGAATGAGATGTTCTGCTCTCTTTTTGGATATGTTCCTGAGCCTCATTGTTGTTCGTATTTGATATGCAACAATTCTTCGAAGGCGACCGAACTCAGCGAGTCCACGCTAGACTTTCTTCAGAAGGTCTTGGAAGATGGTAAAAAGTACTGAGCGATTGTTGACTCCGAGGAACAGGCACAATTCAAAGTTCGTGTCCAGTAATTCAAGGGGAAGAGCTTGGAAAGATTCCACTTGATAACAAAAGTTCTCCAATATATTGCTGTGACGATGACGTGGGTTTAAGGATGGCGGTTCGGAACCGTTAGGCGATCGGCAATGTATGAAATTAAACTACAGGGAATAGGAACTCATCGAAGCAAAGACTGTCGGTGAAAAAAATTCGGCGGTATGAGCCCAAAGAGGAGCCTCGGGCGTGAGATGAGAACACAGACTGAGCTCCCTCTTGCCCTGAAGAGAATCATGTCTGGGGAAAGATGACGCAAATCAAGACACTCATATCCTCGAACAACGCGATGCGATGATTATCCTCCCCAGAGCAGTTGATTTTCGTCTGCTTCAGTCGTCTACAGCCGGATGCCTTTGGAAAGGTACCCCAACGAATACAGATTGTGGCTGCAAATAGGTGGGTTTGCATGGCTGTTAGTCGGTGCAAGCTTTCAGAACAAGAAAACCTTCATATTTTCACCTAAGTAAAGTTGGAGTGTCGTTTTGTTTCGCCATTGGGGAGCTCCGCAGGACCACAGAGAAAGCAAATGGATGCTCTCATGGGACGATGTACAAATCAACCCCTCTCCAATCCAAACCCTTTGCTGAACAGAATCGGTTAGCAAGACAGTTCCGCGGGAATCCATAGTTCTTAGTCTCGAAATTGCGGTGGTCGTTAACTAGCGCGCATCCGATCTAGAGCGCAGAGCTCATTAGAGCGCATCTGACGAGCGCCCATTTGATTGAAGCGCATCTGATTCGCGCGCGTATAATTGGAGCGCATGTGATTCGCGCGCGTATGATCGGAGCGCATCTGATGAGAGCGCACCGTCGAATATTCTCTCTGTGATATTGTGCATTACTTCAAATTGTGACGCTCCGAGCGTCGGGAAAGATCAATTCTACAATAATCTTAGAACTGCGCCTTTTTAACGTTCTATGTCCCCGGTTGATGCCGGCTTCGCGCTACCGACGCAGCCATCTCGAAAGAAGTTAATGAGAGCCGACTGTCCAGAAAATAAATCAGTGCTGTCAATGAATCGTGAATCTGAATCCGCTGTTTTCTTCGTTGTACTCATGGGTATAGAGCGTTCCCCAGTTAAGAAAGCGAAAGGTAGATCATTTCCCGTCTGAAATTTAACACGCACAATAAACCCTGAATTTTGTTTTCCCGCAAGCTTCCGAGGGAACGTTCCAGACCTAAACTCTCACTCAATCTTGTGTCGACTGTCGAATTGCCGAAAAAAAATTACTATAATGTGAAGAAATTCACACTGAGCTATGATGGTGTAATTCATTTGCATGGTCATTCGATCTCGGAGGTTACTGCGCTCTTGTTAGGTCGGCGCTCCAATCATACGCGCGCCAATCAGATACGCTTCAATCATGTGCGCGCTAATCGAATGCGCTCCAATCATGTGCGCGCTAATCAGATGCGCTTCAATCAGGCGTGCGCTCTATTTCGAATGCGCTCTACTTATATAGCACCCGAAATTGCTGACCGTTTTCCAAGGCAAAAAAAAACACATCCTTCCCGGGAATCTAGGATCTCGTATATAACCTGTCCGGGCAACTTGTCCGGACGCTAAATCATTGAACATCACTAAACAAATCTCTTGAGCAAAGGCCAACTCCAGGACCCATGGTCGACTGAATCTTCGTAGAGTTTGGATAATGGCGATTTCAGACCTTAAAAGCGGAATGTTGCTGCAGGATCCCATCGATGCCTCCCCATTCCCTACGCGTTACGTAGGTTTCAAACCTTTCGATATTGCCGGGTACCAGTCGGCATGGCTCTGTGGTAAGCAGCTCGATATTTACCGGACGGACAGTGATACCGTTGTCGGGAGGCCGTAACTTAAATTCACGGCAGACTCGTATCAGCTGACGTACGGTTCCGGCACAAGACTCCGAAAGAGTTGGCCCAAATGCGTATTCATAACTACAATCTAATCAGTTGATTGTGTTCCGACTCGTTCCAACGCGCAGATTGCTTGCAACTGTTCCGTATTGAGGGCTGTATCCTTCGTTTGTCCACATCGTTTGATTTCACACAAACAGGTTCTCGAGCCTGTCTTCCGTCAATGTTATTAGGTGATTCTTGTTGACAACTTTCTCCAATGAACAACTGAGTGAGCTGAAAAGATGAACGAGGAAAGGATTGTTCTCTCGGTCGAGTTCGGTGCAGCGAGAAACGACTTCGGAAATCGAACGAATCTCGAGCAGTCCTCGAAAAGCCGTCCTGGTGCATTGAAAAATCTTGACTTTCTCTGCATGCGATCTTGGAAATACTCCGTCTCCTCCAAGAGTCTCTATAAGTTCTATCTCTGGAAATCATACGAGAACTCCTCAAGGCGACTTCCACCTTGATGCGAATCATCGGGATTAGGGAAAGGCTTCAGGAGAAAGTAGACTTGAAGAATCTCCGAGTTGGAGACCGTCCGAGCCTCTAAAGATGGATCGTAGAATGAAGGAGTTGAGAACATTCCTCCATTTCACCTTGCGGAGAAAATGAGACACAAAGAGTTGAAATAAATCGATGCCCGATGCAAAGACAGAACACATTTGGGTTTGAGTCAAGATATGTTTGAACTTTATTTATATTAGATCGTTGTAGCAGCTGTTTTCACATAGACGTCCGCTCAAGCTCGACTTTAGTAGGTGTGAGTTTCGGTTTCCTCTTCCTCTGAAGGCGTTTTGGTTGGATTCGGCTGCATTACAGCCGGACCGAACTGCTTGGAGAAGGTTAAGACCTTGTTCTCGGGCTGTTGGAAAACTAACTTGGGCAAGTTGAGATTGATGGGTTGTTGATACCACTGAACGGAAGGAATCGGGAAACTCGGGATCCGGAGTGAGGCTTGGTAATTTGGATAAACCACGGGCATCGGCTGAAGTTGCTGGATCGGTTGGATAGTTTGCATCGGAATGGCGGTCGGCACACCACCATAGACGTTCTGAACCGAAACCGAATTGACGTTTGAGGATTGCTGAGGATCTTGCAAGAGGCTCGCCGCCCTGAAGCCAGCTGCAGCGCCCACCAATGGACCGGAAACGAGCAGCTTCTGCTTCAGAAGTTCAGCGCCGGTCATTGACGCTCCGAGCATGCCGATTCCTGCCTTGATTGCGAGAGCTTTTGGGAGAAGGATGAGTTTCCCTCCGATGAGCACTGGAACCGCTGCTGCAGCTCCGGCGAAAGCGCCCAACGGTCCCAAGGGCGGGAAGATGAAGGCGTCTGACACGGTGGCTGAGATGACCAACGCAAAAACGATCGGTCTGAAGGCTGCCATTATTCTTGAGGATCCTCTTATTCGGATCCAGATTTTGGATCGAATGAACATAAATCAACATGCTCATATTTTATAGAAGCTGCTCTACGATAACGGAGAGAGTTCAGGAACGGAGATGAGAGATTTCTTTGCTGCTACTTTGGGTGAATGAATCCATCTCGAACAACAATTCTGCGGCGCGGACGAGTGTTCACCTCAGTCAACGAGCAATCGTTCGGAACGAGATCAGGTGGGACTGGGGCTCATCAGGTCCTCTGGTCAGTTTCAATTTTCGGCGGGGGTTTTGCGCTTGCGGCGGGAAATACCGAGACTAGTGTCTAGTTTGAAAGCATCGTTCTAGTATGGAACACGGCATCTCCCGAATTCGCGTCTCTCAAACAATCTTCCGTGTCTCGATGCAGCTTGTTGGGGCAATGGTTTGCGATTGAGGCTGGAGATCCACCTCGGAATTCAAACTCAGCTAAGTTTGTTTAGAGTCAGAGTCGCTTTGATGGATTCATGATAAAATGCAGATGACTCTCATTCCCGTTGTTTCTCGGGGACGATTCTGAACCGTGATTTGATGGCAGTATAATTTTCGACTCATCGAATAATGTGTTTAAATGCAGTGTATCATGGCCTCATAACAATAGAGGCCATAAACTACCGTTTGCGACCGATGAGTATCAACCCTGGATATCCTGCTGATATTCTGATTTGTTTTTCCTTAATCGAGAGAAAAGCCCGGGGCTGAAGTGCTCGTGCGATGTACAGCTACGCCAAGACCTTCGATCTGTACACTGATTATTCGATCGAAATCCGTTATTCCCGGGAGTCATCGCAATCCTCAAGCAGAATTGACGATTGAAAAATGGGCAACATTGACATCGTGTTTTTCGTGAGCTTTATTCAGATGCAACTCCCGTTGCAGCGATTCAGCGACCACTGGTGAACAATGTTTTAGTCGAACACGTCAGCATCGATCTCGATTGATGGAAGCTCTGAATCGTGCATAAAAGCACACGGATTTATTTGGAGTTTGTAATTTGTTCCAGTGGCGTCGCTTCGCGAGTGAGTCAACAGCGAGGAAATCAGGATTTCAGATCTCCGCTGGGGCAGCAGGGGTATTCTGTTCTGCGGCGGACGTCTTGACTTCAGCGACAGTTTCCATGGTTGTCTTTTCAGCGATTGGAGCAGGGGTGGTCGGTCCGGCAGTTGTGGTGTCGTACGCAGGATCGCAACCCGCAGTCCATGGGCTCATGCATTTCTGGAGGATGGTATTTTCACATGTTAATCACACGACCTCACAAAGTGTTCTACCGACTCAGCGAACCTCAATGAATACGAACCAATTCGGTGGGACTGAAGTGGTCGCCTATCTTGCAACTGAATTTGGCCGAAAAGAATGCGCTGCACTTCGAGTACTTCGTGCAGTCGTTAGGATCAGGAACCAATTGCTGACCCATAGTCGCATCAGGGGGGCAGTCCGGACTGCCAGGTCCGAAGCTGAAGGCGTTGACCTGAGCACCGAGGCTCAGAAGAGCGATCGCGATGAGCACTTTCATGATAACCTGACTCGTATTTCGGAAGTGCGGTGATATCTGAAAGCAAACATGAACTCCGTTGATTCGTTTCCAAGCAGTGAATACATTTCTGATAACACCGATTCTCCTCTTCTGATGTGATGTCTCACCTCAGAACTGTGAGCTAAGTATGGCGTCCTTGCGAGGCTCGCGACACGTTAAATAGGCTTCAAAGTCGCCGATTGTAAAAAGACATCTTATCGCAGACGTCAATCGAAATCGTATCACTATATCAGTCCACCTAATTGGTTTCGCTTCCCGAGATTGTGTAAACTAGAAGATTCGGCATTAAGATCGCCTGATAACGTCGTCTTTAATGCAAGGAAGGAGACGGAAATCGCTGCGCATTGGCCTTCGAAAGCACTAATTGCGCAGAATGGGAATGACAAGGAAGGTCCACTGACGAGGCAATATGTTCTCGAATCGGAGACATTTCCTCTGGAAGAAACGCGGCAAAAAGGTGAAATTGATTTCCATCTGAAACAACTGGATTATTATCAGAGATTTTCGTCGGGTTCGATCCGAAAACTTGTCCGCAAGAAGAGGAATAATTTCCTTGAATTCGACAACTCACGATGTCTATGCAGCCGAGATTCCGTCAAACAGTGGCTTGGTTTGCTAAATCGTGATTCGTCAAAACCATTGACCACACAGAGGGCTTTGCATCGATGATCAGTCTTGAGAACCAAAACTTGAAACTCGTAAGAGCACATGCTTTCCGTCAAACTCTTTAATAGAATTATGCCTAGGTTTTAGTGAAACCGGAAAGCAAGAATCAGCGTGTTCGAAGACATAAAAACTTTTATTGTCGTTCAATAGATTAGCACAAACATATAAGTATTTCGACAATGATTTACATAATTTAGTAGGGGCGGTCAACTACTTCTTCTTTCGGAGGCTCGGGAGCGGCATAGGCTGGGGCGGCGTGCTTAGTGATCGTGATAGTTTTACTTTGGGGCTCCGTGAACACTACTCTGGGCACATTGACAGTCTTGGTTTCCCATTGAAGCTGTGGCAACGGTATGGCGGGAACTTTGAAGGTTGTTTGGTAGTTCGAGGGTGCAGCGGGTACGGTGGGAATAGACGGGAGTCTCGGCAAGTTGTGGACGAACTTCTCTATGGCTAGAGTTTTGGCTTCGGCAATTCTCTGAGGTGCTTCCATGAGATTCGAGACCGCTTTGTAGCCGGCTACTGCGCCGGCTAGGGATGCAGGGATGACAACTTTTTCCTTGAGATACCTGGCACCAGCTACTTTCAGGCCGAGCATTCCGATCCCGGCTTTGAGGGCGATGGCTTTCGGTATGAGGACGATTTTTGCCCCAACGATGACGGGGATAACGGCGAGAGGTCCAAGGATAAGGGCGTCTGACAGTACTGCGGAAACTGCCAGAACTAAGAACAAACTCCTGAAGGCTGCCATTTTCTCCAAAAGATTTTGATACTCGAACTTGAAGTGTGCTCGACTCAAGAAGAATCCTAGCCTTTTATAGTTCTGAGAGAGCCTACTTGCGAGTGCGAAGTTGAAAAATAGAGGCGGGGTTTGAAGTCTGATACCTTTGACGTCTTCTTCAGCTCAGAGAGGACCCAAAAGAGCGGTCGAGACCTTTGGGGGTCGCTTGATTATCGCCACCGGGCTCGGCTATAACGGTGCTAATGGTTGATGCACTCGATTTTGGGAAGTTCCCTCGGGGATCACAGTCATCTTTTCGAGGGGACTCAAGGGACTCCAGGGTTCACAGACAGCAATCCGTTCGTTTTTAGCGTAGCCTCCGAAACAGCCCGAGTTGAGGAATTAGTTTGCGAGTTGAAATATTGTTGTCTCTATTTTATATCCGACCAGTTTTCTTATTTTCAAAAGATGATTCACCTTTGCGGTGGCACTTCAGAATGATAAATTGTTCAGCGGCGACCGAGTGAATCCGGTTCTTCTATTCACCACCAGTTCCCTTGATTCAAGGTCCATGTCTCTGTACTGTGACTCATCCGGGCCCGGGATGAAGAAAACACGAGCATTGCGGGTTTCTTTGACGGGTTCACGCGGAAACCTTCATCGGCGGGTTTCAGAGACTTTGGTTGGGAAACCAGGACACGACTAGCCGCTGCATCTCGGGAATTCCAGAGTTTAGACTGCCTCGAGAATGTTGGTCTAATCACCGCTCCCGTCTTCAGCCGGGACGCAAACGAAGCAGACGGTATCGTGATGACAACTCCTCCGAGAACGGGTTCAAGAAAACCTCATCCGAAAGCGTTACTCGAATTCGCTGCGCGGATGTTGTTTGCGGAAAAAATGCGCGAATTTATTATGGTACATATCGAAGCATATGGCATTAGTCGAACCGAAATGCCGAAATGGGTGACAGAATATCGAATTGAGGACGTTTGCTCTGAAGCAATGAACGTGATGGAAATAGCGGTCTGGCGGTCTCGTGAAGAGATTTCAGATCAGTGTTTCTTAACCTTCTTGGGATTGGAGGAGACAACTCGCGGCCCCGAAGACCGTAATAGTTCTGGTTACAACCAACATTGATCGGTATCCATGAACTTCAATCGATTGGAGTGCAAAGATATATTTTCAGGGCTTCGATATTTGTGGGGATTGTATGTCAGTTTCTCGAGGACCTTATCGAGGTGCCCCTCGTCTCCCTCCGATGCCAAACTAGAACTCATTCGGGGATTGATTGTACCGGCATGGATTGAGGATTGGATTCCCTCCGCACAACGCAGTTTTCGGTGTTTTCGAATCGAAAACTTTGTAACATCTCTGTGCATCGAATCCGCTCTGCAATTCACAAACCAAGCATCCTACATTATGCACGGCGGACTCGATTGATTTGTAATACTCGTTGCTCGTCGCCGTATCGCTCAGTCTGTCCTAGGAAATCAACAAGAGAAATTTCTCCCCTAAGCCATGCACGAGGCACCTCATTATTTTCGCAGCATACTCTATCGAATGCTTTCGATGGGTTGTGATCGATCTGCGAAAATGTCTGTGTGGAGGAAAACACCCCGATTCTTCCATACTAAATGTCATCCAAAAATAAATAATTGAACAGTAGCTCGGATCAGCATGAAGAACCTCAAGAGATGTCTTGCCCGACGCACTTTATGCTGAATAATGACAGAGTAAGCCATGGAATCAGACACTTTTTGAGTTCATTCCAAGTCATGATCGAGTTTAATGTAATCCGAAGAAGTGAACATCCCAGAATTCCCATCGTTACTTTTTTCATTATATTATATATATAAGGAGGACTCTCGTTTCTCCTTCGAGAAATGAGAGCAAGTGAACCACTGTATCTATCCACAGAGTTTGCCAAAATCACAATAGCCATTCGTGCTTCCCTAGAAAACCATCACAAAACCGTAATGGAGGAGTTAAGAGCAGTGGCCCGCAACCTGTTCCGTCCGGCGCCCCCCTCTTGACTTCATAGAATCCGCCCCCCCCCCCTCATCTTCTTATAAAAACAGAACTTTAGCCTCATTCTTCTCTGATGTTACGTACAATCGTTTTATTATTATGTAACTCGTTCTCCCTGATATCCTCAATGAGATACTTGCCGCTGCTTCCCGCTTATCACGGAATCTATTCTAGGCTCGAACTTGGTTACCGCGAAAGTGCGATGAAAAAACGCACTGTAATCACGTAGTCCGACACAGACACTGAGAGCCTGATGATTTTGCTAGGCTCGAGGATTTGACCTGATGATGACCTCGATGATTTTGCTAGACTTATCGCGGGCTCAAGTTTATGAATCCTGAGATATATAAACGGCGGAAACATGTTTTATTGTATGAAATAGATTTCTCATGTAGGAGATAGAATACCGTAAAACTTCTAATTGCAGGGCATGCTTTTTTTTCCGGGCATGCTCTTATTAACGGGCACCCCCGGAAGGATCGAAATATTTTCCGGGCATGCTCTTTTTGCCGGGCACTCTCAACGCCGCTCCAGAAGAATGTGACTAGTCAGAAGAATACGATGGAGATGAGTCAGTTGTACATATAACAGAGGAAGATTAAGTTGAATCTCAATAAATACTCGGTCGGTTTAGCTGATTCCCCACCAAATGAAAGAGCAATGTCCGTCCGTCTGTGCGCAGATCTCCGCCTCAGAGCGCCCTTCCTGATGCAACTCCAGTATTGAGTCGGTGTTTCCCTGCTCTGACAATGATCCTCCCACAAAACCCTAGGGCTCCCGAATGTGTGACATAAGAAAAATACGTCTTCCCAGTCCGTTTCCCACGCGCAAAAAGTATCTAAATGACCCGCTAGACGGCTGCACCTGCGACTCTCAACTGGGGTCGAGACCCATGCGAGACAACGAAGGCCATCTCTGGGGGTTTGCATCGACGGCTTCGGATTTCTGCACTCCGGCTTCCCCAGAAAACATCCTGGATACGCATACGGTCGTTGATTCCACCAAGCTCCGGTGGGAAGAGGCGCCAGCTACCGGAGCGGCCGAAGGCCGCGGAGGTGGCTGGTGAGCTAATAATCTTGGAATACGATTTGTCATTTCTCATCATACGAGCCCCAACGGCCGCCGATTCCTCTCGCGATCGAAATATTTGCCGGGCATGCTCTATTTGCCGGGCATGCTCTAATTAGCGGGCACCCCCGGGAGGATTGAAATATTTGCCGGGCATGCCCTGCAATTAGAAGTTTTACGGTATGTATATCCGCATCGAGAAAAAGTATTGATGTGAGTTGTTGGGTGTTGCATCAACTCATCTTCTCTGTCGGGAAGGTTCCCGATTCTGTTTGACNCCGACTGCTTGTGATTCTTGAGCTTGTGTAGAGCTCAAGGCTGAGCTACAAGATGAGGCGTTAACAATGCTCGTTGCCAAGCACGAGAATTCTCGATGCAGATGAGCACTTCGACGTACTGCTCAGCTTCACATTTGATCATTATCATTATTTTTTCAAATCTCGTTCAAGAGATATAATTTCGACACTTCTCAAGCTCCGGACAGAAGAATGTCTGGATACCGAGTTTCTTTGAAAATTGTAAAGGGTGAGGCAAGATATTTTCCCTGTTTACAAACGCTCGGCAAATCTCCGGGTTACTAGATATCGAAGTTCTGTTTGCCTCAAAAGTTGCGTCTTGTCGTGCCATTTCGAGACGAAAAGAGCTCGGATACGCAGAAAAAAACCAGGAAGCTTTTCTTCGAAAAGAACGCAAAAATCAATGCTTGTCTATAGGGACTTGGGCGGATTCTCATTCAGAGTGGAGGATATCAATCAAATGATTCTCAGCGGATTCCGGAGTTCGATCGACGCTTGACTTTGACTTGGAAATGTCCCCCTGTTTAGATGTGAGGACACTACTGGAGCAAGACGATTTGGTAGACTTTCGAGGCTCTCTCAGCAGAGATGAATGTCTATTCAGGTCTAGACGTTGAGATCACCCTGTGTTCAAGCCAGTACAAGAGAAGAAACGCAATACAGTGGAGGAACTCGACATGATCTGGACGCCAGTGCATCGATCCTTTGTCGATGAAAGTTCAGTCGATGTCGCTTAATTGATGATTGATTGTTTCTGGTTGAAGCGTATGACAATGATCCACGACTTCGATATTTCTTTCCTTCCAAATCGACCCGGTCCTTATAATGTCCTCACATCCAAGCAGAGAGACGTTTTTCAAACTCAAAATCAAGCGTCGGGTGAACTCCGGTGTCTGCTGAGGCTCATTTGATTGATATCCCCCAGTATGGATGACAACCCGTTCAAGATCCAATAGACAAGCATCGATTTTTGTGTTTTTCTCGAGAAAAAAAACTCCCAGGATTTTTTTTCGACTCCGAGCTCTTTTCGTCCCAAAATGGCATAATGAGACTCAACTTTTTGCGCCAACCGAACTCCGATATCTCGTAACCGAAAGATTTGCCGAAAGTTTGTAAACAGGGAAAGTATCTTGCCCCACCCTGTATATGAGGAGTTGATTTCCAAACGGAGTTAAGTCCATTTTTCCGATTTCGAGATAATCGACTTCTTCTTCTGGGATGCTCTTAATGTACAGGATCACGATGAAACTTCGGTATGCGATGGGTGACGGAATCGTGAGAATAATGAAAGCTAACTCGCAAATCAATGAGTCCTGTGTAGGCGGCTAGAGCAATGAGGTCTTTTGGACTTAACGCTTTTTGGAAATGAACATTGGAAAATCAGTCGGAATCGACGTTTTTAGGTGTCGTATCACGACTGCTCGCAGTGATGCTTCAAGGAACGCCAAAGCGGGTATGCCGGGCTGTAGAGCCATGGGGGAATTTCGTTATTTCTAACGAATAGAGTACTCTCTTAATAAATCAGTCTTCGAACTCGTGGACAAGAATTCGTTCTTTTCAATGTTGAAATTAACATCTTCATCGCGCTACAGTGAAGTAAGAGAATCGTCTCGGGGGATTTAGAGGTTTTGACTCCTTTCAGAACGAAACTACCGTTGAACTTGACCCGTTTTGGAAATGAATCCCATTTGAAGTCGTTTTTGAGCATGGATAACGGGCAGATAGCTCCGAACCGATGCTTGCATTCGATGCGGAACACGCGTCCGAGTCAATATCGATCAAAAAACGAGAATCGCCGTTTGGAAATCGACTCCTCATATTTATTGCGAACTGAAAATTTCTCCTTGTAAGTTTTTCCACGCTGAATTGTCTCCGCATTTGCGATGAGTCGAGCTGAAATCGAGCGACGCGGGATCCACGGCCGTGCCGATGGACAAGGGGAACTCAGGAGAACTCGAGAACTGAATAAACAATCGCACGGACCGGTTCTCGGAACCGACGGACCGGTGACAGGTTCCGAGTTCCCAATCCACGACATGGGCCGATCCACAATTGAACCCTAGTATTTCATGGGACCCAGTTTGAAAATCACTGAACTGAGGGAACGCTCCCCTTCGCATCTCTAATTTGCCTCCACTTCTCTCGACCAATTTAATAAGGAGTCACATACTTCGACTTGCTCGCAACTGCATCGCAAAAATTCAAAAGTACATGAAGAAATCAGAAAAAACTTTTAATCTTTGAACATATCTAATAGAAATGGAATAGATGACTCCGAAGAGGAAATGCCCATGAAATCTATGGCCGTGAGTTCAGCTCGCCGCCAAAGGCGAACTCGGGATGACCCCATTCCGGCTATCGGACGAAAAACATCACCTTGGGTCCAGCAGTAGTGCTGTCGATGTTTTAGGTGATTTCGTTGTGCTTAGACGGACCGCCAGACAAACATCACCCCGTTTCAAGCGATCATGCTGTTGATGTTTTAGGTGATTTTGCTGTGGTCAGACAGACCGCTAAACAAATATCACCCCGTTTCGAGGAGTCTCGCTGTTGATGTTTTAAGTGATTTCGTTGTGGTTAGAAGGACCGCTAGACAAACTCCATTAGCGAGATGTTTGTTCACTCGTCGCATCTCTCACTGGTGATCGACTGTTCATCAGGCTGAGAAGAGAATGGAAGACGAATTCGGAATCGAGTCCAGAGGGCTGGGTCGCGGATCCGTGGTGTTCCCTGGTGAGTTTTGCGCAGAGCGGCTCTCGTGAAGCGGCGCCTTGAGCTCTGAGTGAGAAGTCCCTCTGGGCATTCTGTTGGAGACTCTCCCTAATGAGGCGAATGTATCATGAATCGTCATTCGTTGCTTGATGATTCCCACCAAACTTGAGCTGTAGAAGTTTCGCAATGATTCCCCTGTCGAGCGTGCGCTGTTCAGAAAACCTTCTTATCAGTAGATTCCGGAAGAAAAAGAGCGAGAGATCATCTGATATAGGGAACGGTGTATAAGACGCCTCTCCCACCCCCTGTTTTCCATGCAAAATCTCAAATTCCATCTCATAGAGAACCACGTTGAAGACTGTCATTAGATGAGACGCACCCACGATTTCGACGCGCGCTCTGCCTACTGTCAGCTATCTGAAGAAAAAACAGATTCCAAACTATTTAACGATGCTGCAGAAAACTGAGGAAATTCAAAGGATTGAAATACCACGATTCCGGAGCGATCAGACTCCTCGTCTCAATTGGTTTCTATGAGCACACAAAAACACAAGCAAACATCGGTGATTTCTGCCACCTCAATGAAGACAATGCCGAATCTTTCTCCGACGTCCTCTGCAGTTCCTTGAAGTCAGAGTCGAATGGGTCGAAGGCAGGCTTCTCCATTGAGATTTCAGTTTGAAACTCGACTTTCCATTTGGTCTACGCGACTCGGAGTCAAGCCGATCGCAGGCACACAGGCCGACCGTGCCAATAGGAGGGCACTCTTCCGACAAGACTGAGGTACCAACTCATCTTCCCTCTTGATTTTTGATGTACATATTTTAGTTTGGCTGGCGGGCTGAAATGGAACGGCAGCTCAGCCGTGACTCAGCTATTCCATTATCGCCACACAGGTTCATACAAATGTAACCTATTTGCATCCTGCGCGGCAGCGTTCAAGCCTCGCTATTCTATCAAAACCATCCCATTCTTTCCCACTCCGTGTTTCCTCTGCTAGATATACTTTCTCGATGCCTTTCGAACTAACCTTAAGTCCCCATACAACGAACCCCCCGGATACCAACCCTGCCTCATAGCGAACCCTTCAGATGACGAATTTTCCGCATAACGAACTCCCCAGATGACTGTTCTACTTTCGTTCGACCTCGGAGCTCTTTCAGTGAGAAGAGTCTTGCTATGTCTCGCTTCTTGCCGCAAAACTCTACCCAAGTCATCATACTCATCCAATTTCGCTCTCAGATTGAGAGCGGATGTAGTCATGGGGAAGTATTTGTTTGTCGAGTCTAGGAGTTCACGATAATGAAGCTTTTATTCATCGTTTATATTATTCCAAGCCAGGAATGGCTCATACATAGAATACTATCGAATACTGATAAACAAGAGTTAGTAGTGAGGGTTGACGATCTCCTCCTGAGGCGGTTCAGGAGCCGCATAGGCCGGGGCGACTTGCTTGGTGACTGTGATCGTTTTTGTTTGAGGTTCAGTGAAAACCAGGTTGGGTACCATCACGGTCTTCGGGTTCCATTGGAGAGCTGGGACGGGAACCGATGGGATCGTGAAACTTTTCTGAATGTGTGACGTGGAGGGCGGCGCGGTAGGGAGAGACGGGAACTTCGGTAAGTTGTGAAGCATCCTTTCCAGCGCGAGAGTTTTCGTTTCGACGAGCTTGTGTGGAGCATCCATTACAGCTGAGGTCGCTTTGTAGCCAGCGACAGCGCCCGCCAGAGAGGCCGGGATGAGAACTTTTTCCCTGAGGTATCTGATACCAGCGAACTTCAGTCCGAGCATTCCGATCCCTGCTTTGAGGGCGAGAATTTTCGGCAGCAGAATCATCTTCCCTCCGATTATCACGGGAATGGTGGCAGCTCCGGCGACAGTGCCAAGAAACAGTGCTTCTGAGGCAACAGCTGAGACGACTAAAATCACGAACACGGATTGGAAAGTGGCCATGCTGGTTCGATGAAGCGGACACTAGAATATAGCACTGCACTCGAATGCACGATGAATTTATGGCCATCGCCAGCTTATATCCAGTCTAAAGCACCCCCCTCACAAGAGAGAGTGGTGGCGACTTCGAGCGGTTAGGACAGCAGGGTTCTCTAAGATGATAATACCCTTACTCTTGGAGGAACCCGAATCCTCGGCTGCTTCTAATGATTTGTGCGTTGATGATGAAGACCTCGAGATGAACCCCACGTAGTAGGGAAGTCATCAGATTTCTCTTCAGTCGCGGACGCATTGCGGCGCAGGTCTTCCCTCCAACTAACTTACTCACGGTTGAAGGAAATCCGAATTGGATCAGGTGCCTCGATGACACGCTCATGCAGACGAGAGCTTCCTTGCGCTAACTGCTTCATGTATGAAGGGGAGGTTTCTCCCAATTCATTGTCACCACATCAAAACTTCAGTGATCTCCTCAACCGAGTCATTCAAAGCGATTTACTGCCAGCGGTCTCCGGTCATGAAATGAAAAACGTGGTTTATTGTAGGAATCGGGTATCTTGTGAATGCGCTTAGATTCGTAGGATCGATTGATTGATTGTTCATTAACCATTCTGACATATATACCGTTCGATGTACATCCGATACCCGACCTCAGGCACAGTAAACTGTTGGTTTTTCCTTGGATTATGGGATTTGCGTGACCTCTCTTTGCTTTTCACGCTCCCATTTCTCGAGTGATCGTTTGGTGTGTTCTACTCTCCTCCTCTCTGAGTCCTCGTGCAGACCGATTCTTTTCTGAACCTCGATATCCTCGTTTGGCCCTCTTTGACATCCCATGATGACGTGTTCTGGCATCTCTATTTCTTCTTTGCATTTTGTACATCCGGAATCTATATTCTCAAACCTCCTCCTGAATTCTCTCGTCCTAAGAAAAACAGCTCGAGCTCCCGCAAGGAGCGTACTACCCTTTGTGTTGTCGTGAACATACTCTTTCGTGCCCCGACTTTCTGTGTACTCTCTGTACCTTCCTGGGTTCGATTTCGGTTGTCCCAATGCCCTCTTACCAGCCTCTCTAAAGCCCACTTACTCCTTCGTCATCGTTGTGACTGAGTAAATGATCGCTGGGACACAGGTTGTTTTCCACTGTATCTTGGTGGTCACAAACCTGTTGAACTTCCGCAACGATTTTGCGTGTAATTGCCGCAATACACTGTCTCATAGTCACGACCCATAGTACCCACACATCTCTATGAATGTAGACTGAAAGACCTAGGAAAAAGTGCCATTCCAATGAATCAATCGACCAATCGTGCTCAAGGGCGGCTGCTCAAGTTGAGCTCGATCAATCGAGCTTTTCATGAGCAAAATATTGGGAGGTCAGTAAGCATGTTTCCCCGGAATCTTCAGGCACGCAGCGGAGCTCCTGTCGCTCAGAATCTCGTGGTCACATATCATTGGCCAGAAGATGCTAGCCGAGGTGATTCGCATTAGGAACGTGCTTTGCGTGAACGCGCACATCAGACGCGAAGTGCTCGTTCACGGCGTCAGATCCGCCATCCAGCCACTTCTTTGCGAACCACGAACGAAAGCAGCACGACCTCGTGTATCATCGCAACAATGCCTGTGACAACTGTGTATGATCTGGAGCGGGAGACGCTGGCCTACGATTATGGAAACTACCGTAGTCGTCGACGAAGCAAGAGCCGCGGTGAGTTCTGTGAGCATACCAACCCTCCGGAAACGATTCAGTCGTTCTGACATCCAGCCACATGACTTGTAGTTTTTCTCATGGACTCCGTCTGCGCTGTTGCAGACAATTTGTCAGGATCTGGCTATGCTCGTGAATCCGGTATGCGCTTCAACTCTAGAACTCGTTCGACATCGAGAGGAAGGTCGTCTTCAAGACGCCGAAGCAATTCGATGGGCTCGTCGTACAACCATCAGCAATGGCAGAGTCCGAAGATCGTCTTGTCGAACTTCACACATAAACTGAGAGGTGTCTACAACAAGAAGGTCATGTCAAATGTCGAATCCTACGTGCGAGACACTGTTCAGAACGCCGTTGAGACGAACAACATCAATTTCCTGATGAGATGCGCATCGCATCGAATGATTCCCTTCGAGTACTGGGTGGTGAGTGAGAGCTTTCAGGATACCCCAAGGTCAAATCGGATGGATTGATTCGATTTCATCCAAACTTCGCTTACGGTCGAGTGCGATTGAGATTTCAGACTCGGATTTCGTTGGTTTGTTGCAGGATGCGACCAAAGTTCGCAAAACTCGTGAGGTTCTCAGGTTCTTGGAACAGTGTGCTTCGCGTTTGATGCTGGAAGACATTCGCATGCACAAAAAGGTGACTGAGACTCTGTCACGTTCCATCGCGAAGAGCAAGGATTTTCTGAGGACGCAACTCTCGGACCGAGACTTCACGAGGCTCGAGAAGCTCGTGAACGCACATTTCCAGGAGATGTTCGATGCTGTCCGTCGGCAGCAGCGAGAGAACTTCGCGAGCCTGCAACAGGTCCGTGTAATTTCGAGAATACGCTCTCAAGATATTTCGTACTAATGTCCAAGGTTGCTGACGATCACGAGTATGGTTTCCGTGTCATGTCGATAGCGTTGGTTGAGTCAGCGTTCGTGTGGTTGGACGAACGATGACGAAATCGTCGTTCCTCCGAGCCCACACAAGAACAACGAAGCCCGATAACCAAATCAAAGGTTCTTTGTATTCACAGCTTTCCCAGAGTGACGGCGACCAAAGGGCTCAGAAACAAGGAAGTCCGAACAAAGGCCAAGGTCGACATGGAAGACGAGGTGGACGGCACGACAGCGAACGGAAAAGTCGAAGCGGTTCCGACACGAGCTCAGTTCCAACCTCTGATTGAGTGAGGTGGCTCATGGGAGAGTCGTTTTGCGCGCAGATTTGATAATTTCTGAGTTGAAGCGACAATAAACCCGTTGATGGAGCTCTTCAAAACAATTTGCTCTGTGTTTATGCTTCTCTACATGATTATTCCGATACCCATGTTAGAGACGAGGCTCGAAGTCGGCGGGGAATCCTCCTAGATGAGAGAAGTCTCGAGTAGCTCTTAGGGTCTATCTTCGTGAGTACGCACGGACGTTTGCTGACAAAGATTGGCTTCTGCTTCTGCGAGACACGGGATCTGGTGTCAAAAACGAAACCCGCCCTAGGGGAGTCGACTGTTGAGGCGCTAGCAGCAGAATGCGTCCACCAAAGTTACAGCTTCCCCTTTTCGCGTGATCCGCAACCCGATAGAGTGGTTTTTCTTCTTTCTATCCTTGTTCCCCTCCATGTGGAGCGATCTTGTTCAGTTAGGGATTAGTTATTATGATTGTATGGAACAATTTCACCTTCAAGCTGTCCCGTTAAATAACGATTCTGCAGTCATGCCCGAAGCCCCAGCCACCAATGACTGCGCGCGCATCCCATACAAGACGAGTGTGTCGGTGTGTCGCTGATCGCGAGAGACGCGCGCATTAAATGTGTTTGATCGCAACGACGATCGCCATTTTGCGATCGAACAGTGGAGGTGGCACTTGCATGTCGTGGCGCCAGCCGGCTAGAGCTCAAGACAAGATGCCAGGTGGAGGCCGAATGCGCGATCTCGAGCGAGACTTGAGAGGGCTGAACATCTGCGGGAGGCCTATGCACCAACAGGATCTTCGCAAGAGCAGGAATGAATCTAGACCAAGTGAGTCAACACGTGCACGCGTAAAATTTGCGGCTCAGTCCCTCCGATACCCAACGGAGAATATATTGGGCTTCGATACCACGACGTTGATGATGACTTCGCGAGGTCCTGATCAACGCTTCGGAATGTTGCGCATTCTCCTGAGGTGACATGGTCGCCCGTTCCCTCGAATACTGCGGTGGTGAGCGTACTCGAGATCTTGAACACACAATGAAGGTCGGTACATTGCAGGTACTTCACTTGGACCGCGTTCGAGATCCAATTCTCGTAGACGCCGCAGTGCTTCGATAAGCTCGAACACTTCGACCAGGTCTCGACGTCGCGAGAGCAGTTCGAGCTATTGGTCACTGAGCGATTTCAGGAACCAAATCCGATTACGCTATGATTGGCAAGTACTTCGCATCGTCAACGATTTTGTCGAAGCCAACGAGATCAGCGCCGAAGTTGTTAACACCGAAAATTATCTTCGGCGTTGCCGTGACTTTGGTCTGATCCCGGAGGTCTATTGGGTGGTGAGTAGAGAGCGCCGGTTGGTGAAGTTTTCAATCAGAGATTCCAGAAGATTCCGCTGCCCTGTGATATAGCTACTCGAACTTAGATGAACTTCGTTTTTGTCTTGTTTTCACAGACCGTTCCCGGCATACGCCACACCAAGGACGTCACTCGACTTCTCGATAAGTGCTCCTTCCAACTGATGTGCAAAGACCTGCAGAACAACCGCATGGATCGCGAAGAGGTAGAGGCTCGCATCGATGGACTGGACAAGCGATTGTCGAAAATTCTGTCTCAGAAAGATTTCCTCAGACTGATCAAGATAACCAAGCAGCACCGAGACGTCCTGTTTGATAAAATCCGCAACATGCAACGCAAAGATTTCAACGACCTTCGCAAGGTATTGCGTGCAAATGTTTCCCATTCCAGATCAGCCTGTTTGTCTCACATCTGGGGTTCAATGTCTCACGAGAACAATCTTGGGATTCCCAACTTGAGGTGGTGATATGAGATTCTCAGAGACAGCTCTACTTCTAGGTGGTCATGAACTATGAGCAACAGCTGAAGAAAAAGAAGCCAGCCCCCAAGAAGCCGAATCGCGCGCAGCCTGAAAAAGATGCAAACGACTCTGGCAAAGAACAGGAAGATGACGGGGAGCGAACCGGCAGAGTTCAGCGCCGTAGAACTACTTCTCTTTCATCTAAAGAGGGTTCGGAGGACGACTGAACCTCGCTCTCTGTAGAGGAGAGGAATTTCCCTTTCAAATAATGTTATATTTGAAAAATCTGTTTCATCCTCAAGTGACGCGTTTTCCTTGACTTGATTTGCCGTCCAGGAATTTTCTCATTAAATTATCACTCAACGGGAAGCAGAAATTCATTTCATTCATCAGTTGCCCGTTCGCTCATGGATTGATTAGTTAATTGGCCAATCGGTCTTTCAGCATCAGTTTCTCTTCCGCGAAATAGAGATGTCTTGAGTCAAGTACTATCTGGCTAGAGGACTGCCATCTACCAGATAATATTCTCCCGTCGTAAACGTGGTTGCTGAATTGCTTTGGACGCCTTTTCCGACTTTCTCTCACGGGTCATTAGATATCTATCAGACGTCATTTGAGACCGAAAACGATGGAAACGGAAGGTATCGTCTGTCTCCCGAGACGATGGTAAACAAGCCCGGTTGCGGAAAGCTTCCGTGGCCAGATGAGCATGAAGCGTTGCCCCACATTCGCAATCAGTATCAGAATTCTCACTTTCGTCGTGGGGATTGAAGTCGCTGATGCGAAGCGTGATTGTCACGATTCATCTCTCTGAGCGATTCTCACGAAACCTGAAAACTTTACAACCCCAGAACCTATATGGCGAGCACGCGCGAGAAGCATCAGAGACGCCAACCAAAGCCAAAGCATCAGAGATTCAATTCCATTATGAGGAACGCGAGAAAGAAATTATTTTTTTCGAGAACTTCGATGCTCGACTCATGCGACCGATGTCGGGAGAATCTACTCCGACAGAAGCAGCGACCACAGATAAATAATCGATAGCAAGCAACTGTATGAAGACATCCACCGGATTTTCGAGACCTAAAGGAACGAAAACGCCTCTGATAATTAATCAGTAACAGTCCAAGGGCGACTACGCGTCGTACAGCGCCGGTTCTTTCCACACTCAACACACGGGAATAAGTAGCAGCATTTTATGAACAATTCACGACGATTCCATTCCTACGATGCTGGAGCGGGATTTGATTCGGTTCTCCGGACCACATTCCGGCGCTACCGTATCCGTTGATGCTCTTGAGGATGAAAGAATGGTGACTGTGGACGAGCCGATGAGCTTCAATAGCGCATATCTCGAATTATGATTCAGTTTCGAGTCTCTAGGATTGATTGAATTTTCTCTAGGGAAACATTTCGCAAGTCTTTAGTGAGAAGCCCCTCTGGAATAGAGACTTGAGAGAATAGAAGAGAAGCCTCCACCCTTTAAAACTTATTCGTCGTGTATATGGAAGTGTTGAGTGTCACATACAGCTCCAAGCTATTGGAACCCCCTCTGAATGAATGGCCTCCCGGCGGCGATATCGGGAAAAATATCAGTTCGGGCTTCTATTCCGAGATTTACGGTATCGAGTATTCGAAGCTTCTCTTCCAGAGAGAAAAATTGATCTTCTGTATTTGGTATCGAGAACATTTATTGACCGATTGAACACAGCCCATTCTTTAATCCAAACCCATTCATCCAAATAACAACTGATCTAAAAAGTAGAAACTATATTGTTTACAGAATCTACATGTCGCGGGCCCAATAACATCCGGCTAGAAGACCGCCATCTACTCGGTAATTTTCTCCCGTCGTAAACGTGGCTGTTGATAAGTGGATGATTGCTTTGGCAACCTCTTCCGACTTCCCCATACGAGCCAATGGATATCTATCGGGTGTCATCCAAAACTGAAAACAATGGTCGGAAAAGAATCCTTAGCGTCTCGCAACGACAATATAGAAATTGGACTGGGAAAACTACTTCAGTGAAGTGCGGAACAGAATTTGGTCTCGGGTACTTCGAGAGTCCACTACGGTCACTAATCGTACAGTGACGTCCAGAAAACCCAATGCCATCGGGGAAGTGGCTTGGATATGAGAATCAAGAGACTCCCATCGAAATTTTTTGAATCTCAGCTCTTCCAACTACGGCTGTGAGTAGTCTGCAAATTTTCACTGGGCTCTTATTGCGAAACCCAAAGAGCTTTGGATTAACGTGGCGAAGACGCTTGTGCAACGATCATTACAACACACTCACCGCTTCGAATGCTATGCGGGAAATCCGGCCGATGTCTGTGTCCATAATAACTCCCGGGCTGGAACATAACGAATCAGCATAAGTTTTATTTCACGCGGAATCTTCAGAACAGCAGAATTTGATTCGAATTCTCGTCCGTGAGTCTCGCCGTGAACACTATTAATTATACGATATCCTACAACTGAAGCCAAATTGGGAATTTTTTCGAAGATCTCAGGAACTCCGAGCTCGACTCGAACGTACTCCAGCGGAGAATCCAATGATAAAAGTCAATATCGAAGGTGCTCGCCCATTTGAAATCGGAAATCACTTATTTTCCATGTGGTCATCTTCAGAATACAAATATGATGTGATGACATCAGGGACTTCTCGACCCCTGACCGATAACCGTTACTACAAGTGGCGATGCCGGAATGAAAGTTTACAGGTTTTTCTGTCGGCGTGATAACAAGATAATCTTATCACGGTCACGTCACTGATTTTATCGTCCGTGGGCTCTCAGCAGAAGCCGTTGAAGAAAGGCTTCCACAATACTAAAATGTCGTGTCGCTCGTGAACTGTTCTCTAGTTTGCGAAAGGCTCTTTTCATTTGACTAGACATTGGCTGAAAAAAAGTACAGAAGCAAGAAAAAGTAAGGAAAGCAGGCGTTTTTGAGGAGCTAATCACTCACTTGACAGAATTGACGCGGATACCCTTCGGACCCAAATCCATAGCTAGAGCTCTGGTCAAAGAATCTAGAGCACCTTTAGCGGTACTATAAGCCAGAACGACGTTTGACTGTAATTCAACGAAGAGAATGGTTCATTGAAACAGAAGGACGTCGTTCGAGTTACGTTTCCTCTTGATCGAGGTGTGCGCTTGTCGTGCATGGTAAACACTTACAGCGGCCTGTCCGACGACGGATGAGACATTTACGATGGAGCCCTGAGACTTGACTAGATGTGGGGTCGCAAGCTTTGCCAGCGTGAATGGAGCTACACAATGGATCTCTAGCATCAGCCTGGAATCGGAGAACAGGGATCAGATTCAATTGAAGGAGGGAAGTTACATATAATCGGGAATGATTCCGAGAAGCTGGGTATTTTCAACACTGCGAGCTTCCATCGATCGTCTATGAAGAGTCAACAACACGAGTCAACATTGTTGGTTGCCTCGACATCAGCATTTCGCAGGCAGCCTGATCCAATGACAGCAGGCGTGCCGATACTTTCATCCCTTCTGGAGGGAGAAACAGTCTTCTGAATTGGAAGCCGATGTGGATCATGTTATGAGAAAGATGGAGCTTTAAGGAGGGTGAACAGCAGGGGTCGTTTCGCGCTCCGTCAATCAAACGTGTCCAAATGACCGAAGACCACAAAGCTCTGATCCGATCTCGACTTGATGAAATTGAATAATGACATCTAGGAACGGAAGTCGGTTTCGAGTGCTCAACTGATTGCACAGCGAGTGGAATTATTCGGAGATCAGACATCACAAAACCGCTAAACTTGCTCACCGGAGATTTTCAGGTGATGCTCGGTCAACACCGCCGTAAGAAGAGCAGCCGGCATTGCTCACGAGACAATCGAGTTTCTCATATTTTGAAATCGTCTCATCAATCAGCCTCTTCTGAATCCCAGGATCCGTTATGTCGCCGACGATTTGAATAGGCTGGAGAGAGAACAGAATCCTCGAGAGATTGATTTTATTCGGAGACGAACTACCAAGGTTCACCCCGAACATGGAAAATCTCAGGATGAATGGATTCGCCCTACCTCGATCATGTTGAGCGCCTTGCATTCGTTCGCAGCTTCCTGCACTTTATCCGCATCCCGACCATGGAGGGTTACTTTGCCTCCTTGACGACAGATTTCCACTGCGGTTGCTCGTCCGATACCCGAACTTGAACCTTGAACATAGCAAGCGAAGTTACACTCGAAGTGAAATAACCACACTGAGAAGACTGAGCTGAGTTCCTCCACAGCATGAGGGGCTCTGAGCGAACGCCCGAAAGTCCAAAGGAACGAACGAACTCAAGAGGAGTTGACACAAAACATCAAACTTCTGAGTTTACCGGTGACGATGTAAACTTTATCTTGAAGGCTCATTCCTACGTCTAAATCGGACACGAAGGGACGCGCGGTTCAAGTGGACCGAACGGGACGTTGGCACAGTCGTTTTCTCGCAATGAAGTGAAGCAATCACCAAGAAACGGTGAAAGGGATCCGAAGACGGTAAGGGTGGAAGAAAAAGTCTTTCACTTCGCTTACATAAAAATTTGCTCACAAGAGCAACGTTATGAGTCGCAGCAAGAGTTTTCCAAGTCTGGCATCCAAATGGGCACCGTTTCGTCATTCTGGGTCTTTATTGATCCCAGTGTTATTACGTATCAGCATCCTCTGCTTTGTAGTCTTCCCAAAAAGTTCAGAATTTTTCGTTCACCGAGTTATTCTTATTCAAAACCCTCGAACCTTGACCGGTTGAGACGCTGATTATTTGCCAAGGTACGTTCGGTGGCGGTCAAAGACTCGCATATTTCTCGGGGGCTTGACATTATGGAACCGATAAAACCGATCAGAAGAAATGTTGGAGGCTCTGAACGAAACGATTGTACGCGCATGTCGCCTGCGGGGAAGCTCGGGTAGGAAGCTTCCTTCTTCTGGGAGGATAGCTCCTCGAGAATCGGACTGTTTCCAAAACCAGCGAGACGATTCCGAGGCTCTGGATTCGTTTGGAATCAGAGCAGCGGATGCAATGTGATTATGGGGAAAACGCGAATCCTCGGGTAATCGGAAAATAGCGAACTTTCGAATGACGGACTCGAATCAATGAGGAGCTCGGACTTGACATCTGAATTGATAAGTTTTTGAAGAGCAGGGAACGAGCGTGCAAGAAGAGCTCACACGCGACCCCGTTTAAGTGACGCCAGCCCGGCACGCGCGCACGTCACTACGAGAGCGAAATGTTGAACTTGAGAATGTGTTACTTCAGCACATCCATGAACGACGCTGGACATTTTGATGTTTGGGACCCTTGAACGCAACGTGCATCACATGTCAGAACACCCATTCCCCGAAACCACTATCCAGCTAGATGAATCGAACCACAAACCGCCATAATAATTCTGTCATTTGCATCTTACCACAACGTGAGAGCAACGTTGTCGTTCTGTGGGGAAACCGTCGAATGGTGTGTTCGTCTATTTGAAAGGGTAAGCAACAAAGTCAGCGATCGTTTCCAGATCACCGATTCGTCATGAACTTCTATTCAGCGAATCTAAAAGTTTTTTCACTTTGCTGACTCATTTTTGATAATACTGACGGCGTGTTCTGTGGTTCGTTGCTAGTTCTGTGTCGGAATCCAGTCATTGATCGTACGAGCCGGTTCGATTCTCGAAGAATCATTAAGATTTTTCAAACTTGAGAAGTTCTTCGCCAGTAATTCCGTTCGTGCTTGTCCGTTGTTCCCAATGACTGTTAATAGTGGCGAGGTCGCTCGGAAGCAACGCTCAGCCTGGTAAAATACTTGCGCCATTTCCTGCACGGTTCTGAAAGACCGGATTTCTTTGTAGGAATGTCAGACTTCTCTCCAAGTGCAGGAGCTGGTGCATGGATTGTGTCCCGTTCCGGGGGCGCTCCGACGCCGGCGCCGAGTCCTAACCCGCATAATCCTGGCATGAGAAACATGCCATACGGCAAGCCTTTCCAATGCGGAATCTGCTACGACTTTCTCAGCCACAGCGTCGATGAATTAGATGAGCACATCATGAAGCACAAAAGGTAGACCTTCGGGAGATATCTTCGAATTCACTGAGAACCAGAGAAGTTTCCCCAAATAAAATACTTATATCATGCTGCTGAGGCGATGGAAATAAAAATCTCTAACATCGATAGATCTAATCGATCGTGATTCTTCCACCGCAGAGATCTTGCGGATCGTCTCCATAATCGAGCGCAGTCTGAAGCTGACAGGCGCGAGTTCGTGCAGATGAACCAAAGTCATCAACCGATGCTTTATTACGCGGATGGTACTCACGCCGGAACGCAGGTTCAGGGTTATGAGTATCAACCGCAATCCTGCAGTGCAGTAAGTATTATAGTGCGAAACGTCAGGAATTCAATCATCAGGAGAGTCGAGCTCAAGGAACTTCTCTTCTGCAAACTTTTAATCTCGGGTTCCAACGAAACAAACTGACCCCGGCAGGTACAACAGTTCCAAGAATACCGACCGCATGCCACAGATTGTAAAAGCGCGTCAAAATACTACTCACATCACCCAGCACTACTCGCTCACCATCGACAGGTGGAGCAGGTAAACCGTGATCCGAAAGCTTCCGTTCGACCGCGCAGTCGCTTGGAAACTCGATCAGATGCAGATCGCTCGTTCTTTTTTTCTTTTCTGCTGCCATCAAGGTGAACCCTGATCTCGAATCCCTTTTCTTCCAGGCAGCATCCACGACAATGACAGAAATGTACTCGAACGAGTGTCCAGGTCGATCGGACGGGGGCGTCGCCTCGGGCTCAATTCAACACGAAGACTACGCTGATGGTTTGACGAAACGGGGCCGTTACGAGACTCATGCTTACGAGCGTGAGGATCCACATCAACGACATGCAGCCAGACCCGATTTGAATGAGGAGAACACAGCTGACGCTGATCCGTCAACCGATCACATGAAAGGTAGTCAAAAGCCTCATCGCTCACACGACGTAATGAAGCTCGTAGTCCCTGTTCTTCGTTGCTCTCGATTCCGCAACGAGATCAAAAGACCTCTGATTTATTCGAATTGTTCTCCACAGAATCGGAGTACGGACCGGTTTCTTTCGCGGAGGCGCAACAAAGCGATCCCATCTCATATCATGAACTACAAGCCATCAAGTCCACGAGTACATCAGCAGATGGAAACATTGACAGGAGCGGAGCAGCCACCGGACATTTTGGCTCAGCACAAGAAGGATCCGCAAACGATCACCAGCCGAACGGGGCCGATGCCTCGAGAATGCATGGGTAAGTAGCACCTTCTCGTGACTATCGCTTGTCGTCTCCTTTCGGCTGACAAGGAGAGCCAGCTCATGATCGAGCTATTTGATCGATTTGAGTTTTATTCCCAGGAACGGTGCCAAGCTTCCTGACGTTCAGAGCTCGAGTGACTCAGGAGGTGATGGCATGGAAGCGGATCCGACCTCCTCAACAGAAGACTCTTCGAAAGGTAACGAAATGCTCGGCGATGGAAACGCTCGTTCCGACACCGAAAGTTTGAAAAGCCATGAAGATCCTTCGATCAAAAGTAACAATTTCGATGTCGGACACAATGAGCGAGTGCCTAGGACAAGGCGATCGGCTAGAATGCAAACCAGTCGGAGGTAGATCCTATATTGAAGAATACATTAACCTCATTTCGAACGGGTGAGAGGGGTTTACCTGTTTCGAATTCAGTTTTCGGGATGAAGAGGCGGAGTAGTTTTTCCTTCCTATTGACCGAGCGGCTTTCGCGGTTCTGTTCGTCGAAGCTGCGGTTTATCGTTCCCGGAGACTAGGCTCAGTGTTGCGGGGAATGATTTCCGCCAGATACATCAACAACTACGAGACGATCTCATTGTTGAGCATATTACGTGAATGCACGCACGGGTGTTGCGTGAATATTACAATAAACATCTTCTCTTGCTCAACATGATATCCAGAGTGTGATTGATTCAGAGTTTTTCTTGATATGAGAGGGTATACGTTCCCCTGAGCTCGAGGCTTTCGGGTAGCTTGATTCCCTGTTGGAGCTTCCTGCGATTAGATTCCCAATCCATATCTGACCCCATCAGTCTGTATGTCTGACGGGTCAGGTCAATCGTGTATCGCCTCCGGGTATCCTGAGTACTCCGAGCATGCTATTCCATGGAAATGGCAGTCTGTAGGTTTCTCCTCAGAAAAAGAGACGAAAACTCGAGGGCGACAGAATATTGATACAATAAAGTACACATTGTTCTCATTGACGTAAGGGTGATGGAATGTTGTTCATGCAAGGATATGCATTCCGTAACCGTTTGTTTTTCCTGGAACGGGTCTCTTGAAATGCTTTTTTCATTGTTGTCACGTTGAGTCCACCATAGAGTTCAACAGGAAGCGGCAGGAGCGCTCGCCTTTACGATCCATGGGAGGAGCGTTATGTGCCGACGCGCATAATGCATACCGCTTCTCACCTCGGATACAGAGAGTAAGTGCAAGAGTAAGGGACTGAGGTCTCTGGAAATAGACAATATAATAGTGTGTTATTGAAGAGAATCGTGTGTTATTCTCTCGAAAAGGTCTTAGGCTCCGAGAATCGTTCGGACAGGCTTTCCCGAGTTTAACTTCACGATCTCACGACGCCGGAAGAAAAAATCTTCAGGAACCCCGTCGGTTATCTGCAACGGAAATTCGTGCGGGGTGCACATTCAACGGTTCACGAATACTTTCGTGAATTTTTTTTTCCACTTCTAAGAGGGAAAGCCGTCAGAGTTTTTTGTAGATATCATCGAGGTGATCAGAATCGTCCATGGGACTCTTTGTCCGATCTCGGACTGTTCCCGGAATAGATTGACCATGAAAAAGATTTCGAGCTCGAGGAATCGGAAATATTGATTTCCTGGGGAAATGGTTTGAGGTAGAGGGTGGGTGTCATCGGGTATATTGTAGAGCTCACCGTCAGCAATGAGGAAAGAGCACGTCCAGAGACCCATAGAGAAAACTGGTGCTGTAGTTACGGAATGCATATCTATTCACGCGGGCTCGATGACGAAACAGGTTGATGTCGTCAGCTGATACTCGAGTGGCTCTTCGAATGAGATTTCGGTTCTTTTCACTTCTCAGAAGCAAAGAAATGTTCCCTGAATCCAGTACATGCTCTGAGAATACTGAGATTCTCATGCCTCGGTGGAGACACGGGCTATTGTTCGCAGAGAAGCGCGTACTGATTTTCGCGGTCGAATTTCGAAAAGCGTCGAGCGAGTCACCGCTGATGGCGCCACAGTCACCCAAAACAAGCGACCGACAATGTTATATGTTCTTTTTCTACAATAGCGGACATTGGAGAGAGTTGTTCCCTTATTATTTGCTGCTGCTGCTGCCGCTGCTGCTGCTACTGGTGTTTTCATGGTGGTAGTGGTGTCAGCAGTTAGAGTTGCATATTATGTTCCAAATGATATCATGTGTCTGTGATCCTCCAAAAAAGCAGCCGTAGCAGCGAAGCAACGAATCATTGGAGTTTCGGAAGTAAAACCGAGATCGACGAATGTGTGCGTTCTTCAAAATATCAAAATGACTTTGCCGAGTTCGGAAACATTCCCCTAGCGAGATCGTCTTTCGACAAGACCGATTCGGACATCATCCGACCAGAGATTCGCTTCCGCAACTGCCGCAGAACGGATTTGAGAGCTGACAAGTTTCCTGCCGGATTTTTCAGCCAAGTTTGCTAGTCTCGGAAGTACTGCTCTCCAATTACGGATAAATCGAGGAATTTTTCTACGAAATGTGTTTCTCGCCTCTTGGAACACATATACCAGCAACAACAACAATCTTGACGACGACGACCTCAACAACAACAGCAGCAGCAACGACTACGGCGAGCAGGTGATAACTGTTGGGGTGTGTGAATGTGTATGTGAAAGAAGCTATCAACTGAAGATGGAACAGTTGAGCTCTCAGATCGAGAGCCGGTAGCACCAGAGAAACGTATTAAGTGATAGACGACCCTCAGAGTCGTCGACATCGAGTGAGAAAATACATTCAGGCAACAAGGTCAGGCCACCGGCGTCAAAGCAAAAGGACAAGATCATGTTCAAACGAGTCCGCATTGCGTTGCGAGCGTTTCTGTTACGAACTGCTAGAGTTTGGACGTTCCTCTGCTATCTCCTGAGGAGACAGTTCCTCGCTGTCAGCCAACACCAAACAGTCAAGTACCGAAATTTACCCCTATCGCCTCTATCCAAACACCGGTTGAGTCTCGTAAAGCGGAAAGTGCTCGTGCTGGACCTTGACGAGACTTTGATACACTCGTACCACGATGGAATGGTGCGGCAAACAGTGCCCTCAGGCACCCCACCGAATTTCGTGCTCAAGGTCACCATTGACCGCCATCCTGTGCGCTTCTTCGTGCACAAACGACCTCACGTCGACTATTTTCTAGAAGTCGTTTCACAATGGTACGAGCTGGTAGTTTTCACCGCGTCAATGGAAATCTACGGCGCCGCAGTAGCCGACCGGCTCGATAATGGCCGCGGCATGATGAGAAGGAGGTTCTTCCGACAGCACTGTACTCTCGACTACGGTGGCTACACCAAGGACCTGGGCGCCATCAACCAGGACCTCACCAGTATCTTCATCCTTGACAATTCACCGTCGGCGTACAAGCTCTTCCCGGACAACGCGATACCTATAAAGAGTTGGTTCAATGATCCAAACGACACAGCTCTGTTGAATCTTCTTCCTGTGTTAGATGCGTTGAGATTCTGTTCGGACGTAAGATCGATACTTAGTCGAAACCTCCATCGTCATCACATGTGGTAGCACCTCCATCAATTGTCTACGTAGAGATTCATATAAATACATATAGATCACGAATCCATGGAGATTCTGGCTGTGTGCCGCGTGATCGACCGTCTTCTGCGTTACCGTGTGCGCGCACGGGAGACTCTGGAACGTGCTCACTCGTGTTAGGCCTCTAGCCTTGTTCCCAGCATGAACACGAGGGTGTCTACGTGCTTACCCGCGCGGCACTTCTCAAGTGTTTCAAACACCGACTCAGAGGGGCTCACTTGTGTTCTCGAGGCTCTTTTCGGAAGGATGCATGGGTGTGCACGTGAGCAGTTAGGTTTCCGCGTGCGTGCAGGTATTGGCGAATGTGAATGTGTGATACGGCTGAGCCCGAAGGGGTAGTGCCACAGCCATTTGCGTGATACTGACGGAAGACAGACTGTGGGAAGAAACAATCTTGAGCAAATGTTGAACGAATTGTATGCGATAACTGAATATATGTTGCGTTTCCCTGCCCCGATCCCAAATGTGAAATCGAGAAGAAGAGATTGAAAAAAATATGAAACAAATGAAAACGACGATTTTTAGAAACGTTTGATAATTCTGAGAACAATCTATGATTGCTTAACATTGCAACGGCCCAGGGCTTCGAGGCGAGTGATCAGCATCCATGAGGTCACACGGTCTCGAAATGCATGGTTTTCTACATTATAAGTTCAAGTCTAACATGGCAAGCCAAACTGTGAGTAGGAAACCTTCAATAAAACTGATACTAGTTATGAAACACTACGCTGTATTCAATTGAGCGCATCAAGAGCCTTTTATGTTCACAGCGAGCGTCGTCAATGAGGCATTCATTACATACGGTGACATTCCGATTTCAAATGTTGAACAATGAATCGGCAGCGCTTATCTCCTACGAGCGCTGTCCAACGAACAAGCCCTTGGTAGTCTATCTTGTTCCGGCCCTCCGTGATATCGTGATCACTTTCTGGCTGAAAACCAACTGAAGCCTGCTTCCTCCTCGGAAGGCAGCTGACAGAACCCGAATCCCGGTTTCCATAACATTATAGTAAGTTGATTTGTTCTTATAAATGGGGCTTATTGAGAAGATTCCCTTCCTCATTGAGTTCGGGGTTTTTACGTGAGGAGCGGAATTTCATGGAGCTTTGATTAGGAGAACTTCTAGTTTGGCGTTCGCTCGCATCTCCTCACCTGGATAAATCTGAGCGAAATCGAAGCGTGTAACCGTATGGCAATGTTTCACCCTCGGCGGCGGTGTCTGTGAAACATTTTCGGCGGTGAAACATTTTCATATCGGCGTCGAGTGATTTCGAGGACGTCTCAAGACTCGCATTACGCATCTCAGCTTATTGGTAACTGCGCTGTCATTGCAGTCGATTGGGATTTGAATCGACAAAATGCTCATGGAGATCAGTGTCTCTTATGTGACATTGGATGGAATTGCTTTGTCAACTAGCCGGACACCAAGAGGATCGTGCGTCGTTTATCTAGAGGCAATGCATTCCGATAACGCACATCTGCCTGTGCTTCGAGGTTTGATTTCTGAATCAAAACTTAGTGGTCGAAGCCTTTGCTGCCAGGCTGCAATATGCAGCCTAGTTCTTTGACGGAGAAGCATCACAGCTGCGCCGACAACCGGCGTATTTGCTCGCAATCTGGCCGCCATGGCCGGCCGTCATCGAATGGCTATTCTTGTTGTGGTCTCGACCTCAATACGTTGTCATTGTTCTGTAAAGAAAGAGCAATCCAACGTCGCGATATGATGCTCAAAGGAATCGGTTTCGGCCCAGCGCACGGAACCCGTCCCTCTGGCTTGCTTGCCTTCAAAACCGTTTTCAGTCATCCTCCGCCATCAGGTGTCTTCGATTGTTTCGGATGAGATGGAGCCCCTTCCGTTTCCGGGGCAACGGTTCTCTTCGGTTTTTTTCGAGAAGAAGTTCATGACCGAGCTAATTTCAGAGAATCCCTGATCACTTTATTTCCGTGCGTGTAATTGATTTGCGGGGAGGGGCTGGTGTGAGCGTTCAACGCAGCGCTCTTTCTTCCGACTCTTGCAAGTACACTTGCGTAGCGCATACATGTTGGAAGCCATACATTTGGAATGTCGTACGAGATTAAAGGCCAAACATTCATCTGTTCTCGATTATTTTGTCTTTCGGAAGGGTCGAATGGCGGGCGAATGGCTCAGCAGCTGGGTCGAGTAGGATTGTGGTCCATTACCCACGATGACAACTATTTTACCGCACTCCGCCGGTTGGGGCCCGAATATTATTGGACTGGGCTGGTCATTTTTTTGAGCGAAATCATCGACACATCCAAAGTTCCTGTGCTTTTGATGAACGGAATGCGCCAATCATGTCCTGTTGAATTTGCGGCAGCTCCCAGATACCCTATCGTTTTACATGAAGCCCGGCTAAGAATAGCAGGCAGACCTTTCGGTTGAGCTCTTCTGACCATGAGTTTCCGCTTTTTTTATGGGCTGCTCCCAGCTACACCATACATCTGATCAAAAATTGTCTCGAGAACGAAGCTCCGATCTCTCTAAGCTTTCGAAGGGCACACCGTTCACTCGGGCAGAGCGCTCGGGGCCTAGCTGTTGCCTCTAGCTGATAGGGAAATAGGATCTCACCTCGTAGTCACCTTCCTGCAGCAATCTGGTAGAAATGAGAAGACATCACGTCAAGTTTCATTGTTCATTTGCGCATGTGAGTGTCGTTTATCTCCCAGGATCGTTCTGAAATTCCGTGCTTTGCGAAGTCCGCTTAGTTCCTCATTCTGTTCGAGATGGATTTGTTGTCTAGCTTTCGTTCCTTGGGCTCTCTGAGGGCAAGACCTCACAAAACAAATGGTCTACCTGAGAATTCTGTCCGCGGCTGCTGGTCTCCTCGGTTGTGCTCAGGTTTTGATCTGGGCTAGCACGTAAGGGGGAAAGTCGTATTGGCGAAGCGCTGCCGAGAATAGAGCGGTCATGTTAGGAATCAACGATCTGTTTTCCCGAAAACCAGCCAAGACCACATCAGCTGAAGGTGTGAGTGAAGCAGCGGCAGTTGCAACCGACCAGTTCTGTTCCGCCTCGGTCTTCTACTTCAAGAGCAACAGTGCCTGAATGATCATCCGTTCAATGCAGAATTCAATTGCGACGAGCAGAGCACTCGTTCTAGCGGAACCTGGAGGTCGAGGAGCTGAAGAAGTTCAAACAAGCTTATTGATCCTATTAATTTTCCATGTGAGTTTAAAGTGTCGGAGAGGGTTCGCCACCAATGCAAAGCAGTGCCTGAAGTCGTTCGATGTCACAGAATGGAGTCCGGGGAAGGGCAAGAATCCGGTGGACTCGGAACGTTACAGTGCTGTCTCTGAAGCAGTGAGTGCAGGCTCTTTGGACCTGGGATGAGGGAATTTCACGAATGACTTGGAAATCTTATGTTGACTGCTGAAGATATCACCCTGAGATTCCGCATGATCGGTCTTTCTTAAGCAGTTGATGAAATTCATTCGATATCACGATGTCAGTCGAATCATACAATCTTCGGCGAGCTTGACGATTGAGCCCCGTCCGCCTGAGGCGATCGATACAAGTAATCTTCCTGCATGGCCCAGACCTACAATGAACGATTGATTCTGTCATTCTGATAGACGGAAAAAAAAGAGGCAGAGACAGTCGAGCAAACTCCCAACCGATGCAAAGCTACCATCATCAGTGAGCGAAGGCCAGTGTGTCCTTAAACGAGCATCATCTTCACTCAAATTCAAGCTCAAAAGTTTTTCAATCGATGAATTCGATTATACCTTCGCCTCCCGGCCACAGTAAGCATCCGCTGAGTAGCCACCGGCGCTACCGCCCGCTATCGCTCGAATGCATCCATCCCGAAAAATCAGTGTGAACGCATCATTCTAAGAGACTGCAATAGAATCGCCGAGCTGAGGCTAGAAGTGCCCAAGGTTCACTGCTCAGACGCAATTTTCGGGGAGACCGCTAGAGAAACTCCTCTGAATTCTATCGTCGAATAATCATGGCCAACAAATGTCTCTTGAATCAAGAGGGCCTCCCTCGTTCTATAGCGAAGGGATATGTCCCGTCGTTTAAGCTCATACGTCCGTCGGTAAAGGTCCTAATCGTATCCACTCTGTCTAAGCTAGGTGTGGTAAACTTCACGATTGTGAATATCTAGTTCCGGAAGATCCAATGCCTCCTCTCGACCTGTGAAGGAGAATGTGAGTAATCCTTCTGTTCCTCATGGACTCTCCGAGGTGATTGAACGTTCGGATGCTGACCCGCATTCAAATTAGCCCCTTATCAATTCACATTATCGAAAACTTGTTGATCCCCAATCATCATGTTCGGGTATGATTGGAGAGATCCTGGAGGTAGAATTCGTAGATCTTCATCGATTTTGACAACGAGGCCTGAGTCGGGAGGTTGAACTACGCGCGGGAAACGACTCACAGTAGAAAAGAGGAGTGGAGAAGAAGAGAACTCGGAGGCCGGAGTCCATTAGTGAATCGGACCTGAGGCTCGCTCTCCGGAAACCCTGGAGCATTGGAGCGAGACGGAAACTACCTTCGAAGATATCATCGAGTTGAGGTTCTTTACGGCCAAACGGATACAAGCTTCGAATTCAATCACTTCGAGTTCAGGTTCACCGTTGGAATAGGTACTTTCCGCGTTTGGATACTTGAGCCTCGGGAGTCATCGGTGGACTAGATGCGACTTCGGTCGCTATCGTCGGGTAATAAGGAGCAGCGAGTCGATAAGTTAGGAGACTCGACTTCTTCGGTAATCGGATACAAACGGAATGTGCGGCCGAAAGTCGATCGGTAAAAAATATCTTCAAACACGTTTCTCGCTAACCAACGATCTACGGTTTGTGAGGTCGGACGTCGATCGAGAGTTTTGAGCTCGGATGGTCCGATCCTGGTATACTTTTTATGCGTCAATACAATACGCGTCAATTTTACGCGACAACCAAATTAGAACGAAAACTGATACGCGAAGACGACCGAGAGAGGCCGCGTTTGCTTTTTCGCTTCGAATAATGATCCGGAAATGAAGACAGGCGCTCAAAATATTATTGTAGCTGTTGTTCAGAACTGTTGCTGACTTTCTTCAGCCTCAAAAAATAATTTCTGATCCTTCACCTGATCATTCGTCCGAGCGGTCGCCGAGGTTTTGCTTGTGAGCTCACTGTTCCATGCTCCTGGGATGAAGTTTTGCAACATTTCTTCCTTCAATTTCGTGGAAATAAGATGGGTATACGCTAGACCACTTTCTTTTCACGGCACATAATGACCTGTGTGATCTTCATTCCCCGAAGCACTTGGGCTCGGCACGTTTGTAGTTGAAAGAAAAAAATGGCTCTTGGTGGCCGTTTCCAAGCAACGGTCATCATTTCACAGTGTAGCCGGACCGGACTACGTAGATCGGACGGACATACGGCTATGGAGAGTTCATCTCCATAAGACAGCCACCAATTTGAGGTGATGAACATCGATTCGCTCTCTTCTTGCAGCTGAACTCCAGAGGGACCTTGGAAACGCTGCTCGAAAATTATCGGAAGTTCGCCAAATCTCCGATGTTCGAATCAATACAACTTTGCAACCGTCGACCGCGGCATGGACGTTGGAGCTGATTCTCACCCTAAATCGAGTGCGAGAAAATTCATCCTGGCCAGCTCAAGGTGAGAAGAGAACTCTGGAAACCAGTACAATTCCACCACCAAGCCTTTCGGAAACATGCAAGCTTCTCAAGCCTTCAGATGACGTTGCCATAGTTTTTCCGCATTTGAGTGAATCTAGAGATCTCTTCCGGCGAAGGCGGATGTTAAGACTTGTACTCAAGTTTTAATGGGCACAAAGAATCTCACTGACCGAGAGGGGGGATCAGAGCGAAAAGCCTCTGTGAGCGAGCAAGGCAAAGTGCACGGTAGGGACTTTGGCTTTTGAGCGTTTGGATTCACGAGGATATGGGGAGCTTGAGAACGAGCTGCCACTGACGGCGGCTCCATGTGATGGTGTTACGAGATAGCAATTTTTGTCCTGATACTTCTAGTGAGCCATTCGGTGTTTTTGTCGTAAAAATAATGGAAACGGACACGTCAAGTTTCGGATTGATGGATTTAATTATGGATAGCTAGCCTGAAGTTGTACGGGGGCGGCATTTCTGGGCATGGCGGCGTGGAGTTCTGCTCAAAGAGATAGAGGAATTTATTCGCTGCTCAAGTGCACGTGACAATGGGATGATCATTTCGCCCCGAAATGCCGCCCCCGTCAAACTTCATCGGTAGAAGCTGTACTCGAACGTCGTCAACATGTGCCTGATATTGACTTCGATCGATTCCGATATTTTTGCTATCCATCTCGCTCAGATCACCGATTGTAGGACGATCACGATGGAAATGCCGCCCTCCGGAAGTGGCCCTAGAACTCTCCTCTGAGGCGTCTTCTCAGTCGAGCCCGTGAATCTTGCTTCTACTGGGCTTCAATTGAATACGGCTATTTCAACGGTCGAAAAACCTATGAGTCTCTGGACGTGAAGAGCTGCAGGTTTGAGGGAATCAGAAATCCGAAGTCAAGAAACGCGCGAGGACGGCGTCCGTGCGATCGTCCTGCATTCGGGTCGCTCTGTTGAAGGCACCTAATTGTCGCATTTCTACTGTGTCCTCGGCTACTCTTGAGGTCACGTTGAGCGTTACCACGTTGACCTTTGGTCACGAAGCAGTTTCCTCTTTCGAGAAGTATTTGCCGGAGTGTACAGCTCTGCATTCTGTACACAGCAGTGCCGCGTTCCGATGGAGCTGCAGGCCACGTGAAGATCTCCGCTTCGAATTTGTTTGGCCGATCATGTTTCCGCCATCGCGTCAGCTTCCCTGGAAATCCCGGGGAGGAGAAGGTACGGAGAGGATGATTGACGTTCACAGATGTGAATGACGAACTTCCGCATCGCTGTTGTTTTCGTTATCTCTGATCGTGATATTGATTCATGAGGATGGTCACCGCGTCGACGAGGAAGGTTCCCCCCGAAAGACCGGGCGGCAGAACTAAATCAGCACGAAGGACAGATATCGAGAATCGTCGCACCAGACTCGAATGCCTTCTTTTGAGCAAATCTACAACCATGCCGCGTCTGAAAGTTTCGCAGCCCCTGCTGCATATAGAGTAATAGACATAGCATCGCAGAAGCTCGGACTCTCTCGGTCTTGTGGCGGCAGGCAGCGATTTCATCTGACTATGAGACCGCCACGGTGGCGCTCTGCAAGTCGCATACAAGCAATGGAAATGTGTAGTGAGCCAGAATCTTCTCCGAAACTCACCAGGCAGTATCTTTTGCAGGATGACCATACCAACGGAGACAGTTGCACTCTGACGTCCGTTAGCGTGGACGTCACTGTATCTCTTCGGCCATCTCGACTGGATGGTGTATTCGAGCTCTTCTGCATAGATCTCGCGGGAACCGGTAAGGATCGAAATTCCAGGAAGCAGCTGCGGCTGCTTACCTCGATCAACCTATTTTTCCCCCTCCTCATTATCAGGAACAGCTCCAACTCCACCTCCGCCCATTGAGTGTCGGAGAAACTAGCCCGAGATCGCTTAACATGGAAACCCTTGTAGAAGGTAGTCAGCAGCAGAACACTAAACACGAGCAAAGAGAGAGAAGAATCAGTAGTTCTGTCAGAACTCCCACGGATATGAGTCGGGCATTCGTTGAAGGAAGACAGTTGTAACTCTCTTGTGAAATGTTCGGCTTAGCTGGGCTCGCCTGCTCCTTGACTCGAATCAATACGGTAGCTCTTTTGTTACAGCCAATATCTCCGATTCCAGAGCTTCGAGAAAAACCAAGACGTGACTTTGTCAGATCTCCCCGGACCTGAGAGCTATACAGCAAGGGCTACAACATTCCTAAGCATGGTGGATGATACCTCCGTGATGATCGCAGAGCGGGGATGGGAGAGAAGAGCAATTGACAGGCTACCCCCAGAGGTTCGTGCGATTCCTCTTCTTATCGAGCTCTGGAAAGATAATCTGGAGTCGGTATCAATGATTCCTTGTTTACGATCGGCTCGCAACTGAGTGGGTTCCGTGAAATATTTTTTTGAGCTGTCTCATTCACGGAATCATGACGATGGGTCTTTGTTCCTTCGATCTAGCTCATCTCACAAGTGCTCCGACGCCTGTCCCCACTGGACCGCATAAGAGGTGCCCTCATCTGCCGCCGGTGGGCCGAGGTCATGACGGCTTCACCTTTGTTGGACGACGTCTGGGTCACGATCCAAGGCTCTGAGCTGAGTAAAGCCGCTCCCGTTCTGCTTGAAAGTCAGCGACAATATAGGAACTTGCGCCTTCATGAAGGTAGGGAGATTCCCGTCAAGAAAGCTCCGCAACGCCGGTTGATACTGAGATTATTTCCTCTTACAGTATACTTACTCGATTGCAAGCCCGACTTCTGGTCGAAGATTGGTGGCGATCTCCGTAGATTGGAGCTCCTCAGCTGCTGGATGCTGGCTAAATCGATCCACCAATTGCTTCGTCAGTGTCCTAAACTGCAGTCACTCAAAATCGGTTAGTTCGGAACGGGTTTCAAGATCATGAATCATTTTTTGCGCCCGATTCTTTTCAGACGCATGTTCTGGAAGTGGCACTGAGAGCATTCGTCTGAGACGGGCTTTGAGTTAGCTTCTCAGGACGTTCGCTGACTCTAATCCTCGTATTTTCTTGAACAGTTGGTGGCGATCTCGTTGCCCGGGAGTTTGAGCTTCAAGAGGACCACACCATCGAACAAGTTCGTGAATCGCTGCGTCACGTTACGCATCTCCATCTGGACGCAATGGTGTCGAGGGAAACCTTTGATCATTTGCTTAGAATCATGCCCAATGTTACCTGTCTTGAGGTCTCGGTGTATTCTAGACGCGAACCGAGCTTGGACTATCTCTCCTCAATGTTGGAAACGTATCAATCGATCTCGAGGCTGGACGTGAGCCCGGCACCGCCGCATAAAGAAGAACTCGTGAATTTCTTGGGGACACATTCCGAGAGAGTATACGGGCTCAGATTGTGCTCAACAAGTTCCTCGTTGAGTGAAGTCTGCAGAGCGATAGGCGATTGCAGGAAACTGCGCCTATTGTCGCTGAGCTGTCTCGTTCGATTTCAAGATCATCACCTGGAGAAGCTCTCTCGGAACGCTCCTGATCTCGAAAATTTGGAACTACAGTCCTGTGATTCGCTTACAAATCAAGGCTTAACGCACATTTTCAATTTCAAGAAACTGCGACAACTCACTATTCGAAGCTGCCTCCGTATCACCAAAGACGCTCTCAGCGGATTGGGTAGAATTTCAACACTGCGTCACCTATGCTTAAAAACGATGAACGTCGACATCCGAGTGCTACAATGCATAGCAGACCTCAAGGATCTTGAAACTCTACTCGTAGATCGCGGCGATCTGAATTCGGAGTGCATCGATATCGTTTGTGAAAATTTCAAGAATCTCAAAGAACTCGAACTCGGAGATTGTGAAGAGCTTACTGATGCGGATACAATGAAGCTGTGTCGTCTCAGAGACCTCAGGAGCTTGAAATTGGACGGTGCTATCGGAATCACTGGTCTGGCTTTTGCGAATGGTCTTGGATCGTCTACTATGACGCGTTTATCGCTCTTCCGATGTTCCGTGACAGACGAGGGACTTGCCAGCATTGCCTCCCACCACGGCCATTTGAGGAAGCTCCATCTTGCACATTGCTCGGAGATAACTCATGTCGGGCTTTTGAGTCTTCTCCAACGTGAGCCTCTACTCGGCGAACTCAAGGTTCTACAATGTGATTCCTTGGGTATTGCATGGCTCAAGGCGATGACGGAGCTCTGTCCTCGACTCCGTCTTCTAGAGGCCTATGACGACAAGCTGAGCATCTATGCCGCAAAAGCGTTCAGGGTACAGAGACCCTCAGTCCGCGTAGGAATTTACCCAATGTATGATGAATATTCTGATTGATATGCGAAAGAAGAATGAAGACCAGCTGAGAACAGATGGTTGGATTCGTGTGTATTCATGTACATGTGTATACATGTTTCGTCTGTATGCCCTCGGTGGACTTCTACACCGAAGATCATATCAGGATGAAACTTTCGGTACTTCGAAGAAAGGTTCCCGAGAAAGATAGATGCTACCTTTGGCAATACAACAAGCGCACAACTGGTCCTGAGCAGCCATCGCAAGTCCGGAAATAACGCACAGTGCGCCTGCAGATAGCTATCCGCACGGAAGAAGACCGGATCAAACATCTCACGAGAACTGTCATTTCACCCAAAGAGCCTTGTAATGTGCGACTTGTTACATAGGTTGAAGCAAATAGAAGTTCTGGTTCAACTTTTCTTCAGTTATTTTATTACCGCAGCGCATAGTGGAGCCTTGTGGGCCTCGAGGCGGGAACTGCATGGCGACAATTGGGCTTGCGGAGTCTGGAAGTCGCTCATTGTCAGCGCCATACGTAGTGAGAAGTAGCCGCGGCTCCAACGGAAGAACTCCTCTTCACGACTCTCGACCCCTGCGCCCGAATCTAATCCCGTTGCGCGGAGAGTAAAGGAGAGTACTGTTCCACAGATTCTATGTTTGCTTCCCGCTGCCGTTTCAAATTGAGCAGTAGAAGTTCCTGGTCTCGAAACAGAATTCCTAAGGAACCGAAACTATTCCTGATTCTCCGCAACCTACGGACGATTCCTCCGCAACCCGCTAGTGGCTCACCATTTGAGAACCCACCTTTTGACAGCCACCTCAGCGCAATCGAAACGCTATTCCTTTGTGGACTCTACTATAGTTTTAAGATGAAATGGGCGCTTATTATTGTCCACACTTGTTACCCCTGACGAGCTGGCCATGATTCCCAAATGACTCGACCACGCAGCTTTCAAAGCCTCACCATACTTTTCTGACCATGCTTCCTTGTCCCGGATCTGCATCCCGCTGGGGTTAGCACCCGTATCACCCCGGCACTTCGTCGACTGACCAGATGGAAGAGGTCCTCCAGAGATGGAGCGGGATTTTTTGTCTATAATATTGCTCCTTCAAGATATAAGATGACAACTGTTCTTTCCGGGAATCTTTTACCATCTGGAATCACCCATTGTGCGAGGTATTCATGAGTCCGCGGCCCTTTCGCCCTTCATTTACGCTGTGATCCTCCTACAAGTATGCAAACATCATCCTATTCATTTCCTGAATGCCTGCTATCCCTACCTCGCTCGTTGTGCCTCGCAAGAAGACCTCACTACGATTTTTAAGCGTGATTGCAAAAACGCAGTCTTCTTTGCCACAAATTGTGTTTTTTTTTTTGTTGCGGAAAACCGCGTTTTTTGCGGCTTTTCAGCTAACCCGAACCGCGGTCCCTCAGAGTTGCGGTTTTCTTGAGATGCCGACTCAGGAAGCTTCTGATTTCCTTGAATGGGGGAGGGATTCGGAGACTCCGATCTCCATGGACTGAAAGCTATAAATGGGCTACCATTGGAATCAGCTCGGAATCATCAATCACTTTCCTGAGATTTCTCCGCGCGCCGTCATTTCGAATCCGACCCTCACACCTGGCTTCCTCCTTTCTCCTGAAAGAGCTCGTGGGTCTATTTATTTTGGTGCGTGGTGCTCCTGTTCTTCGTCTGCTCGTTGCTGTCCACCAGTCCTCACACTTCTAGATAATAGAACACGAAGTTCGAGATACGGAGCTACTGGTGTCAAGCTTGGTATCCGCGAGATAATATGGTGGCAACTAAAGTGACCTTTGAGTTGAAAAAAGAGAAACAGTGAACATTAAAGTCGTGACTCCTCCTGTGACCGAGTGAATTGCGTATCATAAAAGTTTCTGACGTACTTCGCCTCGAAAGTTCGAACGATGCTCTCTCCCTTCATATTTTCGTGAACGAATTCACAGCTGTCGTGCGTTTTTCGTGGACGAGTCCGTCATTGATCAGGCATCGGAGCCCTGTACCCCGCTGACTTTCGAATTTCGCAGTGTGAGTCTATAATTTCCCGATAATTTTTGATTCCTTTTTCCGATGCACTTTTCTTCGGTCCTACCTCGTTCCTTGCTGCTATTCTGAAGTAAACTCGCTGTTAATTCGTTCCAGTCTAGTTCCACTGCGGTGATTGGAAACATGGTCGCCCCTGAAGACAATGAGATGGTAAGTTCTGGACATACCCTCTGACCATGATGGGCTTGAACTCAATTCGGCGCCCGATCGATATCATGACTTTGTGCGCAATTGCTGAGTGGTAGAAATCATTGCTGGAATAGATTTCTGGTACAATGAATACTGTTTCCGGAAATCGGGGAGTAGTGAATTTCGATCGTCGAACAAAAGTTTCGCAGCTGGAGGTGGTTTTTAATTAACGTGATGCATCTACTGCCATAGGATAAATTGATGGATGCTGCCGACATTAAAGCTTATCTCGAGCGGGCTCGATCATACCAAATCGAATTGTTCGAATGCGCGAAACAACGGAACACCATCGTTTGCCTTGGTACAGGCACTGGCAAGACTTACATATCAGTACTACTTCTGAAACATCTTGAGCATGAAATCTCTGGTCCTTGGAAAGATGGGAGTTCAGTGGCTCCGGGATCAGGAGGAAAGCGATCTATATTTCTGGCGCCAACAGTTCCGCTGGTCGAGCAACAGGGCGCTGTCCTTGAGCAACACCTCAGCGTCAAGGTCGGGATCTACGTGGGAGCAATGCAGGTTGGTCCTTTTTTCTTGTTAATCCATCTCTCAACGTGCTCACAACTCAACAGCTGCTATTCATAGTCATCGCTATTGTAGGCATCAATCTCTCACCACAGTGCTGCTTTCCTCAGGTTGATTTGTGGTCCCGCGAGCGATGGGTTAGCGAGCTTTCGGATCACGGAGTTCTCGTCATGACACCTGCAATCCTCTACAATGCTGCGTGCCATGGATTTCTACCACTTAGTAAAATTAATCTCATTGTTATGGACGAGTGTCATCGCGCGACTGGAGATGACAATTATGTGTCAATCATGAAGTTGTACAAAGAACTCCAACCGGAGGACAGACCGAGGATTCTCGGGCTCACAGGATCTGTGATCAATTCCGCGGTAAGTTCCAGCAATCGTTGATTTTGTGCATCTTCAGTGTTTTTTAATTCGGAGCTGACATTCCGGAAGAAAAAAATTCTCACACCGAGCCTCTTGTTTTCTAGCTTCGAGGCATACAGGTGACCAGAAGGATTCGCGAATTGGAAGCAACACTGTTTTCGACAGCGAGCTCCGCCAGCAGAAGAGTTTCGGAGTACTGTACAAAGCCCAGAGAACTGATCGTTTCTTGTCGTTCTCGTAATCCCCACAATCGGTTGCCAATCGATGAAACGATGATTGAAGACTTGGAAAATTGCGGCGACCTCAAAGAGTTCCAGAAAGTTCTTTCTGGACTCAGTACCTGCTATGAAGAGTGCGGGGCGTACTGCGCCCTAAGGCTTGTGACTTTCCGTCAACGTGAGCTCTTAAAGAATGTTCGTGACCCACAATATCCAGAGGAGCTGCGGGAGTACCTGATGCCGAAAGTGAAAATTTTCGAAAGAATGAAAAAGTTTCTGGGGAAGTCGCCGCCTTTGCTGGATGTGCCACCGAAGATGCACCGCCTCTTGGAGGTGCTCGCGGCTTTCAAGGATAATCCATCCGGCTTGTGTGGAATCGTTTTCGTCAAACTCCGGGTCATCGCCTACGTCCTTTACTGTTGGTTGGACGAACTCTCGGAAACGGATGAGTGGAAATTCCTGAGTTGCGCATTCATAGTGGGACATAACCAGGCACCGATCTCGACATCGGGCAACGAATTCGAAAGCTTCAAAATGAACTCAAAAGCTCAACGAAGAACGATAGCCGCATTCAGAGACGGCGTCTACAATCTATTACTGGCGACCAACGTCATCGAAGAAGGCATGGATGTGCCTGCCTGTAATCTCATCGTGAGATTCGATGTCCCTCCCGACGCGCGATCTTACACTCAGTCGAAAGGTCGGGCCCGCGCTCGAGATTCCATCTATGTGATTCTTTGCGACGAAAAAGAACGACTCGATGTCGAAGAAATGATCAATGGCTTCCAAGAAACTGAGAAGATTGTGAGCACTTTCTGCGAGCAGACCCGCCGCTCGCCCGACGCGATGGACAGTGAGATGGTACTTCGCAATGATGAGAATTTGGAACCCTTCATCGTCGGTGAAGCGAGAATCAGCGCAAAATCTGCAATGAGCATTCTCTACTGGTACTGTCAAACGATAGTGCACGATCAGTACTCCAACAGTCTCCCCGAATTTTTTACCCTCAACAATACGACTGAGGGTTTCACGATGTCTCTGACGATGCCGTTACTGTGCCCTGTGCGGGAACGAATCACGAACGAGAACACACCAATGCCTACCAGGGCCAAAGCCAAGGCTTTCCTCGCCATGGAAATGTGTCGCATGCTGTACGAGAGAGGCGAGCTCACTGAGCATCTGCTACCGCGGAAGTTGACCACGGGAGAGTTCACTCCGGTTTGGATGTCGGATGAGGACAGGACTATTCTCGATGAGATACGGCCGGTGAGCTTCCTCGCAATTGATCCTTTTGCCCACACATGACGGCCTAGATCATTTTCTCGTAAAATATATATTTTGTCTTCAAGTCAGCCTCAAGAAGATGCATCGATCCTGAACGCTTATTTTTTAATTTTTCAGCGAATGATCAAGTGTCCATACACTAGGCACAAATCCAGGCAGTATCTGCAACGGCGGGCGCTCGCTCCGCCTCTGGAAACATCGGAAGAGAGTGTTGACAGCGGATGTATCGAAGAATGCCACCTTTATGTGTTCAGAGATAGCATCGTCGAGAGCCCTTCGCCGTTCCATGGAATGTCGAATACTGGCAAAGGCTCCAAGAGTTCGAAGTCGCTCGGAATCTTGGTAAAAGCACGAGACGAGCAGCTCGAGAACCTCCCCCGATTTACAATCTTCCCGCAATCTGATGCACAGCTCATCGATATCGTCTACGCGGGAACCGTTAAAATGACTCAAAACAAGAAGTCGATTTGTGCCCGTTTTAATCGTTACATTTTCTCGGTCGTACTGGACATCGCATGTAGTGCCACAAAACCTTTGACGAATTTCGCGGTGCCTTGCGTCGTCCCCGTGGACAAAATTGACGGCGGAGCCTACGAGCTCGACTTGGAAACAGCCGAAGGTGTCGGCGTGGCCTCCCAGCCAGACCACAGAAAATTTATTTTTGTCAAAGAACTCTATGAGGACGCGGTTGTGGAAGTGCTGTACCACCAAACCGAGATTCCCCAATACGTTAATCCAGAAGTGCAGGACCGCCTACCGAAGGAATACTATGACAGATACTACGTGCGCAACTCTCGCGCCACTGATCAAGCGGGTAACCCGTTGACGTTCTCTTCCGCGGGATATTTCCCATTTGACCGGTGAGTTCATCTGACAAACTGAATTCCACACGCGATCAATCACCATATTTATTACTAAGGGAATCTTCAGCTTCGTCACCTTATTCGATGATCTTGGGATTTCAGGGACCTCACGTTTTTAGAATACTTTGAGCGAAAACAGATGCGTTTCGGACCGAATTACCCCACTAACGAAGATCAACCGATACTGGAACTTGAAAGTGTGGAGAGCAACTTGGATATGGTTACGTCCCCGGGAAAATTGCACAAAAAGAACACGTATATGGATTCAACATCGCTTGCTTACGTTCCTGCCCAGTTCGTTGTTATTCACAAATTGAAAGCGAGCCTGTGGAGAAAAGCGCTCTGGCTCCCAAGCATTTTATATCGTTTGAACAGAATCTACGTCTGCGAAACTTTCCGGAAGACGATCGCGCGGTCTACGAGGATCGGCCCAGTGTCGATGAATTATAACTGGGATAGTGCTGACGTAAGAACCAGTCGGGAGACCTTCAAGAAGCCTGAAATCACGAAGAAACATCTAAAACTCGAGCTTAACTATCCCGATGTAAATAACTGCGAAGGACCGTCGCCAGCCGATTTGGTGGAAGTCCTCACGAAGCCGGCCACAGACAAACATGAGCTCGACGTGGGACGTTACATCCTCGCCGGAGAATCGTTCATGGAACTGGTCACGGCTTTCTCCCTCCACGATACCAAAAATAATCTCCACGAGAAAGAGCGCAAATCCCTGAGGAGCTACAAAATGTCAACCCGGAATCTCTTTGTTCGTGCATACGAGCGTAACGTGACTGAAATATTGGACTCAGTAAAGTTTATGCCAAAGGAGAACTTTCTTCCGCCCGGATATCGAGCTTTGGAGAAAGAGGAGAAGCTTCTCGATATCACTTTTCGATTAGCCGTGTTCAGAGCGTACGGTTTCGATTTCGATGGCAGTCTGAGCCTCAAAGAGCTCAGATTTGGGAAAGCTCTACAAGATGTTGTGAATGCGATCGCTGATTTGGAACCGGAAGATCTCCAACTCGAGGTCAGTACATTCGAGAATTCGTTTGCACTAATATCGAGCGATATCTCCGACCTTGATATTTTACTCGATTTTCAATCTGGACGCACCGAACTCACAGTACTTATCTATGTTTTGCTTGAATTTTCAGACCTTGAAAACCACATTGGAAGCGGGCGAGCTGCCGCGGCAGATCCCTGTGAAGAAGTACCAGTCTTACAAAGCTCGAGTGGCTTCAGATGCCGTCAAAGCTATCGTCGGTCTTTTCATGGAGAAGAGCGGACCAATTGGTGCCTTGAGGATTCTACGATGGTTTGGTCTTGATGTTGGCGGCTCGACGGATTCTCCCGATTTCCTCGATGCTTTTTCGTTGAGTTTGGAATCGCTCCGAACATCCAATTCGGATCCAGTGGTTGTTAATCGCTTACATCAAGTTGAGAAAGTTGAAAAGCGTCTCGGATACCATTTCAAGCAGAAAGCATTAGGTTTGGAAGCAATCACTCATCACTCGTACCGGGGACACCTCGTAACGCAATCGAATGTACGATTGGCGACCATAGGAGAAGTTGTCATCAAATTCCTTATCACGAAATTCGTCGTCGGACTGCCGCTTGATGTAGAACCCACAAGTTTGGTCGAGTTGAAGGCTTCGCTATGCAGCGCTGTACTCCATGCCTACATCGTAGCTAAGAATGGACTGCACAAGAGCCTTCTGTACACAAATCAATCCCTGTTTACTGTGATAAGAAACTACCTCGACTGCTTGGACGATTATGAGCCACAGCCAAACAAGGCCATTGGAGATTGGGAGTCGGACAACGCTAACGAAGGCCGTGTACCGCTAGCCCTGGCGGAAATGTTTTCAGCCTTGATGGGAGCAGTTTTTATCGATTCCGGCAAGAATCTTGAGGCAGTTTGGTTTGTGTTCTCTGAGCTCTGTGGCCAAAATATCCTTCGCTTCGCGAACGACATCCCGATAAGTCCAGTTAGAGAACTGTTCGACAAGTTTCCCGGGAGTTACTTCGAATACAACTTCTCCTGGGACGATCGTAAGTAACTCAGGCAAACTACTTTCGGGCTCGATTGCGGATATCTTCCGTGTTGTTATCGTGTGGCTGCATTTTCACACTAAATGTCTTCATCATTTCAGCATACGAGGGAGATTACATCGAGGTTACGCTATGCGTCCTGTATCCCGATGGACACGTCGCTCGGTTCAGTCAGCCTGCGTCAAACAAGGCTGAAGGACGGATTTCGGTGGCGAAAAAATTCCTGCACAAGTTGGAAACAGAAGAGCGGCAGAAAACTTTGGAACAGGAGAAAAAGGCCGGCCAGGTGAACGGTTACCTCCAAATTCTTGAGCAAGCTTTACTCGACGCAGAATCGACGAGAAGAAGATTCGGACAATTCGGGGTTTCTCGCACTCCTGCCTTCTGAAGCGATTCCCGACTCGAGCATCCGCATTTGTACACTTATTCACCTTCAAACCGTTGCCCTCCGTTAATGTCTACATACAAATTCATTTATATATGCGTGTATTTATATTCGAGGTCGGTATTCACCGCGTTGTTAACTTCAGTTGATCTCGAGGTGGTTCATCTTTTGTTCACAGTCACAGACTGCTGTCTGATTGAGGATTTTTTTGAGAGGAATAGTCTTCGTCACCTCATTGGAAACTTCCCATGCTCGAAGTAGAGTCACTCAAAAGCTGAGGACGGATTTTGTCAAGTCCCGGTCTATCTGAATGCGTTTCAGCGTTGGACGAAGCAGTTGGAGCTGGGTGTTTGTTATTCGGTTGTACATTACGTTGATATTTTAGTTATAATCAACGAGTTCCGCTTTGAGTTGAATCGAGATGATTTCTGGCTCGAGATGGATGGATGCATGCACATTGTTGTTGATACCGCGAATACCTCTTTTAAAGAAGTGCTGTTTTCTATTTATATCAAGGCTCGAATAAAAGCTGAGAGTAACGTACAATAAATGTCGGCTCTTCATCGGTGGAAACGCAACCAGGGATGAACGAATTAAAGAATTTCACGTGTTGGTCGAATTAAGTGCTTTGATCATCGGCGCTCTCGCACGGAAACGGTGCCGACTTTTGGCGAATCCACATTCACTCACACCTGAAGCCGGCGACCGTGATGCTCTCCGGAGATTCCCAGCGTTTGGCATTTATGAGCAATCTGTTCCCGGGCACTCAAAAAGACTATGGCCATCTGTGCCTAGCGTACACCTCGGCCCCCAAGCTCAATGAGGGGCCTCTCTGAGGAGTTCTTTGCGCCCCCATTCTAACCTTGAAGATTCGCTAAAATTTGCACTATCTGCACGGACCGCCGTACTCCCGATGCCACCGCTCACGATACGGTCATGAGATCATCAGTAAATCCATACCGTATACGAGAGCATACGGCACTAAGGCGGCAGTATTTTTTGAGGCCACAGGATACCACCTGTTCAGAACTAAAAGGATTGTTCTCTCGCCAGCATCGTTGTGATACGGATGGATGGATGGATGGATATTTTTGTCTCTGCTTGATGCATGCTTGTTTCGTCATGTGAAATTCAAAGAGAGCATGGGTGCAGCTTCGAGTTGAACCCTTTAAAACCGTGGATAGCATCTTGAAACTGTGAATCTTGAGGATTGATGACAACTCGAATCTGGGAAACTGCGCAGAATGCACAACAGGAATTCGAAATAATTTCGCTTCTCTGGAGACTCGTTTTCGGCTATCACAGGCTCACGAGATCGCTGCCACAGTCCTTAAGACCCCTAGGTACCCTCAAAAAGTCGGAAAATTTATCTCACTGATCTCTTCCTCTTTGATTCATCTGGGAATCGGACTTGCTTGAGTCTGAGAGTTCCCGAAGAGCCTTCCATCGTCGGTCGAGAGGAAAATGCGGTTGGAGTAAGCTGATAAGCTTGAGATGTTGATTACATTTTACATCATTATAAGCGACTCCACGCACCACTGCAGTGAAGATTCTCGAAACGAAGCAGCGCCCTCGAACACCAGCGATGATCGCCAACCAGATTTTCATCTTTCAGCGAGCTCAACTTCTTAACAGATCTTCACCAGCACCACCCTGAGGCTTCAACCTGTGAAATTTTTGTAGTCCGTACTCGCCATTATGCTCTTTGACATATTGCCCGTTGCTTAAAAACTTCTAATCCACGGTTCTGTGCGGGGAGGACTTCTGAATGCTCCAGCAAATAAGAAGGGGGCTTTCATTATGATTGTAGAGAAAAGCTCTGTTTTAATCTCTGTTCTTAACGGCTCGAATGTTGATTGACGTAAGAATATTCTCTAAGTCTCCAGCGACATTTTAGGGGATCGCCTCGAAGGAGGTTGGTAGAACCGCGTGAGGCGCTCCTTTCAATGGTCTTCCATTCTTGGGAACGTTGTTGGGAAGGGTTATTCATTGAGGCACCAACAGGTTGTGAGGCTGACTAACGGGTTCGTTCGTGAGCGATGCCCGCTGCGGAGGCTCCTGAGAACCTCGACGACTACGAATCTCAGCGTCTGAAGAACAAGGTAGAAGAAAGTGTTCGCCATGGGAAAGAAATTTGATATGAAGTGGACAACGGAGTGGTCGAGCAAGTTCGGAGCGTGTGAGAGAGACTTTTTGTTTCACAGCTGATGGCGAAATTAATGGAAACGGAGACGCTCGTTTGTCCACTCATAAAGAGCAGATCACGAAAGTTCGGTTCCCATGCGCCAACCGAGAGCTGAAGCGTTTTCCATTCATCCACCTATGTACGCCTGATGATATCAAAGACCTCTTGGGCTGTTTCAAAGTGGATACGATCTGCTCGGGAATTTTCTGCGGCAGATTCGCATCGTTATCGATCATCCAGACTGATATAGCACGACACAGATATATTCGTTGTACACAGTTTCCGGCGTGACGGGGCTACGTCACCTGTGCCCGATGGTCTAAAACAGCAGCTCGAACACAGCTATTACGGTCCACACTTCGTTGCTCTGAAAGAGCTCGGAGCCGCGACTGCTACCGCTTCAGATAATAAGCAATCGAACAAGGCACACCAGATGTCAACAACAAATTCTACGACAAGTTTCGGCCACGTGCGGGGTTTCCGGTGCCCGTGAAGTGGAACTGTGCGGGCCGAATGCCGTCTATGACACCAAACTTGGGGCATGGGTTAGAATTTACAATGGGAGCGGGATTCGAGGCCGTCCACGATATTTGTAGATCTCAGGCCCTCGACAGACCACTATCGGATCTTGTTTCGGCAAGCCATGCTTTTCTCGGGCGACCGGTTGAGGCCCGAGAGATTTTCGAGCCGTGACTTCAAGTCTCAACCCTTCTTGGCAACATTGGTACCATCGGCGGCGGCGGCAGAAACAACAACACCTGCGGAGTCGAGTTCACTCACCCAAGGGGCACCCGATCTCTGAGAACCACAACTGGACTCTCGAAGTGAACCAACCCCAACGAAGTGGCCGCGTCTTGCAGCTGATTCAGATTTTTTCGCTTCGTCCCTAGACAAAAATTGAGCTCGAGCATGTCTTCCAACGGCCTCGGCGAGATGCGTTGTTGTTCCCACACGTAGCTCGTAAACTATGTAAACCACCAACATGCTGTGTCTTCAGCCATCATCATTACTATTGTTCAGGAGCTGTACCGAGCGGCGCAGGTCATTTGTGAGGGAGAACCAATGATCCGAAGAAATGATGATGATTTCGAATCTTGGCATACATGAGAATTCGTCGATTCTCATGCCAGAGTTCAAATACGACGGCGAAGATGACCGCCGCTCCCGTGGATCAGTTATGATGGTCGGGTCCGCATCGATTGTTTGAATTTAACAATTTCATTTGTTGGAATCATCGCAGATCTCCAGTCTTGTGTCCGGACGAGAGTTCCTGATGGAGAGTGGAGGAGGCTGAAGCCAGTTTTCAGATTTCGAGTTTTCCGACGATAGTACCGCTGTAGAATCCAATGAAGATTTGTCGTTCCGGATGTGGCAAGACATCGCAGTCGAGCGGCGCAGATAGTACATCGATCTCCGTGGTGGACTTTTCCGGTCACACGGATTTTGGCGGTTACCGTACCGAGCAGTCGAGACTAACGCTTCGAGAGCTTCGAAGCACAGTTGGTCCTCGTCTGAAGTCGAGCTCCAGTGACTCCGGTCTCAGCGTGGGAGCGTCTCTTCGCGGGCGAGGCCTTTTACCTATTGCTTCACGATCGGATAATCGATCAAACGCTCTCGATACTAACGTGGACGAATCTGAATCATCCGAGAAATTCCGCGGAAACGTTGCCCCTCTCTGGAAGTTCCAGTTTCTGATCGGGCTGTCGCGAAGTCTGGCTCGGTAGTCATCTGATCGTTAGACAAGGTGCTCCGATTCTCCGTTCCTTGCTTGCTCTGAGTGAGAGCGCTTCACGTGATGCTTTCCCACTGAAGTAGGAGACAAATCGTCGAGCACGAAAGCTCAGTTTGTTCCAATATCGTGTGTTGGCGATTCGTTCCTGAAGAAGTGATGAACACCGCCTGATCAGTCTATCTACCTACTACTCAGTTTACGCAAAACTGCGGGATACAGGATTTTCGCTGACGGCGCGGCGTAACCTCACATCTGGCGTCCAGTAGACTTCAGGAGGAGAAGAATCGAGCGCCGCACCGAAAGGAAGACGAGAGCGACGACGACACGAAACAAATGATTTGTCTTGGAGAAATTGGCGTACGACGGGCCGAGTCGACTCCCGTTCTCGTTTTTTCTTCTACATTCGCTTGAATAATTGCGGCACAAGCAGATTTGGCGCCTCCGTGGTTCCGTTCAAAATTTCGGCGGGGCCGTCTTCAAAATTTCATATCGCGATGATTGAATGAAGTAAACGATTCTTGAAAACTCTTTGACCACATGTTGTGTCGACACTCGAACGTTTTCTAACTATGATGAAGAATTAACACCAACTTTTCGGCAACTTTTTAGCGCGAGTCGTTTAGCTGTCTCCTAGTGTTCGACAAGAAAGTAGGGGTTTTAACCACTGTCTGTGAGCATGATCGGGTCTCGGGATCGCAAATTTTCCTCGATTGACCAGAGAACTGAGAATAAACCGTATTCTTTAACAAACTTCGATCGATTTTCCTCTTCTCCAGGAGGAGGGAACCTAAATGGAAAGCAAACCAGTTGGATGAAGAAGCCTCGTTCTCGAGTCAGTTCCCACAAGTCGCCATCTCAACAATCTGTTGCCTCTAGCTTCAGAGTTTTTAAGACGACCCAGTGGACAGGAGGAGAACATAAACATCAGATGTGAAGAGCTTCCTTGATGACAATTTACGACTGCGACCTCGTTGAAGAAAACTCGTATTGTGCGTGTATTCGGCTCGATGATTCGAGCCGTGGCTCGGTCGCCAGCACTGTATGTGAATCTACAAACGGACGCCGCGTCGACGAACGGGCGGGTCAACTTGTTCGCCCTTCAACTACAAGATGTGCGGTTCCGCAAAAAGGAATCCGATGAAAACATTCAGAACAAGTGATTCGGACAAAACACAACCGCAGAGGAGTGAGAACATCTCGTAAAGTGTGCCAAATTATGGACTCTCATAAACTTGTCATTAAATTCCTTAGCGCACTCCCTCGAAGATGCGAGTTCTTGACCAGAACAACCAGGGACCGCCAGGACCACGGACAGCCATATCAGAGCTTCGCCAGATTGACACGACGGTAAAGATGCGCTGCTGACGATCGATGTACGCAGTGCTCACAACAATTTAGACTTCCATGACCATGATATCGTGGAATTCGAGAGGACATCGAGAGACCACCTCTGGATAACGACTCTGATGACGTCAGCTGTGATGAGCTGCGAATATTCGAACTTCGATTGCACGAGTTGAGAGGGATCAACAGAAAGAACGCTCCTCCAGACACCTGGTGGCAAACACTTCAGCTGGGGTCCGACGCCACAAAGGTCAGCTTCAAGCTGGACACTGGAGCACAGGTGTCCATACTGCCGTGGCAGCAGTTCAAGAGGATCGCGGGTGTCTCGCGACTGGTTCCGACGAACAGAGCGGTTGTCTCCTACTCTGGCCAGAAACTTGCCATTGCCGGTACCTGCGAAATCAGTTGCACGATTCCGGGCCGCAAAGGGCAACATTGCGTCAAGTTCTACGTGGTGCACACCGCAGCTCCACCAATACTCGGTTTGGGGCAATGCGCGGCGATGGACCTCGTCAGCAGGAACGCCGAACCAAAAGCGGTGTTGCACTCACTTCCGAGTGAGGAAGAGAGAATCATCATGGGAAACGCTGTCTGTGGCGGGGCGATTTGAGTTTATTATTAAGTTAGAGAGAGTTGTATGAGCTGATATGATAACAACTCTGGCCTGGGTTTCTGATCTTTCGGGGACTGCGCTCAGTTCGAGAATTCTTCTGTCAAGCGGACGTGACTTCAAACGTGATGCGTAAAAGAACCGGCTTCCCGGATCAAAAGCATTCCTTCGTCGTCTGGATTTGGAATAGCCTACAATCGAGAGAGCGAATCGATGCTTGAGACCAGCCACGATGATCCCGATAGGCCTAGAAGATTTCCGAGACATGGAAAAATCGCACTTCATTGCTCCACTAAACTACTTGAGTCGCAGGTGCTGCTCATTGAAGCTGTGAGCAATGGTCGTCAGCTGTGTACGAGCTTCAGAATTAATATTTGAGCTTTGGAGAGCGGGCGATTGAGTGCAACAATAATCGGACCAACCCCGTGAGGCATGAGTCAGGTGTCAGTGCAACCTGTGCGCGCAACGATTGGCCTAGCACGAGTAGATTGACAGGGGTCGAGGCTCAGCTTGCCCTTTTTCTCAATAGCATACTCTATTATAGACTCTCGAAACGAAACTTACCGTAGGAGAGTATTTTGAAACAGCGAGAATCGACGGCGATAAGATGAGCGCCAAGTGGTAGACAACTCACCGAGAGGATTCCTTCAGCACATCGAAAAGATACTCTCTTAATCAACGAACGCATCAACCCAAAAGAGATCATTGATGAATGACTCCGATGATCGCGAGTTTTCGCGAAGAATTGTTCAAAGTGGAGTCACCGAGGATGACTTTCGTACAACTACCAGAGCTGGAAGGTGGTGGCAGGTGAACGTTCCGAAGAGCTCTCCTAGTGAATACCTCATATTGCATGCGCTTTGATTTCTGCACTTGACCACCAATTAGTTGGGACGGTTGCTGTTCTTGCGGCAAAGGAAGCTTCAGCTCTCACGAGACTCAAATCGGGCACAAAGGCGACGCCGACGTGGGAGACGACACAGAGCAGCGCTCGTCTCCTGCTTGACTAACGTATAGTCCGCTGCAGTCTGAATCGATGTATCTCATCGCTTGTAGCTAGACCTTGAAATATACGAATCTGAGCGAAGTCTTGAAAAATCCGAGACCGACGGAAAAGCGAGGGCAACATAAGTTGGGGTGACGTAAGTCGAGCTCCGACTGTATAGGTCTGAAGGCTCGCTCATCCGAGCCATTATTCCCGAAAAATATTATGTTCTCCTCCTGAATGCAATTTGTGATTTGTGCGAACTCGTCTGATGCAGTTTGAGATTCAATATCAAGAAAGACTCGGGACGCCTGAAAGTGAGCAGTCAGCGTACTGCCTCGCGATCTCAAGCTTCCAATCATGGCGGATAATGAACAACGCGGTCTCAAGGTGGATATGAGCGATAGTTTCGACAGCGGGGTGGGCCTCAAAAACCGGCGTACAACCTCATTTGAGTAAACATGACGCACCCTGAAACATTTTCTTCGATTTCAGCCCCTATATGGCTACCGGGCGGCACCTGACACCTATTAACTCCAGCAGGCGCGGCGCTCGCTTTCACTTATGTTGATCCCGACGGCTAAGAATTTCGAAGAAGACGAATCTTGGTCAAGCTTCAAATGCACGCGTACGTCGAAAGCGTCTGCGGATGAGTGCCTGAGTTTTTCCTCTCGCTCGACTCCCTAGGATGACTCAGGATGCGGAATCGGAAATTGAGAAAAACAGCGGCCCGATCTCGGCCGTTGAAAAACTTCCCCGACAGAGAGGTCGCGCGCAAGCGACGGAATATCTGCGACTTGGTGTATCTGAGAACGGGTTGGGCTTGAAGGCCTCGCGGGATCGAATAACGCTATGGACCTTTTTGGTTTTCGTGAAAAGGGTTCGTGAAGTTGCCTCGGGCACCACGCCTACTTGTTCAAAACAAAATATGTGTCAGATGGCGCCGAGAAACTATTCGGAGGGTGGACGCGCTACACGCGTTCGAGCACGACAGCCATTCAGTGCAGCCTGTAGTTTTTTCCGACCCCAAACCTCCGGTTCGAGCTCTGAAGCCGCTTTATCCAGCGTACCGTTACCTGGTGATGCCCCACGACAGATGCGGAGCGGCGCCGTTAGACTCCAACCAACGGCACCGCGTCGCCAGCCGGTTACCGTGTTCGGAGCACCGAATCGCCCTCACTCAGGCCGGTAGGCACTCACCAGAATTTTACCTGGTCTGGCGCGTGCCCGTATGCGACCGACCAGCAACGGCAGCCGTCAATTGGAGCTTCTGTTCACAACTATCCGAAATAGGCCAGAGTTTTTTTTCTTTTTTTTGTTGCTCCGCATCTGATACTCGGGAAGTACAGTTATGTCCGTTAATGACGTAGATCGCAGATTGCATTTGGGTCGGTCGCTTGCTTAGTTTGTTAGTTTGTCGCTCGTCACTTGCCATTGAAACGGAGCTGCGTCTCGAAATTGACCTTGGATCGGCCTTGAAGTCAGTGATTTGGGCGTGCGGCACACTTCGGAACGGAAATCAATTTTTGAAGCTGCGATGCATTGTTTCCTCATTGTCGGCTCGAGCACTGTGCCTACCGTTTGCTGCTTCCGTTGAGCGAGCGAGTCTCTCCTTCTGGTGGTCTCGATTCTTTTTTTACTTTGTCGAAAATTCAAGGACAGCGGATGATGAGCGCAGAGCGCATGCCGACGCGTGGAACGGGACACAGCCGGGTCTATAGAAGAAGGAAGACAGGGAACATGTGTCTGCGTAGGAGAGCACCCGGCAACCGAGATGGAAGAACGACAGTAATCAAACAGCCGTCTCCTCGAGATCATACAGAACCGATTTTGGGGATCTTTTTTCATTAGGGTCTATCAAGATGCAGAGAACTAGGAGGGCGGCAATGACGGAAATTTCGTTCTTCCTGATTTGATTCGATTGAGATCATCAATATTTCAGAATATTTCTGTTTGTAGCTCCCCGGAACTTCCAAGTCGGTTGATGCACTTCCACCACGCCCGTTGAATAGAAACGATGGCTCAATCTCCAACATGAGATCAGAACTCCCATCATTCAGAGAACAGAAGTGAATAAATTACTCACACTTGACATCCGAAGCGTAAACTTGTTTCAGAATCCGATCGGGTGACTGAATTCCTCTTTTTGTATCCGATCAACTCTCAGACGAGCGGAAGTATTCGCCAGACACAAGGACGCCTTCTGAGGGAAATGTCTCCGAGAGAATTCAAGGCCTCCGGAGTAAAGTGTTGTCCGCAGAGAGCTCCATTCTGACTCTGAACCCGCGTTGATCAAAGTTTACGAGGTCCTAATATATTCGTGCGCGGCGAAAACCAATGTTGCTAAGAAACCGTTACTCTGAACCGTTGCCGAGCGAAGTCATTCGCCTCTTCTCATAGAGAGCGACTTCTTTTTTGGCAATCTGAAGCTCTAGTTTCTTTATTTGCGAGAAATTTTGACGAATCTTCCCGCAACCAGGACTATTGATAAATGCGACGCCTCAGGAATCGAGCGACCTGGAATATCCGACGATGAATGAGCGTTTTTTCTCTCGAAGTTTGCAGACATCGGGTTGTGTGATCGAAATCCCTGAAGCCCTTTTGTGAGAGATCAAGGGTATTCAGAATCGACCCAATACGGCCCGTCGAATTGAATCTGCAGGGAAATAGTCTGTAATCACGAGCCTACAACTGCGACCGGGATGACAGTCAGCCAGACAAGTTGCCGGTCGTGATGTTTGAATTCACCGGATACCCGTTGACCTATATGTACTTGATACCGGCACCGGTTAACCGGATGGCTATGTTGGAACAGGAAGAATGTGAAGAGAGTGCACAGCCTTCCGGTGGAGTTGACCCAGCGCTCGATCGGACGCGCAGGCACGGGGTTCGACAGCAGGAACTTTAAATATTCGAGGGTTCCGGATCGAATTCGAGATTTACTCTTTAAGATCCGCGATTCAGGCAGAAGGGTAGAGACAATCTTAACCTTGGAGGAATTCATTCATCGCGGCGGACTGATGCTTTTTTCAGGAATCTCGAAGTCGATGTAAACATCGAAATCGATGGACATTCCATCCCGAATAGGAACTACCGAGGACTTTACTATGGCGCTGGCGTGGGATGCTCCAGCGGCACTTCCATATCTTTCTTGTGAGATTGTTCTGCGCCCCAGATGAGAACGAAATGAATTTTTGCGCCTGATTCGGTTGAGTTTTTCAGCGGGGGTTGAGGAATCCTCGACAATCAAGCAACCAGTCGCTTAGCCGACCGATCGGAGAAGCAAACATCGGTGCATGCAATCGAGGTCGCACCGGAAGATGACATCACGAGTTCCGGCTAAGGCAGGTCGCGATGTGCATATCTAAGCCGTGACACCTGGTGAAGTAGTGAATGCTTACAGACGAACATTTTTTCCGCATCGAGTGCCCGGAAGCTCCGAACTGGGTCAGCTAGGCATCAAACAACAACGACGACTCCAACGATAGCGAAGAGTGTGTCCAAAACCGGTCCGGTGCTCACGTTTCGATTCGCACTCGAATTGGATGTTCGGCGAGAGCCCTCGAATCTCTTAAGGGGAGTCTAATCCTCCGGTGGTCATTCCTCTTCCTCATCCCACCATTTATGAGAATTAGAATGCTACAAATATTTGAAATGAAACAAAAGATCAGAATCATGAATTCTATGATTATGCAACAAAAAAGTCGTCAAGTCGAATCCCGAGAGTTACAATTAAAACCATAATCTCATCTCTCCACCCCGCTTCTCCGCAGCGGGTCTCGAGAAATCAAAAGCGCGTCTGATTTAATCTTGAAGTCTAATGCTCTTAACGCTCTTTTGGCGGAGCCGGTGTGTGGGTGCGCAAGCCGGCATCCGTTTATGACCTCAAGCAAGCTGGTGCCTCAACATGCGTCGGAGGCCATACCAATGAGGAGCCGAATTTGCAACAAAAAATAGGACTCCCCCGCATCCGGATCACGGACGTTTCTGCTGGTGCCACTCCGGTGGCGATGGCTGCTGCCGCGGCTACTTCTGTAGATCACCCCTGACCCGCTTGGAGAGGCCTCAAAAAACAACCGGAACATAGAGAACCAATGCACTCTGATTGCTGTTTCAAGGCATCGCGCTCAAACGCATAATGAGCTGGAGCACCGATTCAAATTGAATGTTCAGTTGTGTCCCTTCCTTCTTTACAACAGTCTGCGACTCATGAAGTGCCCATTTGAGACGAATCAGGAACTCAGAGCACAAGTCAGAGAAATTGTATTCGGAACGCGCGGTCATCGTCGCCAAAGCGTATGTTGGGCTCCCGGTCATCGCGAGAAGGCCGACGGCCCAGATATCTGATTTCGAGCATGGAGCCGTCAAGAAACTGAAGCTGCTCTGAAATCTGTGCGGGAAGCATTTTGTATGCACAAATGGTTTCACAGGCTGGCGACGTCACCTGGCGTCATCTTGGTTCGCTTCGAGGACGGTTCCTTGTTACCAGATATCGACCTTCTATGCTCTCTGGTCCAAAGTAGGTTTCGGCTCGTTGAAGTTTCCGGCACCTTGTTCTTGCCTCTACATCTGCGCGCTGTGACGCATGCATTCTGGCATGTTGGAGGACAGGTTCGCTTCCGGCAAACGGCCACGACCACTGCTGCCGCCTCCACCTCCAGCGTCAGAACCCGACCGTGCATTTCTAACCTACGCACTTCAATCATATCTGTCGCGACCGGAGACCACCACCTGCCAATTTGTTACTTGCGTGCTCGCACACCTCAACTCACTCGGAATTCTCATTCGTCTCGAACGACTCGATTCCGTTTCCCCGAGGAACGTTCTCCCTTATCAATGGAATGGGAGAACTTCTTACGTTGTGTTCGTTCGACTCGGTTTCCTCCAGAACGTTTTGATGAGCAACGCAGGATCAGGAAGCATTGTAGGATGAGCAGTGGAAGCATTGTGCGGGCCTCTCGGCAGACAAAAACTCCGGCAGACTTCCTGTATGTTCTTTCCGTAAGAAACATTCGTGGATTGTCTCGGAGTGGAAGTATGGAAGCCATGTGGTCCGTTCGAGGAGCGAGCCATCGAGAGGCAGTGTTGCGGCGGGGCCGGAATCCGCACAAGAAACCTCCAACGGTACGGATGGACCCTGTTCTACCCGGGATTTCTATCGACAGATACATCTAGGTAGTTACAATACATCCAGCGCCGATGAGGAAACCTCGTTCCGCTGTTCTACACGAAGGAAACCCTTGTGGATTCCCGATGCGGCTCCTCTCATGTCAGTTGCGCAGGGATGAGCCCAGACTTATCGTTCCTCGTGAAGGTTGTCGCCCTTCGACTAATATTTCTTCGAAGACTTTCGATTGCTTAGTTGCATTTTCCTCGAACCGGTTTGCTCAACAGAACCCAATACCACGAACGGAATATCTGCGAAAGAAATCAAATAATTCCCTCAAAGTTCCGAGCGCTAATTGATACCGGTCCGGAACAAACCGCGAGAAGGTGCCATCGTTAATAAGTTATTTCCTCTGTTCTGGGTTTTATTTTCGTCGTGCATTCTTTCCTCTACCTGCTCACACACTCGCAGCGAGATCAGTCGTAGGAGGAAGGAATAACCCGCGCACTTGAGACACGTGGCACCTTGAGATGCTCTCTTCTCCACTCGGCTCCTCTCGTGTGTTTCGTCAGGTAAGGCAAAATGCTTAAAATGGTTCCATTCTGTGTTAGCCAGCTGCTTCCGCTCCGAGAGCCATGCCAGAACACACCTGAATGAGGGTGAGTTTTGGGAGCCTCTCGTCTATCGAGAGACGCGTGCCTGTTCGCTATGGCACTCTCTGTACCTACTCTTTATCTACCACTCGAAATCCACTGCTTCCTAGAAGGAAGTGAGCCGCTCAGGAATATCACCTTAATAGAAATCGAATCATTCCATGTTTTCCTTCTAATTAGGTTTTCACTGGGAAGTTTATTTTGCTGTATTGTTATGAAGAGAATCTTCAAGGCGGTGTGAGACCACTCGTGACAGTCATCTCAAATCATTTGACAGGCGACAACTGCCTGTATGCGTACATGAGTCGATGGAAATAGATCGATCCTTGAGTTCTCGACTCTTGTCGTGTGTTGTTTCTTCGATGGAGTTTCCGAACAGATCATCCAGAAGCACTTGGAGCGGCAGCCGTTTTCGCATAGGACGCAGTGCACAGAATGTGAGCTTCCTGTAGTCGGACAAAGAGCCGAACAATCCATCGGCTTTATTTCGCGTGCCTTATGTTCGCGAGCTTATGGTGCGTTGTTCTTGAGGCACGCGACCCTTGAGGTCGACTAAGGGTCAGAGGCCTCTAAGGTGCAACGCACTTGCCAGACTTGCCTAAGGATGTGGTTAGGCTTCCCGGATAGATTTAAGACGACATAACGGTCTCCCTGGTGTAGGCGGACACCGAAAAAAACTAGGTCATCAGCCTCGGCTTCTGGTGATTAACCGAGCAGCCGCCTCCAATCGACCGGACTCGACAAACTTTCGTTCCGAAAGACATGTCACCGTGCGAGGTCCACGGCCAAACACGGAGTCTTACAACCCGGTGAGGCGTCCTGAGGTGTCGATTTCACGAACGTCTATCTGTCACGTCCTGTTACATCACACGACAACGAAGAATTTTTTATCAATGACTCCACTTTCACTGAGCCCGTGCCGACTTTCAAACAGATTCTTGTCGTATCCGATGCTGTTTCCGGATGAGAGGTCAGAGTAAACGCGTCGTCTGATTTCCATTTTCTTCGGATGAGAAACAAGACGAGAATTCGATGCTGGATGAATCGCATTCAGGCTTATTCACAACCTCGAGGTCGTTCGGTTGTGTTCGGTGCATGATGGCAACGGCATCGGGCGTGGTCGAACTCGTAAACTCAGTGTAATCGATTTTTGTGTTTCACAGCGCTTTTCAGCTGTCTCGGATTTCGCTGCGGCCGGTGCTTTCGACGTCGAGACACTTCCGACAGCGGGCGTGTCCGTTCACGTCAAGAGTTCTCACTCAAAAGAAGGAGAACGCCACGGTAGGCTACGGAAATGCTTGTTTTTGGTGAAATCTCTTCACACCTATCATAGCTGGACAGCTAGATACCCTGTCAGTCTGGCAGGCGGGCAAACAGACAATCGAACAGACTGCGACTCCAACGGTCGGAACCACCTGCCCGTGGATTATGTCTCCTAAATCTTCTTTCATTTCTTCTTCATAACTTCTCCCGCTAAGTATGCTGTCTTCATGAACATCATCGATCGGCTTTCATTTCCACAGCAAACAATGGCGGAAAGATTCGCTGCCAGGTGTCTTTGACTCAAAACTTTTCTCCAGTTTTTCTCAACCAAAGCCGACAGAATGCTGTGGGAAGCGTATCAAAACAAAAAGATTACAAATCGAGTGTCAACTGCAGTGCTGCTCAGCCTCTCGGTCAAATCAGTTCTGAACAACAAACCGCGGAGTACGGATGACAGCACCTTTTGGAAGTACGCGGCATTGCGCTTCTTGTTGTGGTACAGTCGCTTCGTACAGTTGTTGTTGTTGTACGACGCGTGCGGACGCTCGTACAGCTGCACGCGTTCACTTGTCGATCAATAGATTTTCTTTCGAATCGAAGCCGAAATTACGCCCTGCTGTTGCCGCTTCTGTCTCTGACGAAGCAGACGGACTGAAAACAGGGCTCTGGTCTCGTGTAGGTGGCAGATGGTTATTCAGGACGGCCGACTATAGAAGCGCCGGCCAAACAGACAGCGAACAGCAACCCCTCGAAGCAGACCTTACAGTAAGACAAGGCTGCTGAACAGCTAACCAACTGACTGACTCGAAGTTGGGCTGCCCGGCTGGCTGCTTCGAAAGTGGTGTTTCGGTGTTGATCGTCGACATCGGCCGCGCCGATCAACCGACGCGTGCACAACGGGATCGCGCGTGCGGGGGCTCCGTCATCTCGCGCAGCCAGTTCCTTCTTGCCGTACTGGCAGCAGCCGCAGCAACAGCGAAAGAAGACGAACGAAGAAGAAAAACAGACGATCAGCCAACGACTCGTGCTAACGGGAACCACAACTTGATCGACGCACAGACGTACGACCGTACATACATACAGACCAGATGCTCCAGAGCGTGATGTATGAACGAACGAACGAACCAACTTGTGCCGAGTTACACACCCGATGAGAGAGATAATCAACTCAAGACTTTGTCCAAAGCGAGCTTCGTAGTTTGAATTCATCTTCGAAAGTTCTGCGCGAAGAAAGCAGTTCGCTACGGGAGGTGTCCTCCGGATAATGTACGCACTCGAGGGGTTTCTCCGTTCAGCTGCTTTCTCGTTTCAGGATCAGTTGTTCCTCCAGGAGCTTCCCTCATATCATTGTAGAACTGCTTGGGTATTTATTGAGAGAATCATGAGTTACTGTTCACTGTTCGCTTTCCTCGAGAAACGTTCGCACTAACTTCTCGGGAAAGACCTCGAGGAGCGGACACAGAGAATAGCTGCGAAAGGGTGGAGATCGGTGTTACCAACAAAATTTGTTGTCTATTAGATTGTCTGCTCGGTTGGTACGAAGGTGGGTAAGCACGGTACTGCTGCTCTACTTGGAATACCAGCTGAAGATCCGCCCATCTGTAGTCTGGCCTCAAAGCACCAAACACTTTGTGTTCAGGGTCACCAAAGCAGACTGCAGCGCATCTGCCGTCTAGGCGACCTCGAGCCACGCGACCTCGACGAAGACTCGAGTCGAGATCTTCGCTCAACCCTTTTGTGCCCGCGAACTCAAACTGATAGAACAGCTGCAGAAGCAGGAGATCGATCTGGTCCGCAAGTTGAACTTGCTGCTCGAGCAACAGTCTCGTGCGCGACCCGTGCAGCAACTGGCTCCAGACTGCACAGCCTCGGGCGTTCGGTGAGCACGCGGCGGGCCGTTCGATGGTCTCGTGTGCTCAACATGTAAATAACCGGAAAGTCGATCGTCGATCCAGTTCGGCGCACGCGTATGCATAATGGACGTGCGCTCCACGCTTGAATCTCAAATCTCCGCGATTAGAACTCCTAGACAGAAATCGGATGTCGAAAACCACCATAGAGTTTTCGAGGGTCGGATGACATTCTGTGGACCCGGATTCACTTTCTTGAAAAGGCAGCTCAAACTTCCAAGCTCGATCGGTGCACTATAAGTTGGACGACGGAACATCGGTGGTGTCTCAGTGTGAGGCTGTCGAAGCGTCCAGCGATAAAGTTGCTCTTTTGTCTATCTTTGAGCAGAACCTAGCTAACGGGAGAATTCCGCCGGCCGAGCAAGGTGTCGTAGTCTCGACACTGGAGTCGTCGCAGCCATATGGCCGCCCGGCTGACTGCTTGGATAGCTGGTTCTCACTGACCGACCGACTGACTGACCGATGAAGGCTAACCCTTCTTTGAAACCACGAAAACTTCTAAGTAGTAAATCGCGTCACGTAGAGAGTTCGTCGTTGTCTCCAACTGAGAGATAGAGTGCTTAGTGACTTCAGGGAGGAAGCCGATGGAGACGATCCATTTTCTTAGCGAAGGCACGCGACAGAAGGCTGAACACAAGGTCTTCACGAGGCCCCAAAGGATCCTCCTCCACAGTCACTTTTGCTTCGTTGTTAGGGCACTTCTATAGGGCTAGAATACTTATAATAACTAGAGGGCTAGGACCTGGAGTAGATATGCATTCCGTAACCACGGCACTGCGGGCCGTTTTTTTCTAACTAGTTTTTTTCAACGGGTCTCTGGAAATCGAAAAGTAGGAATTTCTCGAGGAAAAGGTCTTGGGGTCTTCGGTAGATCTCGTTGAGTATAACATTTCACCCCATGTGACCGTCCCCCGTATCTCTTGTAGTTTTCCCACAACTTTGGAGAATCTTTCCGAGCGAAATTTTTGCAAGTCCTGAGTGGTATACTACAGGGGCGGTAAAAACAGCCGCGGAAATCGAATTTTCAGAATAAATCGAAAAGTTTGGACTTCTCGAGGAAATGGTTTTGGGGTCTTTGGTCGAACTCAATGAGGACAACAATTTACTCCAAGAGACCTTTCCCCGTATCTCTAACAGTTTTCCCAGAATTTCGGGAAAACCTTCCCGAGCGAAATTTTTACAAGTCCGGAGCGGTGTGTCCTGTAATACAGCGCTGTATTACAGGACACACCGCTCCGGACTTGTGGAAATTTCGCTCGGAAAGGTTTTCCAAAATCCTGGAAAAGATATAAGAGATACTGGGAAAGGTCCCATGGGGTAAAATGTTCTCCTCAACGAGTTCTTCTAAGGATCGCGAGACCCTTTCCCAGAGAAATTCCTAATTCTCGATTTTCAGATACCCGTAGAAAAAACTGCGGCACTACGGAATACATATCTAACCTGGAAGTATCTCTGCCACGTCGATACGTCGTTTTTTCCTCAAATACGAGTCTTTATTTGAGTCAGAGCCAGTGGAATCCATTGATACCCATTATTCGCGACATGAGACGAGTGATTTAGGCGTCCCGCCCTGTCCAGGGACGGTTATATCCTAGATTCAGTCGAAGTTTAGGGAGAATCGATCCCGGATCGGACACGGTCGAAACCCTTTGACGGCAGTCTTCCCGATCGGTTTCGCGGCTCTACAGATCACGACTCGGCCTTCCTCACAGCGAGATAGAAATCGGCTTCACATTATCTACATGCCCAATCATACACTCGACGTTTGCAGAGTTGCCATCCGCGCTGGTCTGCTTCGTTGGAGCTGTTGTACTGTGTCACTCATTTGATTAGATGCCCTAACGGTCCTTTCGACCAAAACACCGGCTGCTGTCGTCCACCATTACTGCTATGCCGCCGCCCTTGCTGCGGACCGGTGCACCATCTAGTGCACCACCATCATCATCAACGGCGTCAGTTCTCTCTAATCGCGTCTAGCTGCCTCACTGACAGCCTGGTGCTAGGAGCGTGGTCGTCCACCTCCACAACTGCCACGCGATCTGAGGAACCGTTACAATCCTCTCTGAAATGAAGTGCGTATCTGTCTGCCACACCAACGGTCTCGCCCTGCCTTCGTTGTTCATTTTCGATCGAATCGTTTCAAAAGTGCTCGGGTGTCGGCATCGCGCTATGTAGGTATCCCATCCAAAGTGGATGACGCTGATCTTCAACGGAAAAATGTTCTTCTCAGCCCAGCGGCAAGAAGAAAAGAGAAGAGGATTCCCTATTCTCGACCTTCGCGTGGTCTTCATCAGTCGTTTGTTGTTTCTAGGGTAAAATGAAGAGCTCTGGGGAGCGAGCTTCTAATTGGCTACCGGTTCATTTGATGGAGTTCAGGTCGAGAATCGTTTAGTGCGAAAACTTCTGGAAGGACCGAAGCAGTTATTGACATCGATAATCTGCTGGATTCACTTACGTCGATCATCTCCGCCAAGAGCCATGGGATAACTTCACTTCGAACCCGGGGTCCACGTCCCCTCTTGGATTCCCTAAACACCCCTCCTAGAACACAGGGGTGAGGCAGGGGAGGCAGGTGGGCCCTGAAGACCGTTGGAGTTCAAGCTCGAAACCACCTCGTCGAGACACGTGCCTTTCAAGTGCATCCGAACACATATTTGCCAATGCTCAACTTTGTAACGGTAGAAGCCTGGGGGTGGAAACAATAGTTGGCGATGAAGTTCAGTCGAGTCTGGATCCGGAGATCCGAATTTCTTGTTCTAGCATTTCCAGGTGTTGCAGCAGAAAACTTATTTTAAGCCATAACCAGGATCAAATTATCGATCCTAAGCGTACAGTTCCTCCAGCTGTGAGAGATGTTCGTTGGGCTCGCTCCGGATTATTGGCCACTAGTTCAATTTCTAGATGAGCTCTCGGACTCCTCGGCCTCGGATTCGGTGGCGCTCTTGTTGACTTCATTACCTGCCAACAGAGCCTTAGCTACCTTGCGTCGCCGTGTCTCAGAATTCTTCCTTTCTACTAGTCCGATAAAATCGATCTCCTGGACTCCTTCGTATCATGGAAACGTCTTAAAGCCAGGACTACGAGAGAGAATTTTTCGCGGTTAACGAAGACCCGGAATGTTCGAATGGTGATGTCTCCGAAAAATCTACCGAACCTTCGAACCGAATCTGACCGAGGCAACTGGGTTCGAGCATAGTGTGGTAACTGAAGAGAGAGAAGGTCGATAGCCGAAACTAGGAACAGATTCACAGCAAATATCGTGTTGCCTTCGCTGACTCGGACAGGATTTTGGTCATACGCTACGAACACCTCGTTGTAAGACAAACCAGAAGTATGGTATACGGGAGTTTTCAAATTCAAAGTAGAAACGAGACCTTCCACGGTCCTACAGGTGGTCCTGAGTGAGAATGCGGCCATGAACCGGCAACTGATCGTATGGCACACTTTTCGAAAGTCCTTGAAGGAAACAGCCTGGATAATCATCAGCTTTGATGTCGACCTTGTGAACATGCATAGCTGTATCTGCGTACACGAACTCAACCTGAGTTCAGCTGTCTAATGCAACTTTCATCTGTTTGATTCTTGTGGAGACATCTGGAGATCAGGTGGAGGTCGGTTGCTCCGCTCGGTCGGCAGCTTGAGCGAGCGTTCTAGTCGTGTGCCATACGCGATGCCTCGATCGCCGATTCTCGGCCGGAGTCTAGACTGAAGCAAACCGACCCAACGATCAGAGCAGAAGTGAAAGCTCTCGTGGTCACTTCAAGGTCAGCTGCGAAGAGGTGTCCGATGAATGACCTTCATTACGCTCGTTCTGTCACCAACGATCAGTGATCCTCAGCGGCGCGACCTTCACCTCAATGGTCACCTCTTGCAAATTTGCGCCCATACCAAGAGACAGGCACGCGCGTGGTGCCAATCGATTTTGAGATCATTCTCTGCTCCCAAATCCCGAGCTCACACGACTGATGTACCTTCCGCTGATATCCTGATCAAACTTTAAAAATCCGAATGGAACATCTTCGTATAGACTCCCTTCGAAAAGAGTGGAGTTCGTTGCCCTGTTCCGAAGAGAAGACTCGTTTTGTTCGGGTCCAAATATTCGGAGGATCAGATCTGCACATCGATTCGAGTTTCCTCAGCTGTTCACCGGCTGGTTTCGGTCGAGACTTGTCTGCACATTCTGGTCGTACTACTCTTTCCATGACACACGCGGCAGCAGCCGCCTCCGTCACCGCTCCAGTAGCAGCTAGAGCAGTAACTCGAGTACTGGCAGCAGCAGCAGCAATAGCGCATCCAGCAGTCGTCAGACCAGAGCTCGGTGAGCACGCGCCCAGAATAGCCATCTCGTCACTACGCATCGCATTCATCCATACACCCCCACAGGACCTGAAGCCAGCCGGCACCATCTGGACAACATGAACGTTTGTCACCTGCGAGGATGTCACGGCACCACCTGTGCAGTGGGCGCAGTGCACCATTTCATCGTGATGATGATGTTTACGATTTTGGGCATCCTCATTTTCATCATCACGAACGTACTCCCACAACAGTACGAATTACAAAGATGCCAGATACTGTGCTCAACGAGGGTATTAAAAAAACGGTGCTTTTGTGCTTCGTTTGACGTGATGCGCGCATGCATGACATACAGCGCACATGAATGCCTCCGTGATGGCGCAGACTGGAAACTGGCTCAAATCGATCCAAGCCCGAGTTTGGAGCTGAGGCCGCTTTCTCGAAACGTCCGTCGGCCCAGTCCAGGCAGTCGGTTATTGTAGAGATCGAACAGCCAAACGATTGAATGTCGGTCTAACCAGTGAACCGAGGATGGCACGCCAGCCTCAAATCGAAGCCTCCGATCGCTCCTTTACGTGAAGACCCCATCGTGGGAAAAGTACGAAATCAAATGAGCTGCGAATCCGAGACCGATTCCTACCGACGACGACGTTGAAAAAGTTCGGAGTCGACCGAGACAGCTCCACATTTGGTAAACACGAAGGCTCTAAGATCCCTAAAAGTTCCGCCCATTCCCGCTATGTGCAGTATGGGAACCTGGGAATATTTCGAGCGTTTTCATCCTCGGAGCGTGCGCGAAGATCACGAAACTCTGGCTCGATTTTGAGTTGGGTCGCCGATTTCGAGTTTGATGAGGAAATGAAATCGGCGCGTGTGTTTGTGGAGATGATTTGCACTAGTTTTCAGCTGCTGCCCACCGCATATGCATCAACCCGCTTTAGATAGAGCAATAGATGAAGAACAGCCCCCAAAAACTGGTTGAACCAGGTGCGTGGATCCACCTACAGACGGGCGGGCGGGCGGCCGGCCAGGCCGACAGGCGGACCAGTCTGGTTGCGGATCGAGAGAGGAAAAAAAACTGGAGGAGCGCCTGCCGCCGACGCCACCGACACCGACATGCTTGTCGAAGAGCTGCTGTGCTCTCTGTAGTTCGGCGTTGTTTTTACATAACCGGCCGCTGATGAGGTTGCGCAGCCAGGCAAGCAAGCAAGCAAGCGCCAGGGTGTGTGAGCGAATGAGCTAGACCCCACTAAGCCCGCAGTGGTGGTGGCGGAACCATCTGGCAGCGGCAGGTTCTGGTTTTTGCACATCCGGTTGTGCTCTTTCGTCTGCCCCCTCGTCGTCGTCTCCGGTCCTCTTCAGAATCATGATCAACTGCGCAAGCGGAAGACTCCCCCGAAACACACGCTCAGCGCTCCCCGCTAGCTAGAAGCACCAGTTCTTTCATGGCCACAGCTAAAATGGGCTGACGCCGGCTTGGAGCTCGTTAACCGAGGACCGTGCCCATGGTTTTTCGTGAAGATCCTTCCCCCTGAATCGTCATAAGGTCGCAGACAACCGTTATCTTTTCTGCTCCGCTAAATGAGAACTCCAGAAACCGGGTTTCTCGCGTGAATATCGGAAAGTCCAAGGTCACCCTAAGGAAAAGTTCACGGTCTACGTGGTCGAATATATTCCCCGCACTCCCGAACCTCGACCACCTCTAGGAGTTTGGAAGTCCTTTAGAAAGAGATCGATGAGTTCGAGACACTTCATGCTCACCAAACTCTCAAACTTCAGATGAGCTCCCGATTCCCTCTTCGCGGATCTGATATGAATGACTGATCGTAAGCGTAATTACTGAAAACATAATGCGCTTGCCACGCATTTCAGAACCCTCGCTTCTCGGTTCGCGTTAATATGTAAAAAATGCCCCAATCGAAATCCCCCCTCCACCGGCCTGGTCCCGTTCACAATCTGTCTCTCCGGCCCTGCGGCAGCCTCTCCGTTTATCCATGCACTTTATCGCACTAGCCAGTTGTCCTCCTACTCCGAAAAACTCGCCCAGTTAACAACATGCTGGTGACGCCTGTTGCACGTGCAGGCCAGACGCTCGATCAACAGTTGGGGACTTACGACGATATGGCATTGGATATGATGTTTGTACAAGTGTACGTCTGCGGCGATGATGATATGCAATCTCAATGACGGTCTCAGCGTCTGAACGCGACTGCATGGTGCGCGATTTCCGAAGCATGATCTTTTGCCGAAAATATCGCAAACTCGGAGAACGGATTCGAAGATCTCGTACACGGAGGTTGTGATAGACTCGTCCCAAGTAGGCAAGGGGCCGATGGAGCACGAAAGCAGAGTGCCGGCTCGGTTGAAGATCCGATTGTGAAGCTAAGTTGAAATGGAACCGTCGAGAACGATGCAGTCCATCCCGACGAAGTGGGCGAAGGCTGGAATTTCATGACCAGTTGAACAGAGTCGCGTGGCCTGCCTGCTCTACTGACTCCGCTGAGCAGAATTTTACAGTTAGTCAACTTGGTTCTGACCTAACGGAGCGTGTACGGCGAGCTTCGGGATCATAATTAGAAATCAAGGGGCATACGACAGCGAAGTTCATCTCTGCTCGGTCCAATTGCCACCTGGCACCGAGTGCTCAGCTAGCGAGTGCGCCAGCTACCTGGTTGACTTCGGATCGGAGGATCAACCATCATCAGAGGAGCAAAAGCAAAGCATCACACAACAGTGCAGCAATGTTCGAGCGTTTTCTCTTACTGGTGATGACGAGAATCGGGTTCCAGCTGCCCCATCGCTGAGATCATAGAGAACAACGCAGCTGCTTGGAAACAGCTGGTGCCCACCTCAATGGTGCTGCCAGCGGTGCCACAGCCGCTACGACGACGGCAACAACATCAACAGAGCACAGAATACGATTTTACCCCTCAGCAATGTTCGATAACGAATGCTCAATATTGAGAGCTCTCGTCAACTGGTGGCAACACCCGTTCCTTGTCAAGCTCCTAATTTGGTGTCAAGGCTTTCTAATGAATAGTCGTTGGTCGCGCGAAGCCCAGCTGAGACTCAGTTGATGGGCTCCTCAGCGACTTTAAGGAGCGAAGAGCGAGAAGAGAAGCAAAATGTCTTCCCCATCAGAAGCCTACGCCCGCGAGTTACCTAATATATGCGAGGCATTTATCACTTCACTTGAACCCAAATGTCTCTACTGGGTGACAAGGGAATGACTTTTGGATAACTTTTTAGCGAAATATTAGAAGCTGTGCTGATTTGATCCGGGTGGAATCCGGAGTCCATCCCATGATTCGATTACAGACTCGGGCCTTTTCATCGAGATTCAACTTCACATGACTGTATGTTTGTCATCGATATCATGAGTTTCGAGTGACAATTGACCAGGTTCTGGAGAGCTATGGTTTGCCCGGACTTTTTGAGAAGTCTCAGAGCATGGGTTGGTTTACATGCTGTGAACCCGGATTCAAAAATGCAGTGTAATCTTTAACAGCAAATATCAGTCTCCAGGAACGTTACAGTAAGACTCTCCGTTGAGACGAAGTTGACGCGAACGAATTCCATCGATTCCGTTGATTTCCCTTGCTGACTTGCAGCTCAAAGTATTTTTACCCGAGAATTCATGGGTAGATGCAGTGAATCTTGAGCTCGAATTCCTCTGAGCACTGATCAAAATTCAAACTTTAGAACCAGTTTTCGGCTGCTGCAGTCCACTGCATCCAAGAGAACAAGCAAAACTTCAGGGGTTGTCTCATCTCAAAACCTCTCTTGGCCGCCGAGCACTCGTGCACTCGGAACAATTCTATTAGTTCGCCGCTTTTCCAGAGTATGCCGTGCATTGTGCTCTTCTTCATTCGCAAGAAGAATGCTCCCGGCGATGATGATCTTTACATTTCCGATCCATTAGTTCAGAATCTCGTAACGCTTGTATGTATGCACTTCTGGTGCCGGTTGTCATTGTTGGTCGAGTTCTTTGGTACTCCGAACCGAGCGTTCCGGTGAGCGCTTCGCCGATCTGAACTAACGGGCTAGAAATCGCTGCGAAGGCTGATAGGCAGGCTGCCAGTCTCACTGGTTGCTTACTTGCTCGACCTGGTTGGTTGGTTCGTTCGTTCGATAGCTGTCACCCCCAACGCCGCGCGAGCCGGACAGATGTTCGAAGAAGTTCAAAACCGGCTCCGTAGCGGCAGCGCCATCTATGCATCCACCATTGGCAGCAGCACCAGCACCACGAGCAGGAGCACCAGCAGCGGCGGCGGTGGCGGCGGCAGTAGCTCTACTTTTGGGGCCTCTACCCCCAAACTCCGCTCTCCATTGAGAGTGAGGAGGGACCCCCAGACCGACTATAAAGGTGAGCTGCTCTCCATCGAAGGTTCAGACACCTCGTGCCACTCTCTGGATTACCTTCTTCAGCAGTTTCGCCATCGTTAGCACTTTCAAGGTGCTCAGTCAGCAAACACAATGCCGAAAGCTTTTCTCATAAAGAAAAAGCACGATGCCAAGTTGGCATCCGCTATCAGTGGTGTCAAAAGACCGTGGACCGAAGAACTCCTTGAGGCAACTTCACCGATACCTCCTTCCGTTTCTCCATCACCATCTGAAAGTGCAACCGTGCCTGGTAAGCCCTCGTACCGAATAATTCTCGACATCAAGGAGTCTAACGTAATTCGAAGAGCATTTTCAAGTTTACGTTCTTACTAAGAGAGATGATTCTTTTCAGATTTCTCTGTCCCGTTCGATCTCTCGATGAAAAGGCGGTGCACATCTTCGGATGCGGAAACGTCGCCGTCCTCGTCCCCGGTTCGCACACCTTCCCCGGCTTACTCGTCACCTTCGTCACCTCCTGTCATGGTGGATCCTCACCATCCGTGGCCGCAGAACTTCCTGACGTATCCCATTCCCCTATACTATGGTGCACCTCGTTTCGTTCCCCGAGTTCTCCAAAACGATGCTGTCGTTCCGACGTGGAGCTCTTCTACGATCGAGACCAAGGAGAAAATCATCGCCCCGGCCACTCCCGTTTCGGTCACCGCTGTCGCTACCACTGCTGCAAAGTTTGAATGTGAAGATTGCCACAAAAGTTATTCGACGTACTCGGGCTTGAGCAAACACCGTCAACAACACAACTGCTCCAGCGAACAGGAGTTCTTCTGCAAGTACTGCGGCAAGAAATACACATCCATGGGTGCGTTGAAAATGCACATCCGCACTCATACGTTGCCGTGCAAATGTGACATCTGCGGCAAAGCCTTCTCTCGACCCTGGCTCCTACAAGGTCACATCCGAACTCACACCGGTGAGAAACCCTTCCAATGTGACGTCTGCGATCGAGCGTTTGCCGATCGTTCGAATCTCCGAGCGCATCTGCAGACTCATACGAACGTGAAGAAGTACAACTGTGACATCTGCAACAAAACCTTCTCACGTGCTTCGCTCCTCCAGAAGCACAACGAAACAGGATGCTGTACGAGCGCGCCGTCAACGACGCCACCGCCTCGACCCGTTCTGCAGAGTTTGCAATGTTGAAAATCTGTTCCTTCTCCACTGTAAAATTGAGCACCTCCGATAGGTTAGATTCTCTAGTGCCTTTCAAACTGAACTGTCCGGCTGTTCTAGAATGAGTTGATCTAGTCCAATTGTAAATATCTACTCGAGCACGTTCGCCGTCCACAGTCCCTGCGATTAACTCTTTCCTGCTTCGCTACTTCCTTGGGTCGTGTGGCTGTGGGATCTAAGACGGCGTCGTGAATTCATCGATGCCATTTGTTGTACAGACAATCACACAAACACTTGCAGTCAAGAGAAACACAGCTATAAACCAAAACCGGTGTACAGATTCTTGTCAACAGTCTATTCAAAGGCGAAGCGTCTCGATGCGTACCTTACGATCGGTTGCTTGGCTTTGATGATGATGGAACATTCATGATGATAATATAATTTAAGAGAACTATTAACGTATGAATACTTGCGTTTACCGGATTAACTTATGCACATGATATAACTGATGACATCATGCTATATTTTAATAAACGATCGATCGAAGTTGAAGTTGAAGCCACAAAACGACAGCCTCCTTCTTAAAAGCAACCTCATCGAGCTTTCCAGTTCTTCGAGAATTCTTGCGCGACATGTCTAAGCCCTGAAAGTCTTGAAGTTTCTACTACGCATAGAGGGGTATTCTATGAGTATCCTGGAATACTCTAAATGGATCGAGCCGAGAATGTCATCTTGGGACTTGGACTATTATCGATGCAGACTCATCAAAGTTGATCCCTAATCAGCGGTCCGTGCAGTCTTATAAAGTCATGCGGATCTATAGCAGAGCAAACTTCCGAATTCCTCCAGTTTGAAGAGAAAGCATGTGTAATATGTGATAAGAATAGACAAGGTACATTATTGCTGAGCTACCGCTCGGGAAACGAGGAAATCGTGGACCGATTCAGAAGTCATGCTCGCAGTTCCTTTGGTTCCCCGAACAGTCTCGAGCGTTGTTCCAACTTTCGAACGGCAATCGAATTACGAAGCGACCTGAGTCAAATCAAGCATGTGAGATACCCGACTTCAGCGAACGTGGCGCCATCCGATGGATTCACGGCGAACTAGAAAGGCGCACGTGGAGGTAGGCACCGCCTCGTGGAGAGGATTTGGGAGAGTACAGTGAACTTGGAACAAAGCCTAGCCTGAGCCCTTGTGCATAATTCTCTACGTTTTGATCAAACAAATTTGAAAAAAACTCCATGCTTTCTAATCTGTAATGGGTTGCGATGAAGTTCATTATTTTGTCGTTCACCGGAACCCATGAACATCTATCCAAGCGTCGACAGCGATCAGCGATCAAGGACTTCTCTAACCAGGCGTTCTAGCCAACCGTTAGCTTTCCTCAACTGAGTTGTACGTTTAATGATTGGAAGAACTGTTCGGAAGTTTGTAGCTAGCACCTCGGTCAAGCTCTAAGACTTGGAGTCCAAGTGATCGCTCGTACCGTGCAAAGCTCTCAAGCGCGTTTGGTTCCGGGTTCTCTTCAAGGCGAAGCGGAGACGAAATCCGTGGTAGAAAAGTATAGAAAAGAATAGCAATCTGCTCGAGGAAAGGAGTTCCCGTCATTGACACAGGACAGTTGTGTTAGATACATTCAAAACTTTTATTCTGTTTTCCTTCCAATTACACAGCCAGGTGGAGGTCCTGGATCAAGGATATGAGTTTCTGTGCTACGAATGGTGATTCCAAACAACTCGGAAGTCTCCAGTGATGTTCAAACCCTCGGCGGCGGATGTTCGCGGCGGAGGATCCAAGAAACGAGGAGTGCTCACTGTGGCAATGGAGTCAGGAGATCACCAGGCGGATTGGATCAAAGTTTCGCTGAGAAGGGCGGTGGGTAAAACCGGCTTTGCACCTCGAAGGAATCTCATCAAAGTTCACGAATCGTATCTTTTGTCCCCGACCGTTCGCCGCCGCCGCCGCCGCCACACTCATCTATGAATAGCTTGCTCGAGAATTGCCTAGAAACCTAATTGAGAGAACGCGACGTTTTGCGATGACTCCGAAAATTGTTCATCCGAATCACTTTCTTCAGTCCGATTCATCTTCAAAATCATCGGGTGATTCCAAGTCGTCCTCGGGATCGAGGAATTCTGCTTCTTGCTCGATCAAGTTTTTCACGAACTCTTCTTCTGCAAGCCGTTCCTCGTCTCTCCGCTTGTTGTAGGCTCCAGTTAAGGAATCATCGTAACGAGTGAGTGGGATACTGAAGGGGAATGTGACGCAAAGAGCCACTTGTACCGTCTGCTCCTGGAGATCGAATAAGCCTCCGTAGGGCGCGCGGCTTTCTGCCGTCTCACGAACTTCTTCCGAACTTGGCATTTTGAAACTACTCCCCCACAAGCTCACAACGAGTGGCATCATGACGTTCAACGAGAACAGAACCTCTTGGTTGTTCGCGAAGAACGTGCGTCCAGTAACCGTAACGTTCTGCATCGTGAGAGCTCTGCGCAAGGGTACTTCTCGCACTTGTTCTTAAGTCAGAAGACTTCTTGAGGGAGGGAGGGAGGGAGAGAGGAGGCCGATTCCTCAATAACTCGTGAAACCATGTTCGGAGAAGAGGCTCAATCGGAATCATTCGCAAGCAAACCTCATCGCGGTGGTTTTAAACAAGCTCGCGGATCTTTCACACCACTCTCCGATGATTCAAAATTAGTGAGCTTGATCTGAATGGTTCTTTTCGCACAACTTGCGTGAGTTTATTGAATCGCTCCGGAAAGGGGGGTTCGAACTCGATCCCCTCGTTCAATTTTAGAGCCAAAGATCCCGATTCCGGATTTCGTTGTTCTGAGAACCCTGAGTTCGTGACTCTGGCTCCAAGCTAATGAATAAACTTCCGGGGTCGAATTCAATCATAATTGTCGGGGCTGTGAATTTTTCAGGAACCGCGAGTTTCCGCAAACTTCGCAGCATCGTGCCAATTCCCCGAAGAGCATCAATAGGAGCCGCGGAATTCTGAGATTTTTGCGTCTCTCCCGAAGACTTTACAGCCATAATCATGGTCAGGTCTATACGTCTGCCTCGGCATTTGAACTCAAGAATGGGGAACAGGAGTATGCAGAGGACGGATAGAATGATGCCCACCGCGAAAAAAGCGCGGCCCTTTCTGGAGTTCTTCCGTCTCTGGCCGTTTGCAGGGAAGTCAGATCATTAAAGTGTTCAGGCGATGTGCGTTAGCGATCGGTCCGACCATCATGCACCCATTTCTTCCTGGATTCTCCATTGATTTCCCACACATTCATTCTCAACTTCTGCATTGTTTACTGGATTCCCGCTAGGTATCATGGACAGGCTCCCGCTTCAGGCAGCGATGACGACGAGTCGTCCATCATCAGGTGTTGACTTCGATCAGCTACTGATGGAATCGGGATCTTTCTCCCTGAAATCATGGACGAGATCACGTTCTTCCATTGAGAAAACCGCTGGTTCACTGTCGAGTTGAAGGCGCTGACGTCGGACCATAGTCAAACCATCCCACAGGGATCGCTGGACTTCCAAGGCGTTAAATTCGGTTCGTGATCCGACGACCGCCATTCCCCCAAAACAATCTGAACCACATCTTTGAGAATCGCCATGTGCTCGTACTTAGTAATAATCGTTCAGTACAGGAATTTGAGAAATGCCCGCCATCCCAGAGCGATCGTCGTCCTAAACTAATGATGTTTAAATATGCAACAACCTGTGCCCGGTGGCTAACATATTTTTGCCGCTCCTCACTGCATGACCAGTCAATATATCATGGCGAAGCGAAGAATAATAACTCGGCATACGCACACACACACACGCTCACAAAGTTGTTAAAGTGGACATATTTGCCCCTTGTATCCGTGCAGCCAGCCCGTCATTTTGCAGGCTAGGCAGTCGGCCCTTTGTTATGGGAAGCGAGTTGCGGAAGCGAGACCGAAGGCCATCGGCGAAACCGGATACCTTCGATTTCGAGCTGAACCGGTAACTGACGAAGTGGGAAATCACTATTTTTATCTAGAAGTTAGACTGCCTGCTTCTGATCACGAAAAAGCCTCCGACACTTAGCGTGTTCCGAGGTATCTGGAATAGTACCGGCGAGAATTTGGCCAGACTCTCCAGAATGCTTCCTTCAAACACGGGGAGGGAGCGATGAACTAACTGAGGTCTTGGGTCGATACTGCGCTTCGGTGATGGGAATAAAATTGCTTCACATCGTCTGGAAATTCAACGCGATATATGAAGATTCGAGTGACGAGAATTCTTCTCGGAGACTATGTCCACCCAAATCGCGCGTTAATGGAGCCCGAAGGCAAGATTTCTAGGATACAGTTCAACGTTGGAATTTTCATCAAAATCACCGATTTTTCCGTATTCCGGAGTGGGAAAAACGATTAAAAGTTCTTCTGCGAGGAGAATTTCCAATTCCATAACAGTCATGCTGTCCTGAACTTTTGGGGTCTTTCGACGCCTGTTCGAGGACAGAGAATTGTTTGCTGTCATGTGAAACTTATCTCAATTTAGTATCCGAAACACTAATCCGTACGATAGCAACTCACGAGCAGCGTATCAACACGCCGGATTTATTCGAAGTCACCGGCCAATGCAACAATGCATTTCAATGAGCGAATAAAAGGAAGAGCCCTTTTGTGCCCTACAGCCTATCTGCTTGCTTGCTGGCCTGCCGGCCGGCTGGTGTGGTCGGCGAGCCTGGGTTGGTGCCCGCACCACGGTAGCTCTGCCCTCGTGAGGATGGACGGACGGATGTATGTATGGATGGACCGATGCATCCATATGGTCGCGATTCAGAGCTTCGATAAAATTCTCGAAATTCTGTCAGTCAGTGAGATCCATTCTTCTGTTGTGAGTAGTTTGCTCTGCTTCCATTGTATTTGGCGAAGAAGCCGCTGCAGCGATGTGTTATGCCACACTTGAAAAATAATGGCGTTCGAATCACCTTCTAATTTATTGGCTGCGTTGAACAGAAGAGACGAGCCCAGAGTGTGAGATGGGAGTGATCTCCTCGCAGAGAACGAGTGATTTATTTGAGATTTCTTCGTTTTTTTCTTCTGCTGCTGCTCTCAGATTACCACAATACAGGGACTCTACACCAGGTGTGGGTTCAGACACGAATCCGGAAACCGAGTGCTTCCGAAGTCTGGAAAAAGGCGTCAGACGGGATTCGATGGGAACCTTAGTCGGTCCGCGATCGATGCCTATCAGGTGAATGTTCCTTTCGGTCAGACCGTGATTACATTCGAGATCCTCCCAAGTGCTAAATCATCGAGATTCCGATGCGGAGCATAGGGCATTCACGACCAGCCTAATCCCGAGGGAGGATTTTCGGATCAGCGAGATGATCGATGTGCGAACGTGGGCTAGAAAGGACCTGTTCCATAAGCGGCAATAATATTTGGTGCAATAGGCGTTACCGCATTTATCATACGTCGAACAAATTTTCAGCGTTTGTTAAACATTTCTTTGTGGCTTGCAGATGAAAGCGGTATTCATTGAACATATGCTTTGGGCTCTGAGAACTGACGGACCTTGTTTTTCAGCCGCTCGCTCTCTTTCAGGGATCAGAAAGAGTCTGCTCAGCTTTTCGAACGACACCTTTCATTCGGGACGAAGTTTTTCCACACGTCTTCCGGGTGATCCCTCAATTCCAAAGTGCGGTGCTCGTCTCACTGCCCCTCTCGGAAGAGTCTTCGGCCGATGTCCTATGTGTTATACCATGGTCGAAAGGCACACTGAACCCAACGGCTCGGGCGGTATCTGTTCCCTCTTAAACATCGATAAATCATCTTCGGATGTCAGGCGACAATGCGGTGTACGCTGTTCTACAAATGCGAAGGGCGAAACCGCATTTTTGCCGATATGAAAAAAAAATAAACATCGGCAAGCATCGAGCAGGTAACGACCACCGTCACCCCTAGCTTCAACTCTCGTCCTTTGTTTTTAACTCTGGAATATTATTGCTCCGCTAACCCCTTCGGTAACGGTCGCATGCTCGTGTAACGGTCATTCGAACAGGATTAATCCTTGAACCGTTGCCTCTCAGTCGTCTGAATTGGTTTTGACGCGATATCCGATGATTTACAAGCGCAGTCAAAGTTCGTGAAAGTTTTCGCATAAGGCACAGGAACAGGTCTCAGCGCCTGAATGCGAAGCTTAATCGAATGCAAACCCGCAAGCACCAGTTTACGAGGTCCGGTTCTTTTTATTGTCCGAAGGCTCGAAAAAAAAACTTGGAAGAAAGAAAATGGAGGGAATTCCATGCAAATCGTGCTCGCTGCGATGGTGGATCTCTTCGACTCGGCTGCGTTTTGTTGGCTCCGGTGATTCTCGTCGCAGATGAGCCGAAGTCGACGAGCTGTAAAACTTTCAAAAGAGCACTCCATGAACTCAGCTAACGCCTTCGGGTAATTGGGAACACGTAACAGGGAAGATTTACGAGATAAATATGAAAATCAACCTCGGGTTCATGGAATTGTTCGGAAACGGGAATTCTCTGCTTGATCCTCTGCCGCGCTGTTTACTTCAAGAAATATAATGCTTCGTTGAGTGTAGTGTATGGGAAACGCCTGTACGCAATTGCAGAGAACTTCCTTTCCAACATATCTCTTGTTGAGGACTCGCAAACAATGGAGAGAATAGGCTTTCAGGATAAGCTACGGTGACAACACTAGGAACCGATCTCGAGAGTTCGTATTCCTGACTCAAATCGGAGACAACTGAGCAAGTTAAACTGTTCGAAGATAATTAGTCCTCGCACCGAACGACTTTGTGCTGCGATCCAAACCAAGAAAATTCGGTGTCGAGTGCATGGTTCGAGGAAGATTGCCATCATGAGCGCTAAACTCTGTGAAAAGGAAAGCACTAAATGCTTCGGGACCCCAACTTAGTAGATTTCACGAGTCTCCACTACAAGAGAGCACCCTCTAAATCGAATCCGTCAAGTGGGGATCGACGCATCCTTCTCTGTAAGAGGACTATGGCTAATAATAACATCTGTGTATGTGTGGCTTTTTGAACAACACCCTCTGATTTTTGTTCGAGTTCACTTTTGTCTATTTATATCGAGTGGCGGGCGCTTCCGAAGCCTCCTATGGCGACAATGGAGAAGAATTTCCTCCCATTAGAATCCCTCTGGAGCAGTGATTCTCATCGCGACGTGATTGGTTCGGAGATTGATTCTCTGACCACCTAACCAGCGGAGATTCTCATGACGTGACTCTGGTGCGTGACTCTTCCTGCCGATCGCAGTTCATGAAAGAGAACCAGGATTCCGATGTATTCTCTTTTTTTGCTCTCGTATTCACTGACCCCTCTGATCATCCGAGAGATTAGTACCATGCTTTAGGACTCCGTGAGCGATTGATCCTTTGTCGGGCACACACTTTGTTGAACCACATACCCAGCTCTGTTTGTTTCCTCGGCTAGCCACATAGCAGCCAGTCGAGCAGATAGCGACTGTGCACCCTTTAATCCACGACAAGAATCAAGCAAGCATCGACAACAACCTGTTGCTGAAAGCCATGTGCCATCTTCTTCAGCATGGCGCATGCAGCTCCAATGCGGCAGAGCACACTGATTGTGGACGACAAACGCCATCATTTCAATCTGAATGCTGACGATCCTCTGGTTTTTGGCATAACTTTGCTACTTCGGATTCCACCGATGAGAGCTTGAGCGGCAGACGCACGTTTTTTGGGACCTTTTTTGTTGGCTTCGGTCGAGTTCGTTTTGTTGAGGTCCGGCTCTCTGAGGTTTGTTATAGCGACCTGCTCACCACCACATAGATTCCGAGTATATTCGATTGCTTGATGTCCACTTGAATCGATGGAAAACACGAGATTCCTCCTCTTCAGGCAGCGTTATTCTTCTGAAATTCTCTAAGATGCTTCACTTTGAACTTTTTCAAAATTAGCTGCGAGTCTTCGATGTGCCCTCGTGAGTAAACGATCAAGTGGCCCGTCGAGAAGAGAAAATGATGAGCAAAGAATAGTTCAACGACTAGAGCGAGATTCTAGTCGTCGAACAATAGAACCGGCGTCAAGTTCTCAATCAGGCAGGAGACTTGAGAAGAGCGTCAAGTTGCACCGTAACCAATCCATCATCGAGTTGAAACTTTCATTTACCTTGGTTTATTGTAGTGTAGAAATTGCGGCTCTTGAGCTCAGCGCAATTTGCATCCGAGCAGACCACTTGATACGCGTCTAGGTGCTTTTTCTCGAAGCCGTTCGTCGGGCTCCAAAGAGCTGGGGACGGAGTTCCTCATTGTGTAAGAGAGTTCTACCTGTGCAACCTGTGTTCTGTCTCGTCTATAAGGTGGTCTCCCGCACTGCGAGCGAACGTCGACCACCCAGGTACCACAAGTGCCGGACCTGCAAGACAATCTCGGTAGTAATTCGTTCCACGTTTCGATATTCATTCGAAAGTTCCTTCTGCCGCCTGGCTGCTCGACTCACATCACAGTGAGAAATCCAAGCTCCTCAGAACATGAGCGACAAATACCTGAATCTCTCATTTGTGAAACTGTGAGACCTGTTCCGTGGATTCCCAGACGACGCAATGCTTCCCACCGCTCCCGCTGTGCCCGTTCAACCAAATGGCCGAGAGTTTGTTCTGGAGGAGGATGGAGGGTGACAAAGAGTGCATTTTCAACTGTCTGAGGCTTCTTCACAGCTCTTGGTTCAGCAGCACCAGCACCAACACCAGAAACATCCGCGTAGGCAAATCCAACACCAGCTCGAGAGAGCCGGTGCACGAAAGCGATGATAGCACTCTCAAATCGCAGAGAGATTTCTGAGTGTTGTTGAAGAACTCCGACAAATCGACGGGGCTCCAAGTGCTCTACTTCACTGAGGGCAAATGTTTTCGCAGCTTAAGCGGATTTAGTTTTTCAACTGTGATCGCCGCTGTTCGCCATCAAGGAACGACTGAATGACTCTATTCGACTTCCTGGGACAACATTCTCGACGAAGTGTTGGGTGATGCTTCGCGTGTTTGAATTTTATTCTGTGGTATCTGCTTCCTCAAGAGCTTTCAATCGAAGATTTTTGCGGAGACCCAATTAGAATCTTCAGCGACTTGTGCAGTACTCCGTCCGATTTCCCGATTTCTTCGCAAATTATTTATTCGCCACATCGAATGAGAGTTGCATGAGTTTTCCTAGAGGGCCAACGCTCTTAGATTCAAGAGAGAAGCATCAGATGGGGCATTTGAGGAATTTCCGTGCTACCCCTTGCTTCGCTGTGAAGACGCATCCTCATATGAAGCATCTGTGCTAGTCTCCGTTTTGGTGAAGATTGAGCATATAGCTAACTGACTAGCCGGCGACAAGTTTTGTACTGCAAAACTGTGTCGCCGACTCGAAGCTCAACGAATCGTGTTTGGAGACTCACACATTACATGCTCCCAAACGGCAACACGCATTTACAACGATTGATCAAAGAGAGCGCGATGAAAAAACGATCCCCATCAATTATCCGAATGATCGATGATGTTCTGAACTCCCGATCGACCACTGACTCGTTGTGCAAACTGTTTAGTGCAGCGAGTGTCTGGTCAAGAATCTTTGGAATGCTCCTCGAAGCGAACTACAAGTGCACAGAACCTCAACAGAAGGCCCGTCTCACTGCAGAACAACGCAAGATGATAGAAGTAGAAGAGGAAGACCGAACTCGCGTGGCACCTGGTAACCCGCAGAATTCTTCTTACATTGAACTTATGCCTCGTGCGATGATAGAAGTGTCTTCCCAACAAATCCGAGCACGAGTGCCCCAACTCGAAAAGCTCATAGCCAACAAAAATATGGTTTTCGAGGCAAGCTCGAGAAACGTTCAAAATGATTCAAGAAAGACCCTATAATCCTTCCGGATGAGCTTTTCCGAATCAGGAAACAACATCCGGAGGTTCCGCCGTAGATGAGACTCTAGGAGTCGGTTCGGTTCGGCTCCAGTGCTGCGAAGTTGACTATTTTTTGCTTCCGTCTGGCCGGCTCCACGAATGCATTCGCGATCTTTATCTCTGCAGATCGAATGCAGTGAACCAATCTGTCCTGCAGCCAATTTGAGATTTGTGTGGTATTTGATTGCCTGCGCGTTATCAGAGTCGATAATCGGCATTTCTCACATCTGGGCTCGGACTCCAAACTTCATCGAGAAGTTCAACCTTTCGACCTGTTGCCTTCGGTCTCGTTTCAGACGCTAATCCCACGGAAGTGGTTAGATGCCGAACTGACGATATGAGGAACTCGCTCAGCTGGACTCGGTTCCTGTCTCGTGGGCGATCCTCGGAAGAAGTTCAAACCGCCCGTATCTACAATAACCCGCGTAGATTTTTCGCGGAACACGGCTTTCCCTTAACAGGAGCAGCTACTTCGGAATGTGGCGCGAAAGTGTGAAGGCGCGAGATGGACGAAACGTTGAATGAGGAGCGAGCAGTGTGAAGAATCAATAGCAGCCAATGAACTTCGGTTTCTGTGTCGGTGTCTGTCTGCGGCCCCAGAAGCAGAAGGAACGAGGTGCCCCTAACTGAACTGTTAGCACCCGAGCGTCTCCCACGATCCATCAGCAAATGTAAATAGCTGCCTCGTAGGATTACAAATCAGCACAAGGCCACGACATGGCGCGACCCATGCAAGCAGCGACAAGGTCCCAAGAGATCGATCGCCAGCCCCCGAGCACCACTGAATCAGCTGACGGAGACAATGTTGATTCGTGCCTGAGCTCGCTCGACTTCCTTCTGTCAGTCAGAGGACGTCGATAACAGCGAAACATTCGGAAAAATCAGAAACAATGGCGAGCCCCTCTAACAGGGGGGCTCCGATGTTACGGAAACACGAACGAAGAACTATAGCGAGAGAACGAAATCTGCAGTTGTGTGAGTTATCATTCATTCCATCGAGGAATGCGTATCGACATCTAGTTGTCACTCCTTTTCCATGGATCACGCCTGAAACTTTCTTGGACCCTCCTCAAATTTATTCAAATTGCAGCTGTACTTGTTACTCTGAAAGGGCCACGAACAGGCAAATCAGGTAGAAAACGGCCAGATTGCATAGTTGAACTTCGAACCGAGGGAGCGAGCGCGGCGCATTGACCAAAAGCGGAATTCTTCTGTAACCTGACCCGGCGTGAGTTTATCACCGAACGAAAAATTGCCCCAGTGCTCCTCATAAATATCACTTGCTCCGTGTCAGTCCCGCTTTGTATTCAAATAACAATCGTACAATGTTGCATAGTGCGTCGATGTGTGCTTCTCCGTATGTGTGTGTGTGTGTGTGAGTGTGTCGAAGTCGATCCGTCCGAGTGTGTATCGAATATCTCAATCTGCACACCTAGTCACCACCACGCCCCGAACTCTCAGAGAGAACGACACAAGTAACAGACAAGTGTAACTGTCACCGAGCATCGTGAAAAGCGGAAAATCGACGAATTCAAATCTGTTTGAATCGAGTAATGCAACAACTTCTCGAAATCCAGAAGGCGGTTTCTTCTTGAACCAAAGTTCCCAGCCGAGCGACAGGCGTGTACAGCGATTCGTATCCGAGGTAGCGACGACAATCGCGTATGAAGTCGAGCCAGACTCAGATTTTCGCAGAAAGAAGAACAGCAGCCCCCGAGTGTGTTTCGAAATCCTACGAAACGTTCAGCAGAGCGAAGTGCGGAAGTCAACCGGATAGCTTTCAAACACTGATCCATGAAAGTAAAACACAATGTTGTTGTTGTTGTATGCTTTTTTGAGTGCAAACGAATCATCGGAGCGATCATCAGGAAGCCGGATCGGTAACAAATTGCTCTCCATTGTGTGAGAAAAGAAGATTCCGTAAGAATCCATTGGAGAAAACATGTTTGTAGGGATTATGGAGAGAAGTTCTCGACTCTGGGACCCGTAAGTCGACCGTGGCGGGTCGGGGTTTCGAAATCGTCGGCATATAAGCGGTATGGACAAGGCCGACAGCAACAACTGCTGCCACGGCGACTCTGTCTGCGGACCTGGGGCGTCTAGAGAGATGGCGAGTACGATGAACCGATACAGTAGATAAAATCGCTGTTGAACAACACACCTTCTGGTCGCGGTTAGGTCCGGCTCCATCATGAATGGAGACGGAAATCGCATTTTGATTGCATCCGACGAGCTAAACTCTCCGCGGGGAGTAAGATGCGCTCAGCGAGAATTACTTGAGGGACGGAACGCCGGGCTCGTTCACATCGAAAAACTGTCCTCAAGGGCAACCGGGAATTCTGTCGAAGTCGGAGACGACGAGCCAAACGATTGCACACATATACATACAAGTTGTACTTGCAGTGTACAGTATGGAAAAGAGAGTGGATTTTCTATTATTTGCATTCATGATGCACGGTGTCATGTGAGCGGTCATGGAGCGCTCTGAGAAGATCCGCAACGAGTCGAGAAAATATGGAATGCGGAGAGAAATGCGCTTGCGACGCGACGCAGCAAACCGGTTGCATGCTCGAGACCACGAGAATTTCGGAGATTTCCGCAGAGCAGTTCGGACCAAATGTGCGTCCAAACAACTGTTTTGATGCCTCCGACCGGTTCTCTGGGAACCCAGAACCGCTTTCCTCTTGTCAGACATCTTGCTAATTTGGTGATTTTTTAGCCTTTAAAGTAACACCGTGTTGACTGAGGCTGGTCACTTCAATGTGATTTCAGGTGATGAAATCCGTTAGAAATCTGCCAGCCTCTCATGATCCTGGACCATAACATGACCGAGCAAGTCACTCCTCCTAAGAGACAAAGAGAAAAATTGCTAGCGGTCCACTTCGCCGACGCCCTGAAACGAGAAACGCTGAAGTCACCCTTCCCCTGATGACAGTTGCTCTCCGCAAGTGATGTGACGTATCCTCGTTGATCTTCCCGAAATTCAAGCGACAAATTGTTTTAAAGTAGAAGAGCTTCCTGTGCGGTTGAGGTTTTGAGCATGAGTTGTGAGAGACCAGGGACAGCTCTGAAGATGAATGATCTATACGAGGAGTATCAGGACCATGTCAGATTTTGGTGAATTAATTTTCTCATGGACGGCCCTTTCGGACTTTGGAATGGCTCCTAAGTGCCGTTACCTTCCTTTGTTGGCTCTTTGTCCCATGTCGCCCGTAATGGTGGTGAGATCGTTCAATCTGATTTCGATTTGTCTAGTCTGCATAACCATGAATAAGTGCATCTCCGGTGGTCTCTAATTCTAAACTGTATCTTTCGGGCCATATTCTTTCCAACGGAAACGGACTCGCATCACACGAAGTAAAATGCCACTAATGAAGTTTCCGTGGACCATATGTCGAGATTAAAATCGAGATCGGCGATGTCAAGCAGGCACTACCCGCTAGCCTGCAGTCTAAGTATGTAGTATCTTCGCACCGAGGCTTCGAACTGGTTTGTTTCAGGAAGTCCGTTGACTAACGGTCGCTGTCCTCCGTCTGTCTATCTGATCGCGGCTCTGCTGAAGAGATCCGTTATAGGGCAAGCTCGGAAGGAAGAGAGGATCGTCCTCCGACCGACGAGCTCCACCGGCAGCGACAGACACGCATAAACACACCACAGATATATTTGCGCTCGGGCCTATCTCTCACTGTTGCTGCTCCGTTCCGAGTGCGAGAACGCGATATTCTAACCTGTTCTGACTTGTCTGAGAATGTTACTATGGTGGGTTATTTTGGTTGCCTCCGCGGGAACTGGTTGGTATGATTCTCTCCGGAGATCCCTCGAGAGAATTCTGCCTCGTGTTTGCGTCAGATGTGGCTTATCTCAAAGAGCTTAGTTTTTGAGGTGGCTGAAGCTGGTGTGACTTGCCCTACGTTGTTGTTCGTGTATCTGGTGTCATGGAAAAACAAAGTGATAGTGTTGATCGGAGAAGCATTACAATCTGCCCAGGACATTGGAGGCCACTTTTTTTCAGCTCAAAAAACACGCTCAAGTTTCAGAGGAGAGTCGCTCGGCTTGGTTTTCCGTAAACAAAACTGGTTTCAGGCTCAGCTCCGAGACAAGTTGTTCCCAGCCGAGCAGCCAGAGCCTGAACACTAATTAGCATTGCGCTTCTCTCGGAATTCCTCTACCCAACGGCACTTAGTGGATATCATGGAACATAATCGTGAGACTTCCAATATGCCAATGTCGTTTATGAAAACCTTCTGTCTGGAGTTCGCGCGGGATCCGAAATTATCTACAAAGTTGTCCGGTGGGAGATTAGAGCACGGTTCCACGAATTTTTCTTCGAAATTTTCAGAGCTTTCCCAGTTCGGGTTGTATTGTCAGTAAATAGAGGCAGTAGTTTATCATCACGAGGCGCGCGCAGGAAGGTTCGAGCAATTTTTTGGAGGCAGCAGCAACCTTCCTCTTGACAGTAATACTCTACCAATCAAAATCGCTAATCCTTTAATTTAGATCTCAGCGTCACTTCTGAAAAATGAACCGGCTCTGATGTCCGTGTAGATCGAGTTGCTGTCCGAAATTCCATGAATCAAAAGAGGTTGACGATCGCCTGTTTGCGAGTTGCCCTGTTCAAATTTCGGGGCGTGCATCATCGGCGAAACTTGCACGTTGCCGAAGCAAGCTTTCGCATTCGAATCGAGATGCGCGTGAAGGTCGCGCTTTCCGTGAATTGAAGCTCATGAGGTATCTTTCCAGTCCTATGTCGATGGTGTCTTGGTATTCTTCCGTTTGGGTTGAGATGCTCTCTCGGTAGCAAGGAGATTTCTTTCATCGAACGGGTAAGACTTGTCTTTCCCATCCGCTTGTATTTTTCTATCGTGTGTTAATTCATGCAGCGAAATAAAGTACGATGGTTCTCATGGTGGCCGAACAAAACAGGTTGTTGGAGGGCCAACAGTCCGCCTATATGAGTGAAAAAAAAGTCCAAGTCCACAGTAGTCTCTCAAGCGACTCACCACCAACCGGCAATGGGAACGAGTGCTCTTGGCCTTTTCGAAGTAGGAAACTCGCTGGTCGGACACAAGTTTCGCCCCGAGCCACGAAAGCAAATTAATAGCTTTTCGAGAGGGTCTTCACTATCTGTTGACGAGTGCTATCAAAACAGACTGGATTGCGGATGCAGCTCTTCGGCAACAGAACTCTGAACATATTCATCTGATCAGGATGGGCACTCTGGAATGGTTTGTCTTTCTCCTTCCGACTGCGGTTCGATTCTGCTTCTCTAAGTGTAATTTATTTTCAGTTTTTCTGATTAGAGCAACAGCTTTATCATTCAGTTTTCGGGGGCCCTTCAGCATCTCGAAATCCCGCTGACGAAAAATCGGTCGGCTTCTACCATCAAATTAGATTCGAAACCCATCATCGGGCACCAAGCAGATGCCTCAAAATTCAAACTCTTGACTCCAGAGGGCAACGTGGCCATCGTGGCGACCACCAGCTGCCCCTGTTTCTTGAAGCACTGCTCGGTGTCAAAGTGAACTCATGAAGTTTCTCACGAACCCTTTGCTGAATGTAAACTGCCGGCCTCAGCTTGACTGGTTGCTGGCTTGGGTGCCTGCTCGGTCTCCTATGCGGCCACTCGCTCGGCAGCCTACGAAATCGATTCTCATGGAGCTGCCGAACTTCGTAGCAGGTGGAGCTGGATCATGTTTTTGCCGATACAGTCGATTTTTTTTCTTTCGAATGGATTCGAAGATCACACTCAAGAAGACTCATTTTTGTGTGTTTCAGCAATCCGATCATGAGAATATATAAGCTCACGATCATTCGGGTGGATGATGCTTTTCTGACACTTCCGTGATAATGAGAGTTTCCGAAGCTTTTGTCACTTTTTCCATTCCCTTGTACTAAACTCTGTCCCCCAAGTTCACATTTTGTTGCTGTTGTGGTCTTAGTTTGAGCTCTTATCGGAGTTTCATGGCAACGACCAGTAAAGGGGAAGACTTACGTTCGTAACTCAAAAATTTTGGGCAAGGAACTTGTGTAGGAGTTCTTCTATCGTGTCAACAACACGATACTTCGGTCGGCTCTTTTCGTATGGGTAATGATGAGAAATCTGACGGGAACTGATTATATTGAGCTCATATTGTAACGTTTTTTCGATTCACAAAAGACACTGTCGATCCAGCACGAGCGATGTCCAATATTGACAAAAACTGACAATGATTCATTCCCAACTGCTTACGAAATATTGAATTGAACGAAATACTCCTTTATTTAAGAAGGGGGGGGGGGTTGACGCATTTGAGCGTACTTAACGGTGAGACAACGAGCGAGTCTTCAAGCGAACAAGTTGTTTATAAGATCAATGCGAGCAGTAAATTTCGGGGAAACGGAGATGCTAGAGCGTAAACAGTTTATATCTATGGGGACATGGTGATCAAGAAGTCTCTCACTTTGAGGAGGGAGTATGTAAGTTGGTCCTGCTTATCTAAGTGTTCGTTGATAGTCGGCAAGGCAATGTTGGAGACTCCACAGCGCCTCCCTAATCTCTTCAGAAATATGAGCTTGAATAAAATGTTAATGAGGAATGAGATCGAAGTTTGGACTATTGAGACTCAAGTTCATAACAATATCGCGACAGCAGGAGTCTGCTGCAGTGGCGTTGTCCTGTATACTTTGGATTCCACCACGTCATGGTGGGAAATCGTAGACATGATGATCGAATCTTGTCAGCACACCCAGAGGAAGTAGTTTCCATGGTATTTCGTACGAATCGGATGCGGAGATCACTTTAACGGGAGGAGACTGAGAGTGTCCCGATAAGAATGAAACGTCTTCCGTAAGTGAAGTCATGTTAGGCGAAGTTGAAGCTGAAGAGCAGAGGAAAATGAAGGAATCCGATGATTGACGTGAGCTCCGAGGACTAGGCAGGAAGGAAGCGACAAACGATTCTGAGTGTCTCCCGACGCCGATCGAACGCTGACTCGGCAGCAAAGCTAAGGCTCTAAAGATCGATCAAGGCGACCTAAACCTCACTACGAAAACTTTCAGAGACCGTTGAGAACTTTTTTAAGCTGCTTTTTCTTGCCGAATTCCGCTGAGTGTTTCAGTTTTTGTCGCTAGAAAGAGTTCAGCTATCAGATGCAGCTGCGATAGTCGATCAGCAAACAGTGTTGTCTGCAGTTCGGGGTAATTATTTTTTTATAGAGTGTTTAGTGGGCATTGAGGGAAGTTAATCAACAGCGGAGCGGGCGCCCCGGTGTCGTTTTCGGGAGTGTTAGTTCACTTCATCTCATGGGAAAACAAAAGCCTTAGTCACAACAAACAGAGCCGCTAACTCTGCGACCAGGGGGCCGTAAGTACATCGTGCTTCAATGGCTCTCTTGACCGAATATCGCTTGCTCACGACCCAAACGGTGCGCTTCGGTTCGGAGTCAACTATTTGAAACATCGTTCAGAATGAAGTCGAATCATAGAAAAAGAAAATCCCGAAGATCGTACTAGGATTGGGTGCGAGCATATCCCAATGAGGATCAAAACTCGTTCGGGTTCGTCGGTTTTTCACGATGAAGTCATCAAGTTATCATTGCGCAAAAGCTCCTGAACGGCGAGCACTTGTCAATCAAAAAGGCAACGCGTGAAGGTGTGCTGACTCTGAGAAACCATGTATTTCGTAATGTGAAAAAAACTGCATGGAATTCTCCTTCAGGAGTCGAAGCGGTGCGCATGTTTATGCATATTGAGCTGACGACGAAGGCGTGATTGATCACATCATTTCGAAACTTTGCTCTCCATGGTGTTTTTATATGAGCAAATGAGGAGGTCTTTTGTCTCTGAGGCGATGGCTACTTCACTATAACGGTTTAACGGCTATTTTCCACGCCCGAATTTTCGCCCTAACCCTTCCCTCCGCCGGCCTGGATTCAATAATGAAACTCACACGGACCAAACTAGCAAAAAGCAGGAGAGAAAAAATGAGCTTTCTTTCATATTCCATACAGCAGCGCTGCATTTCGCAAACAACGAGTTGTTGCGAAAGTGGATTGAGTTAATCGTTGCGATACCTTATCATGGAAGTTGAGAAGGGAGATTGATTCTGAGGGGAGTCAGGTAGTGGGACCGCGAGTTGTTAGATCACCGATCATAAGATGTGGTACACACTAGAACCAAGTCTGCGCGCACCGGGAACGAGCCTCGGATTTCCGTTAGACTCATGGCGCGTTGGCCGTTCAAGCTATCACGCAGCGAAGATGAATCTCCCATTCGTGAAGTCAGATCATCCTTGAGATTGGCCTGGGATCTTCCTCTATGTCTGTTGGATGATTGATCTGGCCTGAATGCCTCTGTAGCTTTACTTCAACATCACCCGACATTAGGAGAGAAGCCAACTACATACAACCCAACGTCGAGAAGCGATCGGACAGATGTTTTTATTGAATTTTTACAATGTAATACCTTCCCTCCTGAAACGGAGCCACCATCCTTCGTGAGAGTCACACTTTCGAGAGAAATTCAGATTTCCGAGGACATGGAAATCACGGGGATTTGCTGTACGGTGGACGCTTTCGGAAAATGGTGTCTCGAAGCATTTCTTCATTCATTTTTCGGTTTTGCTCGCGGATTCCTTGGCCGAGTTTTTCACGACAAGTGAGGGTTTTCCGAGATTACTCTCCGACAAGGTAGCGCGTCTGACACTTTTACTGCAGCCACGGTCCGTTTGAAGTATGTAGTTCATAATGAATGCATCAGAGCTACAAGCATTGCCAGTTCTTCAGTCACCTGTTGGGATTGTCTTCGAGGGCGTGACTGTGGCTTCGATTGGTCCACCCTCTTGTCTTCGGAAGTTGATTCCCTATTCAGAGTTCTGATATCGTAAATCACAAGTCGGCAGCGAGCATGGCGAGAGGAACGGCTCGAAAGATGGTTAGCGCTCGAGGAAAAAAGCATCACAAGTGCGTTATATTGGACTGAAGCCGAAGAATGGATCGAAATGCAATGGTTCGATTAATTTACAGCCCGTGGTCGGTTGGTCCTGCGGGCAGCCCCCATACAAGCGGACCTCTTAATCTGTGTGATGAGTTTATTGGCTGGTTCAGGAAGCCCAGATGTCCGAGTTCCTCGGAGAGACGTTGACCGATCTGAGGATTGAAGCTGGATTAAACATCGAAAAATCCACACGACGGAATTCTTCGCTGTCTCCGGCATGCTCCGCACAGTGCATCGCCGAATGATGGAACATGGCTCAACCTGCTCGACGCCATATGGATTCCGTTGAAATTGAAGGGTTGCTTTGTGGACCTCGTGCCGTAAGCAGGCGATCGGCTACGACACGAAAACGGACTTCCGAACACGCTCGGAATTCGACTCCGCTCCCTTGTAGTGTGAGTATGCGATTTTCTCATTTTGTGAGATCCATGGCTTGATCCAGTGATCCAAGTAGAGGTATTCCATTAAGACAAGCGGCTGGCCTCGAAGAAGTCGAATCGAAAGGCCGAAAGTCGTATTTCAGATGACCACATCCTGTTTCGGCAGGTTTGCAACCGGCATCGCGGGACACAACCTGTTCGTGATCAATAGTAGAACCTAATTCGCCACATCGTTGACAGCGTCGCCCTCATAAAGTTGTTAGACGAGCGTAAAAGTTCGAATTTGAAAGCAGTCGAAAAGGCGGTGGAGCAACTGTTGCGCTCTCCCTCTACTTTGCGAAATAACAAACATAGGTCGACCGTGAACGAGAATTCAACCGCAAATCTCTGAACTAAGCCGATGTCCGCCACAGGTAAAAGGGAGATATCAAGAGGTTTTCATCTGGTATAACAAGGTCTCTGAGCCTTCGAGTGAAAGACGTTCGGATGCAAATGAATGGCAGCAAGCAGGATGACTGAGATTGAAAATGGTTCGAGCAGTCACACATGTTGGGATGACCAGGAAGCGCTCATTTATTCGAGGTTCGCTTGTATGATCATCTGCCCGGTTGAGCGCGAAGTGACCATCGCCCGTTCGATGCCAGGTAAATCTTCCGATGATAACTCTGGATGCCGTAGAAGCGGAGTTGGTTTCTTGAGGCTTTCGAGCTTCATTCTTGAGTTGAAATTTACAACCTTCGTCTCCTCTCTGAGGCATTTGAAGAATTCAGCCGGCGGCCCAAATGTCTCGAAAGCTCAAAGCAGAATTTTACGCCTTTTACGAACAGTGTTCCTGTGACGGAGGAACAATACTACTCCCGCAAGCGCAACCATTCGAAGGGCATACGTTTTTAACGACCTGCGCGTCACTGTCGTGCAAAGTGGACGCAACCGAGCGATACAGCAAGGCCGCTCAGGCGAATAGGACGACCAAACGAGACTCGACTGAAGACTTTGACGAGTGGGAACAAACTCGTAAAGGCCTCAGTCGTAGAGCAGGTTGCCATGTTGCTGTATCTTTAATCTGCTGCGCGCTCAAATACAGAAAAAAAAGCACACCGAACCTCCGCCTGGGGCAATAAAACCGCTCCAATGTGTGCAACAGGTTTGTTCTCAACGGCCGAAAATGACACACTCACTCAGTCAGTCACTCGGTCCGGCAAACGCGGTCACAATGTTGCTACAAATGCGCTATCGACGGCGAAGTGCTCGATTCCAGTGAGAAATCCGCTTTTCATCGATTGGAAGGAAACTCTACAAGCATAGAGATTTCAGAGAGACGCGCTTCGCTTTGATGAACTTCGTTTCGGGCTTCGACGCGTCCGTATAACCGCGAAGTTCTAGGAATCTACGTCTCTTTATTCTTTTTTGACTCCATTCGGGGGGCGGGGGAAACAACAAGAGACAACAACATGAAGGACATCTCAATGCGGCTCAACGGAACGTATCGAAATCTCAGTCGGACACGTCAGCGATCCTGATTCCAGGAAACTCACCCGGTCGCGGTTCCTAAGAGAGGACGAGGAGGAATTCAAAACGATAAGGTCTCAAATTCATTTTCCATTTGAGAGAAAGAGACGATTTCTCGCAAATCGAGGAAGACGTATTAACCTTCACCAAATCCTCGTCACCGATAGCGAAATGATGCGGATATCTCATAAACTGAACTCTTCCGGCAACTCAATGACCGAAGGCGACCAGCACTCCACTGAATTCATTGCTAGGTTTGTCTTTTTCCGGAAACTGGCGAACGAAATACCCGAGGGTACATGCTTTTTCTCTCAGTCAGTCGAATTGCATGACATTCGACTCTGTATAATTTAAAATAAAAAATTTCGAAGCAGAATGAATTTCTTTTCTCTCATTTCAAGATTTTCCAGACATGACTGTAATTCGACATCTTCTGAAACCAAAATAGATTTTCTAGCTGAGCTTCTTCCCTTTTATGACCACATGCGTATTTAGGCGGATCTCTCGGACTCTGCTTGCATAGAACTTCCAAAGTTCACTCAACTTGCTGCTCAATCAGAGGATCGCTGAAGCGTTTTTCTTAGTCGCCGTGCGTGAGCTCACACTTGGATGTGTTTAACAAGAGCGGCATCGAACTGCGGGCAACTCAAAACCAACAATCTCAGTCAGTTGAGCGGGGAACTTTATTTCGCTGCTCGAGTTTCAACTCGCTGACGACAACAACAGGCAGAACAGAGAGGGATTTTTCGTCGAGTTTATCCAACAATGTTGACGGGGTTTAAATGCCCACCGAGGAATTCAGCGCGGTCTAAAAACTCCATCGGACGAGGACACTGGTCCATCGGTGCTTCCAGGTCGGCTCCTGATGACTTGAAAGGCACGCTGGATTCCTACAAAGATCGTGTCGGAACCGATTCGTGGCGATGTTTTCTCGAAAACGAGGCGCGGAAGCCCAGCTGATGGAATTGTTATAAAAAGTGAAATTGGCGGTTTTATCGCTTCGACGCCATCGCCTCGAATTTGATGACTTGCATCTCTCATAAACGATTTAGAGACATATCGACTGGAGTTCGATTCACTTCCCGAAGCGACGCGCGCAGTGGAAAGTTGGTTTAGCCAGCCGGCTCTGAGAAGAATGTGCTTTCTACTCTTCACAGAAGTTCCTCGGGACTTTTGTGAGGCACGCGGACATTTAACCAAATATGCTCTCGTCTATTCTACAGAGCATACAAGCAACAACGCCGGGCCTTCTTTCTTCGGACTTCTGACACACACACACATACGAACAGGCAGGCAGGCAGGTAGAGAGTCTCGCACACATACACAATTTCTCTCTCATCATTGAAATGTGCCCGCCAAACGGGTTGCACTTGCCGGTATGCAAACTATGCGCGGGACAGGTAGATTCCTGTGGAGTTTGACATGCGGCTGTACAATGGCCGAGTATCTGGGTAATGCATCCGGTGGTGGTGGGCTTGGCCACTCTAGCTCCTCAAATAGCTGCTGCCGGCTTGGAGCCACTATCGCTGGGCACCAGCAGAAGCTGCTGCATCGGACTATGTAGACCTCAAGGCACCGAGACTCATCGCGCAGTGCACACTTCGACTGACATCTTGGACTGTTGTGAGTCATAGAGTCTTTGTGCGACCAGTTTCGATTCAAAAGAAAAGAATATCGGATTAGACGAGCGCTCGGGGAAGGGCACACAATACGCTTTCTCTGTTCTTCAATGAATCGTCCGGTTCGTGTTCGAATCGGAGTCGAATCATCTCTGTGCGCGTGGAGTTACGATCCGGCTTGTTCAGCCGTTGTTGCTGAATGAGCATTCGTAAACAATGAGGTTTTCTATTGCTTCTCAGTTTTCCATGTTTGGAAATGAATGGTGCCTGAACTTCCAAGCTCCTGCTGCCTGATTGAGAGCGGTCTATAGAGACGCGGTTGCATGGTTGTCCGATGTCAACGAGATCACGAGCGCAACATCATCGGTCAATTCCTCATAGATTGTTTCCGTGGTTCCTTTTCTATCCAATGCGGATGTTTAAGTCAAGGACTCTACGAGTCGGCCTAGAACTCAATCAGCATAATCAGTCAGTCGGGTTGGCCGTCGAATGTCGTCCACATTCCCCTTCGCACGCCGTTCGGTGTCGCTGTCACGCGGTGAAGCTCGGGAGTTGCATCGGTTCCGAGCGAAGACAGGGAGAAATATGACTTCTCTAGTTTCAACACCTTTGCGTGTTGCTGACTCGCCACTACGTGCTTGTTGAATAGAAACTAAATTGAACTAAATAGGGCGTTCGTTCAAATACCCGTGACGCGAGTTCGAGAACACAGAATCCAAAACCTGTTCTTGCTTGTTGACCGCCTCTGTCAGCCAGATGCACTGGTTTCGCATTCCGATGGAACTTTTTTAGAAATTTTTTCCACAGTCCTGTTTTTTGTCAGCGTGCTGCAAAACCATAAACTTTCACAAATGCAGATATCCGATCTGGACTCATCACAGTTCGGATGGCGATTCCAATACCGGCTGCACCATCCACTTCAGGTCCCAAATGAAGCTGTCGGGGATCTTCGGTTATTGAGAAGACGCCTCCTCCTCATGGTATGGGTACCAGCTACAACCAGATACGACGATTCCTCAATTTCAGATCAATGATCCACTTAAACAACGGCCAAGAAGAACTGGGTTGTGGATGTTTTCTTCGATTTCGGTTCACGCCGCGATGAGAAGCGACTAGGGCCGGAGGTGAATGGACGGATTGCAGGACCTTGAAGGAGCGGTCGTGCTTTGGAGACCTGGCTCATTCCGGCGCGCAAACACATGAAATTAGCAACAGAACTGGTGAGTTTGATATTCGCGAGATCTCAAACTCTCAGGCAACGAGGACGACGGCCGCCGCAATCAGACAACATACTCCGACGCGTCCTGAGCCATGGACTGCAGTTCGAGACATTGCAAAGTGGAGTCGATCTTTGGCGGAATCTGTCGTCGGGGGTTAAGATGAATGACAAACCTCGGTGTTCGATTTTCAAGCACGTTTGTGGGTTGGATAGAAGAGGGCGGACGAACTCGAGACCTTCTGCGTGATTGCACTTTCATATCGACGGATGGCAATTAAACTCTGATCGACGATTCCCACAAGCGGTTGCGCCGGTATAGCATGTACGGGTCGGGTTCGATATCAACAATGCTTGAAGTCAGTCAATGAGCTCACAATGCACCGCCGATCCATCCATGCATTGACGGATGAGACCACTGTCACTCAGTATTTGATTGTGGTGAGAAATTCGAGAGATTCATGATGGAGTGACTTCTTGCTGCATGTATGCTTGCCCTTGCTGGAGAGTCTCTTTAGAGAGACTTTCCGTGAAACCACGCCGAACGGCAAGAATGCCATCACAGATCTATAGACATCCGAAGTGCCTGACTGAAGGATGATGAATGACATGTGCACCAGACATCGGAGACATGGAAACCATTGGATAAGTGTTTGATAGGAATGCATTCTTTTCAGACCGCTTTCAGTTGGCTTCTTCGCATTTCTAACAAACGCATGAAGTTTTCGGATGCTTACGCCGGTTCCTCGATAGGCCGAATCGCATTCTGTTTACGCAATACTCCACGCTGGAGCTCTGAAGGAGTTTCTTCGAGCCATTTTTGATTCGTCGTCATTCGAATATTCCGCTGGAATCCTTCTCGAGCGGAATTGTTTCTAAATTGCTGGAATGCATAATATGAACACCGTTTTGAAGCTCAACGGTGTACTGTCAAGCATCCTCGAACTGTTTATACCTCGTCGTACGAAAGAACACTCGCGTGTTCGGGCCTCGGGAGCCTGATTGCTGAGATCGTCTTGAACGACCAAACCGCTTCCTAAAGGCCAATATTGCCTTTTTGAAGAAATTATATTTTCTCAAGATATTCTACATTCAAAACTTCTAATCGGGCGTAGACAATCGAGTTGACTATCGGAGGGCTACGGGGTTTCCGAGATTATTATATGAGCCAAATGAGACCTACAACGTTTGACGGTGACTTCGTCATTGTGATCAGATCCGAGTACAACTTAAATTCATTGTAACTCTCAGAAGCATAGGAGAAAAAACACATAGCATGAACATAGCACATAGCATCGATGTGGAATGTAGTTTTAATCTCACCGACCCATCCTTCGTCTAGATCAATGTTTACCAATTCGGGGCCTATGCCCCACCGGTGGGGCTTGGATCCTTTTCGGTGGGGCACGGCGTTTCGGGGTGGGTTTATTCATAAAACTTGTGTTTCGATGCGTCCATATTCCTAAGAGGACTCCGATCACGGAACAAAAATATCAATTCCAGCCTTCACGGGAATGAAGTCGTCAAGCCCCATGTTATCGAAATCTATTCCTTCGTTTATCAGACCCTGTGGACTGACTGAAATGGTCACGAAGTGGTGTGAGATATTTCGGCGTAGAAGTGGGGCATAGCAAAAACTATTTGGGAGACACTGGTTTAGATCAGGGGTGCACAGCACCAGGCTTCTCGCGGGCCACTCGGCTGAACCCAGAACCACGACGGGCCGCAGTCAACTTCAGCAAGGGAAACAATCAGGGGTGGCTCTAGCACGAATTCACGAAGCTGAAAGCTCCATAGATCTGAGAACTCATGAAGTTCGTCGGAAATTCGTAAAATCTTCGAGGTCACCCTTTGCAGGAGACCGATGGTCAGTGTAGAACAAAGTGGGCTTTATCATAGCCGTTGAACCGGAAGCCTGCGCGACGCTAGCGACCGCGGGTACAACGTCGCAATCGGTGACCATAACTTGCATTGAGCTTGGTGATTGCAATCATCATACGCGATCCATCATATTTTCATGTGAGAAATCATCAACATGAGTGATGGGACGCAAGACAAAAAACTCAGCTTCGTTAAAAGAAGTATTTGGTGTCGCGCCGCCACTGGAAACAGTGATGCAGGCATGATTCGAATAAATATGAAAAGTGTTATCGGGAATCAATTCCTCGCCCAAACATTCACTATGGTCCCCATCACCACCACTTCGTTTCACTCCCACTACATTACTTCCAAGATCGAATTGTTCCAAAAATCCTTTTCCTCTTTCTACAACAACCATTCCCTCTTGTACGATTTTTCCCTCCAATATCCCCATTTTTTATTTAGTATAGGATTGAACCGGGAGAAATAGGTAGGTCGACTTTCCCCCTTTTTAGGTGGAAACCATCATCATCAGGGGGGTCTTCGTCAGGGGGTCATCTGCCCGCAGTTACTGCTCATTGTCAGTCTAGAATTCGGACCGATTTTCAGGCACTTTCAGTTTCAGTCCTGCAGGAACGGCAGGAACGGGAGGAATTGATGGCCCGAAATCAGGTCCGTTCGATCAGTTTCAGCAAAAGTCATCATCATCAGTGTTTGCGGTCAGCATGTCTGCTCGGAGAAAGCTATCACGCTTGAATTTGGACCTGTTCTTAGGCCTTTTCGGGCTTCCTTTCCTAACGTATAGTCAAGATACCGTTCTTTGCCGTTCCTAGAAACGGCCGTTCCAACCGTTCCGTCGTTCCAAAAAATTGGATGTCTGGGTGAGAGCCATCGAGGCTTTTCAAAACTTGGCGCCGGCTCCCTCGCCGCGCGCCAAACTTGTCGCTGCTGTGGAGAAGAAATCAACAAGTCGGATCCTGTTGCGGGTTTCAGCCTTGAGTGCACTTCACCGTGGTGTTGAATCGGAAACAATGACTGACGTAGATATCCCGTTCAAAGTCGACTATGCCAAGTCTGCTCGGTCTGCGTGCAAGATGTGCACATTGAAAATCGCAAAGGGTGAACTACGACTCGCGGCAGTTGTCCAGGTTCGTGAAATCTGCATCAACACCTTTGAATCCAAGCTACCGATGAAAGGATGAGATGACGATTTCTTATTTCCCAATGCGAAGACTCCATGTGTTACTTTTGAAGGCAGCGAGGAGTTGGACGCAGACTTGGCAGGCTGATATTATTTGCTGACTGCAAGAGGGTAGAGTCTTTGGGGAAACCACTTCCGCAACAAATCTAGATGTCCAGAAATCGTTGAGGGAACGTCGAGAATGGAATGTTTCCGCAAACGACGGAGCTCCAAACTCGGCTCATGGGACTCGCAAAAAAACCTCAGAGACGATTTCCTAGAGAATGCCAACAAGAAAGAAGCTGATTACATTCCGCTCCCGATCGTTAGAACTAGTTCTCTGTACAGGGTGGTCCACCGATTGATTTTTCCGAGTGGCGGATCTCTATGGTATTCAAGTTTCCGGGTGTCCGATAGTGTTAAGCGATTTAAAATTGAATTTCTGGTGGGTCTTGGAGATATACACGAAAAAAAGAAATTTTGGCGCCACACATAGAGGACCAGAAAAAACGAGGTGTTTTCGAGCACGATGTCGAGACCTTTTTTGAAAGGTGTCCGATAGGTTTATCCGATGTAAAGTCGAATTTTCGGGGAGGGGGGGGGTCAGCCATGACACTTCCTTTTTCTCTAGGATGCGTATTTTCCGAGGAACACCCGATATGTTGAATCTGGGACTAAATCCGAAATCCGGGGCATTAATCAATCTGCTAACTGAACAACTCTAACATATGATATTCTGAGAAAACTCCGCTTTCCCACAGTCGACGAAATTCGACGGCAAAATTACGAAATGGTATCATCACGGTTGTTTCTTCGTGTGCCACACAGCTAAATCGACGGGAGACATCAACGGCTTCTCCAATATCAGGTGAGTCACTACTCAAGGGTTTTCCACTCGTTTTCCGCACGCTTTCGCATTTTCTGGAAGCAGATTGGACAGAACCCGAAAGGACACTCATCGATGTCATGTTCCAGGTATGAGGATCAGAAACGTCTCGAGAAGAAATGCCTTAGCGGAAGAGGCACTGCTGAAATTGCGGGGAAAAAATCCGTATCGGCTAAAGAGAAGGAAAATGCAACGCTTGAATACTCAGTCGAGTACGCGAAGACCGGGAGGTCCACTTGTCGGCATTGTGACATGTTCATCGCGAAAGGTAGAATCAAAAACGATCGATGATCGCTTGAAACGGATATCTTCATTCTTTGCATTCCAAAAACGGTGCCGTCAATTATTGCGAACCCGTTTCAAACCAGCACTCGATTTTTCTCTAGGTCAAGTGCGAATCTCAAAAATGGTGTATGACTCCGAGCGAGCGCTCTCCTACGGCCCCTACCCCGGATGGCATCACGTCGAATGTTTCGTCGCGAATCGAGAAACGCTTCAATGGTATCTCCCGGCTCGAGACCTCCCCGGCTACAAGTCTCTTGGTATCGAAGAGCAGAAAATGTTAAAGGAAAAGATCCTCGAGATTGTGCCAGTGTGCGTTCTCAGTCTTCCTAGTTGAAAACTGACTATGATTAGGAAAAATAATTAATTTTGTAATAAAATAATTAATAATTAATTTGATATTTCGAGCTCAAATCACAAAAAATTAACTGTTTTTTCCTCTATTTAGGAAGCGACCCGCGGAGGAGGATGACACGCAGCCCGCAGCCAAAAAGAAGAAAACTGAGGAAGAGTTCGCATTGAAGAAACAGAGCGACAAGCTCTTCAACTTGCAGAAACAAATTGAGGCAGAGATGACCAAAAGACAAATCACGGAGATATTCGAGTATAATAAGCTCCACGTACCACCAGGGATTAGCCGATTGTTAGAATGGTAACTAGAGGGTTCCTTCCTCGCGGGAAAAGCAGATTCTGCGGTCGTCATTTCTTCGATTCTGCATCTCGAGACACGGCTAAAAGATGCAGTTATCTCTCCTTACTTCCGTTCCGTTTTTCTCCGACAGGCTAGCGGATGCGATCGCATTCGGAGTTTGCGATCCCTGTCCCGAGTGCAAACAGAAAGCTCTCCGATTCAAGAATAACGTTTACAAGTGCTACGGCGATTTCTCTGAATTCACCTCATGCGACTACACCACTACAGACCCTAAACGTTCGAAAATCAAAGTTCCCAAAGAGTTTTTGCAAGCTTTTCCGTTCCTTAAGGGGAGCGTAGGGAAAAGGTGAGGCCCTTATCTCTTAGGATCGATTAAAAATTCTGTCTGACTGTAGCCGATGGAGAATAATCGATCATAGGTCGTGTAATCTTAGAATTCTCGAGTATACTCTCCAGATAATCAGGGTTAGCTCAGCAGCTTGTATCTCACGCCGGGTTCTTCGCAGGGTGATTCCATCAAACGTTGCCCTACCCACTGCCACCCCGAAAGTTGAAGAAAGGCAGAATAAGACGGTCAAAACTCTTGCGGGCTGTCAGATCGTTATCGAGGCTTCGGATCAAGACTACGAGGTCGTGAAAGCCAAAGTTCTCAGCTTCGGTGGCAAAGTAGTCAAACAGGTCACCGAAAACACCCTTTGCGTCATATCAACGCAAGGTAATCACCCTGCACACGTCGATCAATGCTCAGAGATAATAAGGCGAAAACACTAACTGGGATTATTCGCTCATATCGGATGCTCTATTTCCAGAGAACGTTGATAAAATGTCCTTAAAAGTGAAGAGAGCCCAGAAACTCGACGTCTTCGTTGTGTCAGAAGACTTTTTGGAAAAATGCAAAAATCAAGGATCAGTCGATTTGCGACCACATAAGCTCGCGGATTGGGGCAATGAGGCGAGTTGACAAATCGCATGACGTGTATCATCGAGGACATTCGAGGGCCAAAAGTTTTCCTTCCAAGAATTGGTCATATCTTCTTTAATGGAGTCATTGAACTCGGGACCCCTCGTTCCAAGCCATTGATTATCTTCTTTTCCATGACTAATCTCTTGAAGCTAGGCTCTAACCAGCTAACCCCCTTTTCAGGCTCGACTGTCGAAGATTCTGTCAGAGGCACAGAAAGAAGCATCGGAGCTCTCCCTTAAATCGGGAAAATCGATGTTTTCCAAGAGTGGGGAATCAAAAGTGAAAGTCAAATTGAACGGATTGGTCGCCGTAGATCCTGATTCTGGACTGGATGGCATTGCCAAGTAAGACAATGCCGCTCCCCGACCGTTTTTCTCTCATAACGAATGTATCGGCGCCCCGAGTCCAGTAGAATGACCCGTGACATCTACAATTCTAGAGTTTACCAACGAGGCGAAGAAGTCTTCAATTGTGTCCTGGGCTTGGCCGACGTTGCGCGCGGCTCGAACTCTTATTACAGAATCCAGCTGCTCGAATCCAGAGGAACCTACTTCGTATTCCGGTCTTGGGGCCGCATCGGAACGACTATTGGTAAACTAGCCCATCAGCCTTCATCCTCCGAATATTTGTAGATCGTCGGGCCACTCGACGCCTTCACGACCGATAATATTTCAGGAAGTCATAAACTCGATCAACATGGTACACTGCAAGATGCGCTGCTAGACTTCAAAGGCGTATTCTTTGATAAAACTGGGAATGAGTGGGAGTCGAGGAAAAACTTTGTCAAGAAACCTAGATATTTCGACATCATCGAAATGGACCTCATGCAGAATGGGGGCTCTGTGGACACGAAGCAGGTTCGTTTTGGACGTTATTCCATGCTCCATGAATGTCCTCAAATGAATTTGAGGTCTCGTGAAGGTCTCAAGAACTCCCAATTTCTGTTCTCAGATGCTGATCACGAGCTCTGACTCGAAATTGCCACTACCGGTTCAGGAGCTGATTTGCAATATCTTCGATATAAATGCGATGAATCAACAAATGAGAGAATTCGAGATCGATCTCCAAAAAATGCCTCTCGGCAAGATCTCGAATGAACAGATAACTAAAGCCTACAAAGTCCTGACTGAGCTTCAGGCTCTTGTCGACAAGAAAGCCACCCGATTACAGTTCCTCGACGCATCCAACAGATTCTTCACCATCATTCCTCACGATTTCGGCATGAATTCTCCACCCTTGCTTGACAACATTGATATCATAAGGGTTGGTCTTTGCTTCTAATAGAACCTATATCATGATGCTCCTCATAGTCTCCCGCGGCTTCGGAGTGGCTACAACCTTCCTACTGAATCGTCCGTTTGTTGTGTTCAGGAAAAAGTCAATATGCTGGACTCCTTGGGTGAGATGGAACTCACAATGAAGTTGCTCAATCAAGAAAAAACTACAACTGCACTTCCCGTCGATCACCACTACGCGCAGCTCAAGGCCGAAATCCAAGTTCTCCCAAGAGACGGAGCTACCTTCGGCGTTCTACAGAAATACGTCACCACTACCCATGCCGAGACTCATTCGGCTTATGAGCTTGAAATCCTGGATGTCTTCAGTGTCGCGAGACAAGGCGAAGCTCAAAGGTGAACGAAGCATCCGGAATCGGATCCTCAACACTTCGACGTGTTCCCACCATCACGAAGCGATTTACGAACTCACCATTCTTCGACTTCGTTTCTGACCCGAGTTTTTCGTTCAAGGTTTAAACCGTTCAAGCGACTTCACAACCGCAAACTTCTTTGGCACGGAAGCCGTATTTCCAATTTCGCTGGCATCCTGTCTCAGGGCCTCCGAATCGCCCCTCCCGAAGCTCCAGTTACTGGATACATGTTCGGAAAGGGTAAGTGTTTGAGCTTTTGCGGTGTTTGAAGATCACGTTCTGCCTTGTGATCGATGCTAGGCAAGTTACCAACTCCTCAGCGCTACTTCGGGTGGAACTCTGACTTTCGCTCCTCCGTCCAGGTATCTACTTCGCCGATATGGTCTCTAAGTCGGCGAACTATTGCTGTACAACACCGGCAAACCCCGTTGGTTTGTTGCTCCTCTGCGATGTCGCCTTAGGAGATATGCACGAATTGACGCATGCCGAGAACATCACGAAGCTTCCCGACAGAAAACATTCTGTCAAGGGTAAGTAGTAATTGAAGCCTATTTTGATGATAGGCTCAGTCGTCTATCTTCTTTTCGATTCCGAATTCTTCGATCGTAAATCATAAGACCGTCCTTCCAGGTATCGGGAAGACTCAGCCCTGCGGCGAGGAGAAGCTGGATAGGTCTATTGTACCGATGGGACCGCCAAAGAAATCCGATGTGGATACGAGTCTCCTGTATAACGAATACATCGTTTACGATGTCGCGCAAGTGCACGTCAAGTATCTCATGAAAGTTAACTTCAAGTTCAAGTATTGAGCGTGTTCGATGATGGTAATACCACCGCTCAACGTTGAGCTGCAAACTCGTGACGAGACGAGTATTTTACTCGGCCAGAAATGCCGGCCCGGCGTTTCTTATACTTTGTCTGATAGAGCCCACGTCGGCGCTCATTCCTGGTCTACAATCTGTCCATCTTATGCGTTTCTCGAGAAGCATATATTTTCAATAAAGTTCGAGAGGGCAAATCTAAATAAAATTAGAGTCGAGCTTCTCTGTTTCGTTCTAGCACGACTTCGCTCATCTAAGAAATCGCCTTGAATCAATAGCCAAATAGGCAGTGACCGGGAGGGTTTGTTTTGGGGTTTCATCCGAGGATGATATATGAGAATTGTTTCTTCCTAGGGATGATATCTAGACCAAGCGATGCTTTCCTAAAATGATTCGAATGCGAGATTGATCGCATCAATCCAAGATGTCAGTTGACCTCGTCGCATGGATATGTAGAACTCATTAATGGAGCATTATGTTTGATTGGTTTTCTGTAGCCCAAAACGGAGTCAAGGGGAAATGATTCTGAATATCTCCCGCTGTTTCCCCGGGGTGCCGTTAGGCGGGTGAACAAAACCAAGCGTAGGTCTCGAGGGCATCAGTTTCAGTGCGGTTTGCCATCGTGTTTAGCACCAAATAGGGACTTCGGCGGTCGCATACGGAAAACTTTGAGTGAGAGGACACACAAGTCTCTTAATTTCCAGTGGTCGAGCAGGTTAGTAGACATGATCTCTTGGACATTCAATCGTGTCGCGATGCGGAATGATCTGTGTCGCCGGTATCATTCATTTCTTGGTTTCCATGCAGCCCAATGCAGGATTTCAAGACCTCTAGGGTTGCAAGCGGACTATCGAAAACGGACGACTTGTTCCAGGTGAAGAGAAGTGACCGTCGATCACCTAGGATGACGAAAACCCCATTGCGAGTGTGGTGATCCCGCGGATTCCGGATTTATGATCCATCCTCGTCTCCTCTTCAACAGCCGGATATGATCGTGTTGAGAACTCTCTTCCTGATCCTGGTGGGCTCAACTACACTGTCTGATGCCGTCATTCTCTCTAAGTTGGCAGCTGTGGCGGCAGGAGCTGCCGTTCCCGTCGTGATTGGTGGAAAACTTCTGCTGATTCCAAAAGCAGTCGCATTGCATACTGGATTCGGTTTTACAGGTCTGAGCATTGCCGGCGCAGCGTTGCTCAAAGCTAAGGTCGCCATTCCAGCTGCAATCGCAGGTGTGAAAGCTGGCTATGCTGCCTCATTATTTTTGAACTCTCATCGAATACCTGGAAGAGGCAGGGCCCTCGCAGTACAGGGTAGGTTCGGTAACAACCAGACCGTATCGACTTTCACAATCCAGCCCACATCGTTTTCGATCTCCACATCGCCTTCGCGAGCTCAAAGTGGACCTACCGTCAGGTGGTCTCAACAGTCAAGCAGCCTGATTCTACCGAGGATTGTTCTACAGCAGCCTCTCGCAAGAATTATCAGACCACAAAAGAAGTTGGTTCCCTCTTCAACGGAAGTACCAGATGTTTTGCTGCACATGTCGAAAGTATATGTAAATAAGAAATCGTGATTGACAATTTTCATTTGGCTCTGAGGAGTATGCCTTCAGGAAAAAGAACTGAGTATGATATCGTCGAGGTGAGCTCGCATGTCTTACGGAGTAATGGAAATTACCTCAAACCAGGCATTGGTCGCTTTAGTTCGTTTCGATCACCTTTGTGCTCCTCGCATGCTCTTCGGACTTCAACGCATCCAATTCATTGTATGGATTGATACTTTGCGTGTAAATCCTCCACCCCCAAATTAACGCATGATGAACGAAGCTGGCAACTTATTCGCGTATAGAACGATTCTGGCAATGAACAGCCTACTGCTGTCATACTAGATATCTAAACTTAAGTGAATAAACTCGCAACCCGTACGAATGCAGGAGTAAGCTCGTCCTCGCTGTCGTTTACTCGATCGCTGCGAATTTCTCTGGCGCAAAGATACATCAGGCCTCATCGATTCCCAAGCCTGGCCAAAACAAGAAAACTCCCAAATGGTAGAACGAAATTCATTGTGTGCCTGCTGGAGAGGCTCCGGCTAACGCTTCTTTCCGACACGGCACACCAGTCGTTAATCGAAAACAATCACCCTGAGATAGGTGGCAAGCCAGGGCAAAGGAGCTCTGAGAAAAGGGGTTCGACGTTCATTAAATCGTATACGTAGGTTTGCACTCGATGCCTCTTTCCCTCTGATAACCTTTGAATGTGAAGTAGTTTGTGATGCTACCATTGATTGCAACGAATAACCCTCGCAGTGTGTCTCGAGCTGATCTTCCATCTATTCATATTGGGATATTGTTTGATTCATAATTCCTGCCTCCTCGAATCCATTTCAGGAACGCTCATGGAATCGCAGTGGATCAATTAGGAGTTTAGTCTTTTACGTTCAAAACTGCTCTTATCGGTGCGTTATGAATAATGAATCATATCATATATCGGAGAAAAGACCGATTCTTAATGAGCGGTTCATTGTTTGCTTTCCGATTCAATACTCCTATGCGTAAGAACCAGCTGCCGCGGCTATACCGTATAATGCAGATGTCTGAGTGAAAAATCGATCGAGTCCTTCCACTGGAACGCTGCTTTTTATTCGTAACGATAACCAGACGGAATCCGTTTACTTCTTGTCTCCAGCGGTCTGGGCCTTCTTTTCGTCTCCACCAGCCAGCTCTTGCTTCTTCTGGAGGATTCGCTGTTCTCGTCTGAGACGAGCCTCCTTGACCTTTAGACGTCTGGCTTCGGCCTGGTCGTGCAGCATTTTCGTGCGGGCCTTCTCAGCCTTCTTACGGTGGATGTGCTCCATAAGATTGCGCTTGTTCTTGAAAACAGCACCCTTCGACTTGAGGTACAGCTCACGATACAGATGTTTGTCGATCTTGTTGGCCTCGCGGTACTTCCTAAGGAGACGTCGGAGAACGCGCTGTCTTCTGATCCAGAGAAGCTTAGTGGGCATACGGGCATTGGCAGTACCTTTCCTTTTACCGATTCCGCAATGACGACCCTTTCGGCGAGCCTCGGCGTTCCTCCTGCACCTGAAACGCGAGTGGATCTTGACGGGTTTTCGAATGATCAAACCGTCTTTGATCAACTTCCTGATGTTCTCCCGAGAGTTGGCGTTCGCGATTTCCTGGACTTCATTGGGATCCAACCAGGCCTTGTTGCGACCGCATTTCAACACTGCGGCCGCAAGTCGCTTTTGCAAACGGAGCGTACTGTGAAGAAAGAACAACATTAGAAGTTTCCAAAACGTTCACACAGCAATGGCGGAAGCCGAAGAGGTAGCCCAGCCATGGGATATGCCTCCCAGGTAGTGACAGAGCTCTTTCGGCTACGGTTGCAATAGTAGCTCGAACACATCTTGTGCGTACGTTGGATATCACCACCAGGCTATCTAACGAGCCGTACGTGGTGTCGCAAGAAGAACCGGCGTCGTAGCATCCCTTACGAGGGTGAACTTATCGACCACATGAATTCAGAATGCCGCATGGAAAGCTTCGGGAGAAATCGGCTCGGGGAGATTTGAAATCTTCGTGAGATCATCGAATGCTTGTATCGAATCAGTGGAGGTTCTAGAGACCGTTGTTTAGACGGGCAGCCACGTGGTGAAAACATTTTTTAGGTAGACAATAATTTCTCTCTAGAAAGAAACAAGCTTCAACCGGAGGATACGACATTCGATTATAAAATGGAGCCACGCGCCACCTGGAGAAGTAATTCACGCTCATATTAGCTTTTTGAGCGTCACCAAGTTCGACCAGACCTGTCCCAACAACACACTGCCGGGCAAACCCCCATCGAAGTTCTGCTCGGCCTTATTCGACCTCCATTTGACACCGTTCTCACTCGCGACACCGACGTCCGTCACAACGAACCGTTCCAAAGCCTCAAATAGCACTAAATCTGCACATGGGTCGGAGATTTCTACTTTTTTTCCTCACCTCATGTTGGTAGCCTCAACACGGCACACGAAAAGAGAATTGATGCTGATTTCTGTCTGCTAGTCAGACTGCGTGTCTCGCCATCGGGTGGTCTTTAGATGGGGGCGACAAATTTGATAAAATCAAAGCGCATGCAAGCAAAGTCTGTTTCCAGGGTTTCAATCCTTTCAATTCCGTTCTCCCGCAATTCACTCCGTTCAATAGCTTCATACAGTTCATTCTGATCAAGAGGAATCCCTAGATAGCATTTGGGTTCGAGACGTTCCCGCGGAAAATAAACAAAACCTCAACCCGAATGGGTCTGAAAAATCCAGACATGCAATTTCTTGAAACCTAAACATGAACTTATTCGGAACGGGAGAGGAACGGTTTCCCTACAATGGGGTAAAAAACGAGGGGAACGAGTCGAGCGCCGTGAGTCTTTGGGTAGAAGGGAGCTGATGCCACTGATGATGATCTATGTAGAGGGCGGTGTCTGCCTCTGAGTATCCAATGACGTGGTGCGATGGGTTCGAAATTTCGGCGGGCAGCATGAGTGAACACTCATGGGCGAGAATTGCGGAGAATAAAATCGCTTGGTATCTTGATCGCAGGCGAACCTCGCCCCCAGCGTACGTGGCCAGCCACGTCAGGAATGAACCAGCCGAATTTCAGCTGACTCCCGTTCTCCCGTGGAGGAACGGTATCCGATCAATGATAAGAAGAACGGGAGCAACGAGTCAAGTGAATGAGCCGAAATTCGACTGCTTTGTACCTGAGGTTACCGACAACCAATGCAAGGGGCGGGGTTAGTCTCCGTCGACCCCATCTCACAGTACCATTGACATCGAAATGCTAATGATCCTATGATCCTGCAAGATCACAGGATCATACGACCATATCCATCGCAGAGTCACACTGCATGGGTTGCTTGTGTCTTCACTGCATGGGTTGTTTTCAATGCAACTCCTGTTCGTTCGCTCAAATCTGGTCGATGGATCGTATCCCTGCCGATTCGGAGGCAAGTTTCCGTCCATTCATTTGTGTTGCGACTCGATTCGACTCGATTCGATCGAGTCTTCATGAAACTCTAGGTATGGGTTGCTACAAGATTCCTCTAGGTAGCGACCTCAATGGAAGTGTAGAATCCCTCAGCTAGACTCTGCCTGCTCTTGCTACAAAAGCAGGTTCATACAATACAATAAACACTGTTTCACCAACCACCATGTGACCCTACTCTTGCTTGCTCCGGTCTCGGCCGTGAAGTTTCTGCCAGGTCGAATAGACAGCTAGTGAGGCCTACGACATCGATATTCCTGTCGTATCAATTTGTATTATTCAAATCTTATTCCGATACGCGACGCTCTGGAAGCTAACTTGCAACAGACATCGTCGGATTCTGAAGACGTTGAGTCTGTCCCCCGTGTGCAGAACATGATCAAGGTGCTCGTTCGATCGGGTGCGTGTTCTGCTCTGAAGTATGATTTGGACGAAGTATGATTTGAACTCGTAGTTGACCCCGCGAATAGTGNGTAGAATCCCTCAGCTAGACTCTGCCTGCTCTTGCTACAAAAGCAGGTTCATACAATACAATAAACACTGTTTCACCAACCACCATGTGACCCTACTCTTGCTTGCTCCGGTCTCGGCCGTGAAGTTTCTGCCAGGTCGAATAGACAGCTAGTGAGGCCTACGACATCGATATTCCTGTCGTATCAATTTGTATTATTCAAATCTTATTCCGATACGCGACGCTCTGGAAGCTAACTTGCAACAGACATCGTCGGATTCTGAAGACGTTGAGTCTGTCCCCCGTGTGCAGAACATGATCAAGGTGCTCGTTCGATCGGGTGCGTGTTCTGCTCTGAAGTATGATTTGGACGAAGTATGATTTGAACTCGTAGTTGACCCCGCGAATAGTGCTCGCTCGCTCTCAGAGGGATTTGAATGCTCGCCGCCCGTGACGACCTACGAGAAGACAGCAACTCAAGGAGGATAGCGACGCGCGGTTGGAAGCGATACATGGCACACAAACTCGGTTCCCGGAGATATCAGGTTATTAATTTTCCTTCTGACATTGTGAATTGAGAATTGAGAAGTCGGCCAATCTACAACACCACGAGGGAACTGGGTTGCCGTTTCTGATAAAACAATAAATTCGATGAGTGGCGACCATGAGAGGACCTGCCACCCGGTGAATCCTGGGAAAACAATAAGCTCGCTGCTTAGATTCGATTATAAACATCGTTCGATCTAGAAACACGAATCAACGGCTTCTCGGGAGAACATCTTCCTCCCTTTTTGAGGCCTAGCCTGTTGTAACATCGTTTCTCATGGGATGGTGTGACTTTACGACTCTCGTGCTTCGGCTCGACGGCGGAAAACGCTCGACTCGAAATTCGATCGGTGCATGGACTCCGGAATCCGAGCTGCTACTTATGCTTGGATCGAGAATTCGATTGGCACGTCAGATCTGAGCCTCCACGAATCAGCAGCGATTCCTGTTCTCTATCGGCATCTCTTGCCGCCTCCCACCCAGTCTTGGATATATAACGGATCTCTGTTTTGCCCCGATTTGTCACAAACTGTTTCGCTCGTCACTTCCCGACTCCTCGACGATTCCACACCGAGACGACCCGTCACCGAAAGACTCCACGGCACCTACGAGTTCCACGACTTCTACGTTTTTGTAAGAGTCTTATCCCCAAACTCTTTTTGAACGATGAGCGCAGTGTATCGCGAGCACGAGCACGAGCGCGTCAGCAGGGCGGCTCAAGGCCACGCCACGTCGCCACGAGGCATCCTGGAGGCGCTATGGAGGATCTCAGACCCGCGGTTCGCTGCCCTCGATCCAGAGATGCGCGAAGACGCCCTGGACGGCCTCTACGCGACTTTATCCGAGAATGAGGTCCGTCTGACGAGGCGAGCGTCGGAGACAGTGCGCAGCGTCGGCTGTCCTCGTGCAGTGGTCCGCCTGACGCGGGCCCTGTCCGAGTTGAGTCCTCTGTTGCCGCTCCCCGACGGCGAGCTCGCGGCCGCCGCCGCAGTCGGGGCGCGCCATGAGGCGCGGAAGCAGGCCGCACGTCTCCGCAGGGAGTAAGAACGGGAGGCAGCCGGAGCCGCAACGCGCGAATCAGAGGAAGTCCGAGCCCGGGTCGCCGAAGAAATCGCGCGAATTCACGGGGAAACCGCAGGGTTTCCCCACAAGAGCTATCAAGTGAGAGCCAACCATCTTGATACGATGCCGCCATCGTCCGTACCTGATGGCGTTTCACGAAATTCAGAAAGTGCTACGGTCGAGCGCTCGCACCGTATTCAACGGAATGCGATCCATTGGCAAAATCGCCTCGAGCGTCGTCCTTACGCAAGAAGATCTACTCGTTCCTCCCCCGAACGGATCAAGCTGAGTCAAAGGTATGTTTCTCCACTTTTCAACTTGTTGATGAGTTTTGATTCTCGCCGATCAATCTTTTGTCAGAAACGCTTTTCCTCGGAATCTCGTGTACTCCTCCGCAGCCTCCCTGATGAACAACTTCGCCGCCGGGCGCATGGTGACTGCCATCCTGGAATGTTCCGATCTTCAGAGCGCCATACCCGGCGCTGGTCATGTGTTGCGCGAGCGACTCGAAAGGAGCCTTCAGTAGATTCTACGTGGACGTAGTCTTCTCCGAGTTCGGCAGCATAGTAGGGAGGTCTGCTTATCGAAGCTCAACCAAGGTCAGTTGAGAGCTCATGGCACGGTCACTTTTTTCATCTCTTTATGCAATGGAAGGATGTTCTTATGCACGATGATTGGCTCCATGTCTTTCTCTCATTGCAGATTTTCGTGCACCAAGAACCTAGGATCCGTTGAAGCGCAAAGTCCGGTACCGAGTCGGCCAATCTTTAGAGAAAAATGTTGATCGAAGACTTGGAAGTTCCGAGAGGACATCGAAGCCACAATCCAATAAACGTCCATCAAAGAAAAGTACCAAAACGTGCTCAGACAGCAACCTTGACCGCGTAATTAAAGAACTCAACGATATCCTTGTTCTCGAGGGAACGGCGCGCGTTTTGGGCCTTTGGAAGTCGCTACTCGGTGTTTCAGATCTGTGGTTCCTGAATCGGGGTCCCCGAGCATGAAAGAATCTTTTATTAATTTCTGAATAATAAATTCAAGCACATTCGAAGTCCCGTTCACTTTCCGGAGTTTTTCTTCGTCTCTAGCGTCTGGATCGAACCAGCAATGATCGGAGCAGCCCATTTGGCCGCGGCCGTTTGGTCGCCGGGCCGTTTGGTCAGGGGACATTTGGCCGCCGCTGCGCTTATTTCAGGAGATACAGTTTGGATGAAGTCGCGCTTTCTGGATGGGTTTGAATGAATGCTTTTCGAATCTGCTACGTGCGATGGCAAAATTATGCGCGCACCCTCGTTTTTCATCATAACTTTTGAATGAAACGCTCAATCACAGTGGAATTTGTCACGAGAGTTGGGCCTCCGACCTAGGTCAAAGACTCCATCGCCAAAATCACGAACTTCGATTTCGGTGGAGTAGGACGGTGGAAAAACGCGAAATCGATTACTTTCATTTGATGCAAAATTATGCGCGCACCCCCATTTTCCGACAAAATTTTTGTTTCAAGCATCCGCTCTTGTTGATGTTCGTACTCTTCTGTGAATCCTTGCTCCGGAGTCCGGACTGAGTACCATTGCGCGGCTGGAACAGTCGATTTGGACTGCTTCATGCAAAAAACGAGCCAATTGCACCAGCTAGAAGATCCCGGAGGCTGGTTTTCTCGAAACTTCCGTCGAAGAGGTCTCTTCTAGCGGATTTCAGAGTGCGATCCTTTCTCATGAAACCTTCTTCGACTCAGCATTTTGTTGGAAATCACTAACAACCCAGCTCTCTCAGTAAGCGCGAACGAGGTTTCCAAAGTTGCCGGAATTGCANAACTTTCGATAAGCAATGCATTCCACCTCTGCGCGAGCTGGTCCTAACAAACCACCCCCCCCCCCCCCCCCCCCCCCCCCCCGGTATGTTTCGAAAGCCCGCCACGAGCTCTATACTCTACACCCGTGCTGTGCGCCGTGGGGGAAGCGACAATCGCGCCCCAATATTCACATCGATGCACGATGGATTCATTTTACTGCTGTCCATCTAGAGCGGGCCGCGTCGGCGATTTCGTGACGCAGCGCACGGCACTGCTCTATACCCTATAGTTTCCGCGCTCCGCCCCGGGCGGAGCGGAAATTCTTTCCGCTTTCCGCCGCCCGGAGAGGGATGTCTAGAGCGTACATTTTTCTACCAAATTTTCCGAGGGTGTCCAAGGAATTTTCCAGTTCACAGCTTCTCATGCCCACCATAATAGAGTACTTCATAGATCGACACGGGGAACTCGGCAGATTTCGCTCTCTCTATGAACGGAGACTTCAGATATGAGTTATTTTATTGACAAATCCGAGCCATCCGGCTTCGCGTATGCGACATCATGGGGTATTCAAAGGGATTATCAAGTATGCAGTATTTCGGTTGATGCGTCAAGTGCGTCGTCTTTGGAGACGTGGGAGGAAGCGCTTCGCGGCCCTTGATTGAACGATCGGAACCCTGATTCCGTGAGACGGAGGTTTGTGAGACTGTGAGACACGCATGCCGATTGAGACTGACACTTGTGGCGACTAGAAAAAAGGAACAATGCATCTGCGATTTATTCTTAAAGACTCTTGGCTCTGTCCTGTGCTCAATACTTGTCTCGACAGTCGGCTCCTAGTTCGGTGCTTAGGCAGCAGATAAATGTAGCAGAACATTCTTGAAGATTTTCGTAACTGAAACGTCGCTGATATCCGAACCTTGATTGGAATATCATGAGCATGATTTCAATGTTTAGATGTACATACTTATACCCACGACAAGTTCTTTCATAACGGAAGCGACTTGTTGATTCAGCGGTTTTGATTTCTTTGGAGTCGGACTCCAGTTCTGACCCAGAGGGCTCTCGTCTGTACCTGCAGTATGTGGGACGAATCTTCTGACATCTGTTATAAACTCTTCGAAGCATCTCACATTCACTAGTGCAATCCAAGTGATCATTTCGCCCATATCCCCATCTACCTGTGATGGAAAATTCAACTCGAAACTTCAAATCGGTCTTGTAACCTTTGGATGTGTAGTCTGAAGGAAACTTCCAACTTAGCGTGAGGCATATTCGAGTGTCAGACACGTCAGCCCAAAATCGGTTCCAGACATTGCCTCATTTCCCCATCAATTCCGTCTTCAAGTTCACGTACAGCCAAAGTTCCCTCACCAGTAGGTCTCATGGACGAGGAACGGCGGGACGTGTAATTTTTGAATTTTGGCGCGCTGAACCTTCCTGTTGTTTGTAGGCTGCTCGTTTCGCTTCCGCTTGTGAGTTGGGAGAGAAGTTCTCGATGAGAATTGTCGTGCACAGTTTCTTGTGAACGTCGAACTGCTCTGTTGAGGCTGTGACAGAATTGAAGCGAATATGGAGTGCCTTCGGTGACATTTTGATTGGCAACAAGGCCGAACATCGCGAGATACCAAACATCTTAAGGTATGATCAATGTTTTCGCTACGCAAGCCTCAATGCAGGTGAGCCAGAGAGAGTTTATTCGAACAGATCTTTCTGAAGAGACGAGCTCTGGAAGTTCCATCGGTTTGACAGAGCCAAGGGAGCGAACTTCGAGTCGTATTCGGGCGTACCTCTCAAAGGCCTCGGGTATCTCCGTAGTCTGCTCAGAACCATTAAACGATGGTGCCATTTTCGGCAACTTGTTTTTGAGATTTATTTCTCCAGTTGTTTCGGGCGAGCTCACAACTTTCTTTCCGCAAAGTCTGCAGCTTCAAACTGTATGTTTTGCGACGAAAAATACTTAACCCTTCTGATAGGTTTCGAAAACTGAAGCAATGTTCAATATCGGGAGTGGGTCTCCGAAGGAAAGGTTGCAACGTTGAAGTCGTGATCTTTGGATTGAAGGCTGGAGGGGCCCCAAGTCCTCGAGGTTCATCTTGGACATCTGCCAGATCGTACCTGAACCTGTGAGCGCTGAATCTGCGATCTCCCTCTTCATTCTATACGACGGCTTATTGTGAAAATCTGAAAACGATATTTCTGGCTATTGGACGACTTCCGCCCATTTGCGTTTGACGTGGCGTTTTTTTCACTTAATTATCTACTCCGAGACGAGGATCCGATCGTTCGGAAAACTGTCGTTCGAATATTATTCCGGTGCTACTCTCAATCTCTTTCGATATTCCGCTTCTAGTTTCGTTGCTGATTGACATCGTGGTGTCCGGGATCAGTGTGTCGGATGCGTTCCCGGACGTGAGACTGAGCTTCTGGTTCTTGATGTGTGCTAGAAGCACCATGGTCAGTAGTCGCACTTCAGTCATATCAGTCTTTCGATGTGCGCTATCCCGGAACCCGTGGTTCTCTCGACTTCGCCGAGCTCGGCTTTGTTGGAACCGAAGAGCACCGCGGCGATAGATGATTTCTCTCATTTGATTGATAAGTGAGAAACGATGAAACTTCGCTCGAAATTCCACATTCAATCAAGGTTCCATTGCTGAGGTCCCCCTGCTGGAACGATGATCTTCCCGCAAATTTTCGCTAGCTTTCCTTAACGCAAATGCTCAGCCGTTCACCCGAAAACCGCAAGAACCCAATTAGGACTTGTGATTCCTTGAGATGTCAGATGACGCTACAGAGAAATGTTCGCCCCATCGTCTCCAGAGTAGCTTCAATCCATGAACTATGGTTTTCTATGATCACCTCTTTGCTTACATCGATCGTTTCGCCCTGTGGCAAGTTTTTGGTAGTACGTGTCGGGTCGTTCTCGCTTTGTGGGATTCTGTCCTTGCGAAATCCCTGGCCGTGAAAAACTCTTTCTTCATCATAAACACACATCGGCAGCCTGTCCGTCAGTCAAACAGTCATTCGCTGCTCTGCAAGCTGAAGGTGATCGACGTTTTGATCACGGTTTTCCTTGCTCAATTTAACCGTTGATTAATCTTGAAGTTACTCGCGGAGAGAATGAATGGTCTATGCGATCTTGTCTGATTGCTGTTTCGTTTTCTGTCTGTTTGGCGCATAATTGAATCGCAGTTTGAGGACGGATAAAACCTCCGAAAGGACTTGTGGACGAGAACTTTGACTTGGAGCATTGAAAATTGTGGATAGAATTACCACGGAACAGCTGGAAGCGCTCTAGCATGTGCTGTGTGGAGACCTGCGCTGAACACCTTAGGAAGTCATCTGTCACAACTGAAACCCAAGGTGGATAATGATAAGAAAGCTGACCCGAAATAGACATCTTTTGTTTTTGTTGATTTCTGACTCTCGTTTCGGGACCTTCGAACGAATTTGTAGTGCGGCCGTCGTCGTTACCAATGCCGTATCCGTCGTCACAACAGAGAGCGTTGTTCAACATACGGTGTCAGGGCCGACCTTCGGCATCATGAGCAAGTTTTTGCTGAAGATCCGACCTCTTGCCAGGCCGAGTTCGTACCATTGATTATCATCTTTGTTGATATAGCAGTTCTTGACAATGGAAATCATTGGGTTTTTGTCGAAGGAAAGCCTGAAGAGCGGTCCGAAGGATTTCTTTAGGTTCGAGTCGTTTCAGTCTAGCATATTCGTACGTGTTCTGCAATCCCCTGATGGCGATAGCGGTTCTTTGCTGGCGGTCGACGAAAAAATTCAGAGTTCTGTTTTATTTATTGACGTTATCCATGACAGCGGCTAGGTTGGTTGGTGGTTGTCACCATGGAGTTCGAGTGCGACCTGGCGCTGAGCTCATCGTCCATCCGTGCCTCCGTCGACTCGTTCACACCGGAGGGGCGCCATTCTGAATTTCATGAGTATTACATAGTGCGTGCCGTCTTTCGTGCGCTAATCCGAGGTTTTGTGATTTCCTTTGAGTCCCACAGCCAATGAATTCCATCTTCTGGGGACCCCTCGAAACCGAAAATCAGGTCGTTTCCCCAATCAGTGATCGTGATATTCATTCCGGAAATTATCAGTCGACAAGTTGTGCAAATGATTTCACATTCCTACCACCTACGTTCCCCGGCACACGGTTCCTCCCCTCAAGATTTCAGAGTGTTTCAATTCATGAGGCTTGAAATCACGTTTACAGCGATCCTGTAAGCATCCTGTAACAAGAATACACCCTCCGATTTACTCCAACGATGTGAGATTTCCGGAAATACCGGTCCCGGAGGTCCAGGTGTCTCTCAACTCGCTCAAGAACTTCACGTTCGAAAACTCAAATCCCTAGAAAAATTCTCTCTCAAATGAGACTCCTGAGCGAAACTCCTATGCCGGGTTGGGGGAGGGGGTTATTGAGGGCCGAACTTTCAACCAGTTTCTTTCAAGTATCAATTCGCAAATGCGTCAATTACTTGGTTTATCAGGTCATTCTTCGGAATTTCTGAAGATCTGAAGATTCCCAAAAGACGGGGAGTCCACCTGCTCACCCCTGATGAATTCAATGGTTACATCCGAGATGAAAGTTCCGCTACTAGACTGCGCGCCTCATGTGGGGGAGAATCATTCGGAGAGTTAGGGCTTCGGGGATGCGGTGTGTAACCTCGGCTCATTCTCTTTATCTCCCCTCTCGTCCTCATGCCTCAAACTCCGATGAACTTCAAGTAATCTTACTCGTTTGACGAATAATGGCTCATTTCGCACACCTAGCTAATCTGGGACCAGACAGTAATTGTACTTTTTTTCGCCTTCATGGAGTGGTAAAATGTTTTCAGACGTTTCTGGTGTATTTCGACCTGATGAACCTCAGATATCTCACAAATAATCTGATGCACAGTTCTTTGAGCTCTGGTTATTCAGCGATCATTCTCTCTCATGTCGGAAAGAGATGCCCGAGAAACTTGGCCCACCATTGAACACCGCGAATTCATTCCCTTGCAGATATAACATTGAACGCCTCGTTGTTCTTGTTGCCGTGACCATCAATCCGTTTGGCAAGATTCGAAGCTCTAATCAAGCGAGCCTAGACTCGCTGCTCCACTTGGTCTCTTGGATTGTGGAATATCGGCAGTGGGGAGAGTTTTGATGGATATAAACTCTGCTCTTGCGGAAGAATTGGCTTCTCTGGCCACTGTAGGCTGGAGGAACGCGGACGCTATTGTCAAAGCTCGAGAAGACCCTCGAGCGCAGCCATTTAGAAGGTGAGTGTGGGAGTTTGTGTACTAGAAGCGGGAATACTCTACTCGTGATGAGTCTCCGCCGTTTTGTGAGAGATTGATGAGCGTATCTGAAGCATCCATCCTTCGTCAACAGGTTAGAAGATTTGATCAGAGTGAACGGCATCACGGAGGACTTCGTCGAAGTCAACCGGGCCCATCTGGTCTGCATCGCACCTCCAACGCCTTCCCATGCCGGACTAGAGGGCGATCTCTACAAGCCCAAGTGAGTTCGCTCCTCCGGGAGCTCCGAGGAATTCTCAAACAACCGATCCCACGGAAAGCTTCTATGAGATCGAAAATGATTGATACACTCCGGTTGGAAGTACCGATTGGAGGAACTTTCGCGCTCTAGTTAGGCATTCGACCGATTTGACTCCAATTGTAACAACGACGAAGGGTTCGAATACCTACCTATTCCTCTGCGGCATTAAAGCGTGTCCCCAAAACGTGCCAGTGTGGGACGCTTACCTACCACGCAGAGTTTTGACTTCATGTGTTTGGCCCCTCCTTTGTGAAGATGCTGCTTTCAAGAAAGTGGAAAAGTTTCTATTGGAAGAGAACCTTCAAGCTCGTGGAGGTTAGTCATTAACAACTTTTTTTCCAACGTTTAGTCTGGATCGGGATGAGGTGAGCTCGCTGGCGTCGTCAGTGGACCGCCTCTTGTCAGATAACGGCGGTCCGCGTGAGGAAGATATGGACGTTCCAGCACATAGCAGTGAATCGCCAACTCTGTCATCAGTTCTGGTTCAGCCTATGCAAGAGGTGGGGAACGTACTCGGTATAGCATACGAGGTTACTCTTGACCCTCTATGCACCTTGTCGATTTTCGAGCACACTGGATGAATCGCTAAATATTGAAACTTAATTTCAGGATGATGAAAGTTCAGATAGTTCTTGTGATGCTCGGCTATGTTCGAACTCTGCTGTGGCGAAACGAAAATCGGACATCCAAAATCAACAGCAGTGTTCTCCAGCGAGTAAAAAAGTGTGTCGCGGACCCGAACTCGATAGTTGGTTGCAACAGTTCCAATCGTGGTAAGTATCATCATGGCTCATGCTGAAAGATGACGAATGATTGACCCAACAACATGTCGAAGGAGCAGGTTTATAGTCAGAAAGAAGATAGAGAACAGCTCTCAAGCTCAATCAGTTCAGTAGACGCCAGCGTGCTCTCTAGGTCTCTCGATTCGTGTGTGGCTCTAAGGATTTAAGGACACATCTGTAGAGGCATATAATCTGGGTCCGTGGATCTCTGTCTGCAGGAGTCGCCCTCGGCATCCGGTAGAATAACTTCGAAGACGCTTCGGATAGCTGCAAAACTCTCCTGGTCATATTTTTGGAGATAAACGGGACAAGATTTGTGGAAGGCGTTGAGGTTGTTTTCGAGCCTCTCGGTCGAGTAACAGGTTCCTTTCTCTTTGGTAGAATTTATTGTTACTCCTGGGTCGTGTTTGGTCATGCCGCCGATATGGTTGAGAGCTTGCAACGATACGGTGGACAAGCAGTTCTTGAACTCGAATGGGAAGACAGCCTGTAATGAATCCGGATAGATCTTATGCGTATCGAATTTTCTTCCTGAAATCATTGGGGAGTATAGATCTCAGCAGCAGAGTGAAAAAGTCATCGGAGAATCGAATTGAGACAAGGACAAGGAATCGAATCAGATAAACATACCTCCGAACTCTGGTTCAGACATCGAACTCGTTGATGGATCTGCTCCAACGTATTTGTCACTTTGTTTACGGTCGGTAGCACCTGCCATCAAGAGAAAAAATATCTCAGTTCCTAAATTCATTGTGAAGATTCGAATCCACGCGGTACTCATTGTAATTATGGAGGCGAACTTTACTTTTGGATCGATCAGTTTTTTTGCGTTGGTCGTGCATGCTCTGAACGCGTCTAAAGTGTCGCACGACCAATACTGGTCGCATGCACTGAAAGCGTGAATGCAGGCGAACCATAGAGCGAGCCCTCGGGATCCGTAGGTGGTGGCTGCCACGTATTGGTTTTTCGCTGAAGAAGAAACCATGAGAGGCATTAGAAATTGGAATAATTGTAGAAATTGAACTGAAGTAACGAAATTCCGGAAATGTTTCTTCGAGTTTCCCGCTTACCGTTCCGATCTTCACATTGTTTCGGCAGCTGGTTCCTGACCAGTAAGAATTTCCCCTTGCATTCTTCAGTGCGCAGATGATGCCAAACGCAATTCCACAGGGCCCGCTGTCTCGTGCAGGCTTTGTCCTGAATCATGGACGACTCATCCATGTTATTGATCTTTCGTAGCTACTAGTTTCGAGAAATGGTGAGAACGAGAGCAAATGTTCTCTCGATCTTTGCTTCGCAAACGGTATTCGTTTTAACATTGTGGGAAATCATGAGTATTTCATCTCAGGACGCGTAACTCCATGAAAAGAGGATTAGGATGATTCCGTTTCCTGCGAGAACCGTCGGGTTTTCCGCGAGGGGTACGAGGCTGAACAAACTCTGAGGACTGAAACCCACCTGCAAAAGGGCCGGGAGTCGCCTGGTGCACGTCCAAAGCTTCGATGCGTCTTTCAGACATGTGTTTGGCGACGTGAAAGAATAGGGCGGGTTACACGTTTTTGACGCGAGCTGACTGGAATCGTCGCCAAGGCCACAAGAACACAACGAAACGGTTATTGTAACGAAAACGAAAACTCTTTTGTTGTCCATTTTTCCGAACATCTCTGATTACTCGACGGAGCTTAGAACATTTTATTGTTTGTGACGTCAACGTCTACACAACTCTCACGTGATAGTGTGCCGCAGCAGTTGGTCAAGTGAGAGAGAGCCGAGGTTTCCTGAAACCTGCGCGAGCGGTAAGGGTTGTTCACGTTGAGCTCAGGTCTCGCTCCTTGAGAGAAAGGATTCAGCTGTCATTGACGACCAATTAGCTCTAAAGTTTTCCGCAGTTAGAATGCGCCGAAGATCAGAGCCGGATTCAGGAGCATCAATTCGTATCCTCGGGATCACTTGAAGATTCTTTCCAGTACTATACCCACCCTGAATAGATACGAACACTTGCTGTTGTAGGACCGATATGAAGAAACGACTTTTCCGATTTCAGGAGTCACGTCGAACGGTCAAACGCACTGGATTGTTTAATGTCTACTTGTGATGCATCCCAAGTACGTCATGTGATGAGCGTCATCGAGCCCCGATTTCAGCGGGACTTTATTTCGTTACTCCCGAAAGAGTTGGCGTTGTACGTGTTGTCGTTCTTGGAACCGAAAGATCTTCTGCGAGCTGCACAGACATGTCGGTATTGGAGAGTTCTCGCCGAAGATAATCTCCTATGGAGAGAAAAGTGTCGAGAACAGGGCATTGACGTTCCACCAAACGTCTCCGGGGTGAGTAATGCGACGTCACTTCCAGGTTCACTTTTCACTCTGTAACCATGCGTGTAAACTCAGAGTTGAATCGGTCGAGTATGAAGTCGAGTTTCTTTCATTTTTCCAGAGTTCAGCCAGGTCGTGGAAGCGCTCATTCATGCGGCAGCATTCGATCGTGCTGAATTGGAGATCGCGGCCACTGAGAGAACCGAAGGCGCTCAAAGGACATGACGACCATGTCATCACGTGTTTGCAGTTTTCTGGGAACCGTATTGTGTCCGGTAGTGATGACAATACGCTTAAAGTTTGGAGCGCATCAACTGGTGAGTTTTGATTGATTTTTTCATTTTTCCACCCTGATAATGACGGAAGCGGGAATTCATTCGATGAGCTTTTTGATTGATGCAGGTAAATGTCTTCGAGTGCTCATCGGCCACACTGGTGGAGTTTGGTCTTCACAAATGTCGGGCGCTATTGTGATCTCAGGCTCAACAGATCGCACCCTGAAAGTTTGGAATGCGGACTCGGGCGAATGCATACACACATTATTTGGACACACTTCCACGGTGCGTTGCATGCACCTTCATGGAAACAGGTGAGTGATTGCTTCTTGGTTGATCCTCATTCCGAAATATATCATCATCATTCGGATTGGCGTGAGACCCTGAGATCTTGACCTCAATCTTAGTAATCATCACTCGGAATCTAATCGTTGATTGATTGATTGGTTTTTTTTTCGCAGGGTGGTGTCAGGCTCTAGAGACGCTACTTTACGATTGTGGGATATTTCAACCGGCGAATGTGTGGGAGTGTTCATTGGGCATGTTGCGGCAGTTCGATGCGTCCAGTACAACGGAAAGTTGATTGTGTCTGGCGCATACGATTACATGGTTAAAGTGTGGCATCCGGAACGAGAAGAATGCCTGCACACTTTGCACGGCCATACGAACAGGGTCTACTCTCTACAGTTCGATGGGGTGAGCATCATATCGAAATGTTTCTTTCGAAGTTTCCATTTTCCACTCGATTCTCTGATTTCCTTCTTCGGAGTGCAGTGCCCTTCCTCCGAGTTTCAATTTCATATGGCTCCGTCCTGAGTCCTGACGAACTCGGCTCCTTTTCAGGTGCACGTTGTGTCAGGAAGTTTGGACACATCGATCCGTGTTTGGGACGTGGAAACGGGTCAATGTAAACATACGCTAACTGGGCATCAGAGTCTCACTTCGGGCATGGAGCTCCGAGACAACATTCTAGTATCTGGAAACGCGGACAGCACCGTCAAAGTGTGGGATATCATCACTGGACAATGCCTCCAGACGTTAGCCGGTCCACAGAAACACCAGTCGGCCGTCACATGCTTACAATTCAACTCCAAGTTTGTCATTACATCCTCGGATGATGGAACCGTGAAACTTTGGGATCTCAAGACAGGGGAATTCCTCCGCAATTTGGTCTCATTATCGACCGGGGCTAGCGGAGGTGTGGTTTGGCGGATTCGCGCCGATCAGACGAAGCTCGTCGCCGCCGTGGGCTCTCGGAATGGAACCGAAGAAACTCAGTTGTTGGTAGGTTGACTCTTATGGACGGAAATCAGGCCCGGAGATCATTCATTCTGGAAATCGCATCAAAACGACCTCGCTAACAGTATCGTTCGGTTTCATTTTCAGGTGTTAGATTTCGACGATTCAAACGAGACGAATACTTCTGGCTATCCCTGCGATGATGTTGAGCGAACGATAGTGAACACCTATTGTTAGTTTAAAGCGAACTCTCTGCGTTTCTGAACATTTCCTCGGATGAAACTCTTCTTATCTATTCCCAACAACACGGAACCGCGATAGATATTTACAAATTTTTAGAATTCAAAATAATTCTCAATGGCAGCGTGAGTGAGAGCAGCATGTGAGTCGCCCGCAGGTTCAGCGGATTCAAAAGCTGACGGAATCGGGATAAGATCGTTTTCCATATGTCGGGTGCTCCCTTGACCGACGATTCTGATGTTGGGAGCAGAACGGCGCAATCGAGAGCGACGAAGAAAATGACGAAATATAAATTATTCAGTTTGACAACAAATCATAACCGATGCAGTCTTGGACTTGCTTGCTATTGGATCTCGAGTTTTTGAATCAATGAGAACCTGAATTCCCGATTCACCTCTGCAGAAGCGTTACGAACTCCAACATCGGTTGGCTGTCTTCCAATTACCCACGAAATCTCTCGTCATTTGTTCAAATTGAAAATCACTCGCTCTGGCCCGTTTCCCGGCCTGCTTTCTTCTTTTTGGAAAACATGTCACAAAAATAGGCGGGCGTCTTCCTGGAGCAGACTATTCTGACCTACCAACAAACAATTTAGGTAGGAGATTAGCTATAGGCAATTAATTCATCGCAAGTTGTTCGCTCTACCGGGAATCGAATGAAGACAAACTTGAGGTTTTGACGAGAGAAGGAAGGGAAGAGAAATTGTTTTCGGTAGGCAATCACTGGAAACTCGCGTCGCGAATCGGGTGACCTCTGTTCCTTTCCATTCATGTCTCGCCCTGATCAATTGTACATATGGATATGTAGAAGGAGGCGCGAGCGCTGTCTCGACGAAACATCGCGTGCATGTGTTCAGCTGTCAGCTGTTTGGGAGAGTTTTTGGGCTCCTCTAAACTCTGTTAGTCGCAAGGATGGCCCGATAAACACATTGATGTGTTCGAGGATCTCGCACTGAACCCTCCCATTGAGGAGATTAGTTGCCAATCTAGAGTCGGCTCTCCTTCTCGTTCACTAAATTAATCATGATGTTGTGATGATGACGACCATTCTGGGATCGATGACGAACGTTACCTTGATGCGGATCACGATGCTGCAAATAACAGTGGTGAACTTGCGTTAGCTCTTCTTGGCTGAGAGAGTACGAAACTGAAACTCGTGAAAGACACTTCTGTTTTCCCCGTCAGAGAACAAACGCGCGAGAAAATGAGCTCGTCGTTGCTTGTTCTGCTCGATGACTTGGATCGATCCGAACTTTCAACGGATTCGACGGAGGTGTTCCCTGGTGGTTGGGATAACTCTCCGTAGAACAAGTTTAGGACAAGTTGTTCCACCTCTTCTTCGGGCTACCCAGCCAACAGTTCTTCAATGCCTGGATTGATGGATCGTTGAGTCATTCAGAGCCGAGAAGCGATCGGGTGCAGTTTGAGAACGTGACACCAATCTCGGCGAATCATCGCAAATTCAATCAAACAATCAATTAATTAAATAATTAAACGCTGGATAATGACGACGACGACGACGATCGTTGTGTCCCCTGTATCATTTCTAGGTGTGAGTCCATAATAATTTATTATCGTATATTTCCATCAATGATCACAAGAACAGAAGTTTGTCTTGTTTTTGGAGTAAACTAGCGTGATGAAAACTTTCTCAGCAACATGGACATCAAGAACGTCAGCAATAGCAGCAAAATCTCTCGAGATCTGCTTATATGTAGTTGTTCTCCTGTAAAATTCGTGGGAGGAAAACGAGGGACAGAAGATTCTTCTTCCTGAACATTACACGAATAAAAATTTTGATAAATGCAGCCTGACTGTGTTCAATTCATTACATTATTCTATCAAACAGACGTCGGATTTTCGCGCACTGTTCATGAATGCGACTCCGTTTATTCTGCATGAGTTCTTCATATTGGACAGATACAGATGAATATAAGAAAAATAAATAACTTCGAGCTATCACCGGGACTCGACCTCGCAGCACTGGGTTAATTCGCAAGCTGTTGGGGGCTCGCTACTTCTTGAAGGCCTCCATTCGAACTTCGAGTTTCCCGATGTTCTCTGCAATCGTTTTGACATCCTTCTCTATCCGCTCTTGCATCTTCTTCACAAGTTCGCCGTCGTTGGCTAGTTGACTTCCGAGAACAATCTGCAACGTAAAATAAAAATTCATTTCCTCCCAGGATGACCGATCACAGTACCAATCCATGTCTGTAGGTGCTTTCATTCCTGGAAATGTGAGGGGAAAACGGGTAGAATCACTACACGAGAGGGATTCAACCTTACCTGTTGTCCTTCTAACGTGGTCAGGCACTTGGAGAACTGGAGCGCGTGCTCATGCAACTCTTGGAGACTTGCGAGAGTTTGAAGAACATTCGCCAAACCAGGGATCAGGTGATCAACCTTCCGAGCAACTTCGTACATCTGAGCGATCTATGAAAAAAAACGAGTCAAGAGTTTTCGAACAGCGCCAACTTGGACAATACGGCAGAGAGATGTATGTTTCAAGAGACCTTATCAGATTTCTGTGCTTCGTCCAGTGCTTGTTTGCGCTCAGAAACCGCGACGAGCCTTTCATGGAGCCCAGCCAGTTGACTTTCGACCCGCTCAATATTCGCGGGATCGAGAAGGAAAAGCTTTGAAGATAGGTCATCGCAAACATCCTGGAGACTCTTCCCAGCGGTTTGCGCCGACAACATGGAAACTTTCTGCTTGTCCTCGCCGACCGTAGCTTCCAACTGACGCAAACGTTCTTCGAGAGCAGCGACCTGGGGAATTCGGGATTTATCAGACTTTCAATACTCCATTCCTGCGTTGGCGGGGACGCTCGATCGAAACCGACGAGTCTTTTGGCGCTAACCTGTTGAGATTGTTGCAATTTGCTGTACTCAGGCTTGTAGAAGAGTTCGTACGTCAACGATCCTTTCGCATCTTTTGACCCCTTCCTAGATTCATCCGAGGGCTCGCTTTTAAGCGAAGAAAGCTGTTCGAGGAGCCGCTTGGAAATCTCACCATTTCTGTCTCCTCCTGGGCCTGAAATTCAGGTGCGGTCATCAACTTTCTGGCTAGATGAATTTTGTGTTCTCACCATAATTCGTTTCAATACCAAGCACGATCGAAAGAATGACAAGATGAGATGAAACTTACCCTCGCCAACGACTGCTTCGAGATTCACCTCCGCCAAAAGTTTCTCCAACATCTCCATGTCGGCCAATAGCACTTCATGATTATCCGGTCGTTTCTCCTGCTCGATGGCCGTCATATCCTCCAAGAACTGTTTCACCTGAAAGCATTTAGAATAACCTGATTGAAACAATCCCAAAAACTGGATGCACGCTTTCGGCCATACCCTAGGATTCCTCGACTTTGTCGATCTTAGAAAACTTGGGTTTGCGGCCCTTATTCCTCTAATCTTGTTCCCAACAGATAATGAGGATGGCGTTAATGAAGTCGTAGTTCAACCAGAGAGGATACACTGAAGTGCGTTCCGAGTATGATGGGCTCTCACCTCTGTTTTGAGTCTGTGATATCGTTGAGGTAAGCTCTCATTCTCCTTGTCATCAGAGAGTTCCCAATCTCCATAAGTAACGTTGTAACCCTTCGTTCTCCTGAACGTCAGGTTATCCGAGAAGTCGGTCTTTGAACTGTCGATTCGGCAATCCTTGAACTTACCATAAGCCTCTTTTGTCGATATATGGAGCACCTTGAAACGAGGGGAACCTCTCTTTAAGGGACGGATCCAAGAACTTTCGTGACCCCTCGGAATCAAATCGAACACTTGTCATACCTCGACCGATTCGCTGTCATCTCCACACTCGTAAGGCTGATCGGCTTCAGGCAAGTCTTCAGTTTCGTAAATGTCTGGCTGGTCCGTGGCAAAACCAGGAAGCTCGGCATACTTTGGATTCGACGCCATATCTCGAGTATTGAATTCGTCCACAGAAGTTTTGGTTTCCTTGAAGGTGTGTGCGATTTCAATAGTCTGCGGACAAAGCAACTGTGGATATAAATAGCAGACGGTTTTCTTGTTGCTTGTTTACGTTGCTGTGTTCGAAAGACCAGAACGCGGGCTGAAAACGCCCCTTTCGAGACGTGACATTCGCATTATCTAGTTCCCAAGTGAAGAGTTTGTCATCATTGATTCTCTTACGCGAACGGAATCACTCTGGATGCAAGTTTCTGCGAAAGCATCCTTTTATAACATATCACCATCTTTTTCAAGTACGGGATGACCGAACACATCTCGTGATAACGGTACCATTCAAATTGCATGAACGCTTTTTCAATAAATTGAGAGTGGTCTCCAGGAGAATAAAGAGAACTTCCAAAAAGTCATCTAAATAGGGTCGAGTATAAACCGCGTGAAACAAATGCGCTGCGGAGGTGCTGATGTCGACGGAGACAACTCGGGCGGAACTAGACTGAGGGGAGGAACGACTTGCATCGTCCCGGTCCAGCATTGCTAGATCAAAGTGAAGTCGAGAACCTAGCTTACTATCTCTCGGGAACATCCCATCCCCGGTGATTATGAGCGGAGCTTCGTCTTTATTGATTTATTCCGTGGATCGCATGATGGAGCCTTGTGCAGTGGATGGAGTAGTGTATTACCCTTCGAAGTTGATGTTTCCCATCTTTCAGTGCAGTTTCGTGACCTTATCTCGAAGGCGGCGTCGGGAAACTTTGAGGTAATATGATAAACGGGTACTCTTTTCTTCCTAATCCACAAGGGGTTTATTGAAGCTCAAACTACAGTCTTTTTCTGTGACGCCGGATAACATACGTCATAAGTGTGAGTCGAACAATGAAAGCGCATGTGAGCCGATTTCATTGACGGTCGTCTCAAGCGAAACCCGTGGTGAAAGTGTGAGGAAAAGCGGTGAAGCCGACAGAACTCCCGGATCCTAGTTGATGAACGACGCCCGCAACGAAAGATGAGTTGTGGAACTTCCCTCCTGAGAGATAAATTCTGGGAGGAAATCACGGGGACAGAGGCCTCAACCATTGGACAGGTTGGGCAAAGGGTTATCTCTGCATTCCCGTATCACAAATAATCGGAATCGGTCATCCAAGCAGAAGAGAGCACTTCCTTTTTCATATTGAGTCATTCAACAGGAAGACCCTTCCGCTAACTCGGGCACTAATCTTTTGCGATTTCGAAGGATCCATTCTCTCGAACGCTTCTTCTGTGCTGGGAATATGCGGGAGCAGGCGCGTACCCAAGATTTTACTTTGGGGGGCGGGCAAGGCCATTTTTGCACCACCGGGGGCCAACGGAGGATGATGATGAACTTCAACATGCAGCTCTATGGCCCGAGCAAAAATCTTGGGGGGGGGGGGGCATTGCCCCACCCTGGATACGCTACTGTACGGCAGTCGCTTCCCTCGCGTAGCGTTGTTTGAAGAGTTCCCAAGGCTTTGAAGATGCCGCAGCAGCTTCATCGGACGAGAAAGTATTTTATCCCTTCTCCTTTGATGTTTTCAGTAGCGATCTTTCGACTCGCACGACCCGCTCGATCGCTTTTCTCACACCTAAAGAGCTTGCTATATAACAGTCTTTTCATATTGATTAATCGAACGAGTATGGCAATCGGTAAGTATTTCTGAGACCAGCAAAGCTCAACACACCAAACTGCAATGATAAGGAGACAACACAAGCCAAATTAGGGGTGCATGCCTAGAAAGCTTTTCATGTTGAACTGGCCAATCTTTGTATCGTGCGTCACCAACTCGTGGCTCAGTTTTTCCTTTGATGCCAAATTATGTTGGATAACGTACGAGTCCTTAGACTCATACAAACTTGTCCGAATAGATTTTCCAGTTCGCGTCTTCAGTACATGCCTGTATTCAGCAGTTTTCAGGGGTGGTAATGAGAGCACACCGTGCTGCATGAGGTGGTCCAAAAGTTCACTCTTCTGTATCGAAACCAGAACCAATTGATTTTCCCCCTCACGCCACATCGCGATGTTCTTAGAATCTGGCGAGTGATTATCAGTCGGATAGAACCGCACAAGAGGTTTGTCAATTTTAGGTAGAAGAGGTTTCGGAAAGTGACAAACGGGCATGAAGTGCAACATATTCTGGAGGACGTTGACGTCATCACAAATTGAGGTCAATCGGCAGTCGAAAAGGCCTCGTGTAGGAGGGAACTCGAGGGTCGGATTCAAGAACGAAGACATCACAACATTCGAGTAGAGTTGTCCAATCAGAAAAGTGAATGCGAGTGCCACGCAGCCCAATAAAGTATTCGAATACCGTTTCGGCCAGAAGACGAACTCTCGAACTGTTATAATGCTCATCACTAGCTCTCCCAGAACCGTGAAGAATGATGTGCGCAGCATGGTTGACCAAGCGGTAGATAATAAGAGGACGCTCACCGCGAAGAGACACCAAGTGTGAGAATCGAAAACTTTCGTCAAAGCCGTGACATCTGCAGTGGTGAGAAGCATGTAGGAGAAACATTCCGCGTATTTGACCTCAAACAAACTCCAGCGCGAGGTCAAAAAGAACTCCCCGGAATCCCCTGAAATTGTCTTCACGATGAATCGAAGATCGGCTTCGGTGGAGTTGCATCGGACGCTCAATCTCATCACAAATGTGAATTTTGAGCTGAACAATTCCGATACAGAGAATCGGATGCGTGTCAAGCTGCAGGTGAATATTTTCGGCTCACAAGCCGTCCAGTCGGCAGAAGACTTCCTCAAGAAGAGGTTGTCGAAATTTTTCGTGCAGATAGTGTCTTTCACGCTTCCACCCAACCAAATGATTGTTGAAGCCTGCGTCACGGCGTTAGGGAGACCTCTCCGACGAGTTATTGTTGTCACGTAGAAGAAAAACAATACTTTGTGGCGAATGCTTTGTATGAGATCTGTGGTGTGGAGTTGCTTGTCGTTCCTCTGTGACGTGAGAAGGATGATCTTGAGCGGCACTGCTAATGCTTCCAACAGTCTGAAATGTTTCGTATAAGGATTTCCAAACAATCCTCTGAGACGCAGGGAAAGAAGACTTGTCTCCGGTTTCAAGCTTCCCCGAGTGAGAATGTTTCCAACGTCCAAAATGCAAAGATCAGTGGGTTCGACTTTTGACAAGAATGCGAATCGCTCACCGGCAGTGACGATCGCCATCGGATCCTCGGTTTCTCGCTGATGATCGTCGACTTGAGCAAAGCATTTCCCGAGAAAAGGTAGTGAGAGCATCAAATAAACCTTTCTGCTGATAGAGACCATCTCTTGTCTTTGTTCTCGAAACACTCGAAGCATCGATCAACTACCAGGCTCGTGCGCTAGGTACTGGCGTCTGCTCTAAACCTGACATTGAAATCACTTCTGACGAGGCGAGCGGTCCGGATCGAATTGGACTATGAAATGGAAATCTCCACCATCTCAAGAAACTTGATGAAGGCACGGGATAAGCGACTAATAACACAAACCTCGGATGTTCGCTTGTGGATATTCAGATTCAATCTGTGTGTCTTGTATATCGCATACACGAGCCTGACAAACATGCTCTGTGTCTACTCAGGAGGTACAACCCTGAAATTCGCGAGGTAAACTTCTGTTTGAATTCAAAGAGAAATGAAAATTGCGAATCTTATGGACTCTGAGTCGTTTCACGAATCGCATTGTAGAATCTTCCTTACACGAATTTGAGCTCGTTTGGGGAAACATACAAGCGGCAAGCCGAATGAGTGAGAACACAGAGGATCTGTATGTACTCTGAAGGATCTCCTTGAAGCTCACATGCAAGTTCAGTAAACTCAAGCACAGTCGATACGCTGCTTTTTTGATTCACCACGATGATAAGGGTCCACAAAGAAGAATGCAAGAATCGACAACTTTCGTTCCAGACGGTAATGCCTGGAAACTTGTAATGAGTCAAGTCGCCGCGGACATTCGGGCAATCGGACTCTTCCCCCGAAACTGAACTGATCTGAATTGAATTTTCCTAATCCATTCTTTCCCTCAGCCTCTACGTTTTAACGCCCATCAACTCGTTGAAGACTCTCAGCGAGATTCAAAAGCGGAATCCCAGAGCTAGATCATCACGTCGTCTCGGAAATTCCGGAATTGGCAACTTCTGTTCCGATGAAGTCCCCCATACAAAGAACCCTTCAGATGACGAATTTTCCGTATAACTAACCCCTAAGATAACGGAACTTTCCAAACAACGGGACTCTCAGATAACGAGCCTCCCAGATGACGAGCTCTCTAGATGCAACCTTCCTCCTATCCCATGCTTTCCGCAGGTCATGGAGCGACTCCATTCTGTCAGTCGCATCTCTCGTCACGGAGATCCCATTTCAAGGAAGGTTCGTTATCTGACGGCTTTGTTATACTGAAGGTTCGTGAGCTGAGGGCCAATTTTCTTTGAGAGGGATTCCAGGGTATCCAATCACCTATATCGTTGTTCAGTCATTCGTATCCTACACACCGCATTCCTTATGAGTGCTTGGGGAAGCGACGCGCCGCGGCCCAACTAGCCCGGTTGGCGTCCGAGGCGCACCTTCCGTTCGAAGATTAGTGATTAGTACCTTAGCTTTTTTCGAAATCACTGATAACATAATTTTTTGTGGACAACAGTGTAAATGACGCGGAGATGGAATGACAGAGGATTGAATGACTCGAAACGTACTTTCCCGGTCTTTACTGTTGTCGTTGTCTCTGTCCCACCCTCTTCAATACTTCGGACTTGCAGACCGTCTTGGAGCTTGACACTGGAACAGTTGTTGAATGTGCTCGAAAAACTCCTAGAGTTGAAGAATCTCCGCGCAAAGAGCGGAACTTGTGAAGCCACTCTTCCCTGCTGTTACCCGAGCATCAAGAAAAAGCAATCCTAGGGCCATCTTGGGGGAGAAGCGAGTTGGAATTTGAGCGGGAGCTCGCCCCCGAACTGAGACTACCAACGAGATTATCGAAGGGAAGAATCGGAGTATCGGCCCTGCTTTTATTTAAATCGTGTTTTGTGTTCATTGTTGTCAGTGTTTTGGTTTGCGGTTCCTACAAAGCGTTGTGCGTACCAATTCTACGTGAAAGATGAGAGATAGGACTCAGAATGGCAAGTAAAAGAAAAGATCTGAACTTCGGCGGCGGCCTTCTGAATTAAAGGCGGCGAGAGAGAGGGAGAAAGAACACAACTTCTTTGATCACAACTACATTTCAATCTCTGGCGTGTCTCGAGACTCCTTCACGTGAACCACGACAAGCAGCAGACATCACAACATCGGTCCTTTCCTCCTCCTCATGTTCTGGAGTGATTTAGGTTTCGCGGGCTCTACTCACAGTCGAACACACACTCTAATTAGCAGGCACACTACGAGAGTTGAAGATAGGAGCGGGCACGCCCAACCATCAGAATAAATCCGGAAAGAAGGAACTCGAAGCAGAACACCACAATGACCACGATACAACATATGCCGAACAGCGGCTGCATTCCGAGGAAACTCTTCATGTTGAACTGTCCGATTTTCGCATCGTATGTCACAAATCTGTGTTGAACTTTCTTCTTGCTAGCGAGTGTTCTTCTGATGTGACCCTGCTCTCTCGCCTGAAAGCGCTGTTTTTCAGATTCATTGTTGGAGCTTCTGGTGGCCACGACATGTCTATATTCAGCAGTTTTGAGAGGTGTCATTGATAAGACGCCGTGTTGCATGAGTCGATCTAAAATTTCGCTCTTCTGAATCGAAACCAAGACTAATTGAGTAACTTTTCGAGGATACATTGCAATATTCCTGGAATCTGGTGAAGGTTTCGTGTGTGGGTGAAAGCGAGCTAATGGTTTGTCGATTCGAGGGAGGAGCGGTTTTGGGAAGTGGCAAACAGGAGTGTAATATAGTAATTTCTGTAAGAGATTAACACTGTCACATGTTGAGGTCATCCGACAGTCATAAACGCTCTGAGTTGCTGGAAATTCGAGTGTAGGATTCAAAAACGATGACATCATGATGTTGGATTAGAGTTGTCCGATTAAGAAAGCGAATATGATGGCCACGCAGCCCAATAAGGTGTTTGAATAGCGCTTTGGCCAGAAGAATAGCTCTCGAACTGTTATAACGCTCAACAAGACCTCACCCAGAATCGGCAAGCTTGAAGTGCGGGCCATGGTCGACCAAACTATTGCTATGAGTATGGCGCTCACCATTAAGAGACACCAAGTCGGGGAGTCGAAAACCCTCTTTAAGGCTGTGACATCTGCCGTTGTGAGCACTATGTAGGAGAAACAATCGGCGTCTTTGACCTCAAGCAAACTCCACCGTGAGGTTACGTAAAACTCTGGGGAGTCGCCCGGGATTGTCTTCACCAGGAATCGAAGTCCGACTTTTGAGGAGTTACACCGAAGATCCAAATCCATTACGTACGTGAATTGGTTCCCGTAAGTGATTTCTTCTGTTATGTAAAGATGTACACTTCCCACCATGCAGGCCTGTAATCTATGCCCACAACTTCTCCAATCGCTGGGAGACTGATCTAGGAAGAGGTTGTCAAAACCTTTCAAGCATAAAAACTTCTGAGCTCTGTTTCCCAACCTAACGAAGACCGGAGCTTGTCCATCAGCGTATGGGATTTTACTCTGCGCTTCTCTCGAGACGAAGATGATGAACAAGACTTTATGACGAATACTCTGTATGATATCCGTTTTGTGCAACTCGATACTCTCCGTCCCTGACGTTACGAAGACGATTTTGAGTGGCACCGCCAAAGCTTCCGAAAGCGCGAAGTGTTTTGTGAAGAATTTTCCAACGAACCCTTCAGGAGTGATAAGACGGAGGGATAGTAAACTTGACTGCGGTCTCAAACTTCCCTGAGTGAGAACTTCTCCGAGATGCAGAATCAAAAGGGATGTGGGTCCAACATTGCGTAACAAAGCGGCTCGCTCGCTGAAATTGATAATCGACATTGGGTCGAAATACTCCGGCTGCTGTTCATCCTCTCGACCATAACAAGTCGCTAAAATATGCAGCATCAGATGAGTCTTCAAATTGAATACGATCATGGCTGCTCCAAACTCGATCACGGCTTCCGAACAATCAATCAGCAATCTCTTTTGTCCAGTGGCAATGGCCCTTGATGACGGAGGCGGGCGAATCCGTTTGAAGTTTTGTAAGTTTCACAAAGTCGAGGAACTCGGAGCATCAGTGGAACCTCGACTCGTTTCTCTGATGAAATTTGACGGGAGAATTCTCACACGAGCGTCGAGGCAGACCTCGTTCCGCTAGAATGTTACAGAGTCGTTCGGTGGCTCAGAAACGCTAGAAAAGCAGATGTGTGCATCGCGCGGCACCATTCAGAGTAAACATCGAGCTTAAATTTTACGCGCTGATCGGAATGAGATAGAGTCGCGGTGGGGGAGGGGGGGGGGTGAGTTCGACCGGATTCAAGCGGGTCTCGCTATCTGAGTGCTATCTTTGAAACCACACAAGTCTTCGAGCGGTGACTTCGAACGGTCTGTATGAACACATTCCCTAATAAATACGAAGAATCCGAGTAAACAATCCAGGATTCCACGGTGATAAGTAAAGAAGCTGCCAAACTTATTTTTAGACGGAGGTACGATCGATGTGATGCGAGACTTTATTAATAAGACACAACTCATACTTACGCTGTTCGTGGCAAGAGGCGTGCTACCTCGCTTCCAGTTGAACTCGGCGAAATCCTGGTTCTAGCTACCCTACTGCATCCGATTTTCCTGCAAGAGCATTGTACGGGGGTGAACCAGACTCGGGGGGAAATTCATAATAAACTGAGTCGAAGGACGTAAAATAAAAGGATGCATTGCACGAGGCATTTCTCGACTTGGAAAGCGGGGACACTTAATAGACTCGATACAAGAGCGATGCTCAAACCCTGGCTGGTCAACGCTGACTGGCTGCCATTGAGCTCGGCGAAGATAGAAAGTAGCAGATACATTTCTGAGGTTGTGTTCAAATCAGATGTGATCCACATCGCATCCTCGTACCCCACTTCCATATCAACCTGGGATGTCGTCGCTCGTGATGCGGACTCGGATTCTATCGAGTGGATGTTCCAATGTTCTGATTCCGTGAGTGTGTCATCNCTTCGAACGGTCTGTATGAACACATTCCCTAAGAAATACGAAGAATCCGAGTAAACAATCCAGGATTCCACGGTGATAAGTAAAAAAGCTGCCAAACTTATTTTTAGACGGAGGTACGATCGATGTGATGCGAGACTTTATTAATAAGACACAACTCATACTTACGCTGTTCGTGGCAAGAGGCGTGCTACCTCGCTTCCAGTTGAACTCGGCGAAATCCTGGTTTTAGCTACCCTACTGCATCCGATTTTCCTGCAAGAGCATTGTACGGGGGTGAACCAGACTCGGGGGGAAATTCATAATAAACTGAGTCGAAGGACGTAAAATAAAAGGGAGCATTGCACCCGAGACAAAAAAACGCATTTCATGTTTGGTTCGAATGTATTTCCCGAATAGAACCTCATACTGAAAGCTTCAGGTGATATAACAAGATACTCAAAACATTGTCCCTGAGACTCCGATCCGTCCCGAAGGATTTTTGACGTTTCTCCAAAGCTGTTAATCAGTCAGTTTTCCCATGTCACGCTCCCAGTCGAGGAGGCTCACTGGCAGGAACCGCAGTAGCATTTTCTCGGTGTACTGGATGCCCCATTTAAAGAACTATTCGGCGATATTTACAACACCCTCGATCTGCTTGGCGAAATTTGTATCTCACATTTTTGATGTAATTAAGGAATCTCAACTTATAGCATAATTTTCAGGACTCTCCGAGAAGAAATGTACCTGAACTCAATGCACACACTCACACAACTGCAGTGATATTCATGCACGCACGCCCTCCTCGATGGACTCTCATTACAAGACCCTCGTTCTCCTTGTCGGTAGTCTCAGTCCTCGCCGCCTCCTTCGGAGTACGGTGTGAGTTTGGTAATTGTATGTTTTCTGGAGGGTGCTTCGAAGAGGTGCCGAACCGGTGGCTCCTGTGTGGATAGTGTTGAAATACGATATTTGCGGAGATCTGCTCCTCTTAGTGGCAGCAGTGCCCCACCAAGTGTACTGCGCGGGGCTTTGATTGACCCGAGAAGAAGGCTGCTGATACAAATGGGAGTTTCTGAACGTGGAGTGTGTCCTGGGGACGACTGAGGTGTAGTACTTCGGGCTCGGGAGGCTGTTGTAAGAAGGTCTCGAAGGGCCAAAAGTAGCCGCGGGGATCCGAGAACAAAGACCATTGTCACAGTTGGGGTGACTTGGTGGACATGCGCTGCAAGCTGGGCCCTCTATGTACATCTCGGACCCAATCACGTTCCCACTGTCGGAAGGAGAGGTTTCAGTCTTGTTAACGCCATCTCATTAACTTAGGTAGCAAACTAAGCGAAAGGAAGTCGCCACATTTCGATCGAATGTAATCAAGATCCAGAGCGTGAAAAGCCACGAAGGTAAGATGCTAGATGGAGATGAAAACAACTCACTCTTCGCCGTAATCACAAGTTCTCAAGTCGCTCGTTCCGCCGTTGTTGTCGAAGATGATTTTTCCGCATCCAACTCTCTCGGTTTCCGCCCAGAGCAGCTATTCAAGTGATTGAATTAGAATTTTTGTCATAGTATCCCCCCTGAGCACTCGAGCTCAAAGCTTGTCTCTGCCGTACCGCAGGCTCAGGAAAGCTTTTACCTCATGTATTGATGAGGTTTACCTGTGTGAGATGTCCCGTGCCACGGAGATTGTAGCCACGCAGCGTCATTCCTCGTCCAAAGTGACCGCCACGCAACAAGGCTGCCTCATCTTTGCCCCACAAGGTTTCAATGACTCTAGTCCAAGAATCCTCTTGGAGTTTTTGGTACTTCACTTCGGTGATGTACACGTTCTGCCCCACGTCTGGATACGATCCTGGAGATCAAGGAAAATTTTCATCTACTTCCCCGGCGGCAGTCCATAATCTAGCTCAGCCATGATAAGGCGTTTTGTCGGTGATGTCAGATTTTGTCTCGGCAAGACGACAGCAAAATCAATAAGAAGGCCTGAGAACTTCCGATCATTCGTTCGCGATGGAACATCTAAAAAAGCGGCCCGGAAGCACGTCTACCTGTTGTACGTTGAGAAGGCTGATCATGATGCAGTTGACAGAAAACTTCAACATGAGCTTGCGCATTGTTCGCTAATTCGTCATCGTATTCCTGTGGAGTTTAGGAAGTCCGTTATCTTTAAAAGTGTTCGAATGGGTCGAAAATTACGATATGGGAAGAAACTTTGACTAGCAGCTCCTCGAGGATTCACCATTTTTCGCATGTTGGCTGCCTCAGGCAAGCCGAACCTTCTCAGGAGGCCTTTGGCGGCTTCGCGACGAATCTGGTTGTGAGCCGCGAGGATCTCGTGACGCTCTTTAAAGCTCAGATAATGATCGTCAGTGATCTGGCATGACGGATTCCGAGCCTGACACGTGATATGCCCCAAGTTGTACTGTCGGCAAGTATACTTCGTTGAGCCTTCTGAAGCCATCGAAAGTAACAGGATTCTGGGGGCGAATCGACATGAATAAGGCACGAAAATCGATTGTTAGTCTTGAGGAAGTGATTTTATCTGATACCGATTCATTCTCAGGTCCCTTAAGCTACCCAACCCAATACCGCGTCATCATTTTCAAACACAGGGAGCTCACCCGAAGAACACCATAATTCTTCTTTGATCGCAACAGCCACAGCCAAGATCCGGAACAGAGTCCGTCCCCGAAGCGCTCTGGAAAAAGAAAAAAAGTGCGTTGATCCTTCGGTTGGAAAACGAAATTCGTGCGAGTTCGCTGGTTCAGATCTCGATCGGACGGCGGAAGAAGAACCCCAAACCTCGATAGGCTCCTTGCTACATCTAACCTCACGGTGAGTCCTCGACAGGCTTTTGGCACACCGCGGAGGCTTTTTGGCGAGCATGAAACGAAACCTGGATTCCATCGACGGACAACGGATCCGAGCGATCCGAGGAGATAACAAGAGATAAAACGGATGATTCCTTATCGCAATATAGAAAACCGGCCCTTTCTTCGATTTTTGTTTGACAGCTTGGGACATTTTCTGTTCATTTACACGAATACACAGAAGTGGAATCGAATCAAATTGAAGGAGAAGACGTCTCAATCGAGATAGGTGCCGAGATGGAAGATTTCTCGGGCGTTCTCCGGAGTTGCAGCCGTTTCCTCAGGGCAATCAATAAATTGAGGAGAGACATGACCGATAATTGATAGTTCCCCTCTGGCCATGATTTTCATCGGAAATTCTAAAGAACGCACCCAATCCTTCTGTGTGTACACTATGTTGAACCTAAGGTCCTTTCCTGAATAGTAATAAAATCATGAGAATACCAGATAGGAAGAGATCTTGTATTCTCCTTTCCGATAAGAATAGACCAGAGGTCACTTTGAAGTGGGTCGCTGGAAGGATCCTGGCATGAACGCAGGAATAGCAGAAGATGCTTCGTCCTTATTTGAGTTGCAGCTCAAAACAGACTGGAACGAATATGCTTGATCTCACCCCTCGAAACTCGAGAAGAACATTCTAAATACGCTTGCATCAGATATTTAGTTGATTGAGATGAATCCGCTCGAGAAATGATCAATGGTTCGGGCTTTGAGAAATGACCGCCATCGAGATGGGAACGCGCTCTGGGAGTGCGTTTCACCCAAATTGGTCCCTTTGACATTCATCGGTCTGATATTATCAATCTCTCTCGAATTTTTCGCATCGGGAATCTTATCGTACATCAGAGGAGAACCTTTTTGAATCAACTCACCCAACGAAAGTCCGGACCGTGTTCCGCGAATCAATCGACGGCGTTCAAATGCGGCAAAACTCAACGGGAAGGCATCTCTAATTGTTGTTCGAGTGCACGGATGTCTCAAGAGAAAATCAAATTTGACGTACAGAGCTCAGACGCAAGGTTTTTATTCTTTCCACGGATCCGGCCTTCTCTCTTGACTTCTCGGATCTCTTTCCCGCGCACTTGTCAGCCGCCAGAAACGCCTATTACCCGCAAATTGCTACCGTTTGCTCAACTTTTGATTTATAATCGCAAGTAGATCCCGGATACCCGGATATAACGGACACTCGGCTATAGCGGACTTTTCCCTCGGTCCCGGCCGAACCCATGAGACCTCCCATGTTGACTGCACCTGATTTAGCGGACCCGGATATCACGGACATTCGGTTACAATGGACCGGCTCCTATCTCGCCTCATGTTGATACACTCTGTTATAACGGACCTATGCTATACTTCTGAGCTCAGAACAATTCTTGAAGAAACATGTATTTAAATGACGGGTTCAAACACGCATAAATTCGCGAGCTCTTTGATAACAACAAGGAGCGAAGCTTTTGCCACGATCATGACTCGTTTCCGTTATTTTCCTCATGGTTGGGTAGTAACGGCGCATGGGAGCCGTTAACGAGCTCCTCTGAGTTTATTCCGGCTAATCAGCGCCGTATTCGAATGGAACGGACCTCGGTGACTCTCAGTTTGATCACGAACGCATCAAAGATCGTCCTTCGATCCGGTTGAAGCTCGAGAGCGGGGGCCTCCCCTTACGTCAAATGATTGCCGCCTTCTTGTTGGTGTCAAATATGTTACTCGTCACCCGAAGCATCTCGAGCCCTGGGCGCTAAATCACATCCGAAGCAGAATCGAATTCCAACAAAGTTTCATCGACATCGTGTTTTGTTGATCAGCTGCGGGTCAGAAGGTACAATAAAACTTGGTACAATAAAATGTGAATCATAGTGGAGTCATCGGAGGATCCGCTCTACCTTCTGTCACCTGAAACTGAACAGCGTGCTGGGAGATCTGATTTCGGGTCATTCTGATTGGCGGAACACGCGCGTCAGAGCCTCACTCGATGAAAATTGACGTCAGCCGACTGCCGTTGCTGATATGCGATTCCCCGAAACAAGTCATCAGAGATCCGATCAGAGACATTTTTCCACTTGCAAAGGAGGTTGATACTTATCTCCACCGCTTTTTGTGACCTGCGAAGTGAAGCTCGTGGTCGATCCACGTCGACCCTGCTCTTTTGCCGTCGTTGAGTACGGGAATATCGGTTTCCTTAGTGCAGCTTCGCAGCGGAGAGACGCTTTGAGCAGGAAGGCGAGTTTCCTACACAAGTTCCAACAGACTCATAAACTGAAAGTTTTTCCCCTTTCTGTGCCCGAGGAACTCAGAACCTAATCCAAGCAGCGCATAGAATCACTCAGTGAGCTAGCTAGCCAGAGAGCCGGTGTTAACGATCCATCATGTGAGTCACCACGTATTCTAAAGATTACCCACTTCAGCCTCCCGCAGTGCACTGTTCCATCATCAGAGAATTTTCATTCATCTTATTTGACCGATGGCCGATTGGAATCGCGTTACAACTCTCAATCAAATGAGCGTTCCCAAAAATCGGGTTAATGAGTCTTCGCGTAGATTCACCTTTAGAAAGTCTTCTCTTATCAACAGTGCATTGCCAAAATCTTGACTCGGCCCGACACACCTCGTGATTTGTCTTTTCGGCCCACGTCGAGAGCTTCCGAGTCGAATCTTCTCCGCGATCGCGTCGCTGCGTCATGGATTGAGCAATCTCCACCGCTGGAGTCAGATAAGCTTGGCAACAACACCTCACGACTCTCGATTGTGTCAACGGGTACCAGAAACCGATCCGATTTCTACGATCGGTGCCGCTTCGCCTCTGTAATCAACGGGAATCTGAGCCTGAAGTGTCTCTCCGATCGTTCTCTGGTTGGGAAGGGAATTCTGACCGTTCGCTCTGAAGACGCTCACTGGGCCAGAATGGTTCCACGCTGTCTAGTCGGTCTTCTTTTCTTTTTGCTGTTTCGCTTGGCTTCGGAAGAACTCCTGCCGAGAAAAACCAGTTTTTGGAGTCAAAAGCCGCAGAAAAGTATCAAGATAGAAGAGCGCGGATTTACTCCTCACATCGGCAGCTCTCTGATTCACGTGGGTGAATGCACGCTAGGCAGAAAAGCCTGCAACGCTTAACCACAGTCTGCGAAAACGCGAGCCAGATGAGAAGAGATAATACGCGGAAGAGTTAAAAATGGAAATTGAACTGAAACAACGGATACATTCCCCACGACAGGGCCTCGCCCAATCGATTGAAGGCTGAACATGGCAGAGCTTGTACAATGTAAAACACGTCATCTTCGAGTGCAACGACGCCCACTTCACGGAAGATGATCTCCTCGAAAGACTTGGACTCCTGGAGGAGATACAGAACCCATCTCTCGTGAACTCCTCGAAAAGAATCCTAGAAAACTGGGAGAAAGGAGTCCGCCTGATCTGCGAAAGCACCTGACATGAAAGGCTGAGAAGAGTTTGATGTGAATTTACAAAAAAAACTCTGATCTAGATCAATAAATACCCAATACCCAATACAATTAGGTTTCTGGTCATAATCCTCTCAATCCCCCGCATCCATAAGATCACAGCCTCTTTCGGACTCTTGACTTGAGCGCTGAATCGTCCAGCGTTTATCTGATGAGTTTTCTCGATCCTGTGATCGACGGAATCGAAGAATCACAACAATATCCACGCATACATACGAATCAAGCTTGAAAAGAGGCTGAGACAGTGACTTGATGCGGATGCGGCGCGCAGCAGAGATCACCGTCATCATTGTTTTCATGCTCTCGTTTACAAAGTTCTATTTCTTCATTTCTAGCCCTCCGTTCTTTCGAAACGGATGTTCCCATCGGTTGAAATACGTTCTTCCATTGTAAAGAATGGCAATTCCTGTCTTCTTCTGAATTCCTTCTGTGGTATTGAGTTCCTGAGCTGAAGAAGATATTTTCTGATCAACGCTTGCAGAGCCGCGAGGACCAGGTCAGAATTGAGAAAAAATGATTGCTCAGGATGAAGTTAGACTCGGTTGAGTATCCGCGGTCGTTGCACGGATTCGGTGCGAACGTTGGTTCTGAACTCGGCTCTATCTCAGGTATTCCTTAACCCTTGAACTTCATGATTGAGTGGTCTTTTCTCACTTGTTGTCCTTATATCACGCTCTATGGTTGCAAGACCGCCGAGCGGTCCTTGTTTGCCCGCTGTTTCAGCGGGGGCATTGAAAGCAGCGCGCGGGGGCGAGCAGGTTAGGAATTGAGAATTAGTCAACGCGAGGTGATCTATGTGCTTATGACCTAACCGCGCTGGCAGCTCGCGGCCGGAACGGCGGGCTTACACGAACCGGATCGCGGTCTAATGGCCAAGACCAGGGGTGGGCGATAAGCCGGCCGCGTTCAAACGTAGATCCAAGGTGCGCTCTCGGGGTCCGTGGGCCCCTTTCGTCGACACCTCAGGGGTTCACAAACCCTGAGCACGGTTCCCAAAAGGCCCACATACCGCTTCGTTCGAGTCCCGCCGCACATAGATTGCGGGCCGCATCTCATCACCCACCCCTGGCCTAGATCCATTATCACTCTCAGGATGCAAAGCCAGATCAGCGGAATTGAATTATCCGTAGTCGTCCGGTTATCCAGCGTTTCTTGATGGACATTTGAGACAACAAAGAAGACATAATATAATCTCTCTCTCTTTGAATCTCCAGGTCAAAGTTTCTCGATTCGGAAAAAGTTCCAAAGATGAGCTCTTCGAATAAGCGCTACATTAAGGGTCGCGCGGCTGAAGCTGTCAGCACGCTTCAAGAAGCATGCGCGATTTTCGATCAAACAATCAACTCTTCGTTGGATCAGAGTGTTTCTGAGCAAGACGAAAACGAACTCAATAAATCGAAGCGATTCAAACTAGAAGAATCACCTGAAGACAGAATTCGGACTCTCAAGGTACTCGAGACCTGTATAGATCGGTATATATATGGCTTATAAATTTAATAACGTTTAAGAGATCACTGATTCGAGGCTTGTGCGTTTTAGGACGAGCTTTTGAAGTACCAGACCAAAATCATGGCGATCGAAACCGATAAGGAAATGCAGGTTTCATTCTTCCAAAAAGATACGCTCGAGAAAGACGAGCAGCTTCGAAAGTTGAAGATTCAGCTTGAAGATGCTGTCAAGGCTCGGGTGAGTTTATCGTAAAAAGAGATCAAAATTGTGCTCGACCTCAGTTAAGGATGCATGCTATTCCGAGAGAAAAATATAGCGGAGAAGCGAAGTCAAGTTCGCGACGAAACGTCGAGAAACGAAGAAAAAGATCAAATTCTGAAATTGACAAATGAGACACTGAATTCCACAGGAAGCGGCTCTTAAAATGAAGAAGCAGATCGAAGCGAACTTCGAAAGAGAGATGTCAGAATGGGAATCGAAGCATAATCACCTGCACCGCGAATCTCAGCTCCTTCAGAAGCGTTTGGATGAACTCGATGCGAAGCGTAACGAGTTGTCCACAGCTTTGGAGAGAGAAAGGACATCTCACACAGCTCGGCGCTCCTCGGGACAGAAGGAAATCTTCGAACTGCAGAGACAGTTGATCGAAGCCCATACCGGCTGTAGCGAAGCTACCGAAAGGAACATTCTGCTTGAAGAGAACCAACGAATTAAAGACTCTGAGATCGCAGATCTCAGCAACGAAGTCTTCAGGTGAATTCGAATTTCACAGCAGATACTGAGTTTTAATCTTGTAATCTGCCAGAAATCACATCTTCAGCCTGGGTTGAGACTTATGGAATCAGCGGTAGAGATCTCATAGGAGGTCCAGTATTCAGGGAAATATTTTTCTTCAGGCTTACATCGGAGTTGACCCAGTTGAAGGCGACTGTGGAAGAAAATCAATGGGCATCAAATATCCTAGAGAACGCCAGAGCTCTCGAAGAAAAAATGAAGATCATGGCGGCATGGGAAACTGAGATCATACAGTGCGTGGAATTAATCAAAATTGAAATAACTCATTTGATTCTCTTTTGATTCATCTGTAGTTCCTGAGTATTCAATTCGGATGCAAAATTCTCCCATTCGCATTGGGTGTCCCGTACTCATGAACAGTTTTCGTTTCTTCAGATTGCGGAAAGATAACGAGAAGCTTCGTCAGGATCGATCAAACGTTTCACTTATGAGAGAGAAGTTATTCATATTGGAGAATGTCAAAGAGACTGCGAACAAATCCCTTGAGCGATGCTCTGAGCTCGAATGCGATCTGCAAGTGAGTTCTCGAGGCTTTGAACAATGTATCAGTATGCATTCCTGGGAATGACTGAGTTGAATCGAATTTCACTCTTTCACACTTCCAGGTCACTCAGCGTCTCTGCCAAGAATGGGAGCAGGGATTCAGCCAGATTGACTCCTCTTTGGACTCACCAGAGGCCGTTCTGAAGAGGATACAGAAGCTCCAAGCGAGCGAAATGTGTCTTTTAGAGGAAAACAGTAAACTAAAAACGGAGGTGAGAAGTCAAGTCCAACTGTAAATACTCGAGATGAACATAGCACGGATCAGACACTCTTCGAAAGAATTTTTCAGCTGGCTCTTCTAGAGAACGGCCGCCGACTGGAGAGCGAGGAAGCTAAGACAATCAAGCGACTGGAACGTAAGCTTCGCTTGATAGCTAAGGAACGGGACTCGTACAGAAGTGTTTTGGATTCGTATGAGAACGATGTGACGATCAATCCCGTTTCGATGCAAAGCAAAAGAATCGCGACGTTGGAATCTTTTGTGGAGGAATACCGAAAGTTGACGACCGAGCTCGAGGCTGATGGATGTCATCGAGCCAAGCAGACCGTGACCGTGGAGGTGAGATGGTTTTTTCTTGATTTTGGAGTTTCCAGAGCAACGACTGAAAATTCAACGACTGAAGTCAGAACCTAAGTAGGAAGGTCGAACGAAGGAGAGGAAACCAGAATTGAAAAGAACTGATTCCGATCACAGGTCCAAACGGAGTCGACAGGTGGACAAAACGAGGATAATGGTCTGCGACTGATCCACTTCAGGATTAATCCGCTCGACGTAGCCCATCAAGAACGCATAGATCAACTCAAAGAGATTCAAAAGGAGAACGACGTTCTTCGTGCGCGCGTGAAGACCCTCGAAGAACGAGGTATGTCGAAGACTGTGATTATTCCTAATATCCGGCCTTCGAGACTCGTCGACGGTGTTATACTCTTGGGAATATCAGGTGTGATGAGCTCAGGAGATTTGAATTGCAGGTGCAGGTGACCAGAGTGTTCCGGATATGTCGCTATCGGAACTGATCAAAGATGATCCCAGGAAGCTTCGTACGGAGTTGGAGGCAGCCAAGAAACGCCAGGAGCGAATAATGGCGGCATTCAAAAAAACTTCCAAAGAATTCCGTCAGGCCGTTTACTGTCTCACAGGTGAGCTCTACGGATTGCTTCTCACCAGCTCTCAATCAGTAATTTTGGATCTAAAGAGGCGGTGACGTCAGATCGGTGACGAGACTTTCAGATCATCGATTCAAGTCCGATGGTGTCCGTCTTTTCAGGCTATCGAATCGATATGACGGCGAACCGCTGTGTGCTCCGTCATGTCTACGCAGAACATCCCGAGGACCAGCTGGAGTTCGAAATCTCTGAGAACGGGTTTCTCTACCTTCTCAGCAATGAATACTCGCTCAAGTTAGTAGGATCCTATGATTTAACGTGGTATTGATTGACTTCAAAGAAATCGGTTAGATCGAGACTTCACTATCATCGATCGCTTGTCGGCCTCTCGCTTTCCGATATTTTCATCTTCCTGATCCTCATGTGCAGAAATCGTTTCGGATCCATAGAAGTCTCAGAACTAACCTTTTTTCGATTTCGGCTGACTCTATCTTTTGTCTCGACAGATTGGATCAGCTTACGAGTACCTATTTGCAAAACATGGATTCGATCCCCGCCTTCCTATCAGCTCACACGCTGCAGTTGTTCAATTCTCAAACCGTTATGCAAATGGAGCAACCCTCAATGTTCGTTACAAATTGATTCCTGATGCTGTAAAAATGAAACATGCGATCCAGTCAATGTTGCCGGCTGGAACGAGACGCCTTCTTCACTTGGAAGAATCAGACATTGTATAAAATTGCAGAATTAAATCTGCTCCTTGACGTGAAATTCCAGTTGGAACTCATTGCAATTAGAGCCCAGTCAAGGAGAATCCGTCGTTCAGATTAGCAATCCATTAATTCGAAGCGAAATCACGTTGACTCAATGAAATACAGGCTCGACGCTGTAGTTTGGTTCCTGAGGAGCGTTAGAGCTGATTCGCGCTACGCGGGGTCGCTTTCGGCAGGAGCTGCTTTGACGTGATCGACCGAAATAGATCAGCGCTATAACTGAGGCCGCCCGTATTCATACACTAAAGTACAATCCCGCTGAACTCTAGACTTATGTCGTGGAGAAGTTACTCTTTCCTCACCGCTGCGGAGATCGAACTGAGTTTGATGACGCGTTGAAAACTCCATTCCGCAAGGAAGTCGGTGGACGCGATAAAGGGACAACATGGACAAGTTGTAACAAGCGGTAACTGAACGCCACCGGGATTTATTCTCTTTGTGGTCTCCGAGCGCCAGAAGGGAACCACATCGCAGTCCTTGATCTGCATCTGGCTGGTGATGTTTACACTCTCCGGGGTCTGACTCGTATCGTTGAAACATCGAGCTATCTCTCCGCGAACGCGTTATTCACCGCTTGCTCAAGCGCTGTTGATTTCGAGTCTCAGTTTTAATGCATGCGTCGAATCGGCAAGCGTCAAGTATGGCTTCAGATCATTATTTTCCTTTCTTTTCCAGTCTTTCGCGTTCCTGGGGGGGGGGAGAAAAGCGATTATGGGGAGAGGTCGATTTGATACTTACAATTAGCCACATAGCAGAGATGGGCATAATCATGATTATGATTATAATCACAGACATGAAAACGTATGATTGTGATTTTGATTAAAATCATAATCATAATCACAGCCGTAATCATACGATGCAGCCGGGAGGCGATCAAAAATATGTCCGCTGTCAACAAGTGCAGAGACAACTATTTCCCATGTGACTAAGAGAGTAAGAGTTTCGCACGCCAAAGAATCTCGCCGTAAGCTCCCTTTGGCTTTTTCCTTGCTTCAACTCGGATTTCACACACCCTCATCCTCCAAAACAGCCTCGGATTCTACGAGATATGCATCGCAGAGTGAGCTTGGCTAAAGAAAATCTCTAGGCTGGGATGTGGCTCCTCAGAAATTTTCAGCTCGATATCTCCACGGAATTCCGGATTCGATCCGCCGCATGATTACGCTTGTGATAATATAATCATGATCACAAAAATCCTATGATTGTGATTATGATTATAATCACAGGAATGATTATGATTATGCCGATTCTGTGATTATGATTATGATTATAATCACAATCATGACTATGATTATGCCCATCTCTGCGACATAGTAGGTCTTCAGGTCTTTTTTCAAAAGTGACGCAGCTGATCCTCGCGAGTTTCCTCTGCTCAAGTCGTCGCATTGTTTTATAATTCATCGAAATCGTCATGAGAATCATATTGAACGAAGAAGCAAGAAGCAAGAAGCACAAAGAACACATTGATAGTACACGTGTTTGATAAAAGGTATCAGATTACACTCTTGAGTGCAACGTCCATCCGTTACATTGAATAAGCGTTCGGACTAATTGACGAAAGCTATTTCGGGGACCTCGAAACCTTTGATTATCCGGCCTCTTTCTTCATCCTTTGCGCTATTCACGTCTACGCTAAAATCATTTCCATGATGATTTCGATTGATGATAAAACACTGCGGGAGTCTCACTGCTATAGGCTTTTTTTCTCCGACTTCCCGCTCACATCCGGATCCGCTGACTGAGCATGGAGCTTGTTTTGGGGCACTCAAATTGGTCAGCTCGCATCGGGTAAGTCGAAAAACGTGCCGTAAAATGCCGAATCATCAGTTTAATAGAGAGTCGAAAGGCACTACGAAGCATTCCTTCTATTCCTTGCGAGATCTCTAAAGTTGTATCTTGTGAACATGACCGATGAGAGCTCATCCTCCCAATCAGAATCCGACACGCCTTACGGAACGCGGAGGTTCGAAAGCCAGAAATTCCTCTGAAGTCAAATACGAATTCGCCTCAAATGCGCGAAAATCGCAAGAATCTACTCCGGAATCCTCGTTTTCATTCCTATCTGAGTCTTGTTCAAGGTGATCAAGGTTGGTATGGCACCGGAGATCAGAGCGCGCTCCCGTTCGATTTCCACGCTACCTCTCCCTCTCCCTCGAAATATTGAGGCCCTCCAGCGACCGCCTCTCGCGTCGTAACGGCAGCGGTGAATGCATTCATCAGCGATCGCCGCATTTCGAGTTGGTGCGAGATTTCACTTCGTCTTTGTGTACTCGAGCAACGGCTTTTTCGACGCAGTACCGTTCAATCCGAGAAACTCACTCCGGAAAGTTCGAATAATTGGGTGAGTGAATTAGAGTTCGCGAGGATGAAAAAATAAGCATGTGCTGCTTGTTGTCAGCTACTCTTTCGAAACTGTTGCATTTCTTCATCTCTTGGAATTCGGAAACTTCATGGTCACCGTTCCTCAAACTGTCCCACGAACCTCTTCTGAATCTACTACGTACATATATGTAGTCAGGATGGTTTTGTAAATCATCGGGTAGTTGTTTGGTCCCAGAAAATTGAGAGCGGAGCCGAAGGTTGTCATTTCATGATGTTCCGCTTCGAAATAGTTATCCGTTTCAATATATTGTTTTTGATAGGAAGAACGAAATCATACCTAGGCAGGGAAAGTCATGGTGATGAGAACCTGTACGAAAGGGTCCTTTTGAATCGGATTGACCTTCCAGGTTTTGCAATCCGTCCGTCGAATCTTGAATTTTGATCGAATCCCACGACTTTTCACATAGTTTCCGATGACTTGAGGAGTTGCTTGTTTTTTTGTGGTTTTTCTTTGACTCTCACCGATGCTGAATTTTCCCTTGCAGAAATATGTCCTCTTCAGAATACTCCGTCTCAAGCGGCGAAGAGGAGGAAGAAGAGCCAAGGGCAAGAGCCACCAGTAAGAGCTCCACCGTCACGGCACGGAAACTGTTTTGATACATTATGACTTGACTCGCGTCACACGATTGCTCTCTGCCGAGATCGAGAGAAAACTGAGAATGTCCTTTGTCCATAGGGAAATCTTCCCGTCAGACGCCGCAGAAAGCGATGCCGAAAAGAACACCGAAGAGGACGTCGTACGCTCCGGACAGCTCGGATGACGAAGAACCACCGGTGATTAAGAGGAAGAGGCTCTCTCTACGATGTGAGTTTATAGTTTTATGATTCTGTAATTCGAGAAGTTTCAAGAGACAAGTATCATGCATAATATCTCATCTCGCTACTTACAAGCCGCAACACTCGTCTATTTGAATAACATCGAAGACCTTGATCCAACAGCGCAAGGCAAGGCGGCAGAGAATCGAAGGTCCGAGTCACCAGTTGGAAACGGAGGTAGGTCGCTATCTCATAATTTCTTCCCTTGATATCCTCTCAGGTTGGTCATCGTAGAAATGAATGGAGACCAGGATGATCATCGATTAATCAGCATGATCGGCATCATGATCGGCATGATCAGCATGATGATGATGAATTTCTTCTCCTTCGACGAGCGACCGATAAACGACAACTGCTGAATTTCAAAGGCGACGATGAACCTTTCGCAGGTTCGGATCACCGTACGAGGCAAAGCCCTTCGAAAGCTGCAGCAAACAGCAAAGAGCAAGAGAAGGCATCGCCGCGAAAATCTCACACTTCAGAAACATCATCCGACGAGGAACGGTCACCAGCAAGGAGCCCTAAGAAGGTTTTCTTCGCCAAAAAGACATCGGAGGCTTCATCATCGCACGCCGAAATGAACGGCGCTGCTCGCACCATTGGCTTGAAAGGTTCGATCGAATGAACAGAATTGTATCGATGCTCAGATCGTGAAAACTCGACCAGTCTGCATGCCAGGGTAACTGCATGCGAAACGTGATGATCTGATGTTCACTCTGTCAACTCAGTGTCAGCTAATTGCCGTTCTCGAAAGGGCTGATGCGATTCTTCCCCTCGTATGGGATCGAGGAATCCTTCAGCTTGACCAGTAAATATCGTCGCGAGAAGAATGTGTCGGAGAGCTGAATCTGCTCTCTACTTTCCAGGGAACGCCATTTCTGAGCCGGATCTCATCCCATCATTGGTTCATAGCCTGAATATCAGTAAGTTGAATCGACTTCTATTCCATCTCCTCGCTGTTCGGATCAGTCGCCAAATGAGTTTCCTCTTAGCGATCGCTACGGAATGCCAACTGGAGTCTAATCCTTCCATTTTCAGACACGGCAATGATGGGTGATCTCGCGGCCGAGTTGCGTCTGTTGCGGGAAGCGCTAGTAAGGCAAAACCGGAAGGAATGAAAGGCAGTTCTGGAAAGTTGACTTCTTCGATCTGAGTCACGCTGGCGATCTTTTTTTGTGTTCGTCGGTCGTTTCGATCGCAGCGGCCGGTCAGAGCGAAGCCCGAACTGCTGATTCTGATATTTCTCCTCCCAGCAGCTCTTTCATTGTATGTAAGACTACTTCCGGGGACCGCGGTTCTCAAAATACCGTTGATACAAACAAAACAACGCGAATGGCGTCGATTGCGATGATACTTATCAAATGAGATGCGTGAACCGGTTTGAATACGAGGAAAATTTGAGCAATCGACGTTGAAGGCGAACATTCTCATTAGAAGGAACTTGTCAATGGAAAAAAAGTATCTAAGTTTTAAACTCCAACATTCGAGAAGGAGGTTGACGTCGAAGAGTGTTGACGTCTCCGAGAGATCGTAAAGTTCCGCTGCTCTACAATGAGACATCATCAGAAGCATGGAGTTCTCGGGAGTCCACCAAACGTTACCTAACGAGTGATCTGGTTGTGTGATCTCGACTGTGTATGATGTAAACTTGTCTATCAATCTTCAGCTCACCATAAGAGCGCTCTGCAATTACAATAAAAACTTGATTCGCGAAAGCGATCGACTATATTTTTTTTCGACGAGAATTCTCGACATTTTCACAATCCAGCGATCCAGCTGGAACTCCTGCTTCATTTTTGATCCGAACTCGAGCCATGCGAAATTACGGGTAGTATGCCTTCGAAATCGAGCTCTTTGAGTTCGGCCTCTGTCAGTTTCAGTTCCTTGATTTCATTCGCGATCCATTCTTCTGTCTCCTTCTTCTCAACCTCGAAAGATGTCTGCGATTTCTTCAATTCTTCGTGATAAGCTTTCATTTTATCGGCCTTGAGCTGAAAGAAGACTTCCCATTCAGTACGAGGTCGCAGAAGCTCTATTGGTCTTGAATGTTCTTGTGAGGGAGTTCCGCTCACTCCGCCTCTCACAGCGGAATATTCGAAATTTCATATTTATATTATGATACGCAATCGGCTCGAGTTTGACTTGCCTTGTCAGTCCATTCTTGAGCCATTCGGCGCAGATCCCCTTTGCGTGTGTATTTTTGATGACCTATACCCACAGGGAAGAAAGTGTGCTCGATCTGGAGGACATCCTTCACGAACTGGTACCTGGAAACGAAATATACGACTATCAGTTCCTGAGTTCTGATCCGTTAATTAAAGCACAAGTGACACGAATACGATCATTCTTCATCCAATTCAGAGACACAGTCGTATATGTATGTATATCGGATAAGTAGTTTCCTACACACCTGCGTAAGTCCTGCCGACCCAGCATTTTGAGGTACTTGTTACGTTTTTGGATTGTTCTGTTGAACAAATCCTTAAGTTTCACATTTCTTCTTTCGGGCTGACCGTATCGCTCCTTGTAGAGGCGGATTTTGAAGGTTTTGTAAGCAACTAAAAACAGTAATGCAATGACAAAATCAGCTTATACCATGACTACCGATCTGTTCCTCGAAGAGCAGAGAACCCCGTTTTCGGATTTATATTCGCTTGACAGGGCTGTTAGAGCAATGAAAATTTTAGAGAAACCAACTTTTGTACTCGAGCGAACTGGTGTCGTAGGGATGTCTGCGAATAAGGTCCACCAACTCGTCCTCATAGGTTTGATTTACATCAGAACTTTTGGCGAGACCCACACTGAACAGACGCTTGATACCTTCTGGAGCCCTGGAAAAAATACAGAATAAACGGGGCTTCGGTGAGGGGCTTTCTTGAGGCAAAAAGCTTTCGATTCGACTCATTGAGCGATGATGTAGTCGCTGCGTTGCAACAGATAATTCAACTGACCTTTCAAGCTCCGGTATCTTGGCAAAGATCCCCACAGGTCGGTTTGGATCCAAATTCGGAATACCTGAGATGCTATCGCCGGATTCTTCAAGCAAATTTTGTTTTTTCTTATACGACCATTTGAATGGCAAGTAATCGACAGGCCATGTCAGGATTTTAATACGGCGGAACCGTCTTGGTACCGTGTCGATAACGACAGGTTTCAGCATTGAGCTCACAGCGCGCAACATTGTGAACTTTCGCAACAATTAAACTCAATCGAAAGCTCTAATAGTCACTCTATCTCGATCGCGCACCGGCGACCAAAACAAAGGTCTTCGGCGAACAAACACGCCGCTTACTGCTGTCCCGCGATATAGTTCCGACTTTTAGCCGCTGGGAATAGAACAAGAAAGGGAAGGGTCTGGCGGGTTTTGCGGCATTCTTGTTCCCCACAAAAACGGAGCCGAACAAAGACACGGGGAACGTGTTCCCCGGTGTGGGAAACGTATTCGTGAACATTTCAGCATTTCCCAACCATGTGTGTCTGCCTCAGAATGCCACATGTCCGCTCGAAACCCTCGATTCGAGAGCCAACTCAACTTTTCGGAAAGCCCCCGTTGGGACCAATATCCCTCATGGCTGAACTAATTCATCGCTGTTTATCGATGAATTCTAACTGGGAATTTTGAATTTCTCGCTCCATCTCCGGCCGTTGCATGGCTCTTGTCGCACAATGGATGGTGTATCGCTCATCGAGAATTAGCCGAAAAGCCATCACAAAGATGCAGCGGCCGAGGGTGCTCGGTCTCAAAGTTTTAGATTTTCATCATTTGATCGATGAATCGGTTTCGATACGTTCTGCAGAAAAATGAGAAAGGAGAATCCATTTCCTCTCACTCAGGGGGCGGAAGTTTTCTCCAGTCTAAGGGCTACAATTTTCCTGCAGCCTAAGGGTGACGAAATCGTAAATTCGGCCCCGGCTGCATCCCTCTATTCTCGGTTGTCCCGGGCTGAAAGAATTAATGGACTCGATTTGTGTCCCCCGATGTGAAACCATCAAGAGCCTCAAAATGAGGCGAAGAAAAATAGATCTTCCGGAGCAGTTTCTGCTTTTTCTCTTTGGACAACCCCTGGCGGAAGATCAATGATCAAGGAATTCATTAGTCGATTGAACCACGGAAGCCACGAGTCAGTCTATTAGCTCGATCCATAGCTCGCATTTTCTATTCTATTGCCATTGAAGTCTCAACGCTAACACCGTCCTGCCCCGGATGTTGATTTGAGTGGAGACCACGCTGCAGTTACGGCGGAATGTATGACAAGCCTAAGAATCTTTCCATTTGCACCTTTATTCGGACAGATACGTTTAAATTTGACAAAATTCGGGGACGTCATTGATCCCGATCTCGATTTCAAATCTAACACCTCGCGATGACAGTCCCTTTCCTATTTACTGCGAGGTATCGAAGCTCATGTTTTGGCTTTACGGGTCATCCGGGGTGTCGAGATTGAATTTTCTAGCTCCTGCCGTTTCATGAGGAGAGTCTGAAATTTGGAAGCGTGAAAATCTTGCTGCGTTCGACAGGTCCACATCGATCAGGATGGTTCAAACGACTCGGGATTGAATATCGATTGGGAACCAGGAAACCTTTACCTGTCTCAAAGTCGAGAGTTGTGATAAAATCTTCTTTTGGTCGTTGACACTGCCTTGCCGTTCGAACTCTATTTCTGACGCGACCGACGTTGGTCTTTGGTTTTTCCTCAAGGAAGTCAGTGAAACATTACTTTTGGAACGTGACAATGACACATGCGCAGAGTGATCCAAGGACTCTTCGAGATTGGATTCTTGACTTGAACCTCGAGTGGTGTTGAGTTCTTCAGCGCTTTGCAATCTCATCTTATTTAGAAGCGCTGGAACAGGTGGCGATTCAGCCCGTCCTTGTGGAATGTACATCTATTGAGGGAGAGAGAGAATGATATCAAGTTAATTTCTTGTCACGGACATGGTAGCTCCGAGAGAATTCGGTCGATAAACAGTGCGCTCTACCGATTGCGATTTCCAGGTTTTCCGTGGTGCTGGCGCAGGAACGATTGTTTCGTTCTTAACTAACTCCGTGCTCCGGCCCCCTGAGAGCGGCCCTGCCGAGGCAGTCGCGGAGACCTCGCTACTGTCGACACCGTCATCGCGAAGCCCTGAAAAAGCTTTTCGATTACTCCATTTCATCATCGGAATCCGTCCAGCATAGAATCCGATGATCAAAACGAACCTCGGCCGATGGCTCTATCCGTTCCGTAGCCGTTGTGCTCTGGAAAGTCGGACCCTGTGTCATTGTTGGCGATAGACAAGTCGGTATCCGACGTGTCACCCCGTCGCGACGACCGCTGACCGGACTTCGACCGTGTGCTGAAAAGAAGAACGTCAGTAACATCTCACCAGACCTCTTCAGACTCGAGAGTCCACAACATTCGAGCTAAGCTATCGGAATAGCTTCGATAATAATAAATGTAGGGAAGTAAGGAAAGAATTTCTCTGTAAGATTTTCCACTGACCTCGCTCGTGACGCGAGTCTACCCGGTGATCTCGGATTCTGATCGTTTTCATTGCTGTTGGCTCCGATCCGTCTCCGGGTTGTCAGTTGCCAAGCGCTCTGTTGCGTCATCTCTCGCTCCCAGTGCTGTTTGCGTAGTTCCTGATTATTTTCGTTCGATTGAAATGCCTCAATGATTCTTTTTCATTTGTCGTGCTCTGTGAAATGGCTTCATAGATGACAAAAATCATTTACCTGCAGTTTCTTCCGCGTATGCATGTTTGGGTCTCGATCTGTGTTTTTAACGTAAGCGTGGTTCGGAACATTTGCATTCCAAGGAGGCCGTTTGTTCTTATCACGATCCGGGACCCCTGTTGACACGGGCTTGCGTCTTCTGGAAGTGCGCCCGTTCACAGGAGAACTCGGAGCCGAACTTGGAGGTGAAATATTCTGGAGAAGCAAACTAAAAATTCACTTTGAGGTTGATCATTAGATTTATGTAGATCTTCTCATTGAAGCAAATGCTTCGAACTCACCCTCGACATGCTCCAATCCGTCTGCACGGCTGAGTTCCTCAAACTCTTCAGGCTTTGGCTCCGTTGGCGTAAACGGAATTTGGTCGGTGTGAGAACACGGTCTTCAATGTAGGACGGGGTCTGCGTATAAAATGAAGTCAAGATTGGCAGTCTTTGATGTACATGGCACGAGCACGTGGAGTATCCGGTTCGAGGCGGCGAAGGCATCTGTTCAAAGCGTCAAGCGTTGGTTTTCATTCTCTCCAAAAGCCAAACATTCAGCATTCAAGGTTGGCTAGCAAAGTCAGGCAAACGACGGACTCACCGACTCCACATACGCTTGGCACTTGTGAATCATGGGAACCTGCTGGTGGAGCATGTTATTGCTCAGGACGTCTCCTTGATCCATGAAAGCAGCTGAATAGATCGCCTGCAACTGTGGCGGGACTGCGGGAAAACAGAACTGGTCAGCCTTCATCCTTCGGCCTGAATCCGCTTCCATGGACCTGGCCCTACTTCAAGAAGCTTGCGGATCGCAAGGGACTCACCCGCGGGAAAACTAGGCGTTGTGGCTTGCGGAACTATCATTGGTCCTTGATTCATCTGTTGGAGTTGATTCTGATTCCCCGCCATCGTAGTCGGTGGCAATGGTTGGGCAAGCTGGCGGTTTCCTCCCTGGGCACTGGGTAAGTTTGATGATGTGGCTAGAAAACCTGAATTCGTCCGTCTTGGCGCAGGCAGAGGAGGTGAGTTTGAAAGGCGACTCTGTGTGCGTTCTATAGGAGTCGGTGATGGCAGCTTCAGCTGGAATTACGGAACTCGATCAGGGCTTTGGACATCAGGTTTCAATTCGAATTCACGAGTTGAACACTGCTGGCCACTCACCACGTTTTGGACACTGGCGGCTATGATTTCGTCCTGAGGCATTGCAGAGCTGGTGTTTCTCCGCAAACGAATCCTGCGAGCTTCATCAGCTGCCGCCTCCGCTTCCTTGACTTTTTCCAACAAAATTTGTCGCGTTCGTTCCTCGGCTTCTTCTTTCATTCGAATTTTCCTCTGCTCGTCCTCATATTGTTTCCGCAGTCTCTCGCGTTCTTCATTCAGCTTACGCTCAGCCGCCTGGAAACGTTCGCTCTTCTTGGTAGATGGTTAGTTCAAAGGAAGAATGCGAAAAGATTGGAAATTGAATTCACTTATGTGGAGAGACGGAACCTCTTCTTCAAGTTTCGTCCGCAGCTCTTCTTCTAGTTTTCGTTTCCGCTTCTCTTCTACTTGTTGTTCTATAGCTCGTCGATATTCGGCAGCCTTCTGAGCTTTCTCAATGCGTATTCTGTGTGAGTCAAAAAGTTGGGTCAGGAACAAACGTCTCTGCAAATTTTCTCATCTAAGGAGTGAATCGCAGCGTTCCAATAATCTCTCCACATTCCTGAACTCACATTTCAGGGTCAGCAACGTCGCTGCCCAGAGATCCGAGTCTTTTTTTCGCTTCATCCGCCATCGAGTACCGTCCTGATGAAGGGGGCCCGCCACCTTGATGGTCTGGAAAGATCAAGAGCTCAGTGAGCTCTTACCAGTTCAAGCAATCCAAGAACATTGAGGTATATAATGCATCTCACCGGTGAACTGCACGTGATTTGCATTTTCCATGTTGAGGATGTTGGTGACCCGAGCTCCGGAATTTCCTAAAGGTGCTAGTTGGGGCGTTATTGCAGCTACAGGCTGAAGCTTCCGACCTTTGTGAGGAGTTCCCACCATAGAGGGCGGGCCCCAGTTCTGCATCGCCTACGAAGGGAGACAATTCGGAAATGGTAACTAGTATGGGTCGTTTCAAACATTTCACCCAGCTAGGATCCATAATTCCAGAAATCATATTTCCCATACAAGAAGAATACGAAATGTCTCGAACATTTCCGGGAGTCTCATATTCACCTGAAGTTCAGCGCGTTCACGCTGCCACTGCATTTGCTTTTGCTCCATCTTTGACAGCGGTCGCTGTGAAATCGGACTCTTTTGAGAGTCGCAGAGATCCGGCTGCGATTGCGTCCGGCTTATGGACAGGTCTTGCGGCTGCTCACTTGGGAGGGAAGTTGATTTCATGATTCGGTACTCCTCGTTGAATGTTAGTCAATTGCCATCAACTCTTGGTCACACGGAAAAACGAAAGCTTGACAATGCAACAATTCACGCCGGGCATACCGCCGACCTTCGAGCTAAACTCACTCATCATCCTTCTGGCTCAGATTGCCATTCGAAATCGATAAATTCCCAGTCAGCGAGTATAGATGCGCACGTTGAGCGGAAGTCACGAGTTTCTCAAAGTCTTCTCTCGTTAAGGTCACTACGTTATGGGTTGTTGGACCCCCTGCCCAGTTCTCGATGGATTCCTAGAAAAGATATGGGGATAGTTGGTCAGCAACAACGCGCTGCTACAAACGCTATGTGACTCTCCGATTCTCTCCGACTCTACAGTACAGTGTTTCCGCGAGAGTAACTATGAGGCGCTCATACTATCAACTCCATAGTTGTGGCGAAAAGAGAACAAATCCTGTAGTTCCTTGTCCCACCCGTCATAGGGTACCACGAATAGCGATTATGTTCTCACCAGAATCGGATGAATCTTTCGGATTCCCCCAGGGATCGTTCGTTCGCCTTCCAGGGAGCGGAGTCTTCCAATTTTCGGCATTTCCTGTCGTAACAGCCGCTAACGCTCCGCGATAGGCGGGGCGTGTTCCTCGGAACTCAGAATATCTACTGAGTCGACATGAACCGCAGCCACAAACCCTAACTTTTGACTCGCACTACACATTCTCTGAAACTGGCCCCTCACCATAGTCCAACTCGTCAAACATCGTGAGTTGCACTGCGCCAGATCACTACGTACGCCGTGAGGTCCGGGGTCATGGCCCTGAGTCGGACGAGCTTCACCGCACCGCGGAGGTCGTATCTATTCCATGCCCGCTACGGTACGAGCCATCATCAAAGGCGGTACCCAAGGTCTACGCTGGATAGCAGCTTGACTGAGGAATGGCAAATCTCATATCATTTCGTGAGGAAGTGCGGCTTCGGGTGAAATTGCTGGCCTAATGAACTTTTCGACGGCCTCCTAAGACTCTGCTGAACACTATGAGTTTCAAGGCCTTTTAGCAAAGGCCAATACAAAAGCTCCCGGGATCCGATCTGTTCTCGGATCAAGGATTCCAGAGTACTAGCCTCAATCTTAGATCGCTTTCACCGCCCATCGCGCATTCGTTCGATAGGAGTGGACGATGAGGATGCAGCGATCCCATGAAATCAGGTCACAGAGTAGAATTTATAAGCGTAATTAGAGCTTCATCGTTGTGTAGACACGGCGCTTCCTGTTTGACCGAAGCGTGTCGAGGTGGAAGGTGGGTATAAAAAATGCATGCGAACCAGCAGCCGAAGCGTAGCGGCTTCGTGTGGTTTTCGCTGATGGTTTTCGGATTCGAAAGGATTCCGAAATTTCACTTTGGAATTGTATAATAATTTTCCAGTCAGAGGTAGTATCTGTGAGAATGAATCTTCCCAGAACACCATCCTTAGCGCAGGAGCCTCTCAATCGATAGACCAGAACAGATCGAACTTGCATTAAGGGCGGATTCTTTTTGAGTTCGACATATATCCATAAATGTATCCATAGTGCGGTACTCGCAGTCGGCTTTCGAGAGCACACATAGGATCGAACGGTCTAGATACGGAATCGGTCTCTGTGAAAAGTGCCATAGAAACCCCCGATGATCCAATTATGTGCTCCCCAAAATGAAAGGAAGTCAATCAGCGCAGGAATCAAGAGTGTGCCGAAAAGTTGTGAGCACGAGCTCCGGAATCGAATTTGGAGTAGCAGGTGCTCGGAAAAAGATTCGGTCATTTGTCATACAACCGGTATCGTAGATGTTTTGACACTCATTGAAACTCTTACAAACCCATCTCAGTCTGTCCGGAAGTCAGCCACTCGTTGAACACTAGTTCGATTACGGTTAACATTCGAGGTCCTAAAATGAAGGCTCACTTAGGGCAGTAGACTCCTGCCGTATCAGAACAGCGCACACTCAGACATCGCGCGGAGCTGGAGGTCCTACTAACAATGAGGGAAATTACACCTGGAGAATTCCCTGAAGGGAAGTGAAGCCTACCTCACCAGTGTCCACGGCCATCACCGTTTGAGGGGAACTGGGTTGATCTGTGGTCACTTCCGCATGTCAATCTTTCTAGGCTAACTTCAAGTCTCCATGGAGATCGCGCCCCAATTCAAAACATCCCTTGCCTGACGTTCCGGCTGCTCTCTCTTCCGATCTAGGAGCTCATTTTTGAATTTGGCGCCAAAGCCAGAACCCAATTTTCCGCCCGCGGAAGGAAGCAGGAGCTTCCATCAGAGGTATTCTCATTTCAAATCAAAACTATCAGAATCAGTTTTACGAATCAAAATCTCAAGAAGACTCAGAATCGGAATCGAAATCGAACTTTCGTATTTCGCGCGCTCCCGAGATGGCGCCGCTTTGTTTTCAACCGAAGAAACGCGTCTGCTAACCGCAGGCATCCTTTTCGTTTGGGAGCTCGTGAGCCACACGTGGCGAACTTCCAAAGGTACTTATTCTTCAACTATTTCGTGCTTTTATTACGTCTAGGTTCTGCTAAGGGAACACATCTGACACGTAGGATGCTTGAACCAGGGAATTTCTAGCCTGTGAACTAATCCGATGAGTTTCAACCGCTCCGGAGACCTAATGCCGCACCGGGGTGGCGTGCACCACAGAACCTCTTGAGTCGAATTGACTAACTAAGCGTAAAGTAATGATTTGTCGCTGCCTGAACGAGGTGCGGCATCGAAGTCCGCTCGACGTCACGACGTCTTCAACCTCAAGATTTCGCATGAATCGATTCATGGATCGAATTTCACGACACACGATGTTCACCGTTACCATGTGAAGGGTGCTCATTCTGAGTCTTGAACACATTCTTTAGAACGTTGCCAGTAATTCTGGTTCTAGAGTTGAATAATCCGAGAGCCGAATGGTCGAAGATACGTGCTTGTGAAGTATCGCGGTCGGAAACCGGTGGTGATTGTTGTCACTTGTTACAGATGGTGAACGGACGTGTCCGGAAAGTATGTCGAAAGACGTATTCGACGCCTCGACGTCCCTATGAAAAGGAACGTCTCGATCAGGAATTGAATCTCATCGGAAACTTCGGTCTCCGCAACAAGCGTGAGGTATGGCGAGTCAAGCTGACTCTTGCCAAAATCCGCAAGGCCGCCCGTGATCTTCTCACCAGGGAAGAAAAGGATCCCGTCAGATTATTCGAAGGAAACGCTCTTCTCCGGCGTCTCGTGCGTATTGGAGTTTTGGATGAATCTAAAATGAAGCTCGATTACGTGCTCGGTCTCAAGCTCGAGGATTTCCTTGAGAGGAGTCTTCAAACCCAGGTCAGTATCCTTTGTCGCTAACGGAACATATTTAACTGGAAGCTTGTGCAGATTAGATTTTCGGATTCCTGGCGATCGTTGTTCCTCTGATGCAATGAAAGACGCCCCCTTTGCAATCCTCAGGTGTTTAAGCACGGTCTCGCTAAATCGATTCACCACGCTCGAGTGCTCATTCGTCAGAGACACATCCGAGTCCGGAAGCAAGTGGTCAATATCCCATCGTTTGTGGTCCGACTTGACTCCGAGAAATATATTGACTTCAGTGCGAGGTCTCCTTTCGGATCCGCTCGCGAAGGACGTGTCAAGAGGAAGAACAAGAAGAAGGGCCAGGGAGGTGCCGGTGGCGCCGACGAGGAAGACGAGGATTAAGCCACGCGAATCCTGAATCAGCCTATGGTTGTCCAAATAAATATTCGAGACAGCTGGAGGCAAAGCCCGATGTTTTGAATTTCATAGACTTTATCGTGATAGTTCAAAGACATGAGAAACTTCTCACTCTTCTTTCGGTTTTTTACGGACAACCGTGTTAGATGCAGGTGTTCTCCTTGCTTGAAACGAACGATATTTGACTTTCGAAGCCCTTCCCAACCGAGGATTGAGTCCATGACATATCACCTCGATACTGTGTTTCCAACCGCGAGAACTGAGAGCCTCTCTCAACATACCTGTTACAACTACTCGCGTAGATACAGTCCATCTGCTCTCGGGGTTCTTTCCGCCAGACGCGTCAGACGTGTTTTCTCGAACGCGCTTTCCTCCGAATGGCTAGCGAGCGCACCTCGTTCACTTTTTCGTCGGACATTTGATTCCGATGGAACGAACAATTCAAATGTGCCCCTTCCCTCTGCCGCCTGAACCTTTTGCGTTTCACAGCGGTGATCCCCGCGATGATCACCGCGATGAAAGTGAAAGTGAAACACGCCTCAACAAACACGTGTGAACGCGCCTCAACACCTACTCATCAAATGAGACCTAGCCGGTACGCTGAGGATATGAGCCCTTTCTCTGACCCAAGACCTCTCTTCACGTGGGGGAACCTACATCGCAAAGCATGACAGATTCGATCTAGAAATCCGCGACGAAATCCAGTGCCCAGCTTCTATCAGAGGCATTTGAAACCTGGTCTCGAAAGGAGCTGGCCAGGTTTTCTCTAACGATCGTGTCTCCGTGTCCTGGCCCTTGACTGATCAAAGAAATGTTTGTGTTGCCCGCCGAGAATTCATCTGTACAAAATGGACGTGTTGGAATCAAATTCAGCATTCATCCTCTGGCCTGAACCGCATCGTTTCGGTGCTATCGATCAAACACGATTAAACCAATTGGATTGGATATCGATCAGATATCGGGGTACAGATTTTGAGAAGAGCTAGGATGAGTTAACTAATATCCTGGTTGTATCACTTCCTGGTGATTTGAAGTTTACTCAGCCTAAAGAATGCGTTGAATGAAGCGTGACAAGGAACGGTTCTGAAATTTCGATCCCAGAAAGCAAAGATTGAAACGGGGAGAGATCTTCCAATTTAACCGCGACTGCCGAGGGCTTCCGTCGTGGAAAAATTCATTACGCTTTTCGATGGCGAGCGCATAAATTGTTTTTCATATAAGAATGTGGAGAACTGACCGCCATTCACGCCCATCCCTTTAGTCAATTTCGCAGTAAAGTGGGAGCACATCTTCGCTTAATCATTCTCGTCAGGGTTGCCCTCAGGAACCTTCTTCGAAATGCGCTAGGAGTGCTCCTTCTTGTACCTGAGAACCTGTTGTACCTGTTTCCCAATTTTTTCTCAGCCGCTTGATCAAAAACTGGATGCAATACGTGAATGGAGTGCGAGTGAGCAGTGATTTCCGGCTCACTGCTTGACATCCGTCGTTTTCCCAGAAAGCGTAACTGGCCGGGACATATTTCTATTCAGAGTGTGTTGCGTCAAATTGGGGATTCGCAAACGTCGTTCATTCACGCGATTTCGAAGTTTCCGCCGATCTGATGGTTACATGCGGGACCATAACGGCATGTTCCTAGTTTTTCGATGTGCTCTTGTACTTGTTTTTTGCGGCAGGGAAGCGTTGTCTCTGGTTTGGTTCTCGGTGGCGTCAAGCTGCCAGACGGTATTTGGAGCCAAAAGAAGATGTAGCATGGAAGATACATAATATTTGTGGTTCTCAAACTTCCTTGATCCGCGCCTATCAAGTTTTCTTCTGATAAAGTCATTATATTCCTCCGGCTTGTGAGCTCCACAATGCTCACCCTCAACTCGGAAAAGATCTCTCGACATACTTCGCTTCGACCTAACTGAACACAAGCCAGCGTCTAGCGTAGCAGTATAACAGCAAAGTTTCCCATGAAAACCCAGTTCCGTCTCATCATTGTGTCGGAAAAAAAATCCAAAATATCACAGAGAAGAAAGTTCACCGCGTTTTTGCTTCCTTGCGGAATCAAGAGATCCTTGGTCAGATGTTGGTAACTTGGAAAACGAAGCTCTTTGTGAACGTCATTTCACAGAACTTGATTCGTTCACCAATACGGCTGTCTCATTGATGCCTTGTTCGCCTTCGAACTGCTCGGCACCGAGAGTTGGTTCAGGACAGGATTTTGCTCGAGTTCATGAACTGAGAAGGAATGCTTCTCAAGTTCTGATGGCTTCCACCCGCGCTTCGATGTGGCTCCATCCGCACGATTCGGAATCCGAGCTTTCCGGACATTGACTTCTACACATTTCGGTTTCAAGACTTCCTGGTCATAAAGATGCTGAAAACCATCGATCAATATATTTTCACATCGAGAGTTGCTGGGATCCCAGATCCCCGGACATCATTCATTAGGAGGCCACAACATTGGAGCGATTTTTTTCTCGTGATGACATGGAGAAGCAACGGGCCAGTTACGAGTCTCCTGCGGCAAATGACTGAGACCCGGGATTCTTCATATCGATCCCATCGACACTTCCACGTGGAGCCGAACTCACCGACGAGTTTGCTTTCGATTGGATGAATGGTATGCTGCTATCCGGAATCTCAAATATAGTTGCTTTTCAATCCGACGTAACCCAATGTCGATGTTCTTTACTATCATTCCGAAGAGCCGGTTCCGATCCAGGGATCCCAGTCAATCAATTATTGCTTCGTAGTGTAATCCGCCTCCTTGTAGCCGTCTCCTAGCTTTTAATAGAGCCGGGATGCTGAATACAAGAATGTGGCTGCACAAACAGGATCTATCCGTTGACCCTCTGTGCTCCCGATGCGGGGGGTCCGAAACTTCAAAACTCGTCGTTTTCGGATGCAAAGAGGAAGGAAAATCTGAAGTGGAATTCGCGCGACGTCCAGGTCTGCTGTCGAATCCAGATGCAACGACACTACGGAGGACCAAAATAACGCTGTCAACATGGGAACGACAGAGAAAGTGATCTGCGAATGCAATACAATTTGCCCTTGAAATGAAAGGGTTCATATGTGTATATGGAAGATCAATAAATATCCTATCCTAATCCGTTCCGACGTCTGGCACTCATCATGTCGAGAATTCGGCTTCATTCCTTGAAACACTGTATTGGCCCTTATGGCTTTCACAGTTTAATCCATCGAGTGAAGTGCACCGTACCTCTTTGGAGCCGATTTGATATGGTTTTTCCCGAAGATTTTGATGATTCGAACGCTCTTTTGTGAGCTATCAAGGCCTTCGAGACATGACTGGCATTCAGTGAGATCTAATAAAGAATCAACAAGACCGATGTGATTTCTCATATTCACATTTATTCCTCTTTTGTAGGAACGTCTCGCCTTCCCGTTTGCCACAGGGAGGCTCGAGACGCAATGGGTTGCGAGGCTTTACAAGGATTGCATCAATCACAACAACAGTACACTGTAAAAAGGCTGCCGAACGCGCCCCACGTTTTTTCACTGCAGCCTCTATGATTGTTCGATCGATTGACTAGTCTCACATGATGTCAAGGTCAGAACTCGCGCCCTCTTCCTTCAAGAAGCGCCTATTGGGAATGCGGCGAGAAACTCGAATGCATGAAACTTAGGCCGATGTCCCTTCTTGCCCCCGTCCTTCTCAGGGAGGAACGTCTTTGTTTCAAAAAGAGATCACGGTTCCCCCTCGGTTTATTAGGAAAACAAGAAACTATTCCACAACATCGTACTTGGAGCGAAATCCAGGAACTAGTAGTTTACACCCGAGTTGGGAAGATTTTGAGCCGGATTATTTCCTCCTCTCCGGAACATGTTCTTCACAACTTGCAAACTCAGCCACGAAGTCGCTGTCCCTGTTATGCTTTTGTCTGCACCGAGCTTGCATCGGATGTATCCGTAAGCGTTGGAAAAGGACAACGAGATCGCGACCACAATTATCGTCAACCACTGGAAGTTGAATGTTAAAAACGAGGTGAAAGCGAATAAGCACCACACGACCGGCATTGCCAGCAATGCAGTCCAGAAGATCCCGGACTCTCCTTTGTCAATTGCTCGAGTCTCAGGAGCTTTCTCGAAAATCCATTGAGATTTTCCGCTGCTTGGATCAACGTAGTTCCACCACCGAAGACCGACCAGGAAGCGACCTGAAACACAGGGCGGAGAATGTTCAGCAAAGGCTGGAATTGCAAATGATCGCGGTTTGTGAACTTCCTCCCCGCTCTAGTCTGGGTTCGCCGGGTTCCTTACCTGTGATATTCTTGGTCGTCCAAAAATCGAGCGCGATCAGGAACAGGAGGAACACGAAGTTCGCAACGAACGAGTCGTTGAACAAATTGCAGAACAGATAGAAGAACACACAAGCGAATTTGAAGCCTACATGGAGGAGAACGATGAAGGGGTGTCGTTCTGCGGAGCGGAGCACAAGACCAGGCTGACTCAAATCTTCATTTGAGAGGAGACTTGCCTGAAATGAGCGCGACATGAGTCATATCGGGGTGATCTGAAGCATCAATCGCCCCCTCCCCCCCGCGGAGGTGATCGAGCACCACGACTGCTCTTATTCTGGAATCCTTGGAAGCTCCCTCGGCATGCCCATTCTATGGAAGCGACGATGTAACTCACCGACGATGAGTTTGCAGGGCTCACGAGATTTGACATGATCCCAGGACGCTTTCGAGTCCCCACAAAAGATAGCACGAGCGACGAATCCCTCTTTCCGCCAACTATGACGCCGAAAAGTTATCCTTGGCCCCGCAGAAATGAAGTAGATGACCGCTGTTCGAGATTTCCGATGGGAGGATTAGGCACTGAAAATCACAACAACAAAGAAGTATTAGTCAGTGACAACGACGTCGCTATTCTTTATTCCTCGAGTAGGAAGGCATTTCGAATCTTTCTTCTATCTTCACCACCGACGAGAGAGAAGATCTGCGGCCATTCAGAAGACCTCATCTGTCTCACGAGTAAACCACAATATTTCTGATTGTAACCAGGGACAAACAAGTGGTTTGTTTGTAGGAATTCAAGAAGGACTTCTATGAACGAGTTTCTCGCACATCCGACTCTTTCTCTCTCGAGCGATTTAGCGCATTGAGTACATGGATATCAACACGGGGAACGGGAATAAGTCTCTTGTATGCTGATGTCGCCTCTGATCGGCTGTGACTGTGATGCGATATCGCTACACTCCTTAGCAGCAATAACGCTGGGATGATCACGGTTTGACGAAGTGATGGAGATTTTTCACGTGTCCTCAACTACCCCGATTGCTTCGAGTTGGGAGTTTTCCGTAGGGAAGTACCGTTTGAAGGGGAATAGCCTCCGTTCTCGATCAACCGTTACCAATCGGCAACATTCGTTACTGAAACAGGCCAAGAGTAGATCGATCCCACTTTTCAAAGCTTCAATGTGGTGACTACCGAACTCTTGTCCCCCTCACAGACCAGACATGAACCGAGTTACACTTGGAACTCAGATACATACATCGTCGTCTATGGAGTCGAATCAGAGATGCTTGCTCTGAAAGGATAAAAACAAGTATCTAGCAGGTCGAGCGACTACGGACGTGCAGCAGCTGCGACTATTGCAGCCCGTGATTCAGGGGATGAGCGCAAATCACTCATGAACTATGGGAGTTCCCCTCGAGAGAAATCGAACACCACATATGATTGCACTGCGGTCCCAGAAAGCCGCCATCGATTCCAATGTTCGAATCACCACCTTCACTGCTTACTCCGGATGCTTTTTCTACACCACCAGTTGGCAACTTTTCCATTGTTTACTCGGCCACCGTCGCTTTCCGAAAAGACGGAAGTTCGATCTCCTTAGAAAGAATGACTGGCTCTCGAATTGCGACACAGTCAGATTTTTTCTTTGCTCATAGGTAAGCTCTGTAAATCCGAAGAATCAATTTTCTTCGAAGGAATCACCAGGGGAAAGGGACAGGAGTTCGACGTATCGCCCGGGGACGTCACTTTTCCGAGTGAAATCACCCACCTCGAAAGCTTCCAGATTGGCCTTTTGTTGCATAAAGTGATCTCGTTGTGTTCAGTCGGATTTCCTGAGCTCGCTCGGATTTAGAACACTCAATTTTCAACGCTGTCAAGTCTCCGTGACGTGGTCGCAAAATGGTGGAGACAGCAACGAGACCGGTGGTGGCTACTGCTCTGTCTGTAAACAGACACTGGTGTCACACGGCCGATGACTGACCCCAGCTGCTCTACGGTGCCCTTTTAAAATGTGCAAACCGGAATGCAGGGCGGGCGGCCGATGACAAATCTACCAGGACTCGGTAAGTGAATATCCGTTGGTTTGTTGTCAGACCTCGCGAGTTTTCTCTGAGCCAGAAAACTGAGGAGCGGGAAGCGTTCAGACGGTCCGTGATTGCATGATGGATTCTTCCTTTCCGGTTTTCTGTCGGCTCCTCTACCTTGGATTCATCCGACTCTCTTTGATCGGATGAGTGACGAGGAAACTCTTTCTGGGAACTGCTGCCAATAAGCTCACCTCAGTTGCAATGATGAGCGGCTTCTACGCGCCGAAAGTTGTTCAGTGAAGTTTCCTGAGCGAAGTTTCTCATTCGTCTCCTATCGTTCAGGAACGGTGCGATTCGACAGTGTCTCGTATTTTGTGTTATTTTACAAATGGATGAGGAATCTTGATTCTGCGACGGCTTTTGACTGAAGTTGTTTTTGTACGTTAGGTGTTGGGCGCAGAGGAAGTTCCAAGGACAGTTCCTTCGGAGCGAGACGAGAAATTCGGAATAGGAACTTCCCATTCAACATTTTGGCTCGTGTTGAAGTTTGATTGGGTTGACATTGCAGGTTTGACAGCAATCGTAGACAGAAGCGGGACCAAGTACGATGCTGAGGCGAGCAGCAAAGGTGGCTGCCGTCGGAGCAGCGGCTGGAGGAACCTACCTGTCGTTTCAAAACAACGACCTGAAACATTTAGCCGTGTGCAGGGTTTCACGGTCAATATACGCGGTTGGAGGCATCGTGGCTGATTATAGATCGTCTCTAGCGAGAGTTGACGAAAGTGTCCCCGATTATGCTTCGATCCGGAGTGCCTTTCATCAGAGAAGTGCGGAGCGACTCTTGAAACTCTGCTGTGATAACGGCGGTTGTTATATCAAAGTCGGTAAGGAACAGTTCACTCGAAGCTCTCTGAATGTCATTGGTCGAGACATCAATGATCCTATTGATGCGCTTTTTGCTTCGATATCTCTCTCTTATTGGATCGATTTCTGAGACAGGTCAACACGTGGCTGCCCTGGAGTTTTTATTGCCTGAGGAGTACATCAGAACGCTCAATGTACTTCACGCCAACGCACCTCAGTCTTCATTAGAATCCGTTAAGAAAGTACTTTCTGAAGAATTGGGTCGTCCCTACGATGAGGTGTTCGAAGAGTTTGATGAAACACCGCTTGGGTGCGCTTCCTTGGCTCAGGTAAGGGTTGTCCCGATTTTTGTGTTCCCGAGAACGGATTCCCACCCATGCGTTTAGAAGAAACCTTCGATATCTGACTAATTCTCACGAATTGCAGGTCCACAAAGCCAAGCTACGCAACGGGGACGTCGTTGCAATCAAAGTGCAGCACAACAATGTCTACAAGAACTCATTCACGGACATGACCGTAATGGAGGGTCTGGGTCGACTCGTTGACAAGTTGTTCCCTGAGTTCTCTCTGTTGTGGTTGGTAGACGAGACGAAAATCAACTTACCGAAGGAGCTGGACTTCGTAAATGAAGCAGACAACTGCGATAAAGTCAGGGGATTGTTGAAGACTTTGCCTTGGGTTCGGGTGCCGAAAATACGACGAGAATATACTACGAAGAGAGTTCTCGTGATGGACTTCGAAGATGGCGGTTTCGTCAACGACAAACAGTACCTGACTCTCAACCGAATCTCACCGATCACCGTAGCCCAGCGATTGGGAAAACTCTATTCGGAAATGATTTTCGTCAACGGATTCGTTCATTGCGACCCCCATCCGGGCAACATTCTCGTGGACAAGCAGGGTGACTTGGTACTTCTCGACCACGGGCTGTATTCTCAGCTCTCTGACGAATTCCGTTTACAGTACACTCACATGTGGCTAGCGCTCATACGGCGCGACATACCGGCCATTGAACGAATCGCTGTCGAAATGAAAGTTCCGGCTTATCTCACGAAAATCCTCGCCAGCATTCTGACCGGACGGCGATGGAAATCGATCGAGGTGGGCGATATTGCCAAGAGTAACACAGATGCTGAAGCGAAGGAAATCAAGGCCTGGGCGTCTGAGCACGTAGATCTCATCAACGCTGTTCTTCAAAAAGTCCCTCGGGAAATGCTGCTCCTCTTCAAAACCAACGATCTTATCAGGGGTATTGAAACATCTTTGGGCGTCAGTCGGATGGCTAAATCTTTTGTTACGATGTCACAGTGTTGTGTCAGAGCTGTTTACGGAGAGAGGCTCAAGCATGCAAGCGGTGTGTCTCGACTAACGATTAGTTTCGCCAAATGGCTCACTTTGCTCAAAATCTCTGTGCAGCAATGGTTCCTCTGGATGACGGTCACCATGTCAGACCAACTCCGACTTATCAATTGAGTTTTTCGGACTCCAAATGTTCAACCCCAATATTTATTATATGACAGTCCGCTTATGGACTCGAGAAGATGGGCATGAGGCTCTTCGCTAAACTTTTATATGGATTGTCGATAGCTTCGCACGTTGTTCCAATATTTGTCCATATTTGTGATGAATAACCCGGTATTTTTGTATGGAGTGAATGGTCCTGTTATCGAATAAACTACGCGTGTGGTAATCTCAATCAAGCATCTCAACGATTCGTCATCTATGCAGAAAGCAGGCATTGACTGAGTGAGCTCATACTGATGCCGCTAATCATTGAAAAGATGACTTCACCTAAAAACAACCTCATCACTGCGGCGCGATTCACCAGAACCAACTTCGTTTGTACACTCAAGAGGAGCGAGGGAAGCCTCTTCGTCAACTTATCTGACTTTTGTCGGCATTTCACTCGTGTTTTCTAACAAGTTTCAGAAAAAGGGTGGACACCTGACGAGCCTCCTATAATCTTATCCTGGAGTCTCCATGGATGTAGTCTACGATATGCTCATTGAATGTGGGAAAACAAGAGAACCCATCAAGCCTATTTCAGAATCCCACTTATAAACGATGCAAACGAAAAGTGCAGCTCGGGGATTGTTGAAGGTTTTCTTCCTGAGAGAAGTCCGGAGCTTCAGATTTTGATGCGGGGAACCTGCTCAGATTTCTATGAACGTTGCAACGATGAAGACTTCTAACTCTCGAGAGTCGCTGATGTTCGAAGACTCCTACGGATGGAGTCACGCTGCCGGGCTGCATCGAATTCCGACCGCTGTTGCAGGCGATGAATCTTTTGGAGTCTCCTCATAGTTCGCGCGTGGCCGACAGCTTGTCGGCTGAAGCCGCTGGACCAGCGGGCTGCCAAGTCGGTGTTTGACCAATCGCGAGCGTCATGTGTGCTCTCACACCGTCTACTTTACTCTGAAATCGGGCATTTCTTCCCAGAATTTTTGGAAACTGGGTATTTCGTCCCCAAAACCGGACGAACACCGCCAAGTCCAGTCAAATAGCGTTGTCTGCTTGTTGTTGTGGCTTGCTGTCTGCTGTTGGATCAGATGTTTCCTCTCCACGACAGCAGTAGCCGCCGCCGCCGCGGGGCTGCTATTCCAAGTGGTTCTAAGCGAACGCCGCTGCCCATGCTTTTGGCGCTGGCGATGATGGAAAAGACGGAGAAGGCGCCGCAAATATCTCCTCTCTACAAGTAGACACCTCTCTGCTCACTGCTGCTGAGCGCCAAATTTTCCAGGAGTGTCGCAGGAGCGAGACGACTCACACGGTCCGCGGCAGCAATCACATCAAGATGGCACGCAGGAACACGATCATATTGTTCGTCGCGACTGCGCTTGTTGGCCAGGTTGGTGTCGTCCTTTACCATTCACAGCTCGCATTCGAACTTCACTGTTCGCGTTTCATCGATTGATGCGCGTACCGTGTTAATTGCACGAACGTGTTGTATAGTTTGCATTCATATCAGAGAATCACTGCATGGCGAAGCTGTCAACGAATTCTCGTCTTCCGCCGCGGCATGTTCGTGCTGTTGAAGCGCTCACATTGTGCATTCCAATGTTTTCGATTCCTTGTTATTATACTTGATCAGAAAAGTGTATTATTCGGTAGATTCCGACATCTGATCGAACTGCATGAAAGAATCTTTTTGAAGTTCTCGAATTATGCCCTCACTGTCTTGTTACAACGAAAAGAACCAGTTGATTTGATCGTTTCCTCCTTTGTGGTCATAAATCAAGCTTTTGGCCAAGTCCTTTCGTTCGCGCGTTGCTCGGAAGAACCAATATGTGAATGTGTAGGGAGCTAGATAAAATTTCAACCTAGTGGGCTCTTTCGGCAAGCAGTTTGAATCAAATATCTCAAGTGTCTCTAATCTTCCGGTGGCGTTTTGATTGTTGACCCACCGGAAAGTCCGTATTATCGATTTCATATGGGATTATATTGTTCTCGGAGTTTCTGTATCTCGATGAACCCGAGGAACTTTTCATTGTATTTCATTATTCTTCTTTCGGCTTCTCGCGAATGCCCCCGTTATGGAGCGTTGTAAGAGCTGTCTTGCATTGGAGTCAAGGCTGTGATTTTCGCAATGCTGGCACAATGCTGATCGAATGGATAAGGACGCTGTTATTTAATATGTGGAGGCGAAAACCGTACTGTGTACCTCGATAGCGGTCACGTAAGGAGCTTCTCATGATATGCAAGGACGTTACGATTCATGAGGAGCCCGATTGTGTGGAGTGGCGGAAGAAAACTATTCTAAGCGCCAGAAAGCTTCAAACGCTGAACACACATTAAAAAACCCTCACTTCCTAGACAGAAAATTGCTCCTTCTCAATGAGGGTAGCGGCGTCACAGAAACGATGCAGATTCTTGTTGTAGGTCCAGGAGAGGGTTCTCTGATGAGCTTATAAAAATTTATTCAAGTTTTTTTTCGTAACAAGGCGAGCGCCATCGCCCATTCTTCGGACGCGAATCAAGTTCTTCGAGGAGCTTTGGAAATCGCTGCTGGTTTCTCTTCGCCCTCATTGTTCTTTGAGAAATCGCAGAAGGTGTAGACTATTTTCTGATGCGAGACGATCATCTACTTCCATTCTTCTCGTTTGAGCCGTGTATGCTTAGGCTGCGTTCGAAATTTCTTGAGCGGAGTATCTCGGTATCTTAAAAGGACTGACTTCTGTTACGTCATCATGGTTCCTATAGTCAAGTGACACAAATTTCGCGACAGGATCGACGGTTCCCCTCGCAGTCTGATTCGATTTGACGTCAATGAGGTCAACAACAACGAGAGACTCGACTGTTTCCAGACCGATTCAGTCAGAGGCTGTCCGAATATCTCGGTAGGGTCGAAAGTAAGATTCAGGCAATAAACTTCCAGGGGGAATGATGGCTGACGAATCTCTATCGAGTGCAAGCGCATCTCAGACCCAGGCAGTTTCCCGAGATGAGCTCTGATTCTGTTAGATAGCGTCGCATGATAACTAGCTGTTCATCGGATGTTTGTCTGCTCGTCCGCCCGCGCGCTTTCGTGGCTCTCTGGCCGGCTGTTTCGTGAAAACCAGCATTTTCGACACACAGAATTGCGAACATTTTTCGAAAAACTCAATCAACCCCCTGAGCACCATGAACATTTCCAGCTGGTGTTGCTGTTCGTGGCCCTTCACACGGAATTCGGGTGTAGCCTATCAGGGTTCTGCGCGGCTCCAGGCGAGCCTTCGCACACGGTGAGATTTGCACGAATGGTCACTATGGACCGCTTCTGTTTCACTTCGGTGGTGGGACTCATTGAGCATTCACAACCTTCTGGGAACGTGGAGACGACCGACATTTTTGGCAACTAACTTTTTGGATCTCCGGAGCTCGTGATCTGAATCCGTCGTCCATCGGAATGAATGAGCGAGTCGACTACATATAATCGACAAACGGCTCCAAATGGAACGAGAGAACTTCAATGAAGTTAACATTGAGTTGTTTCGACTCAGAACTGACCGATGAGACACCAGTATCGTAACCAACCTTGAGAATGGTTTGCCAACATGCCTTGACTCTTCTCAGATGATTGGATTGGACAGGGATCTGTTTACAAAGAATCGATCCGAGTACTCATAGTGGACAAGGAGTGCGATTACAGATGAGAGAAGTTTGTCGACGAAAATCTTGAACTGTTCGAATGCGACCCGTTGGTGTTGTTAGATCAGCGTTCAAAGCTGCAGAGCGTGACCTTGATCAAAAGTTTTACCATTTTCTGTGTGCTTCTCGATTCCCCGCCGCAGAGTGAATTCGTTTCGACATGTTATGGAGGAGTTTCTCGACCGATGTAATTATTTCATTCTTCGATGTCGGAAATGCTTGGCGATTCCCAGACTCATTCGATAACGCTCGTCAGCTCTTCGCGTTCGTCCCTAGGTCAACCGACAAACAATGGCGCGTAGTTGCCAAACTTTCGGTTGAGGATTTCATCACTGTCACTGAAACTAAACACCGCCCGATAATCCGATGCTTGCAGTCTCTCCGGTAGAAGCTTTATTAGCGACGTGGGGCATGGACGGATTGGGTCAACGCTCAACAATAACGGCTCCGACTTTTTGTTATCTGTGGGAGCAACGGAGCGTCGCGCTTTCCGTGGCTAGACGCCGGGATTGCTGATTCGTAGCTGAGCTCTCAGTTCTGGAATCTGTTCTGTAACCAATTAAGATTGAGCGAGCGAAGTAGGATGGTGGTCGAGAATCGATCCCACCTCGAGCTGCGTTCTTGATTCTCTTCGACGAATGAGACTCGTTTAGTGAACTTCTTTCGAGTATCCTTTGTTCAGAGACAAAATCACGAATGGTCATATTCAAGAAGGGCATCCGTGCATGGATGATCCCCACGCACGGATCATTCAAATTTATCCCGAAGGATGACTGAAATCCAAATCAAATTGATTTCGGATAACCAACTTCTCGTTCCGAGAACGATCGTTGACTATGAACGGTTTCGCCGCGAGCAGGGGTCCCTCAGTCTATTGCATGATTCTGCTAGATGATGTCATCCTGTGAAATGTGTCCCAGCCGCATTCTCCAAGGTCTGATTCCATTCCTTCTAGGCGTTGGCACAGAGTACTAAAGTGGAAATCTTCTACGAAACGCACTGTCCAGACTCTCAAGCCATCATGAAGAGCGGTTTGCGGAACTCACTACCACTGTTGGATGAGGTGAGAAATCTTGGCTTCGATTTTTAAGATTTCTTCGAGTTCATGCATAAAAGCCAAAATATCTGCGGAGCGATTTGAAATTTCTGAAATTCGCCATATCTCCGTCGTTCCAGGTTGACATCGAGCTCGTTCCTTATGGTAAAGCAACTACCTCGGGTCAAGGAAGCTCTTTGAGCTTTGCATGTCAACACGGTCGGAAAGAATGTGAGTAACTCGAGTTTCCCGGAGCTCCGTTGTCTGATGAAAGGCATTCCGGACTGAACTGTTTCAACGAGCGGGAACATTTTTTTATGGAACTCGAACTTCCAGGTGATGGCAACAAGTATCACGCGTGTGCCATTGAAATACACAAAGATAAGAAACAGCTGTTCGAGTTCGCCATTTGTACAATGAGTTACGGCCAGGCAGTCCTGGACAACATCGAGAAGGTTTGTGGCGTTTCGTAAGGGAGTATTTTCAGTTATTCTGAGTCATCCAAGATTACCTGTGGTGCTTGGATCGGAAATCAACTTTTTTAATCAATTGCAGTGCGCTAAGAATAATGGAATCGATGTCTCGGCGCTCAATCAATGTTTCTCGTCTCAGAAAGTGAGTTTTTTACGTGCTCATCCGAATATCCTCAAGAATTCAAATTTTGATCCTCAATGTTTTCTGGATGCAATGTCTACACTGCTTCGTGAATCAAAACCTCTACCTTTCCAGGGCAAGGATCTCCTCGCGAAAATGGGTCAAAAGACTCAAGATGGCGCAAAGATTATCAATAAAGGAGACCGATTGGATTTTGTACCCTCGACGATCATTGACGGGGTGAGTGATAGCTAGCTTCCCGTTTCTCAGCTCTTTTCTATCCGTCTCGTATAGTCGCTCAACCAAATCACTCATCTTATCTGTTTTCGCTTGAGCTGAGAGGACTTCAATTAAAAGGCAGAGAAACTATCACCTGAGAATTCTCCGAGCATCCATCTTAAGTGGACGATTCTTTCTTTTGTCAACGATGCTTTCGGTGTCATCGTTTGGTAGCCCTAAGTGAACATCTGGGTTGTTCCTGGAGTCTGCGCTTGACTGCACAACTTCGAGCTGACGGCACCGATTTGTCTGAATGTCTGTTTCCGAGACACTAGCCAATTGTTATTGGCGATACTTGTCCCGAACGTGGCATCGTGTGTTTTATTCCGCTCCGTACGTCGCTTTCGTTCTCCGCGATTCTCATGATAGAGTTTCCCAGAGATAGAGGGGTCACTCCCGGTTCTCAGTGTCAGCGGCACGAAGATTCGTTCCAGAAATTTATCGAGTTCTTTAACAAGAGACATCTTTTGGTTTTTGTCGGAGCACTAGGTTAGTGGCGGTCTGCTCATTTCACACGAAGCTGACCAGTGTTTGCAAATTCATTACAGGTTCCGAGAGTCTTCGAGTCTTATCCTGATCTCCGAAGAGCGATTTGTACTCACGCACAGAACAAGCCATCGAAATGTTGAAAGCTGCGTCGGACAGACCAAATTCCGGCTGACCACTTGAACAGGCCAAATATTACGATTTTGTTAGAAAAGTGATTTCCCGCAAAAAACAAAATGATTTCTTCGAAGCTCGCTTCTGGACTGTGTTCTGACCCAACGACTCGCGCGCTGACACAGGAGAAGGATGACGCCGGACACGGATGAAACGAGAACGATGAGTCCTGATCATTTCAGAATTCAGATCTATAAGCGTTGAATTCGTTTCGAGAAGGGACGACCAAATGCGGAGCCATGAAGAGATGTCTTCTTTGAGGGAAAAGTTGGAATAATTCCCACGTAGCATTCGAAGATGTTTGCAGCTGATGTCACACTTGTCTCTGCGGAAGTGTCCGTGAGGTCATGGTGGTCTGTGAGAATACGCATGAGATCGAATGGTGACTGTATCTGTAAATAACGGAGTGAAGAATGAGGAAACGAATAAAATGCCATACAAGTCAGATGGACTTCTTTCTCATAACTTCATCCAGAAAAGCAAGGAGCCCAGTCCCGTCCATTCCAGAGTTTGGTTTCATGTTTGTTCTTTGGGAGATATGCGACTACGAGAATTCCAGTAACTTCCTTCCCACCTGAGAGCGGCCCTCGGAGCAGATCTTCAGTGCACGAGCCCAGGGCTCAGACTTTCCAAAATCGGGCGGCTTGAAAACAATCTGTAAAGGATGCGGGCAAGGAGGAGGAGGAGGAAGAATCATCATGACCTGTGAGTGCCACGAGCGGCACCGGTTCGCAGAGCTCTAGAAGCTAGAGCCTGGAAACACCGAATCATCGCTTTTTTGAGCGAGCGCTATTCTGTCAGCGCAGGATGCGCTCTGTTGGAACGAACCAATTACCAAGTCAAATTCAGATATCTCGATGTGTTTGTAGCTAAACGCATTGAATGACTCCAGTAGCTCTTCCACACGCGAGACGACCTGGATCAGAAGCGACGCGAATGCACCTCTGAAGTCAGCGGTCTCATCTCCAACGAATCTTCAGTCATTTTATTTTCCCTACGAGATCCCCTCGAAGAGAAGCGAAGTTGGCACTTATCTGTGTACCGGCTAAATGATTCGTTACGGCTGTTCAGACACGCTCTTTCTCTAACAACCCCGGAGCCGATCCGGAGTGGTTTAGCAATTTTTTCAATCAGCTGTCGGGAATCGGAAATTCCGACCGGGATCTTTCTACTTTCATTCTGTAGCCAAAGTGAGCAAGCTTCCGCGCGAATTTCTCAGCCCGGTCCGTCTTTTGCGGCAGGGACGCCGACTAATTCATTCGAAGAAGCTGAGGTGTCTCTAGAGGAGATGCAATGTTATTCCGAGCCCCATCTGACTTGAATTTGATGGTTTTTTTGTCAAAACGTTCCGAAATCTGAATCACGAAAACTTTTTGATTCAGGCTACAAGATGTAACTAGAACTAACCCACTCGGGGTTCTAGAGTATAACCTCGAGCACACACGAACTCGGGACTCCAGCTCGAATCACTCTACAAGGTCTTGACCCTTCCTTGTCCACGATGACGATTCTAAGACGCGGATCCAGAGAACGCATCACTCAATGGGAAGAATACGTACTGGAATGAAGGCGCGTCGAATTTCCTAACCTTAGTAAACCATAAGGCACCACCTCGGCTTAATAACCGAGATCACCGCAAAATGCGGTTTTCGACCTTGACCGCGATTTCCTCTTGCAATCAATTGCGATTTCTTCGCCATCAATCGCGGTTTATCGCTTCCTTATTTTCGCAGTCACTGGTCGACCACAAGCGCAGGTATTCAAGGCGGGCGATCCGATGACCAGAAACAAGAAGTGGGAGATGTCAACATGAAAATGGAGGCGATTGGCTCTTAAATGGAAATCGAGAATTCACTGAAATATTTGAAACGCCGGAACATATCGCCGCTTTCCGGTGTTTCGCATTGAATCGAAAATGACGAATTTGGCGAGATCAGTCTTTTCAGAAGCATCAGCCGCGAAAAGAGTGAATCGATTTCGGGCCGGGGTGCGCAATAGTCCATCGTGGCTATTCCAGGAATATTTTTTTCTAATTCTCGATTTTTCCTAGAATTTTGAAGAGAATGCCTCATGAAGTTTTGATTGGACTCATCTGGGCTTCGAACCGCTGATTTGTATTCTCGACACGGGCTTGATCAGATCAGACGTCCATCTTCGTCGAGAAAATCCCGAAAGAATCCACGATCACGTGACTTTTCGTTCAGAATAGCGGGGACATAGCGGAGCGCAGTCCAGAAATAATAATAGGGAGCAGGAGCTAACGGAAGATTTCTTTCAAATTCTCCTCCATCTTGTAACTTGAGTTTTGGGAGCTGTAATGTGGTCATGAGAGCGAGATCCCGGATGCTCTGAACCCCATTGGAGCTCGCGACCGCAAATCTTAAGCAATTCTGGAGGCGGACGATCTTTGCCCCTGATTGCAGTCCCCTCGATTCTGTTCGGCATTCTCTCGGACTAGTCCCTCTCTCTTCAATGAACGCTTATATCCAGAGACTGCATCGAATTCAGATACTCGTTACTCATCGTTACCGAACTCGTGCGGCTCGAAGACTGGAGTTATGGAACAACGCCGTTTTGAGTTGGAACGTCTGCAGGCGGGCTCGCTTTGCCCTAGGATGAAGTTCTACAGGCGGATATTGCTCCGTGATACAGAAGAGGAGGAAGAAGAGCCACCGAAGAATCCTCCTCGAGATAACCAAGGAGATCCTGGCCTTCCACAATGCGAAAGGAAATTGGACGAACCCAAGGAAACGGAGGCAACAACGTCCCCGTCGAGCTCTCAGGATCATTCTGACTCAGGCCTGGCTTCCGCTTCGACGACGGATAGGGACGCGTCTGATGCCGAGAGCGCGTCTCCAGACGCCGCTGAATGACGCCGATGGCCAGGATCTGTCGACTGCCCCAAAACAGGACGTTTTTGAGCGGCCGGCGACTTACGAGGAAAACAAGCAAAAGGAAAAACTTTTCGGAGTACAGCAACATAAATTTCCCGAGGTCGAGATCAAGCGACCGCGGTGGCGTCATCATCTTGGAGGCAGCTCAACGACAAATGCTTGGAAGTAGAAGTTTTCCGGAACCGATGTCTTCGGAAGCTCTTCGAAGGAGCTGCAGCAAGAATAGACGGCGCAAACGCGGCCGAAGAACCCTGGCCCAACAAGACGAAATCAACCACCGGAGATCGGGCGAACACGCGAGTCTGAAGCACAAACATATTGCAGCGCGGATCGATGCTCGCTCAGATTCCGTTGCATCGAACTTCATCAGTCATCAAAACTCGAAATTTCCGAATCGAAATTCTTGAATGAATAAATGCCAAATCTTCGAATTGAAGTTGATTCTCTAAAAACGAATCTTTCTCTCGGTCGGTGTTCGGTCCGAGTGTGACAACCAGTCCCGAGAACATCTTCGAGGTCGACATTCGAGGCGGTCGCTCTGCTGAGGTACTTCTTCGACCGACTCGTTTGCTGCCGGTCAAGGTAAAACATTCTCTGACAGCAATGAGAACCTCTACCCCGACCGCCACCGAATTTTCTAGAGTTTGAACTCTCAGCCGGCCGCTGCTCACGGTCTTCGAGCTACAGAATACAGTTGAAGGAAGGGAGACGCGTGAACTTCAGTCAAGCTGACTATGCCGATGCCCTCACCGAGTTAAGGAGCAAGAACTGGAGTTTTTATCTGGCTAAATGAATGAGTTGAAGATTTCGTTCGAGCATTCTATGTACATCAGGTCCTTTCAGTAAAAAAGAATGCCTCTCAGCGGACTTGCTCGCAAAAGTAATTACCTAGCTCAGTACAACATCTAGCGTCATAGTTCCAAGAATATCCAGAACGATGCGGAGACCCGCTTTCGAAGTCTCAATCCTTGCGATGAGAGTGGAATTTCTGCGACTTGAGAGCAAAGTATCATCATTATTATCGATTGATATCTTCTCCTCCGCGGACGAAATCATGTCGTTTCCTCGCTGATTGCACCGCCATTGAAAACTTCGAGCAGCTGCCTATTGTTAGAGATGTGAATATTTCGCGGCAATTTCAGAATTTCATAATTCCACTCCGCGAATTCTTCGCATCCCCATCTATCATCATTCATCCTTAGACGATCGGAACTCGGATCGCGCCAGGCTTCATATTCTGAAACTGAAAGGCTCTCTTCAAGAGCCGATTACACTCAAAAAAAACACGAGCTTGCGCAAATCGAGGACATGAAAGAAGCTGTGATTAGAATCCGAGCTGTTAGGAAATCGGAAGTCAGGCTGTGGCGAGTTCCGGTGCGGAACGCAATTCGGGTTGACGGTGATGATTGTTAATCTCTGTCCGCGAAACAGTTGAGGTCAACTTTTCGCTGCCCTCCCCAGATTTCCGGGAAAAAATTCTACTTTCCGGACAGTCGTGGGACCCATGGAATACCTGTGGTCGACCATGAAGATCACGCGAAAGGAAATACGGCTTGTGTTGTGAAAACTCATTTCAATGATTTATTCGAGAAACCCGATGGTCCCTAGTGACTCCACTAGGAGATCACTGTTTCGTCCGTGGGCTTGAGGCTACAAGTCGTACGTTTGGAACAGACTTCAACCGCAGAGACGCTGATTCCGGATGATTAGGATCGTGGTGTCTGTGGTTGTGATTATTCCTGAAATCGTACCGAGCGTTCTCGTCATTGCTGAGCGGACTTGTAAGACGGTGGAAAACTCCGCTTCAGGAACGGTGGAATGCTCACCCGGTGGACAGGACACGATAAATTTGTTGAGGCACTTCTTCGACGGTGAAACGAGCGCTAGCAGGCTGATCGTCCTTAACTCCGGGCTCATTGGATTTCACATCGGCTCGGAAGCCGTTCTCATCTGCGACATACTCTACCCGACGATGAAGACCGAAAGCGTCGGTGTACCTGAACGTAAATCGCGATAGATCAGTCTTTCTCTTGATCGTGGAAACGGGCTTCCAAATTCCTTCTACTGAATATCGGGCAAAGAATGACAAAGACTCACCCGTAGCTTCCCTTCACCACGCCTTGAGCGTTCGAGCTCTCTTGGCGGAATTGGTTGTTGCCGTATTCATCCTGGATGTTATACCCGAAGTCGTAAGGCTTGGGAATCCCGTGTACTTCCTGGACGCGAGGAGTTTGAAGTTCGTATTTCTTTATCTCTCTCGAGCTTTCCAGTAGTTCCTGAGCTACAATCAACATTCAAAAGTCCTCACCTCCACAATCTGCCGCTGAAACGGCGTTCCAGTCCGCGGCGTCGGATTTTGATTCGTCCTCAGATGCAGAATATCGGACACTCGCGGATCGGTGGCCCTTTGAGTCGAAGCAGCCGAAACCATCGAAAGACTCACGACGAGGAGCGTAACGCGCAGGTTCTGAGGCAAACAAGCGATTTGGAAACGATATCATACCGATCAAATCGAAACTGGCTTCATGAGTGCAAAGCCGGCGTCGATGAGGCACTCGAAAGCTCGAGGAGTTCAGTCGTTTTTCGTAGCGTCTGTACAACTCACCTTCATGTTTGTGACGCAGACAACGCTTTGGACGAGAAGGGTTGACTCTTTTCATCTTAAATAGCTCAGAACGAGCTGTGGTCCGCCCACTAGTTTTGTCTTTCTCCCCGACAAAGACAAACGGAAAATCCTTCGTCAAAGGGTGTTGTCGCTAAACAATATAGAATTCCACGATGCTCGTTAATGGATCTCTGATCGATGCCATCAGTCTCTTGTATCGATCACTTGATAAACCTGAACTTCGATCCATGCGATCGATGTCCCACGTTTGCTGGCACTTCGAATCTCTTGAGGTTGGAGCTCCTGCATTCTCTGGAAAATTTCTCCAGCAATTGAGGGCAGCAAAGAAAAAATGCATGAGAGTAGAAGCTCCAAGTTGGATTCGATTCTCTTACGGAGAAAGTTGTCCGATTCGGCTCTTGATGATTGTATTCCCGAAAAGGGTGTTGGACGTTTACAGTAACGAGAACCATTTAGAAGTCGTTCCGATGGGCTGTGCCCGATCACTGTGTCATAATCAGCGCCGCCGTCACAGATTCTTGTTCTGTTCAAGGGAACGAGTCTGCCCGAAAATTCCCGAAACGTCTGCCTGGACGAACAGTGATAGTTCGCGGATCTTACGATGCTTCATACTCATAGAAACCAAAACCGTTTAGATGTTTTTCGTACTTTGGGGTTCGAATAAGATTGATATATCGGAATGGTAGGTCGTGGAGAACGCGAACGGTTAATCAATGACCAGAAAAATCTTCCGAAATCCGCAGTTAGCCCATTGGAAAGCCCGAAGCGAGGGCCCTCGCATACATTTTCCAAGACTGACATGAGATTTTTCTCTGGAGTGCATCCTCATCCGTAGATGACCCTTTCTTCAGGGAGAGCAAGCTCAGCAAACGCCCTCGCTACTCAAACCACAGTTTTTTAGAATCTGGTCACTGAGTGGACACCGTTGAGCCCACTCCCAATAGACAGCCGTCTATCGATGCACACTACAGATGCTGCAGACATGTTGCGCCGACGTGTACAAATGTACACGCGGCATAGCGTGCCTCCCAGCGGCCTTCGAGATTCGACCCACCGCCATGAAGTTCTGGTGACAAGATTAGCCGTGTAACCACAAGACAATCGGCCGTTTGATCCTTTTTTTCGGACAAACGGATTGAATCAACCCCAACCAACGATGCCTGGATGAAGGGAACGTCTTTACGGACACTCCAGCTGACATCTTGCCGGACACAACCCAGCACGGGGGGTTCAATCCGAATCGCAAACGGCGCTTCTTTAAGCGAAAACTCGACTCCGCTGAAGAAATTGTATGATTGATTCTCCGCCTCTCGAATCAGATAAGCGTATCTGATTGTGTCGACATCTGGTCCTGTATTATCGCTAGCTTGCAAGAATGCCGATTGCTCACTTCCCATATAAATTTCAAATGAAATTCCTGGACTTTCCTAGCGTGAACTGGAGGAATTTCGAAGTCAGTGAAAAACGCTTCCAATATCTCTCAATAAGGCGTTCTCAGCGCCTCTCCTTGTTGGAGTTCCTCTGGAAATCCGCTTCTTTTCCTCTTCCGTGGAAGAGATCTGTACAGGCGTCCTAGGCTTCCGAGCCCCTGAAGTAACAGAAGCACTTGTTCCAGAGTGCTGAACCCGTTTCCTGGAACTTCCGTGGGATAGCAACATCCGAGAAGGTGATGGAAGGCCTACGGTCCAATGCTTGATTGTGCACGTTTAGGTGGAAGACCGTTTTCGAGAGGATGCGTTGAAAGATCGCAGCTCAGAAGAAATGATTCTGATTCCACCATGGTAGATCACCCGTGACTGGATAGAGAAAAAACATGACATGCTAGTCTTCGCACAATTTAGATTTTTATTTATTATACGGGGGCTACGTCCCAACTCAACATTAGTTGTAGTATGAGCGGTTTGAACAGTATTTTTTGTTTATGATTGCTTCTGTCAAGTTTCGTTTTACGAACTTCTTCTAGCTTTGTTTAGAATATTAGTTCTTGTGGATCACAGCTGCCACTTGAGTATCCTCGCATTTCGGCGGTGGTGGAACGATCACAGGAACGACGGCAGGTGCCGCGGGGGCAAGCAAGACCGGGGCAGGCGCGACGGGCTTGACCACAACCGGAGCCGCAACTACTGGAGGGGGAACAACGGCAACCGCTGGCGGTGGCGGCGGTGGTGGGGTTGTTGGTGGCGGCGGCGGTGGAGGAGTTGTCGCCGGAACTGGCACAACGACGGGAGCCGGAACAACAGGAGCTGGAACCGCGACCGGGGGAGGTGGCAACACAACTGTTGGAGGTCCGCTATCGACTAGTTTGTTCGTGTTCTGGATGATCACCACGGGAGCGATTTCGTTCCTTGGTGGCGGTGTCGTCGTGCCGTGGTGCGTGGCTGAGGCCATGGCGACGAGCAGGCAAACCAAAACTGGGGTCTTCATCGTGTCTGCGAGAGAAAAAACAGTTTTTAGCTTCTAGATTATCCAAAACCGACGCCGAAGTTGTTCAAATTCGCGAATCCGGAGCTCAGAGAGGAATGACGACATCGTAATCGACACACCAACGCTCTGGGTTCAAAGGCGATTGCTAGGCTTAGTCGAAAAAGGGATCATCTGAGGTGAGGAGCTCATAAATTCCAATCGCACTACTTTCAAACGTTGAGGATCACGAGCCCTTCGAGAAGCATCTTGAAGCGTGATACTCAAATGTCGATGACTAGAGCTTCTGCGGAGTGGAAAAGGGAGTTTCGTCACGAGGCCACGCGCATGGCGTTGTACCAAGACGTCGAAATCGGCATCGTTACCCCATCTTTTGCGGCGAGCGAGAGAACTAAACTGGAGATTCAAGCACGCGATCGATGTTTTGAAGAAATCCCTGATAACTCCGATCTTTGATACTCATCGACAGCCGATCAGAGCGGCGAGCTTACAGATCGTCGAGTTCTGGGATTCTCCTTGAAATTGAGAGCAAGGCAGCCGTCTCAACGAGGAATTCGCTATCGATTACAGAAGCGAGGGAACGATGCATGATTCGACATGGTTCAATATCGGATCGTATGCAATGGCGAACCTGGATAAATCTCAGTGGAAGAAAGACTCAAGCAACTCACCGTTCGGCTGTGATGCTGGCACAAGAAATTGTGGTGATACTCGAGGCGAAACTTTGCTTTTATATGCGTCACATTGCACGTTATGGACGCAACGTCCGAACCTTCCTCCGACGCGACGCTGCGAGCTCTGCTTCTGTTGACAGCTAACCGTGACGACCTTTTTCAGCAAAAGAAAAATCGGTGACAAAAATCACGATGTCTTCAAGCATGCTATACGGGGAAATCTCGCACAGTTTGCGCCTCGACCATCCCCGGGAAGACGAATGTTATTCAGAAACTTCGACTTGCAAAAAATAACTTATTCTCTAAGAGTTTCCTTGTGTATCGAATTTCGAAGTGCTGGGCGTGAGTGAATTCCGGGTGTTCTGAGGGTTGGAGAGGATGATGAAGCGCATCCAGTCTTCGCGAGACTCTCCTGAACAGCAAACGTCGCACTGAGCAGACCTCTCGCTATCTTTTTCAGAAGAATCAGCGGAGAAACTTCCAAATGCGAGAGAGCATCGCCGTGAGACACATCTTTAGGAGATCCTTCCAAACGCGAATTTCTGCGCAGAACACTTATGGGGATCATTCCAGTCGCAAAAACAGCATTGAACACCTTCGCTGTTCAAATGACTCCATAGTTTTTGGACGCTGTTCCTAGAATCGATTGCATGAGCTTGAAATATGTGAAAACTGCCATGATCCTTGCTCGACCACATTTTCATTCGCTGCAAGAAACTGTGATGGCTTTCTGAATTTCTCTCGGGATAGAGCTCGAGAAACCTGAGGCAAGAACCACCTGTGTAACGGGACGCCCGTCGGTATTGCTCCAGTCTCTCCGGGCACCGATTTTCTTATCCATGGAGGCTCATGGGTGGACCACCCGTACAATCGGTCTACCTGAAAAACCTGTCAAGAACATTTTTTTGGAAAACCGAGGCTACCAGGAACCAGTTTAGTGGGTTCACTCACGAATCGTTGGGCTTCGACGCAGCACTCACGTAGGCTCTTCATGCAACTCTCCACCGCGCTTACAAAACACATCGTAAGCCTCGACGGAGGAGAAATGGATCTGATGGAAAACCTCTCTTTTACACTTGAGCGACGAATCTGCAATCCAACGCCCTCGTTTTGTCAAAGATTTCGAGACCCACGCGGTCCTCGATGCAAAAGAAAGCTATCGACCATTGTAGAAAATTAATCTGTTTTTCGATTCTGCACTATCTGTTATCATTCCTTCCGAGCGACGCTCGAATACAACCATTTTCTAGTTTCTCCAATCCATGATTCTCTCAATGGGTCCACCTGAGGCATATTCGCTTGAGTTTGCGTGCGAGACACCCAAAATGGCCCGCGCAACACATGTTGGGTTGTATTGGTCTATCTAATTCCTAGTTCCGTGATTCCGGTTTCCCCGTGATCTCTAACAGCTGACAACCAAGTCGGAATTCCCTTATCGAAGCTGAATATCAAGATCGGCGAGTGGAGCTGAGCACTGGTGTCACATGAGTTCGAAATTGAGATAGCTTCCCGAAGATTCCCCAGGGGGCACTAGTAGCACCGATGATTCCGGCTGAGAATATTCCTGCGTGAGACATTTCGAAGCTTTTTCGAAAAATACAGAATCGAAGAAACCAGCGAAATTCTAGCTCTTCAGTGATTATTCCATGGATTCATGGATGGGATGCTCCTTGCTGCAGATGAAATCTTCCAAGGGAACAATCGTAGAAGATCGAACTCTCTTTCGTCACTCGTTCTCCTCTCGAAGTCCAATTGTTCGAGTTGGAAAAACCTGAGAACGTAAAGTTTGTAGAGGAAATTTATCAAGGCTAACATCAAGTTGTCATTCCTAACATTTCGTCTTGGGTCAGATAGGTTTTCCGTCGTTAGTGTCGAAGTCTTCGCGGCCGCCACTGATCTGATGTTGTCAATTGTCACAGTGAGTGGTTCTCGCTGGTTCGGAGAAGCTGTCGCGGAGAGACAGTCGTCATTTCAGCCGTTGTTGTCGCCGTCGCTGGTAGCGTGATGATCATGTGGTCGGATGCGGACGGCCCCTTAAGTTTACATCGTGTTTTTCCTTCCGCTGTTGAACCTGACATGCTAAGACGTCTTTAGCGGAATGAGTGAAGCCAGACTCTAACAGCTACCGCCACACCAGCAGAAGCGGCAGCGAAGACCACGACTGTCAGAACAGACGCATCAACGAATCGCTTCTGTTTCTCTCCTTTTTTTCATTTCAAACAATGCGCCCATCAGCGCTGAATAGTCATTTGTAAATGCGCGTTTTCCATACTCGAGCCAACCAGACCCTCGGATAGGAATAGGAGCGACAGTGAGCGGCGAGAAGAAATTTCGAAAAGGCGGAGAGAGACGTGAAGCTTTCTAAAAAGCGGAGCTTAGACAGCTAGTTTCGGGATCCATCTTCACGCGAAACTCGTATTTTGATCACCGCACACTGCTTCAAGTCTTATCGTGAACCACCGGGGTATTTTCGAACATTCAGCATGAGAATATCAGATGGGAACTTCAGCCTAGTCTGGTTTTCAAGCACCGAGTTCTGGATCTGGGGAACTTTCAAAATTGTGTGGAAATCAGTGTGACGATCTCTCCGAGCCATCACGGGAAGCCCAAGGCCCGCAATGTGACGTACATATATTATTCCATTGATCCGTTTGGCTTTTGGAGACTGAAGACGTAAGAATCGAGTTCCCCCTGTTCTTCTGCCTGCTCTGAAGTTGTCATTGTTTTCTACGCCCGCTCCAAGAGCACGCTGTGGCCAAATGAGCCGGTGTCCCATCTACGTTGAGTTTATTCGGAAACAGAACTTGCGACCGAGAATTCCGGGCCGAATCTGCTCGAAAGCTCTCCATCAAGGAAAAGATCGGGAAAATCGGAGCAAACCGGATCAAGTTATTGCCGAAATATGGGAAGCAAGCTGCTCCTCCCCCCAGAGAACACCTCTTGTGTCGATCTGTGTTTTATAGATTACAGAAACAGAAATTCCGCGAATTTCCGTGGAGATTTGGAAGCAGTGTCGCCAAACGAACACCCAAGCCTACATTCAGGCGTAAATTCCAGAGTGAAAGTGATGTTTTTCGTTACAGGTCAAAACTGCCGCTCCTCAAAATTCATGATAGTGCGATTCAACGCCTCAATTACTTCCGAGTTCCAGGCACACATCCAGGCCGATTAACGTAGAATCACATTCAAGACCCAGCATTGACGGAACACCGGCAATAAACAACCTGTTTCTCTAAGACTCATATCGTCAACAGAACGACTCATCACCAGATCGGTCACGAAACCTCGCTAAACGCTTCAGCATGATTGAAGCAACCACCGGATGTATCCATAAGAGGAACTCTTCGAGAGCAGGAGAAAAGTTTCTGTTTGTTCTATCCGAATCCATGCGAGTCGAAGAGCATCGCGAAGACACGCGGCAAGCTAATTCAGAATTAAGTCAAGAAGGAATTCGGAACTCCGCACAATAAGACGAGCTTCCACCTCCGACTACGAACGGACTCACAGAAAGAACACATCGAATTATCGGGGACAAGTTAGGCGAATTCGACGAAAATGAGTCAGACTGGAAGACTTGTTGGCACTCACCGTTTACGTGTACAATGAAATTCCACGAAAATCTACAAAATACCTCCCGTTTTTCACGGCAGAGAGGCTACGACGATGCCCAGCTCCCGGCTCCCCAATACTGAAAACGGTAGCGGCACATGACTACGCGTACCAGCTGCACCGACGACTACAGAGAGCAAGAGAGCCAGCGGCGGACCGAGAAAAGGACTTGAACAAAACGCATAACTATCGCCACCAAAGGACCACCACTTTCAAGGTCAACGAGGTTGGACAATTCGATAAGCTGCACCGAAATTTCTCCGGGTCGTGTACTACCACCGAACAAATAAGGTCGCGTATTTCGATTGACTTGTCGTTCTTTTATTCAGTACAAAAAGTGTCGAGCCACTCAATTCCAGGACGATGTCTTGTACTGAATCTCCTGAGCCGCGAGGATTACTTGTGCTGCGCACTACTTGGCCACGGCTTCCGTCAACTTGGTTGTCGCAAGGACCTACCCCAGGCTCCCATTCGGAGCCGAATCCATGACGAAGAGAAAAGTTTACGTGAACGATGAATTCGAAGTCACTTTTTTCTCCAGCACATGTCGAAGATTCCTGACTCGGTTTTTTGGGTCTTTTTCAAGGACTTTCAGCGCATAGGTATTTTCCTTCTCTACGGCTTTTAATCATGTACACTTTTCCGGCTCCCCTTGAAATTTCGGCTTCAGGGGCTTTCAAGCGTTCCATCATTTCGGATCCCGCTCCTGTCAGGCGCGACTCCAATGTTTTCTCCTCAGTCGGCGAACCATTCTTACGAGGGCACGCTGGGCCTTCGCCGATAATTGCGAACCAATGTTTCACATCGTTATTTCTGCTCTCCGACGGAAAGCTTGGGATTTCTCTTCGCCTGGAGTCCCCTCAGTCAGTACCGGGCGAATGGACGTGCGAGCGCTGCGAAATCGTCCTCGATGAATTTATCAGGGTGGAACTCTTCTACAATTAGTGTTTTCATGTCCAACAACTTGATGATCAACTATGATTGTTCCCTTCAATCATGAGAAATCACCATCTCCGTAAAAGAAAAGTTGCCGCCCCTGCTTATGCGCATGCCTTGGAATATGTCTTTCTTCCCCATGTTTCATCCGCTGATGTTGTGAATCTATCGTAGTTACTGTTTTGGATGAGAGTCAATCAATGACATGAGTGATCTCTCTCCGGAATCGTTACTCGCCGCTCTGGAAGAATTTTCTTCGTCCAATTTGATTTCATAGGCGCCAATGCGATGGCAATCCCCGAGAGCAGTGTCGCGGGAAGCATGAAGATCTCTGTCTTGATTATCTCTATTACGGCGCCTGCGCATCGTCTGCTAGATTTGATGTTTACAAATAATATCTACTCTCAACAGTCTTCTTTTGTTGTATTGTTCGTGGATTTATATTGATGAGAACAAGTTCTTTGAATCACAAAAAGGTCCGAGAACGAAATGTTTAGGAGTCTGCTTCGCGGTGCGATCCGATGGCGGCAACTGCAACGAGACGCATTCATTACTCAAAGCGCGGGCATCCACAGAGCAAGTGTAAGTATCGATCATATGCTTGAAGCGCTTTTCCTTTCCCCCGCAGAGCTGCTTGTCGTTTCCCAGCTGATCGGCCGACTGGTGATTCACTGAAAGCTTTGTCTAAGAGTCCATTCTGGGCGGAAACAACGGATTGCCCTTCATTTGCATCTAACAGAACACTGTGAACGAGAGAAAGCCGGTCTTGGAGTGTCAAAATCAGGAGTTCTGTTTTTGTGCGTTGGTTCTGTACTCTGTGACCTCAAGGTTACATTTTGGAGAGTCGGCGATGAAGATAAGATTTGATTCTTGATGTCTGACAGTCGTCTCGTAGATTCTACCGCATTGTGTGTTCGAGTTCGTTATAGCGAGGTGGTTCCACAAAGAGAGAGAATCGGAACTGTCATTTATATTCACGACTTGTTGACATCGCTGCCGATCGCGAACTCCAAAACTCTCAGGAATCGGAGGACACAATCTGGGAGTTTAGTCGATCACACGATATCGAGTTCAGAACTTTCTCTCTGATGCTGCGCAAAAAAAATAATTGAATTGTCCACGCCAGAGAATCATCGGCCGCATCTAACGAGTAGCTGTATCATTCCTGTGTAGCTGATTATATGGAGTGAAAGTGTCACCATTGACACATCGTTGAACCATTAGTAGTGGACATCCCGCGAATGCATGAGCTGATGTCGACCTGGTCCGTTCCTGCTCTTAACGATCGGGAAGCCTCGGATAGGGTCCTCGAATGAATCGATGGGCTGTCTCTCACTCAAGACGGCGACAACTCATGTGAGCGTGTCTGCCGATGGGCATTACCCTCCTCAGAATTCATGTGAAAAAGGATTTTCTGAAAGCGGGCGCGGTTTCAAACTTAACGACAGACATCTGTTTGTCTGTTGTCAATGCGTGTCGTTGATGTGCGTGCCGTGAGCCATTTCGGTGCATGTTTATTCGCGGGACAGTAGCCGGCGCCTTGTTTGAGCCTTCATAGTTACTTCGTGATAGGACATTGATGGTTAGCTGGTCATTCATTCACTCGCTCACTCATTCTACCAGTTAGCCCGTCTTCCTGGCTCCGTATGCATTTCGGTGTTCACAAATTCATTCATCCATTCATTCCGTCGCTGACTATCTGTTTCACAAGGTTCGTCATCGTGGTGGTTTCCCGACCGCGACAGCATCGACTCACTCAACCACTGACTCGTTAAGTTGTGTTAACGATACTTTTCACTCTGATGATCGGTGCGCTCAGTTTCAAACTCTCTGGTCGGCTTCCAGTCGCACGAACGTTGCGGAGGACTCCATCGGGCTCGGGTCGTAATGGAACGAAAACGTTACTCGTTGAATCTGGGCGTTTGAACCTCATCGTTCGCGATACTCCGTTGATCGCGATTGTTCGGTGGCGCACAGTGAATAGAATCAAGTAGAGCCGCAAGAACTTCGTTCGTGATTCTGCTTCCATCGAGTAGACTTGCTGGGGAGAAGCAAGGCCGGCCGATGTTCTGTTTCCTTCAACGGAGAGCAGTGAAATCACTGCGCTCCAGATCGGACGATAGGAGATCAATAACGCAATCACGTGGGTCTTGGAGGAAGACACCGTGAAACACTTCGATGAAGTACCTTCACATTCGAACATAGCATCTTAGAGAGAGAGTTATTCAAAAAAGAAGAGTGGCGCTCTAAATAGATACGACTCGTTGTGCATCATGAGCTCGCCGAAGACGTGCTCAGCGATCCGACGAAGTTTTCGTGAAACAGCATCTCGCGACGATGTGAGCGAGTTTGTGTGACTGAGTTAACCGCGATAGTGCGGACGGACGAACGAACGAGCAAGGCCCGTTCTGTCTTGGTGGGCTTCGCGCTCACATCGTGAAAAGTCATTTGCGGCTACGTTCGAGATACAAGCAACATCATTAGCATGGAGATGTTTTTTCTCCCGTTCACACTTGAGCTTCCTTTGAACGAGCGAGTGAACGAACAAACAAACAAACGAACATGCGAATGAATGAACAGCATTCGGTGATGAAGACGTTGGACAGCTTTAGGCCGACAAACTTCATTGGAGAACCTTCTTGAATTCTCCTAATATCGAAGAGAATGGATGAGCATGACGTGAACTGAACTCGCCACCGTCGCCGATTCTTAGAGGATAGTTTTCATTCACTTTCAGACTCTTCGTTCGTTCGTTCGAATAATCGCTGAAACGCAGATCATCCACTCAAGACACATCTCAGGACATGAAATGTCCTTATCAGAAACACGCAGAGTTTTTCGTCTTTCCTGAAACAAGATTATTGAGTTCAAAATAACGTTTCTGTTTCCCTCGGACTTTGCAACACGCGATGTGTAGCACTACACAGTAACAATTCAGGGAGGTCTTGGGGAGCGTGTTTTAGCGATACAGGGCCGTTCGAAGCGACCACCCAACGCCGCTCCTTCTTCTCTGCGGTGACTTGACAGATTTACGCGGTTGTCCCGAATTCATGCCGCGGGTGGCTGTTTGACAAGTTGTGTTTCTGTCAAAATAATCTCAGGAATTGGTGCATCGAGTTGTCGGTGGTAACGAGTAGCGATTTTGCCGCGTTGTATTTATTGTCTGAACGAGTTTGGTGGGAGTCTTATGCGAAGAGGAGATTTTGCAACTTGCGTGACGGGTTCACTCAACTCCAGGGAAGCGGAAAGAAAGAGACAAATGCTGAGCGGGTCGGACGAGAAGAATTGCTTTGAAGCGAAGTGAAATGTCATCAGAAAGAGACGGAAAGAAAAGCAAATGAAACGGATACTTGCTTTATGATGCTCCGCTGCGCTGGAGGACTCCTCCACTTCGCTTCCAGCCTAATCAATTTGATTTCCAGGTGCTCCTCAACGATGCCGGCGGCAGCGGTGAACCGCTCGAGTTTCCCGGCGCTCGAACCCGCTGGACAGAGTCCCTCCAGATGTTCAACAAGGACTCGTACGAACCGCTCCCTGTCTACCGGGTTATGGACCCCAATGGGAACGTCATCAACCCTGAACACGACCCCAAGGTGAAATATAGCTTCTCTGTTTTTCTCGGCCTGTTCATATCTTGGCTCGACCGGGTCAGCCGGCGGCTCTTTTTCGGACACATTTGTTGCGATTTCACAACAGTAGCGAAAACTTGTTCATAGTCTCCATCCGCGGCTGCGGGCCAGGACCACGGTCGTCCTCCCGTTTGACATGGACCAAGATATAAGGAGAGTGAAATCTCCGGAGTTCTGTCAACTCGAGAGTTTTCGTCGCACAGAAAGTAATACTCGAGTTTTTCCAGATTCCTGATGCGAAATTGGTGAAGATGTACGAAGGAATGCTCACTCTGAACGTGATGGACAAGATTCTCTATGAATCGCAGCGTCAAGGTCGCATATCGTTCTACATGACGTCGTTCGGCGAGGAAGGCACACATTTCGGTAGCGCGGCGGCTCTGGACGACAAAGATCTCGTTTATGGACAGTACCGAGAGGCCGGTAAGACATTCGAAATTTTGTTATACTTAATCAGAGTCTCCGAGCAAAGTGGCTCTCAGCTCTCTCGGCGATCTGTCTGACGTCCGCCATCTGCGCTCTGCTGTCGAGCAACGCTATGCCTTCAGTCCGTGTGCTGTTTGAAATGTGCAGAGCACAAGCCAAATGTGAGAGTCATTTCAGTCGAGTGCTGCACTAGCAGCTGGAGTGTCTTCTTCCCGGCGTATGCTTTTAACCAGTGATTGTCTGCGTCCGCAAGAAATGCTTTAGGCGGATGGTTGGCTGACTGAGTTGCTGTCTTCTTTTCGTCGCGACGCCTCACCAAGTGGAGGAGTCCATCTGCAATCTGGAGTTAGCCACTGCGAGGGTGAATTATAACATTCCACCATCCAAGCATTCGCCCGCCCGCTCTCACCCCACTCCCGTTTTCGTCCCGTCCAGCCCTGGCCTGACCAGCGCCAGCACCACTAAGCAAGAAAGGTCTTTTCTGCTCGCTCGCTGCCGGCCGGCCTGCCTGCCTGCAAGAAATGATAGCATATTTCCACCCCAACTCGCCATTTTAGTTAGCTTTATTACCACTGGCACCAAAAGCAGAGCAGTTGCGGCAAGCGAGTTGCGGGCTTTCGCCAGGCTGTGGAGTCTGGCCTCGGAGTAGACAAGCTGGACGGCAAGCTGGCAGCCAGCTAGGCAGGCAAGAGAATGCGGGAACCGAAAGGGAATTATAAGGGCTCCAGAAGGGGAACAAGGACCACGGCGCCAAGAACATTCAGGAGGAGGGAATGTTTTCGCGCAAATGAACCTCACGGCCGCCCGGCTGGCAGGCAGGCAGGCAGGCGAGCAAGCAACTAAAGGAGGAGAAGGAAAAAAAGCATTTTGCTAACCAAAACCTCGGGGTGGACGGTCTCGTCCGGTCATTGTGGCTCTCTCGCAATTTTTTCTCTGCTGTCTCCCGGTCTGAATGTTCTCGTAGGTAGCTGCCGATTCGTGCGTTCGCTCCTCATTCGTGTTGTGAGCACGAATCCACATTCGTTTTCCGTTCTCTAGCAATCAGCTTGCAAGGTAATTCCGTGGCCAAACTTGAATCCCCGAGTTTCGATTTGTTTGGGGCCCCTACTTTCTCGAATTCTTCACGCCTGTTGATATTCATCGGGCAAAATTTATTAAAACAGTACCTACGGACACATCATCTACTATAAGAGCTCTGCACGGTCGGTGCAAGAGACATCCTCTGAAACATTTCCCGATTTCGTCCGCTGATTCTTTCGAAGGTTCGTCTATCTGATGATGAAAGCTATTTCCCTCGGTCTTTTTCCTATGCGGCGGCGAGAGCGCGTTCGGTTCCTTTTGGTACGGTGGTCTTCCATTCTTCTTCTTCTAATTCTTCTCTTCGTTCTCGATTGCCAGTCTAATGCCCCACCAACTGTGCGGACGGGGCTGGCATCTCCCTCTCATCCGTGAGAATGCAATATGCCCTCACTGGCGCGGCTGATGCCTCCTCCCCCCGTCCCTCGTTCTCCACGCTGCTCCAAACCCCTCGTGCACCCCCTACCTTGCTCACATCTGCTCATCCAGAAGAGGGTTCGGCGCTTATTCGGTCGGCTCTCTTTTTAGCTCAGTTCCTCTTTTCTTCTTTTCCGCTAGCGAGCGAGTGTCCGGCAGGCAGCTAACTGCCATTATTTAGTTTTATTTCACATAGCAGCGGGCCATCGCTCGCACCATAGGGCTTTGCTTTCCCCAATCCTCCGACTATTTCTCCCTTCGACGACCAACACCCCCCCTCCCCTCCCCTCCCCTCCCCTCCCCACCAAGGCCTCCTTCCTTCACCCCATATTCTTGTCTCGGCTCTTCTTCCTATGTTCGCGTTGCCCCTTTGTTCCCTCCTCGGTTGAGTCTTTGCCCCCTCTTGACAGACGAAGAACCCCTCTCATCTCATTCGGTCAGGCAATGCACGACTGACCAGACTGGATGGCAGGCAGGCAGGCAGACCTCCCGTTGGGCAGACCGAGCAAATGCGAAAACTAAGAAAGCCTCGATAGGAGTCCACTTTTATTCACTTCGACGATCGAGGATCTTCCACTCGATCGGAAAACAAAACCATCGTTTCAGGATGAATTCTGAAAATACTACAAGTTTTCCGTTGCAGGAGTTCTCATCTGGCGGGACTTCGGAATCGTGGAGATGGTCAACCAATGCTACGGTAATTCGTTGGACGTTGGTAAGGGACGTCAAATGCCCGTTCATTACGGTTCCAAAGAAAAGTCGTTTGTAACCATCAGCTCTCCACTTACGACTCAACTGCCTCAGGCCGTGAGTATCCGACCAAATGAAGTCTCATTTGCTCGCACTCAGTTCCTCTCTACCTCCGGGTTCTGGTCGCTGTCACTCCGTTGGTTTGATGGTGTTTTATCAAACATTTTCCTCCATCTCATCCTATTGTCTTTTCGGCGTTTCCCTATTTGAAATGTTCCCCTTCCCGGAGAAAGAATTGCGAGCTTCTTGATTCTTTTATATCTCACTCGAACTGCGTTCTTGAAGCTTTTGAACATCGGGCCGGCTGCATCGGTTTCCGCCGTGCGCTTCGTGCTCAATCCGGTGTACATGTACGTGCTTCTCATTTGAATATGGCGCAGTCATTGAGGCAGCATGCGTCCATGGATTTGTTCGCGCGACCATTCACCCGTGCTTTGCTCGCTCGCGCACCCGCCCGCCCGCCGGTTGTTTGGAGCTACAAAACATCCTCCTCGTCCTTCGTCGTCGTCCCCTTCTTCTCCTCAGACTGAGCGGTCACTTTTTCCAACTGTGGACTTGTATCGATTTATTGCATATTCCCCATTGCAAGCGTGATATCGTGGTGCCTATGCCCGTGGGGGAACGAAGGAAAGAGAGAGAATCAAAGAAAAAAAAAACGAGGAAGAACCGACCAACAAGCGGAGAGAACCGTCGAAGAATGTTGCCATGGACGAGCGAAAAGCCACCCACCCACCCTGGCTGGCTGGCTAGCCGGCCGGCCGTCCGTCCAGGCCGCCAGGTCGTCGAGCAAGTGGTATGTCGATTCAAATCGACAAACGAGCCCCTGGCGTAAAGTGCTTTCGGACCTCTCTTTTGAGGGCGCTAGCCGGCCCAGCGTGTGACCGACCGGATTTGCACGCTGTTTCTTGCTTTGTCAAGAGGCTACTACACTTATACACACTTACATATGGGCGCGCTGCTTCCCTCCTCTACGCCTTCGCCTCCACCGCCCACGACGGCCGATGTCCTTACCTTCTTACCTCGTCGTCGTCCATCCCCCTATTCCCCCTCCCTTCCTGAACACTCGGAGACGGCGCCGGCGCACTCAACCACGCGCGAGATGCGTTAGTTGCTCGAACGTAAACAAAGCATGACATGAGAGCTTGCTATTATCGTAGTCACTGTAATTGCAGGTGGGCTCTGCGTATGCTTTCAAACGAGCGAAGAAGAATCTCGTGGTCATGTGCTACTTCGGCGAGGGCGCCGCGTCGGAGGGCGACGCGCACGCGGCATTCAACTTCGCGGCTACCCTCGAAGCTCCCGTCATTTTCTTCTGCAGAAACAATGGCTACGCGATATCGACTCCGGTCAAAGATCAGTACAGAGGTGACGGCATAGGAGCCAGAGGACCGGCTTACGGGATCGCGACAATTCGTTGTGACGGTCAGTGCGAGGATTAATTTCGCTCCCGCCGAACTTTCTTTCCTGGTTCACTTCTGGAGATGACAAAACGACATTTTCCCTCACGCGAGATGACGGTTTGAATTCAACGAAATGAGTTCCATCCAAGGTAACGACACGCTGGCGGTCTACAACGCAACGTAGAAAGCTCGCGAGTATTGTCTCCGAGAGAACAAACCGGTTCTAATCGAAGCCATGACGTACAGACTCAGTCATCACAGTACATCGGACGATTCGACCGCATACCGGAGCATCGAAGAGGTGAGACTCTCTCCGATGTTTAATGAGATAACGGGGAACGATGCTCACTCGTGTTTGTAACTTTCTCGCTCGCTTCGAAGGTGAAATCTTGGGAAGAGAAAGCACATCCGCTCGTCCGCTTCAGGAAGTTCGTAACGTCCAGAGGACTGTGGACTGATGACCGTGAGCAGCAGTTCCGCGACGACATCAAGAAACAGGTGAGTCGAGTCTTTGCGAAAAGGTCCGGCTCAAAAACTTATTTCATCTCTTGCCTTGGGTGGTTGCCGCAAGTTTAGACTGGTAACAGATTAACTCGATCGAGCCAATCGTATTCATTGCGAATCGCCGCCGATTTCGAGGGAGGTTCGAGGAAGTCGTGGACTCTTGGTCTGTCCCAATGCTTTCCGGGTGATGTAGAGGTAACAGGTTTTGGCGGGCCGAAGCTAAACGTAATCGCGCAATATCTCTTCGGGCACTCGACGTTGAAAAAAGTGAGTCGCAATCGCGAAAAGCCAGCTTCGAAATCGTTCGTCGTACATTTTCGGTCGGCGTGCACCTTGGCCCGATCGTGCATTAGACGAGTAGGATACATGGCGACGACGACGACCACCACCACGACGACAATAGCCGCATCATATTCGCCTCATTGGACAAACGCCTCGAACGCTTTTAGATAGAAGGTTTCCTTTCAGTGGATTCGCCATCGAGCGAAAGTTGTTGTGAGATGTATATGGATGGCCTATGGGTCCTCGTTTAACTTAAGCAAATGTCAACTCCGCCGACTAGAAATAAATAAATACAAACGAACGAGCGAGCGAGCAAAACATCCAGGTAGCCAAGTTGGAGTGTGTGGATACAAATTCGGCATCATCGCCGAATGAATACAACCCACCGCTATCGATGATGCCGTTCATCTCCATCCGTCACCCAAATCCTTGCTGGTCAAATCTCCCACTCATAAAACTCCTCCTCCCCTCTGACGCGGAGGGGCACGAGCCTTGTCAAGGGCTGAAGGGATGCCAGAGTTATCAGGAGGTAGCCTCGGAAACGGGGAATGTTCCTTCCACCGGCGCGCGGCTGCTCTAATTGAATTCTCCCTGATGGAACATTTCTCCGCAAAAACATGTACCGACGTTTTTCGCGGAATAACTCGATTCCCCGTCTGTTCGAGCACGCGAGACGGTCGGCGATGGCGGTGATTCGCAGTTCAGCTCGAACGAAATCGCGGTATCACCGAAACGTTCGAACGCCTCGACGAGCGAAGCAGCTGATTTGAATAGATTTTCTCATAATTGATTTGAAACCAAGGTCTGATGAGCACTCTGCTCGTCGCCATCGGAAGCGCGGGCATGTCATGATGACAAATTTATGAAAGCTGTGGATCGTTTCCAATGGTGGTCAAATGCTCCCGATGAAGCCAATTGTAGGTGATAACCTCGGCGAGCGACCTTATGCGGAGTGAAGCAGCGCCTAGTAAAAGACATGATGGATGAGCGATACACTCTGACCCCCGGTTCGCCTGCCGACAGACCACCAACCAACCAACGAAGGGAACTGAGAAGAGGGACGAATCCTCGGATAGACGATCCCCGTTCCCTTCCATATGGAGCAGCGAAATGCGGCATCGTCTATCACAGTTTTTTGCTTCGGTGTCATCGTTCCCTCGGCGGGATGTTGACGTCGTAACTACTGTTGACAAATTCCCACAATTGAGAATGATCTCGTGCTTCCTCCTCTCTTTGAGACGGGAAATTTGGAAAATTCCGACCAGGAAGTTTTCGGACACGATTCCGTCGGTTTTGACACTAGTTGCGACCGATGGATTCCGGTCGATTAACTCCTCGTTTTCGATGAGCTCCTGATGACAGAGGTCGGATGGGGGCTGGTTGCGGATTTTAGGGGACCGTTCACATCCCACACTAGGTTGAAGTGTGTCGAAGACGACATTTGAGGAAAAGAAGCCACTCTATCGAGGATTGGTTTCGGCGTGCTTTTCCCCAGGCACCGCTGAACGCCTTCTATCTTTCGCGGACTCGGATGGTGCATCTAAGTGGCTGCGTCTATACCTCAGGGACATCGACTGTGAATATGCTCCATCCTAGGGAGGGAATGTACACTTTTGGTTTCTCGGACCTGGTGTGTATCCTGCTGATCGGTTCCAGTTGTTGATGTTGTGCATCAGTTTCTTTGAAGCTCCGAAACGACCTCTGAGTCTCGAGCTCACACACAAATAGTCACTAATCTCAAGTGATTCGCTCGCGCTGGAGGTGGCTGCTGCTCGATCGTAGTGTTTTTTCGAGCTGGATACTCCTCGAAGATAAATAATGTTCCGTCTTCGATGAAATGTACGATTCGAGTCGGTTGATGTTCCCACGTATCCGAAATCTTGCGTCTTCCTGGAATCTCCTACTCGGTAGAAGCGTTTGTTGGGTTGCTACAAACAACGATATCAGCTTATCCTTTGAAGTGATGCATCTGACTGAGAGAGGAAATCTGCATTTTAGCTGCATCGAGGGAGGAGGCGACGGCGGCGGTAGCGAAACTGAGGGTCAAAAAATAAGCCAAGCAGATTCTGTCTGATGTTGGCGCGGAGGAGCCGGTCCCCATCAGCAATAAAAGTGAAAATTGGACACAAATGCTTTTTGAATATTGCACCCGCCATCCATTCTCTCTCTTTCTCTGTGTTGTTCGCTTCTCTTGATCTCTCTATCGACGTTGTTGCTGATGCCATGGGTTTGCATCGGGCAGGATATTGGCTCCTGATCGCTGGAGACGATATGATGATGTGAATGAGTCGCGAGAAACTCGATGAGGGAATGAAAGCGTTGAGTCCGGATTTGAACTCTGCTTCCAAGGATTTCCAGGTTTTCCGGGAGAGTTCGAAACAAACAGGGCAGAGGATGAATCGTGTTCGAAACCGTGGTGCTCGGGGTTGCGTCCATTGCAAATGGGGAATCTCCAGCGGTACACGGGTGATTTTGTCTCTTCTCTCCAGAAGCGAAATGGAGAGCCACATTTCAGGATCAGGATGCAAATGATACGTTGTATGTACCACGCGCTCGTGGGTCGAATCCCATCTGAGAAGTCCGCCCGCCCGCCCTTCTAAAAAATGGGGCTACTTCAAGCCAGCTAGCCAAAAGTAGAGAAAAAAAACGAGAATGAAAGAGAGGGGGAGCCATTTGTCGCCTCCTGTATCTGTCCGGGGTCGGTTGGGGTCACTTTGTGTCCCGTGTCTAGCGTGTCAGTGTGTGTGTATGTATGCATTCACTGCTGGCTTGCACTTTCGCGCACCGGCTCGCCCGCTTGCTCGTTCGAAACAAAACACCTTGGATTTCACTTCAGCGCTTTTGTCCGGTTCGGATTGTTTTCCATTTTTGCGCAGCGGTCTCAGACCTCGAGGTACACGACGACGACGACGAATCGAGATGTATTTGACGTATAGCCGAAGAGGAAAGATCGCGGAGCGATTCTCTGCCATATGTGAGGAAGCAGCAATTTCTTCCCTCGTATTTTCTCCCTGCATATCAGCTGCGTCGGCACGCAGGCTTTCGAGCTGCTCCGGACTTGCCTCCGGGTTTTCTTCTTCCACGGAACTCTCGATTCTTAGCCTGAATTCGAGAGCCATATATTGCTCGTTATTAGAAAGAAAGCTCTGAACGTCGAATTTACATTTTGTTTGTTTGCTTTGTTTGGCATTTTTTTTCTCTTCGTTCTCTATTTTCTCCGCTCTTCCAAATCTGTTGTGGCAGGAGCACAGGTTCCACGGCTCCGTCCGGCGGCATCTTGCGAGCCTTCTTCTCAAGTTGTTTGGCTCCGGCGTCTGTTATAGCGGCCGGAGGGATCGAGACCGCTTCAGGCCTCGCCATTTGCAAATTGTCTCTCCCTCCGCGCTGATCACGTGTTTGAATCTCATCTCTCTCTCACTCCTGTGGAATGATGTTACCGAGAGTTGCTTCGATGAGGACCACATCACTCCACGTGTTATTTGCTTCATTGCTCTCCATCTCTCGATTCCCGCTCTCTTGCGCTGGCTGTGCTCGCGACCTACACAAGTTCGAGACTACAAATCCAAATGAGGTGAAAATCTCCGCAATCTGTGAATGTGATTGCGTATCCACCAATTCATCCAATTATCATTAGATTGATTGATCATGATTCATGAATATTGCTCGAGCCTCCTTCACCAATCAGCATCTACCAATTCTTGAATACATCGGTTGATGGATGCATGGGTCGATTAATAGTGTTTCATATACATTCAATGAAACTGGCAAACTAGGAATAATGAGGCTGATGAATGATGGCGGTCGCATACCATAATTTTGGGATAAAACATTGAAGATTCCATGACGACAGATTATCGAGTTCTCACTTCACTCACTTGCAGGATTCTCTCGAAGTTTCACTTTGATCTTCATCGAAATTCTGACTCGTGGGGAGCTCAAGTGGTCGTCCGAGTCTTTGTTCGAAGCAGAGACCGCCATTGCGGAACGCGTACACAAAAAACGCATGCCTCGATCGGCCCGAAATTAACGGCAACGTTGGAGAAGACCCGGGCCGCTTTCAAGACACTCGACCACGTCCGAAAGCTATCGTCAATGATTTGGATGGCTTACTCCTGTGCGCTTTGAGTTTTTATTTGCCGCCATGACGATGGCCGTTGTTTGCGGCTGAAATTCGATTCTATGCACCACTTACCAAGCAACCGACTATTGACGACTAAAACCGTCGGCGAGTTCGGCAGAGCTCTTTTTGCCCGATGTCGAACTTATTCTAAAGGCTTCTGCTCGAACGACTTTTTATGCTAGAATTGTTTTTTTTTTTTGTTCGAAGTTTTCTCGCACGATCACGCACACTCTTTCTGAACTTTTCGCTGACTTCGGACAAAGGCTCCATTTTTCCTGCAAGATTCGTGCGTCGCATTTTCTCTTCGTTGCGACCTTCATGACAAGATGTTGCGAAAATCGATGAAGCTGCATTATCGACTAACCAGGGGTTGGAACTTTCAATGAACCACTTGGAAATGACGTTCCAGCGCCAGAGAAAGGAAAACACCTCCGTCGGAATAAGCGGTCATTCAGATTCCTTTTCATGTGACATTTCAAATCGTCCGAATCAAGCTCTAGCTTGAAGGCGGCTCTCCGATCGGGCTTGAATCGAGAGTCCAGCATGAGTTAGCGAGCGAGTGAGTATTGATTCGTTTGACGGCAGATTTCCCCAAATAAATTCTCAAAATTGTGGACTCGACGCTATCGTGACCCCGGCACATCAATCAGAAAGCATTCCGTGCTTCACCGATATAGGGGCTCGTTGAACGACCGCGCTTTGGTGGCGGCGACCACAATCTCTACGAAAACTAGAAGCAACAAGAGCATCGCGCATGTATTCAATTTCATCTGAACATAACACGAACGTCGACGATGAGATTTGGCTTCGATCCGACGATTCGATTTGGCTTTGATTCGTCGAATGCGACTCGCGCCGATCTCTTCAATCCTAAACTTGATGCCCTTTGTCTCGTCTCGTTTCCTGCTTGAAGCTAATCAATTGCAGAGTAGACGAGTTCTTACATTTGTTGTGGCTCGAAGATCCATTGCTGCGGTTCCATCTTGAACGCAAGAATCGACAGTGAAGAAAAAAAATCGAGAGACGACCCCTGGTGGGCTCCTAGGCGGCAAGTGGCTTCCAAGCTCTGTCGTCACCTCTGAAGTCGCTTCCGCTTCCTCGCGTGCGTCCATCACCCGAATGGATCACCGGATCTCCCCTCGAAATTGCATATGCCATGGCTTTTCTCTTTGCCAGTGACCGTTCCAATCTGTCACGACAAGCCGGAGGGAAGCGCAAATTTGAATGTGATGATATCCTTAAAGGAGATCTCCCCTCTCTCTTTCCTTCTTCAAGCGATGTTCCTCGCCGTCGTCTTCACCCACATCTACTTCAATCTCTTCAGGAGGCAACTCGGACAACAGAAAGCTCACGTTGTGTAACCGATGTCCGATTCCAATCGTGATCATATGACTGAGGAGAGAAACAAAAGTTCTACAAGGCCGCACAAAGGAAATCAAGAAACGAACTTCCCGAAATGGCGATCCCCTTCTTTGATGCTGGAAATGCAAACTTCATTTCCTCAAATCCGAATGTTCGCGGTCGTCGATGATTATCCAAAACGCGAAGTCGAAACCTTCATTCACTCCGGCGGAGAGCGGAAGGACAAGAAAGGAGGCAGGGGAGTCAAGTGAGGCTCGTTTTGAGATCAATGCCGTCTCCGTTCGAACCGTCCACTTCGAATCCTGAATTGGATTTACATCCTTCGGCTGCTGCTTTTCGGAGCCAAATCTGAGCGTGGAAGGTTCTTGAAAAGCGTACACCTGACCCATAGTTCGAGTCAATACAGGAATTCCCGAGAAAAATGATCCGCCAATGGACGAATCAACATCCAGCTGACCGATTGGAAAACGAAAATGGAAATACCTGCGACTGGAGACTGCTGATTGATTCGAAAGTAAAGTTTGGCAACGCAATGCTCGAAGAACCCGCGTGTTCCAATCGGCCCGAAGAACAGGGCCGCCTTGGAACGGGCTCGGCTATGCAGCGTCGGCTCCTCAGCTCGAGTAGAGTGACCGTCAGCGAACTCGTTTCGAAAAGAGTAGGCGAAGGAACCTTCTGCATACCAAGGAGGGGTCATTCGTGCTTCGGTTGGTTGGTGCATTCACTCAGGACATCTTCGTTCTCGTTTCCAACACACGCGCGCGTTCCATCCAACCGGTCTACGAATGCCTCCTACTTTTCGGCATTCTCTTCGTTCGTTTTTTCTTCACTTTCCGTGAAGGCGTTTCTTCCTTCTCGTTGCTCGTGCGAGGCCGCCGAACTCCTCCTACCTCGGCAATCGGCGCCTATTCGTCGGCGGAAACTTTTCTCCATTGAGCACGAGCGCAGCTACATCCTCTGAGAAGTCATCGGAAGAATCTCGAGGAGAACAGGATGGAAACCCTTCCCGGTTGTTGAAACAGCAGACCGAATCATCATCGGTCTCTGACGCAGGTCGTCGCTGAGATGACACGGAATTTTCTACGAGCTCTCCGCGGAAGTTTCTTGGTGTCTTGCAAAACAGCAGAGCACTCCAGAGAGAAAGTGTAAACGAAGTAGGTTTGAAAATTTGAAAATCTCCAGGCAGGCAGCGTGGAAAGAAGCGCGCGAAAAAGAAATAAATCTTCAATATAAAATCAAATGGGAACTTTATTTACATTTTCATTGCGGGATGCGTTCTCCTTCGTCGAGGGACGCGGACGATTCCGACCGCTGTGTCCGTCTATCCATTCGAGCGAGCGAGCGACCGACCGACCGACCTTTTCGTTTCCTTCAGCCTTCGCTCTTCACTCTGTGCAGCTCAGTGCGCGGCCACTGCTGATGCTGCCGTCACAGAGTGTCAGGCACTCTTTCGGACAGACATCTCAACGAACGACAAACGGATCGACAGAGACGCGCGACAAGAAACGAAACGCTTTTGGGATTTGGGTCCACATGCAATTATGCGACAGCTTCGGTTCCTCCGCCCAGGAGAATCGGGCAACGGGTGAATAGCAACGCCATTTGAGTTGTGTAGTTGTTCCCCCTCTCATTCTTCAACTGCAACTACTCCTGCCGCCGCTGCCATTGGTAGAGATTCTACCGGAGCCGCATCGGAGTCGTCGACGTAAGCTGCGCTTATATTGGGGCGTTGTTTGGCTTCCGGTGCTTTATGCCACTTTCAAACGACCCAAGCCGGCCGGATGTGGTTGAGTTCGCGGGCTGCCCAACTTCCGATTCGTCGCCGCGCGCATTCAAATATTTCATGTTTTATTCCTCTGTCCTGCTAGCTGACTGCACAGCCGTCATTCTTCGCAAAATTGATATGTCCACCGGCCACTGTATGTTTTGGATTTTCGCGGATAGGCGCGCGCCTCGAACCCAACGACGATCGCGCCCTCTTGGCTACCCGAGAGGGAAATCGAAGTGTCGAAGTCTCAATCGAGAGACTGAAAGTTTCTGTCGACAATCAAATCGCCGATCCGGCCTCGGTGAGATTCGCGCGCGAAATGTGTTGCAGAGAAATCGGGACTCTCTGAAATTCAACTGAACATCAATTCCTTTCTTTCGTGTTTCGAATATCTAACAGATGTGAAACGAAAAGATCGATTCAATGTTAGATTCGATTGAGAGAAACAAAACAGATTAAAAGCAAATGACGGATGCATGAGGAGCATCGTTGAAGCGGAAATAAACATGAGTTTCCGATCTATTTTCAGGTCCTGCAAGTGTTCCAGGAGGGTGAGCGTATAAAGAAGCCTCCGATCGATGTGATGTTTACCGATGTATACAAAGAGATGCCACTTCACATCCAAGAGCAAAGAGATCAACTTCGAGAGCATCTCAGGGACTATGGACAACACTACCCGTTGGAGCAGTTCCAGTGATTCGCGGTGCCGTTTCACATTGCTTGAACATTGACAACTCATTCGAACGTGTTCCGATTTTTCGCTCAAAGTTCGATATAATGGCATTTCCAAGTAACTCGTCTTGGTTGGATCATCGGTGTGGAGAGCACTTGTATGTTTCTTCCTTATATCGCTCTTGAGGTCTCGACGCGTCATCTTCATCAAAATGTTCAAACCAGGTTCAAGTTGCGATTCCGCAATGATTCGAGGTAGAACGGGTCGGTTTCGACAACATTGTGGAATTCTCAACGCTCTAGCAATAAAATGTAAACTTGACTCCCAACACCAATTCTCTTCCGATAATCCGAGCAGAATAAATGGAAATTCGCGTGAAATAAAGTCGCATGTGAGAGTGTCCGATCGATGGAGCCTGGGGGTGGTTGCGAGTCCGTTCATCATTGATTGAAGTACCGCGAGGTACACCACGTAGTCGACACCCGCAGCTAGAGCCACAATCCGCGGCCAACGAGCGCGAGTTTCTTGAAATCGGCAGTCATTTGCCGGTGTTCTGACGCCACCGCTGTGAACGTTTCGGGTTCACGTCAGCGAGCGGCGAGCTAAATGATTGTCGAGTTCTGACGAGCTGACAGAACTCACACGAAGGAAGGACTGTGCTCGATGATGACAACGGCGGTAACCAGTTGTCGACAGTGGGGACGAAACAAAAAGCCGAGCTTGGTGGAAACTCAATTGTTTACCCCGTCTTTCGCTGTCCGCTTGGTAAGAAACTATGGTCACAGCGGATCAAGTGTCAAACTGCGACTCAACTGTAGGTTCATGATGTGAGTTTCGACAACAGAAGCCACGTAGGTGCCGGTGTCAAACATTTGGTCGGAATCACTCTGAGTGGGCCAAGACTGGCAGTGAGAAATCACAGGAAAAATCTAGGTTCACATCTCTACATTTTCTGTTTCCTCCGACCGGTGCGCCGATATCGATGTGGATGAACCCGTGAACGGAATAACGATGATCATGATGATTAATAGTGATGACTGTAAGGGAAACAAGCTCCGCTACATGCTTGTTGAGGTCATCTTTGATAAATACGCACCGTTAGATACGAGCAGCGGCACAAAACGACAACTTGACAGAAAAGATAGCAGAAAAGAACGAGGGAATGTGGAATGACATGAGAAGTCGGAAGATTGAGCGGAGCCCGACTTCGAATATTTGAGCTTCTGCGAAATGTGGTGGAAACACTGAATGAGGCGTCCGGAGTCGGATTAGTCCCTTCGTTCATTCATTCACTTGAAACTCTCTTTTGCTTCTCGTGGTGATTGTTGTAACGAATCGAATATTTCGTATCTACAACTCCGGTTGTAAATTAAGGGGCATCTCCGAAAGTTATATCTGAAGTCCCTGCGCTCGTATTCCAAATTTCTCATCAATCACCGATCAATGGATGATTCGATTCATCAAAAACCGTTGCATAACAATTGTGTATGTAACACAACAATCAAAGAAAATCGAGAAATGTCAATTCCAGCAGCGAAAACAGGTAATGAATTGGATTTCGTTCCGTCATTTGTTCTTTCATCCTTGGTCTATGTGGCGGAATAAGTTGGAGAGGTTGCGTCAGTTCTTAGCGCGAGTATACGCTTTGAATACTAGGGCCCTGTTTATTCTCCGGGTTGCTCGGGCGAACGGGGCGGGATTTGTCTCATTTGAATATGCAGCAACACCAGCGGCCGCTGCACCGCCGCCACGACCAACTGCCGCCGTAGGCAAAGCGAGCAAGAGGGCCCTCGCTCGCCTTCTCCCCGAGACCCTTTCCCTTCGACAGCCAAGGCGGCCACCGCGACTATGGGAGCGGTTCCGGCACGCGCTCGCTCGCTCGTTCGCTGTTTGCATAGACTGCCGGTACGGAGCAGCCTCTGCCGCCACGCTCGTGGCTTCGCTAGTAGGAGGGCCCTGATTATAGGACCAACCCGAACGAGGAGCGAATCGGGAGCCGAGAAAAGTACCGTTGAACGCTTCTCCGCCGAAGCTTCATCGAAGACCCAGGAAGTGATGACCCTCCGGCTCGGCGGAACCCCGTTCGTGGGGCTTTGAGTGAACTCGCTCCTTCGACAGAATCTCGGTCCCTATGCTCCTCACTGGCTGAATGGCTGACGAGCTCGTTGGTATAGTGGGTGGTGCGATGAGTTGAAAAGCTTTTCGCCCCGGGAGGGAGAGGTTTGAATACAGCGAGTGCAATAACGATAGCGGCTGAGGAGAATAATAAAAAAAAAGGGTTCGGGGTGGAGTTTCCGCATGAAGAGCGAGTTTTTGAGCGAATGCCAACCGACTCCGAAGCTGATAGGCTGCTGACACTCGGTATCAAGAGCAATGAGCAAGAACCCTACGGTGTATAATTACCTGAATCGATTATTATGAAGTTAATTAAGGCTCATATGGAGCCTTTTGTTCGGAGAGGATTGATGCTGTAGTTTCGGAGTTGATGGACTTGGATGTCTGATCTATTCATAAAATTAGATTCTTCTATTTTCTTTTTCTGTTTTCTGGGAGTTTCATCCCGTTTGAGGAATTACTCATTAGTCATAAATTATATTTCTAAAAATTTCAGAAGAGAACCCTGAGATCCGAAACGTCGAGAGAGCACGGTGAAATTTCGACGCTATAAATTTCATGAACAATTACGAAGCTCTATTTAGAGATTGAAGGTCTCTCGAATCCGTGGAGTTCGCCACACATCAAAGTTGTTGCTGTGTTACACTCCGCATAAGAATAATACCCGATCGCCGAATCGGTTCCTAACTGCATCTCATCGGGCCCGACCACTTCTATCTCCAAGCTGACACCTTCGGAATTCTGCTGGTATCTGCAGTGACCATCCTCACCATGGAAATGAGTATCACCTTCGGAACTGACGTACAGCCTCTATCCTTCTGTCCGCCATCGTTCTTTCGACAACTTCATCAATCGTTAATCATGTTGAAGAACTGAAGTGAGACGACTTTTCATTCCGATCCGACGAATCTGACCCGAAAATAATCGAAATTAGCGGAGAATTCACCGGTCATCTAATACTCAACATACTAATAAATTCACCGAAATCAGAAACCACATTGAATTTGACATTAAATGGCATAAAGCGATCATCATCAAAAATTTGACGAAAACGGTGTATGATGCGTCGAAATTTCGGCCCAATAGCCACGGCAAGTGCGCAACAGAACAATGATACAAAGCATTGTTTACAACAACATCAACAACAGAAACAACAGCGCGCCGGCAAGAGCTGCGAATCAACAGAGATCTGAGCTTCTTTGCCGAGGCACCGTTATCGCTCACGCCTTGCATATCGACCACGATGCTCTCTGCATGGCAATAATGCATACGACGTTTATTCTTACGGAAATTTCCCTCACCGTCGGACGGTAGTTCTCGCCGCCGTCGTCGTCGTTGTCGTCAGCTCGGCCGACGATTCGGTGTGCGTCGCGCATGCGTAAGGCAATGCGACCCCTAGTGGTGCTCCGGGTAAGCTCTCGGCTAAGCAGTGCCTGCTCTTCTAAGTGTGCTCATATGCATAGAGCTAACGAACAGGGAGCATGCAGTCGCCGGTCCGCGACTAGTGAACTAAATCAGCGCCGCCATAACTAACGGTGACGTGCGCTCGATCCCTGACGGCCCTAACGTCGTGCAGCGGAAGACCGCGCCAGAGTCAAGACCGGCATTGCAACAGGCCCTGGTAGATCCGGCCACCGGAGCCACGGGTTAGCTGTCAAACTCGCGCGCGCTCACCTGTTCGTGGCCTCTCGGGGCCTCCTCCAAGTGCTCTGTGGCGGTGGTACTGTGCATGTTCGATTTTCGTCATCGGTCTCATCGAGAATGTATCCATATACATTCGCATGATTGTCAGCGTTCATCAAGTGTACAGCCCTTGTTTCGGATTTGGACGTGTTCGAACTGTGATTTCTGGTGTGACACTCGCGACCTGTAGAACAACTTACTTCGTCCAACACAGTGCCCGCCGTTGAACTTCTCAACTTGAAACGTTCTTTCCGTTCACGTGTCTCTGGCGGAAACGTTCGACACTTGTTGTCGTTGTGGATCAAGAGTGTGCAAAACCTTAAACCTCGGAAAACAGGACCTACAGGACCCTTCATACACCCACAGATCGAGTCTTCGACGACGACAGCAGGAACAACATCAACAACAACAACAACAAAAACAGTTGTGTGTTGTTTGTCCGTCAATGTGTGTAACACCGGTGAGTTAGTCGTTGTATAGGGCACTCCGTCACGTCAAGGGGCCCCTCCACGGTATCGGTCCAGCCGGTCCGCCGGCGGCGGCGGCACCGTTCCACCACCATAGAGTTCCATTTGTTCCACAGTGCACTCTAGAGCGCGCTCTCTCGATTTCTCTTTTGGTTTGTTCTTTTCCGTTCGACCGCATTGTGAATTCACGCTACTCGTTTGATATCATCTGTTATACAATGAGCTACAGTGCGTTGAGAATCGGTGTGATTCTCCACATTTCTTCTCGGATGCCTCCTGGCGCACAGACATTCGTACGACGGCTGCTAACGGTGCCGTTTGGGAACCTCATCGACACCGATGCCGTCGTTCGATTTCAGAGCTGATGCCCTTACATTCGAGAGAATCGCTCGAAACAATGCGAAGTTCCCAACACTGGGACGATGGCTTAACTGTTCAGATACGAGAAGCCGGAAAACGGAATTGATGGACTTCGGGAGGTTTTGACAGATGGATAGATAGTTCGATAAACGACCGTATCGATGTGTCCACGTTTATGATAGTGGAGAAACTGGTTATCGTTCTTGTCTTCGTCGACAACGTTCTCCGTTATCGATCGACGTCGCCAGAAGGTATCTGAATCTAAACTGTCCGGCTGTTGAACGAACTCACTGTCATATCTACGAACAACGATGGGAACTGTTAATTGCGAGACTTAATTTCCGCCGAGGGAACGACTTCTGGTGGAGTCGGGTCTAGGGGACTTTCTGAACCTGAATCAAGAACATTGCATCTGAATCGAACCACTCTCGTAGGTTATATGTGTTTAGAACTCGAGTTCTCCGACTTTTCTCTGGATTACCGCATCAAGAGAAGGCGAGCAAAACCTTGCGTCATTCTACGAGGACGATCAGACGGAGCGCTTCTCCTTTCCAAATGACAGTCCCTCTGCGATGAAATCCAGCTCATTTTCAGGAATTCCAAAACTTCTTTCATCGTCCGCATCGGAGTAGAACTTCTTGAAAACCGCATGGTATTCCAACATGAAGCCAAGCCCCGACGATGATTGAAGCGATTTATATTGCGCATCGACGAAGAAATAGGGGCGTCAGCTATGTTCTAACGAAGAAATGGTTTTCATCTATTGGTAAGCAAGTAAGCGAGCGAGCTTCTTAGGCCAGTAGCGGCGGCGGTGGCGGCAGCGGCGGCAGCAGCAGCCGATATTGGGGTAGTTGCATTGCAGTCGTAATTTGGGAAGGAAGGGACGACCAACCGAGCGACGGACGGACGGACGGACGGACGGACCGAGAAGGCCTTCTTTTCGGTGCAAGCTAGCTGCTTGCCTTCTTCTTTTTCTAGGGGGACCGCCACCACCAACGCCACCGCTGCCGAAGCGGCCGCCGCCGCCGCTGCTGATGCTGAGAACAGGGCCTAAGCAGCAGCACGAGCGGCGGCGCGGGCAGCAGCAGCAGCGGCAGAGGAAAAGGAAGGAGGAGGAGGGTAGAATCTAATCATAATGAAGAGAGGATCGATAAATTACAAGAAAGGAGAACCGACCCAACAACGACGGCGACGAATTCCCCCATTCCCCGCACTGCCCCAGGAGAAGCCCCTCACCCCATGGACGACGATCCGGCTAGCTGGCTGGCTGGCTGGCCGACCGGCCGGCCGTCCGCCTAGCATACATAGTGAGAGGAAGGGAAGACCTCCTTGCGAGCAGAAGAAAGAAACCGAATGAGCGTCAAGACGTGCAGACCCACCGACTGACACACGGACCGACGGAAGGACAGATAGGACTGAGGAAGGGATGACCGATGCTTGGAGAAACGGCACTTGCACACGAGAAGGCCCTCCTATAACACGCACTAAGCGTCGAGGTTCCATCCGCTCCGAGGGGACGAACTCCATTTCACCGAAAGCTAGTTGATTGATTGATTGATTGATTGAGTGATCAATGGACCGCTCGTATTACTGATCGGTTGATAGATTGGTTATTGCGCTCTCGAAACGGATCGTCGTTTGGTGGAGAACGACTGATCGATGGAGGAAGACAGACGTGTCTTGACGACTGTTGCATCGATGAATAGCGGCATCGTCATCCTTTATGGGATGTGAGAGCGTGAGTTTGCTCGTGTGGCCCCCCGAATCTCGTCAGTACATGCTTGCCTGCCTCCCTAGCTGGCGGCTGGCTGCTTGCCTACTAGCGAACGATCGAGCGTGCGTGCGATCGACACTGTAAATGAGTAACGTCTCTAATTAAGAGAGGCCCCCTGACCGAATCTGTCCTCGAAAGCTCAATGTACGGCGCCGATCGCTTCTGGATGAGAAATATGAAGAAAAATAGATAAATAAAATTGAACCAGATCAAGCCGCTGACGAGCGACCGCGACGAAAAGGAAACCGCCAATCGTGTTGGGCGTCGCGAACCCTTGCCGCACTACCAGAACGCCTCTGTACTCTTCTTGCACCATCCCCAACTATACTCTGACTTGCTCCTCACAAATTGTATTGAATCAGGTGGAACTCCTGTTTCTTCCCGCTGTCTCGCCTTTCAAGACAGAGCAACGCGGGATCAGTCCCATCCGCGCACCTCGGGTCTCGGGTCCTCGAAGACCGTGCGACAAAACGCAGTGAAAAGTTCTCGAATAGGAACACTCTAAGGTCCCTGGTGGTTGTCGTTAGAAGCCAAACCCTAATCGAAGGCGGTGAGATGACGTAAAGGCCTAGAACGAACAATGAACATCGACAAAGAGATAACATTCAGCCTCTGAAACTGCACAGAACCCTTTGAAGCAACCTCATCATGATCTGATGGGTTCAGCCAAGGCTCGCCGTGGGACTCTTGTCCGGCAGGCATGCGTTCTTTGGACCAGCTTGAAATAGTTAAAGCTCTCTTCGACACAGCGGCTTTTTCAAGCTGATCTCTGCAAGAAGAAAAGGAAGGACTGCGGCTAGCTTTCCCTGCGAGCTGTCTTCCTCCGGCTTTCGGGCTGAATGACTGGCTGGTTTGGTGGCTGCTAGTTCTTCTAGCTGGAAGTGGTTTCTTCCTCTGGAAGCGCGGATGTTGTGCGGGAACGGGTGCTGATTGACACTCCGCCGACTACACGAGGAGTAGGTTGAGTTTGAAACTACCTGGAATTCATCGTGCTTAGGGCCACGTCCTCCGTTAAAGCAAACCAAGCGACCAACCAACCAACCATTCAGCCGACCAGCAGAGCGAGCGTTTGGCCCTTCTAGTTTACTCGTTTTTCGAGCGCTCATTCGGCGTCTCTGTCTGTCCGGTAGGCCGCCTAGTCAGACAACAACAACCACGACCGGGGTCTAAGGGGGCGGATGTCGGAAACAGTCTGACCTGTCTCCCGATACGTCACTCTATTCAGGCGGTTTTTGTGCGACTCGGATGTTGTCGAAAGCAAAATTTTCCAGCGTTCTCACCTCCTAAACAGTCGACTGGCTGACTGCCTGATCCGCATTTTCGACCATCGAACTGTCTCACTTGCCAAGTTGCTGATCGGGGTTCTGACTGACTCGAATGTTCCCTGATTGTTCAGCTGGCACCGATACTGGGCAAGAAATCGCTGAGACAATCGACTGATATGGATGAGCTTCAGACGAGGTAACGGCTTGCCTGCCCTCCACTCAGATAGTTAGTCATCCTTGTCACCCAAACTCTTTGATGGATGATGTTTCCCCCTTCCCAATCTGCAGCGTCATATTCATATAAGTAAACGAATCCCACCGAAATGCACGAAAGTACCGATGCTTATTGGAATAGGGTTCAGACACCGAGCGATTCCAAGTTCTTAGATCCAACCCAGTGATGATTGCGCGGACCAGTTGCCCTTGAGAAGCTTCATTCCAGAAACTCTTATCCAAAGGAAAAGTCGACTCTCCTTCGGCCTTTTCTCCGGATACTTCACTTCGGATGATCGAACATTCAGCGACAGCTGCCGTTGTCCAAGCCCTCGGAGTTGTGCATCGTAGAAGAAAGCACAAGTGGAAGGAAAAGGGATGAAGAAAAATGCGAGGCGATGATCTGATAGCAATGAATTGCTATGCTGCAATACGGGGGGCCCCAAAATGATTCTGGACGTGTGCAACAGGTTTTCGAGCTTCTGGCTCGACCGTCATTTATGGTCTCGCTTATGCCGGCGGAGTTATTCCATGCAGCAATTATGTGATGTTTCTGAGTCGCTGATATGAACGACGAAGCCGATGGACCGATATTTGGGTGGCTCCGACCCTGCCTCGTTGTTGACTGCATCCATTCCCGTCTCTATGACGTTATAAGCTTGTTAAATGAAACGAGGGTTGCCCAAAAGGGTTGCGCACGTTCGTGTGAGAGGCCCCAAGACGGCCACGCCATTGGAAATTACCCCGATCGCTTGAAAACATTTCTTTGCTCCGAGCTGATCTTGACAACTGAATCCCTGGAGCAATGAAACGCGCGACCGAACTCCCGTCCTTGTGCGCTTCTCAGCCAGCGTTCGTCCAGAACTCTAGCCCTAGCCTAGTTTAACGTTCAGGCCCTGCTAGCAGTCGGAGAACTTCATCGAAATCATTTTGTTTTTGATAGATTCCCCATCGGATCAGCGGTTTCGCGAGTTTTGAAAAGATTCGGCGGAAAGAGCTCGCGTAAAGATGAATAAGATGAAGGAAACGATAGCAGTGTGGTCAGGCAGCTGATGATGGCAGTGAATTGAGTACTGCGGGGGGAAGAGACGAAATCGCTTCGACATAAAAGTTCCCCCTCCCCCACCCCTCCCCCCCTTTTATGCCTCGACCCGCTGTCGCTATTCAACTCGTATCCGCCCGACGATATAAACTAGGCATACCCTTGCTTTCATATTTTACTCGAAACCTCACGACGCTTTGTGGCCGTCGAAGCGACGTTCTGCAACCAACAGCGTTTTATTTCGAAGCAACGCAACCTGAATTCATCGATCTCGTGTGTGACTTCTCTCGAGCGGCTGCGCTGCCGTCGACTTTGCTCCAGAGGATGAGGCTGCTCCCAAGAAGAGGGATCGAACATTCAGGAAATAGGGAAAAAATCGTATCCGCAACCGACGACAAAACAGCAGGGATGTGGTTTCTTTGAAACACGATGTCAAATCCAGTTCTTTTTCTTGTATTCATTCATGTAAGTGAAACACCTCGTTGTCCCCGAACGTCAGAGGCTTGTACGATTATGCTGCAAGTTTTCCACGTAAAATGTAACCTCCGATTTATGAATAACTTATGTATTATCAGGAAATCCGGAAATAACCTGCTTTTCCATTTTTTCACATAAATATTATCTAGCATTAGAGCGTGAATGCCAGCTGAAAGGGAAGGAACAATTTTCCACTTCGCTGATTCATCGTTTTTTGATTCGCTGTCCTGTTCCTGGAGGAGATGCTCGAAACTTCATTCCTCCTCCTTCTACGATCATTAGTGTGTTTAAAAGTCGTTTCATGTAGAAAAGAAGCAACCGAGCTAGGAAGTCGTCAATATATCCACCGCAACATGGAGCAGAGGCTAATATTCCATTCTTTGTGACCACTTTTCTCGGTCGAACAATGCATTTCCATGATTCGTTTGCTCTGGACCTGATCGCCGAGCACGCAAATCCGTCGAGAATAGCTCGCTTTTTTTTCTGTTCTGTTCTTTTTTCTGAAATAATATCGGCCAAAGTCTCATGGCTCTCTAATTGGCGTCGCTCTAGTGGCCTGATGAGTGTTTTGTTGTTTGATTCCGGCATTCAATACTTGGTCAAAAATTTCTAAGACGAGCCTCTTAGCCGACACATGTTGCACATAGCAACATGTGCAAAGCCTCGTCCAGCTCAAAATGCTGATCATAAGAGTATGGAAATTAAGAAAAACTTCACAGTAGGCCTGATTCCGCAGAGGTGTATCCGTTGGCCCACTTTCCATTTTGGTATTTAATGCCTATTATGCGGTCCTTGATTTGACAAAATCGTTCGGGAGGACGGCACGTGGCTCTCTAAAACTCTGAACAGATGTGCATTACAACTCAAGGTTACAACTGGTGAGCTTGCAATTGATGAGTTTTCTGTGTTCGCGGACAGAAGAGCCACCGCTGGAAACGAGTTGTTCATCGATCCACTTGACACGTTATGTCAAGAGCTGTCGGATTGCTAATGCACGGCGGCGCTGTTCACGCTTCGAAAGGAATTATGTGACCCGTTATTCAAGACGCCTGCGAGATTCGACGCCGAAAGCCTCCGAGACGGCTTCCTCCTGAGTCATCTGCCTGACTTGTTTTGTCCTTGTCTACACATCCTGAAAAAGGATCCCAAATGGAAGTGAATGTGATAACGGTCACAGTCATCCAGTGATCCTAAATGGCAAGCCAAGCGGCAAACGAGTGAGCGAGCGAGCGATACAACGATCGACAGGACGGACTGAAATACGCACGTAGGGAAGATACATGGAATGATTTGGGCGAGAAGTTAGTTATTCGATGGGCTCGCTGTGGGGCGTCGAGCTTCGATTTGAGAGGCATTCAAAATGCTCCGCACTGTTAACGCATGCCGTTTTCTCTCTTCTCGCTGTCTCTCATGCTATATCTCTGCTCAGAGAGAGAGAGAGAGAGAGAGAGAGAAGAAAACGAAGGACTGAGAAGTTCTTCCCCGTTGTTCGGTGGTCGGCTATTCTGCTCTGCAACAGCTCTGGTGAGGAGTGTGTCTATGCGCTGCTCGTATAAGAAACAAGCGCGTTGGCTGGCTATGCAAAATCTAACGGGGGCCTCTCGAACGTGCCGTCGAATTCACCCCATCATCAAGCAAATACCTAGCAAGCCAAAAAAAATAAGTAAGCAAGCCAACGCTGTTTCTCTCTCTGTCGCTCACTCGACCGACCGACCGACCGATCGCCCTGTCGCTCCTTCAGTTTTCCCTGATGACGCTCTGTCTGAGGTCGATACATCAAAATGCAAAGACGTCGCCGAAAACTCGAAGACATCCTCGAATTTGGATTCGCCCTCACTTGCTAATTGTGTGAACGGAAGATCCGGCCCCCGGAGAATGCCTTCTGTTTTCTAAAAGTTTATGACGTCATGGTCGAATCCCGTCTCCAAAGGGCGAAACGCCTGATTTCACTAAAGCCAATCGAGACCTGTCATCGTATGGCTCAAGCGGTACTTTGCTTGAATTTTGGTCTGACCTGGTGATGACTATCAGCGTCGTCACGACTGTACCGTTAGATGGATTTGGCAACACCAGAAAGACAGTGTCTGTTTTTGTGTGTGTGAGTCATTTCGTCCGCGAGTCTATCTCGCCACTCGAGACCGAGCGAGTTAGTGAGATGTTTTTTCTTTGAGCGAAAGGCGCAACGAAAAAATGCTTTCTGAGCTGGCTCCTATCGAACTTTCACTCACCATCAGTAACTTCAAAAGCAACATTCGCATCGCTGAAAAAACGACAGACGTGCTCATCGGTTGAATGCCATTGTCATTTGCTGTCGTTTTCTTTTTCACTCTCACGTACTTTGCCAACGGGACGCTCGACATTTGCGGAGATTCTGAATCCCGTTGTGGCATGTTGACGAATCGATTGGAACTTCACTTGCGAGATGTCAAAAGCGTTTGCTAGAATGATTTCGAAGCGAAAGATGTCAATCGAAGTTTTGGGATGATCGCTGACCGTAGTCATAGGTTTCAGCTGCGTAGAAGAGGTGGATTAAGCGTCCGATGGATCAGTTGAGTGGTGGTCGGTTCGTTTGTAAAAATGAATAATGGTCCACAGTGTCTCCTAGTATTAATTAACGGTCGTCTGCGTTGTGTTTCGAAGTGGTCGAGGTCATCAAACGGAGTCGAGCAATCGAGAAAAATCGTCGTTCGCGTCCGACGGAATCTTCAACGTTCGACGGTGCATAGTCAGTGTTCGGGCTCGTCCGATAGCTCGAATGCCTCGATAGCTGACTCGCTCGCCTCGCTCGTTCGCATGCTCGCTTATACACAGCTCGTTCGGCAGTGAAAAACATAGAGAGAGAGAAAAAATAAGAGCGAGCCAAGCCAACGCGCTGGTCGGTCATCGGCTGCCTGCCTCTATGTATCGAAAGGTTCACTAATTCGGGGGCCTCATCCCGACGTTTGCCGGCGGCGGCTGCGGCCGCACCAGCAACAGTGGAGCTGGCTGCATAGCTGCATCGTAGGATTGCCGGCTCGATGGCTTGCTTGCCAGCCAGCCAGCCGGCCGGCCAGATAGCTTGCCCAATAGCCAAGGCAGGCAAACAAGTAAGCAAGGCGCTGTTCGATGGCCGGTGGCTCCGTGGGCCAAGTAGCCGGCCGGCGGGCCGCTCGGTCGGCCGCGATATCTCAGGCCATGCCACAGCTAACGCTTGCTTTCTGGATAGCTAGCTAGATTCAGTTGGTTTGGCGGTGGTGGCAACGGCGGCGGCGGCGGCGGCGGCGACTCACTCGCATTCACTCATTCACCAGCTCTCTCCAACCTCCTCCAATGGGTCATTAACATTGCTTTCTCAGTGAGATACGCCATCGTTGTTGTTGCTGTTGTTGTTGTCGGTATTGCGGCCACGACTGCCGCTATTCGATGGGACTTCAAGCTCGCGCAGATGATGGAGCTCCGCTCTGGAAGGAGCCGCACTCGATGAGTCTCACTCTGAAAACTGTGATGAAGTTCGGGCTGACGAAGGTGACGAAAACATCAACAACGACCGACTGAGATGAAGATCTTCGAGATGTCGACGATGGTTGGCCTGTCGCGCGCGCGGCGTGGGCGTCGACCATGTTCAACGGCATGTTGTTGGTTGGTCGGTCGTCGTCTCCATCGCTGGTTTGCTGAATCCCCACTAACTAAGGAGGGAATACGCGTGAACAACGGACAGGTGAACCGTTAGGTGCTGCCGCTGCTGCGCCTGCGTTTCTGTTGCTGTCGCGGCCGCTTTCCTGTTGAGGAAAGAAAGGTAAAATGAGAACGACCGAGCTGCTTAACAAATACAAATGAGTCGGTCAGGCGTCTATGCAGGTAATCAGCTCTCGAGAACTGCCGAACGGCCGAGCAGGCACGGAGGCAGGCGGCCAAGCAAACGGTCAGGTAACCTGGTTGGATGGTTGCTTGGCAGGCTCGTAACGAGCGAGTCACAATTAATCGGAACGCCCATTCGAAAAACGCGTGTTTCCGCTCGTTGTTTCTGCGCCGGTAGTTTGACCGTTCGTCCATAGGTTGCACGCTCCATCCCGTATCGTCATCAGTATTCTCTCCGAAAGCTATAAGGATAGAACGCGTATCGATGTCATTTTTTCACCTGCTCGCCCGAGTCTTGCCTGTGATCCGTCTTGGTTGCGGGAAACACTTGAGGTTCAGGTCTTCTTCCACTGTGAGCGTCAAACGATTCTCGACGCCATCTACGGATTCGCGGAGGAAATTCTCTCTATCTACGATTGTAGAGTTCGGATTCGTGAACTTAACGGTACCGCTAATATTCTGTCGGTTTCGTGGTTGATTCCTCGTGCCATGTTTGGATGCATTTTGCGCCAACTCGGGTAACCTGTCCGTGGCAACAACTCTCGACGAACGAACGCCGTCGCCGCCGCCGTTCCCGCCCGATTCAACTTTTTGGTTTGGCTGGTTTGGCTGGATGGCGGCGGGGCGTCCTTAAGATTGATGGAGCCCAGCGTCCAGAGCTTACTTACTTCTTTCTACTGCGTGCTCGCCTTCTTCGTTTTCTTATTTTTTTCGCTCTGCCTATATCTTCGCATCGGATGCCATCGAATTCACATGTGAATACACACTCAGCAGTCCGAGCTGACGACGATTTCGAACGGCGACACAAAAGATGGCAAAACCAAGCCAAACCGATCCGGTCAGGCAGATAATGCTTATCTGTCACACCATGGTCACATTACAAGTTGCGGGGAGAAATTTTCTCTCAGCTTTCTAGCTGCAATAGAGATTTGAGGCTTTCTGGCTGGCAACGACCTGAGAAAACTGTATCCGGTGCCCATTAGCTGCATTGGAGCCAAAGTCACGAAAACTACGAAACATTCTGCAATGTCTGGTTTGTTTTCGTTCGAGCTTTCCGCCGTGCGAGGCAGTTGGTGGGAGGCGGAGGTTGATGCAGGTGGGTCGGTAGTTGCTGCTCTCGCAAAGGGCTCCTCATTCTCATGTATGGATCGAGGAGACGATGTTCGTATCGCGGCACCCGAGGCGATGTCCTGACACCTCTCATGACATCTTCTTCTGCGCGTAACCGAGAACGACCTCTTCCCTTCTATCTCTGTGTTCTGCTTGCCTTCTTCCAGTATGTGCTCTTGTAACACACGGATGCCACGAACGAATGGCCATTCTGCCAGCGGCCCGTGGCTCAGAGCGGTCGACCACGCATGCTCAGGAGTCGGCTTCTCAGAAAGAGTTTCCTCTTCCTGCCAACGCTGATATTGCATAGGGTCAAAGGCAGAAAAGGGCTCCGAGACATCGGCGTCGTATTTACGCAATCCTGGATCGAAGAAGTGAACCGTGATCTGGACGAAAATCGTGAAGAGAACTAAGAGGAAACTTCACAAAAGCGAGACAAGGGTTGATCTGAGACCTTTCCTTTTGTTTTGCTTCCGGTTTTCGCATCTAGGTTTGCCGTGAGCCCCCTCGATGAGAGTCGATCGATGCCATTGAGGAAGAACTGGAGACCGTCGTTCATCTCCATTCGAACTGTTCACACTTCCGCCGAAAGGGAAGGATCAGACCGACGGACTTTCACGGCTTTTTGGCGACCAGTGACACTCAAGTTTTTGCCTATTCGAGAAAACATGGTTTGAATGCTGACCGACAGAACAATCGCAACCCCTCAGGATTCAGGAGCTGCTGCTCCAGCGGCCATTGAGCGAACTAAAAACTCGCTTCTCTCGGTTCCGATGGGGATCTGCTGTATGGACGAAGACGTGACACGCCTTTTCCTCTCGTCTCGACAGCGGCGTTCCCTCGTTCCGAGCTCTGGTGTTATCCGTGACGGAATGCTGCGTCTTTGCACAAAAATCTCGCTGTAGTCGTTGTTGCTGTTGACGCCTATGCAACAACATTGGCGGCCGATGACACGTTAGACAGAGACTGCACAGCTGCAAGCGCTGACCCTATGGTAGGCTAGCTCAGATCGCCATGAATTCAAATCGACCGTGTAAACTGCGAGTTTCGTGCACGGGAGACGACTTCTTCGAGAAATGACACACAACAGCAGAGTAAACGACGCCCTTCAGGCTCCAGTAGCTGGTTACATTCAAAAGAAGGTTCCACCGCAAATTCGACGTAATTTGTGTTCAGTCAGTCTTCTCGGTGGAAACTTTGTTGATTTAGGGTCATGTTGTCAAGTGATCCGAAGGTAGAACAGCCACGGAATCGAACAAGCAGAAAATAAGTGAGTTGTTATTGTGAACTTTAACTAGTGCTCCCATATTCGTTGTCGGTTTCGGTGGACACAGCTGCCTCGTGCGTGCGTGCGTCCGCCTTTCGAAAAGAAAAAAACAGGCTCGACGACGCGACGTCGGCGGTGGCGACGACAGCGGCGATAGTCAACGACGATTCGTTTTCTGACTTTCGTGACAAGTTCAGCGAGCTTTTCATCGCTGTATTTGCATTTTCATTGGATATCATCATTGTGTCAGACAGACATACCCGATGGTCAACAAACGTTCAGGTAGCCACTCGGTCTGTTGAGAGGGTTGAGATAAATGCGGCTGAGAGTCCGAGTGACCTTTGATTCGAGCCATCTTTGGAGTCTATCTGGTTTTCGAGCTCCGAGAATCCATTTTGTCAAGTTTCAATTTAGGAGAACTGGGAAAACTCCCGGCATGAAGTTCGTGAAGCTCCGAAACGACTCGACTCGGTTTCAGTTTATTAAATCAACAGACATTCGGAACCAGAGCTGGTTGTCTTCCTCAGATTTATCTTCCTCAATCCGATCAAAGTTCCAAGCTTTTTTTTTTCTTATCAACACTGCGATATTTGGTACGTGGCTCCGTCTGGCGCCCAGCCTCCCCGCGGCTCGACATTCCACCGAAACTCGATGATTGAACTTTCCGCAGATACTTAGGGCTTTTCCTGACAGATCGGAAACGAAGAGATCTCGCCTGGATTGTGATTAATTAATTCGCGATATCTCCTCTCGAATCGTGTGGAATGCAAGGCGCTCACGGGTCCATCGAAAATGAGCATCCTTTTGGGAACGAGTGATCTGCCTCTCGTTTATAGCGCTTCGGTCGTGGCGACCCCGTTTCTTTTCCTTGCGGAGTCTCCGAGTTGGATTCTAGTCAAGTTCCGTAGCGTCCGACCCGCGTAAAATCTTCCCTAGCGCGAAACGCTGCTTGATATCGTTGGAGAATCTTCAGATTCCTCAGTCTACGGCTTCTCCTGCATCTACCTCGGTCATCGTCTGTTCCTTTCCTCTTTGTCTTCTCTTTACGCAGAGGGAATTCGTCGTTGGCGTCTTCCTGACATCACCGTCATCAGGTATCTGAAATAGTCAGAAGGATAGACGAATAGTCACATCAAATACATCGGCGTTCGTTTACTGAACTAATACGGGACTTGATACCGCGCCGAGACGCGTCCCGTTTCGAAAGCGGTCGATGGACTTTGGATAACAGAGTCGTCCAACACGTGAGGACATTTTTTTCTCCATAGTTTCAGTCATCTGACGAGCCGTCATTTGGGAAAAATCCTTGCATCCCCCACGAATACTCTTCTTCGACAGAGTCTGACTGCGTTGCGTCAAATCTTCTTCCACCTCTAGCGATCAGAGGGATCAGGAACTCAAAGATTTCATTTCAAACCGAGGGATTCGAGAAGAAACCGGAGGCTGATTTGAGAAATAACGGCGACAGAAAATGAAAACGCGGTTGAAAGCTGGATAGCATACGAAGCGACATTGTGTTGAGAACGGCAGAGAAATCTAATGATGATATTTTGTTCATTAACTTCAACAAATGTTTGCCGTTCGGCTGACTTGTTCACTTACCTATTTATTTGCTTAAAAGACCACCTACATCGACGGCGCCGGTCATTGTGCCTAACTATTTCTCTCTTCCTTCTTTCTTCATTGTTTGGCAAACCACAACGTCGGTTTCTCGGGACCTCAGTGTTTCTGATATTCATCTCCAAAGAAAGCGGAAACGACGGAATCCTTTGATTCCTCGAAAGAAAAACACTTTTTTCTCCGAAAACCAGTTGAGGAAAACGAGCTTCACTCAGTTCGGTTGCGATCGCAGTTAAACGTTATTAAAGGCGTCTCACGAGACCATAAAGCACTTTTGCGTAGCCAAAACACTTGATGGAGTCTGAATAAATTTAAATGTTTGGAGTAATTACGCGCTCGACACAAACAGTAGCCGGTAACCGTGCGGGTGAAACCAGGAAAGTTCGCGGGAGCAGCCTCACTCTCGAGAAAATGACGAAAGACATGGTGAAGTCGGTGAAAATCGCATCTTGTCCATTTTCACCGAGATCGAGTCGAGTTTCTCTTATTCTTCCTGGAATGCCGAAGTTCTTGAGAGCATCGTTTCTGACGAGAGCTCAAGATTGGATCTTGGTCACTCCAAGAAGTTCCTCATCATCGAAAGAACCGAAGTCCGACGAGGCGGCGGTTGAAGGGCGAGGCGAAACACTGTCTGGCGATTGGAGTCATCCAGTCTCGTTGGCGACGAAAAACCAAATGAAAAGAGAAACGGCAAGAGAATGAGAATAAGATTTTCATTACTAATTATCATAAGCGAGCATCCCAGGCGGCTGTGATGATGAGTGAGAGCGACCGACCGACCGACCGAACGGCAAGGTACGAATGAAGCCGGAGAGACAAACAGCGACGAAGCGAGAGCGGGGACGGACGGTTGTGTTCTGTTTGCTCGAATCCGTCACCATTAGAAATGAGCAACGAAATCCGCATGAAAAGAATAAATCCAAATGAGATTGTACTTAGTCAGAGCGATGCGAACAGAGAGTTGGCTCGACGACGAGTCACTGCGACTCAGGCACTACGCAAGTATTCCATAACGCACCTCAATGAGGAGCCGACAGAAGGACCGCGAGGGAAAGCAGAAGACAGAAGAATGGCGAAAGACGAATTACACAAGGCACGAAATTAAAGTCCCATCTCATGACGGAGCCAGTCAGAAGGAAGAAAAACGAAAGCAATCATTCAACTAGCAGTTCCAAGCCACAGCCGCATTTAAGCGCTCGGCTTCACGTTCGGCATCAACGGCGACGACAAGCTTTCTGACAATCGCAGAGGCGGTCTCGTCAGTTGTTGCGTGAACATAATGTTCGACACCCTGTTTTCGGGTACGGAAAGCACACAGCGCGCATGGGAGAAGAAATTCTTCCATGCTCGGGAAAAGTCGGGATGGCTCAAGCGTAGCTCGAGAAGACAACATCCCTTGGATTTTAAGTCGGAGGTCAGCTGCTTCCTTCGAGCGATTAGGTTCTCGATATCGGAGAGATTGTGTTCTCGGATTTTATCGATCAGGATGAATTCAGGAGGAGTATCAGCGAGAGTTCAATGAAATCGTGGTGAGCAGTATATCAACGATGTTTCCGCTGCCGCTTCGGGTCGTACTCAAGTTGTTGCTAATGTTATTGCTCCTGCCGTCGTCGCCGGTCGACGTCGACGGCGGCGGAGGCTTAACGTAGCTTTAAGCAGTCAACAGCCAGGTGTTTTGAACATCGGTCCGTTAATGCAGCCGGCACAGCAGAAGCAACACCACACACAATGTACACTTACCGTCATGAAAATTATTTCAACGTCTTACGGGCGAACACCGTACGCTCGCTGAGTTCCACCAAGGACAGTACCGCTTGGAACTCAACGAACGGAATCGATCCGTTGTTCATCTCAGAGTTTGAACTCGGTCTTCGGTGGCCACAAACCTCAACTCGATGATTGCTCGTAGTCGATGTCATGAATCCTTTCCGCTGGAACATTTGCCGCCTCAGAGAGGGATGAGGCCTTCGTAGAATTTTCACTTTGTTTAACATTTCTGCGTTCGTCAGCAATTACTCGTCGTTAGTGAGTTAACACGCTGCCAGCTGCTATTATGAGGGCGAATTAACATATCACGCGGCGTCGGAACTGAATTTCCACCGAGTTGTGTTGCCGTGCGGGTCCAGCAGTGAAAGCTGCTCGTTGAATGTAGCCACTCTCGGACTCATCAGAATTGAGCTTTAGACTCTTTTTTCTTTCTCTAGCTGGCTGGTCAGTCTGTATGCATGCATCAGGTTACTTCAAACACGACTGAATCACGCAACCGCACGCACTGAACCGCCTCATCAAACAATCCCTCGTTACACACAAACCAAAGCACACATTCACCGATTATCAACAACTAAATCGACGAACGAATGCAAAGATTCCTCCTTCCTCGTGCTGATCGTTGAACAAACTTGATTGCCGAGCGAGAACCGATCTTGGACAGATTCTTCGAACCCGCCCAAAGGGATATTCATTATTATTCACAAGGGGAATAGTTGGGTGGCGAAAGTTTTCAGTTGCGCCTATGGAGACGCCGACAAACGAGCAATCGTGGCACCGGGCACGTTCATGACAACAATGTTATCTGCAGTATTTTGTGTAAACACTGCTCTTAAGTAGTCACTTATCAATGGCGTTATCAACTGTTGAAATTCATGACTGTCACTGCTTCCGCTTCGTCCGGCGGAAGCACAAGACCCGTGCAGCGCGGCGAGACCCACGGTCGGTTGTCCACCTTCAACTCGAATAGAATGAGCCTCATAGATGGATGGATGGGATATCTTTCGAGTATCTTGAGATCAAGAAACGCAATGATCGCTAGATTTCGTTTCGTTATGACACGAGTTTACTCGTTTTGGGCATAAAGTGTCTCGAATGTCGGACTTGAGCTTCTGTCCGGCAGAAATTGTACGGAACTCAAGCGAGCAGAGAAACGGAAGAGAGGAATATAACACGAAACGAAGAACGAGAGTTTAATTGATATAAATGTTGGCTCGGGGGCCATTAGGCAAAGAGAAGAAAGCGACCGGACCGCCGAGCTACGTAAAGTGAAGCGGTGCATTACTGACGGTGTGAATATTATCTCGTATTCCTGCGACTTATTTTTCTTCGGGTTTTCTCCGCCTCTCTAATGTCCTGCATCGCTGACTTCGGTCTGCTTTGGTGGCTGTTAATGCCGCCGCAACAATGTGTGTGGTGCCGATGTTATCTTTTTAAAGGCTCTGTAATTGTTCTCCTTTCTCTTCTCTCTGTTCCGGAGATTTCAATTCACTCTTCTTTCATTAAGTGCATCGTGTAAAGACAGAAATGCCGGTTGCGACAATTCTTATGTCGGTTTAATATTTGTCAGAAATCGCGGGTCCCTGCTACCGAATCGCACAAGTTCCCTGCGAAATTGCCACAAAAAGCGTTCTCAAAGCGAATCATTAGCATATCTTTCTCGTAACTAGGCTTCCCAGCGGTCTCAGGACCGCGGGTAAAACCCGCGGGACCCGCAGGTATTTCGCGGGTTTTTATCCGAGGGACCCGCACGTGTTTTCCGGGTAAAACCGCCAAAAACCCGCATGAGGAAATGAGTCAAATCCAGGCATAAACGGAATATTCGGTCAATCTTATCCTCGGAAGTTCCGCCATCGAGGGCTACTCCCGTGTGACAAGAAGCTATAGCTCTCACTCTCCAGCATCCCCTAACGGGCTCGGGGAATATTCTTTGATCGAACAGAAATGATCGCGCCAGAGAATAATCGAGATCATGTGATCAGANTTATCTCGTATTCCTGCGACTTATTTTTCTTCGGGTTTTCTCCGCCTCTCTAATGTCCTGCATCGCTGACTTCGGTCTGCTTTTGGTGGCTGTTAATGCCGCCGCAACAATGTGTGTGGTGCCGATGTTATCTTTTTAAAGGCACTGTAATTGTTCTCCTTTCTCTTCTCTCTGTTCCGGAGATTTCAATTCACTCTTCTTTCATTAAGTGCATCGTGTACAGACAGAAATGCCGGTTGCGACAATTCTTATGTCGGTTTGATATTTGTCAGAAATCGCGGGTCCCTGCTACCGAATCGCGCAAGTTCTCTGCGAAATTGCCACAAAAAGCGTTCTCAAAGCGAATCATTAGCATATCTTTCTCGTAACTGAAACAATCAATTCAAGTTCGCGAATTTCTTCCGCTCCAGAATCCCCGACGACCCGTTGCTGAACATCTCGCGTTTTGTGACTAATGATGTCGCTGATGTTGTAACATTTCGACTATCGCGGCAACTTGAGCCGTCGTTTGAATGCGAGGATCTGCGTTGGTTAATTGAAGGACGCGAGTAATCATTTCACGAGTTGCGTTTTCCTCAGATTCGCTCTTCCTCCACCGGTGCTCCTCGGGATTCGTGAGCATCTTACAGTTGGCTTCAAGTTTCTTTCGGAACTTAATGACGCCACTTTATGTCTTATGACTCGCCTGCCGCCAAGCACGGACGTTGTGATTCTCGCTAAACGCCGCGCCGGTGTCTCTCCCGAGTTATCTCTCTTCAAATTGACTTTTCTCAATCCTTCTCTCGCAAAAACCCTATGTAAGACATCAAGTTATGACTCCGACTCAAGGTCTTTCACAACATTCTGTTGAGAACTCAATTCAACACTAATTTACATGGAAATTGTTGTTTTCCATTTTTTTTTTCTTTGGATGACTTCGAGGTTCCAACTCAGACAATTTTGCCCACCGAGCGAAAGCCACGATCTCTTCCACGAGCGAAGGGAGCTTTCTCAGTTTTTCCTCCCTCGGAATCCTCGGATATCGATGGAATGGAGAAGCTGTTTCGTTATTTCTGCAAATGACGCTAAAAAAGAAAAGCAAAGAGAAAAAAAATCAGTTTGAAATCCGACCCAATTGCTGCCGACGGAGAAATTTCAGACGTTGACGATCTTATCGGCCATCCGACCGAGAGAATACTTAAGTGATCTGCTGCATTTTACGAGTGTTGATTCTTCGCTCGTATTCCTCCTCTCTTCGTTAACCCCGACTTTCGTCCAAGTTTTGGAACTTTCGAAGTCTTCTGCTGTTGAGAGTGATTTGTACTAGAGCCAGAAACATCGGACAGCGGGTTCGCGAAATGTTCTGAAGGAAAAGAAGGAAATCATTCCGACCGAGGCTCTTGCGAAATCAAGGAACGGACTTGACGTCTTTGAAGCAAGCTTCGGGAAAAGCTGGACAGAAGTCAAACAATTAATCGCTGTCCACAACCAGCAGCGGTTGCGTGTCGTGACACTGGGGGAACAAATGAGTCCAAACAAATATTTGAGCACTTTGGCGTCACCTTACTTGTTACAAAGTCGTCAGTCAGGGGTCTTGGTTTCTTTATGGAGCACGCTATTCGCTAATTTACGACGGCCGGCAAAGGCTTTCCTTCCTCTCGCTGTGTCTCGTGATGAATGCCAGCGTTCCGATGCTCACAGAGCTCGTCGTCTGCTGCTGCTGCTGCTCGGTTGAAAACTTCGGACTCATCTCCGGACCGCTCGCTACAAGCTGGTCGTTGCTACAAGTTGTTGAGTGACATCTGTCGCCAAATCGAGGGAAGCTTCAGACGACAAACTGAACCACAATCCGGAACGTTTTAATCATCTGCGTGCGCCAGCGCCGTCCACCGATGTTCGTACGGCTCTAGAGTCTATACCTCGACACTTGGACGGCGGCAACACACTTACGCGCCGAACTTGCGTCCCCGATTCCCTCTCAGTTTTGCCAGAGCGTGTCGGAAGGGGAGTTTCGTCCGTAATTGATCCATCGACAGAGCTTCCGGCGACTGCGGAGGATCGCAGATGATGAATCTCGGGCTTCGGCAAGCGATGGCTTCGAGAACCAAAATATCGACCACAAGGTCTTCTGGAGTCATTTTTTGACGGGAACTCAAGTTGAAAGAGAAACTAGCTGTTCCGAAACGAGAGGTTCGCCTGATAAACTAAGAACAAATGGAAGAGAGCTAAACTACAGGAGGAGGAGAAAAAAAAACGTTCTGGCGATGGTTATCTATGAGACATTTCCCACAAGTTTATGCGTCTTTTGCCGCGACCGCTCTCCCCGGTGCGTTTTTCTGTGAGTTTCTGAATTTGATGCTCACTCACAACGACGAAACCAAAGGGAAGAATGCGCGCGTGCGCGCCCTCCTGCTTTGTGGTTTGGAGACTTTGTTCTTCATTTCGTTTTTTTTTTCTTCCGCTCGAAACGATCGATCTTCACCACGTGGAACACCCGCGAGGCTTTACTTAACCCCGAGATAATTTCGACCACTTAACCAGAGAGAAAATTACTGCTGCCCGCTAATAACGATCACTACTTGATGGAAGCGATGCCAAGTCGACACTCCGCTGTTTGCACGACTAATTCTCTTCTCTCGCTGAATTCTGCTCCTAATAGTTTATCCTGTCGGCGGTTATTTATGACACGGTGATTATTTTTCACATTTTCCCTCGCTTTTGAATGAATTTCGCGCGCCGAGCTTGCCGTAGGGGGACAACAAACTCGTGTTTGACAAACTCAAGCGAAAAAAAAAAGCATTCCACGAAGAGGAAAACGCTTCCGAAGATCGTTTCGATGCAAAACCAGAATCGGAACTCGATGGAAGTCTTTTCCCACGAGTCGTTCGAGGACGTCGGCTGGAAATCTTCAGGGAGGGAGACGATCTGGCGAAATGATCAAAGAGTTGCGGCGAAGTTGTTCCTCAGCTTTTGAAGCGTTCGGGTCGAACGTTTGGTGGCGCGGCGCGCTGAGCAGAGGAAGGAATTTTATTATTAAATGTTAATACTGGGGCCCCTCAAACGGCGTTACGCTCACGCCGACTACGACGCACGGAACTTAATGTCAGAATCTGATTATAATTAAGAAATAAACAGACTCACGGACAGATGAAGAAGCAAACGTTCAAAAACAAAAAATACTGAACAAGAGAAGGCGGTGCGACACCGGACAACGCCGGCTGCGAGTGGCCGACAGCAGCAATGCCAACGAGCACCGGCTCCACACTCGGTTTCGGAGCCGGCGGAGTCGACCGGAATTATACAGCCTATTACGGCAGACGCGAGAGAGATAAGAAGGCGAAAACCGCGTTTAATATAGGTTTAGTGGCTAATTATTATTTCGTAGTTTACATACAAATGAAGTTGGTCAGCGTTTCCATCAAGACACGTTAGCGGTTTTGTTACCCTTCTCCATTCCCATCACTCGAGGACCGCTGTGGCGCGGCGCGGCGGCTTGTCCGGGGAGTTTCGGTCAAGTCCGTTTCCTTCGCTTCTTTCTAATGAGCCCCGACGCCACTTCGATCGCAGGAAACTGCTGTCGTTATATTCGCGTGTCGCGCTCATTCGTAGTCGAAAGGATTAGAAGTTCTACTTGATGGCAGCAGTGATTCAAAACGGAGGATACGTTCCCTTCAAAGATGCAAGCGAGGATTCAGGGCGAACACTGTGGGAGACGGATCGCTGCTTCGATGATTTTGCGGCGAGTCTGGGCGTTTCGAACACATGTTTCCCGGACAATGATGATGACAGTCATCATCATCATCACGATGCTTGTCGTATTCGTGTCCCCATTACACGCCATTACACAGTGGCGAACAGATTAGGTGACCATGAATGAATGAATGAATGCTTTTGAATATGTCCAATTCCGGCTCATTTTGAGTTGGCGCCCCGAGCGAAAAAGAGTGCGATGTCATTGAGAGGCGATGAGAGCAAGCGGTTGCCTAAAAAACAGGACGAGATGTAGAGGGAGAGAAAACAGGTAGCGGACAATCGGGGTACAAAGAGAGGATCGAGGGAGAGCCACAGGTTCGGAGCGTGAGTGAGAATCCACTTCGAATTAGCTTACTTCAATGGGATAATGCGTTGAACGTGATCACGAATGTCGCTCGTATGCATCGCTAGCTCCGTCCGTCGGATCGACCGACTGACGAACAGGAGCGAGCCCGTGAAGGCAACGTGCATACATACATACATACATACATAGATATGGATATGCTGATGACCACTGGGCAATCCCGAAGCTAACCGCAGTAACTCCATACCTACGTTTGAGTGGCGGGGTGCACCGAGCGAGACCGTGTTGTGTGGTGATGGCGAAGATAGATGACAGAGATAGAAACAGTGTCCGCTGAATCTGAAACAGAAATCAGAGACAACCGATCGCGGACGGAGACGCAACAGAATCGGAAGAATGGTGACAATTCCTCAATTTTCCCGCCGTGTCTCGTACAAAGCGAACATGTTTTTTTCGAGCATGCTATTGGAAGCCGATAGAAAAGCCGAGCAACATGGGCTCGAGGATCGGCGCGTGGCCTTATGCGAAACCATTGGCTGTGTATGTAGGAGTCTATGAGAGAGCGTGCCCCAGGGTAACATATGTCTTGCGGGACCTACGCGCCGGAGGAGAAAAGCTGTGTGCTTAGGCTAGCCAAGAAACCAGTCAAGGCTCATCTTAGCTCACCGTGTAGTTTGTGAGCAGAAAGCTGCCTGATTTCGTTGTTCAGATGATGGAGGACCTCGGCTCATGCCCTACTCGTCTTGGTTCATCAAGGGGATGAAGTTGTTTGAGGGAACTCATTTCGGCCCCCGCAGCAATCACAAGCCCGTTCTGCGGTGCTTAGTATGTATCACTTGGAGCCAGCTAGTTGCCAATCGATCCGCATACCTCAGTTTTGTCAAACGCCGTTGAAATTGTTGATCTAGGTGTCAGATCTCATTGAGGAAGTGGTTCCGGTGGTCACACTCTGAACTCGGCCCAGTGTCGACGCCTTTCTCGCAGCGACTCCTCCGCATACTTGAGTTGCTGTCGCGTTCCCCCCGATTCTACCGATGTTTCCTCCCACCGTCTGACCGGTGACAGACATTATCAGATGATGGATTGATCGATCGATCGATCGCTGAATCGAGGGGAAGATTGCATATTCAGCGTTCGAGTATATAATCAAGGATCGAGTTCGACATTGATTTTTCTCGGAGAAGTACTTTGTATACCAAGCTGGACAAGATAGAGTTCTTCTCCTACTTTCGACAAGAAGAAACAAAGCGATGATCTATTTATACACGAACATACGTATCGGTCGAAACAACGAGCTCTATGGTTGTTCGGTACTCACGAGTCTGGTGGCTCGACGTAACTGTGCGTTTGGACATTTATCCGTTCATTCATTGAAGAAGCTGTCGAAACAAAGAGAACGTTCTCCGAGACGCCCTAACCAGATCAATGGCAGCAGCAGCAGCAGCGGAGCAAAGCTCGATATCAACTATGAGTTCCGAGGCAGGAAGCATTCATTCCCCTGGAGAAATGCCTGTTCCGCCGTCGAACAACATACGCAAGGAAGCAGGCGAGCGAAGAGGAAGAAAAGAAGAAAGCAAGAAGCTGAGATTCACTTGAGCGAGCAGATCATATGCCGTCTGGCCAAAGTTGGTTTTGCCAACACCGTGTTTCCTATTCTCATGTTTGCTCCACTCCGCTCGGACCGAGAGAGCAACTCCGAGAGCAGGGCTGCGCGAAAGAAACATCGGCGATGAGAAAGAGAAACAAAATATCAGATTGCAGCGGTGCCGGCAGCACAGCCTTCTCAATGATTAGAACATCAAATTACCGTTGGCTCTATCTGTGATTGCAGACCTTTCGATGGGCGACTCTGTCCATCTCGAGGAATCCGCATCAACTTTGTCATCGGTTTGACGGATGTCATTGAATTCATCTTCGTTATCATCATTATCGTCGCTAATGTTTCTGCTTGTTCCTCGCACATGTCCAGCGTGACGTCCGGTTCGCACCTCGAGAGTTCATTGCATCGATAGAAGATCAAAAACTCTGACCTACGATTTTGGGACCCCTTCGGTCGAGGTTCGAGGAGACGTTTCTACGGAACGTTTCGCGGGAAATCCGCAATTCACCGAGAACTGGGACCGTTGTTAATGCTTGTTCGTCTTGTGGGGTCCCCATACGTCGGCACGCTGATTTGGCCTCGTGCTGTGTCAAGTATGCGTCTAAATAGACAATCCATCCGTCTTCGTTTACCCCTCGACGGAGCAGTCAGGCAGCAGGCAAGCAACGATCCAACCGACCTATCGATAGCTGTGCTTTGGTTTGGCATGCCTTGCCTTCTTGCCTCCCGCGTCACTGACTGACTGACTGACTGACTGGACCAGAGGGAGATGTAATCCGAGAGAGTCAACGGAGGTTAAGGGCTACCGCTATGGCATGCATAACAAATATCCTCGATGGGAAAACCGACCCCTTGGACGATGTTCCGCCCGCACGTTTGCGCTGTACTTCATCGAGCGACGGTCGTACCTGGAAATCGCGCGTCGCCGTAACTTGATTTTCGGAAGTTCATGATGAGTTCCCATGGATCCATGTAGAGCATGTGGAACACCTGAGTCTAGCAAAGACTCGTCTCGAGTGCATGCAGGGGGGCATTTCCTCACCCTGCGTGCACCAGTGAGATTCGGAAGCGTGGCTGAGGCAAAGTTCACTGTTTGAAACCGAATTTCAATGAGTGCATTCAGACACGTCGTTGCATTCTATGTTCGGCTCATTAAACTCGAATGGATCTAGAAAAGGATCGCAATCGTTCTTGCGCTGCTCGCTTTTCATTCCCGTCGCGATTTTGTATGCAGAGCGTTCGCCTTCCTTTCGGCCCAGTCGCTCGCTCGCTCGCTCTCCTCATCAACAGCGGCGGCGGCCGTATCGCTTGCTCTATCGATGGCTACACAGTTCGGCTTCTGTTTTCACCAAATGCTTTCACCCTTTTTTCTGGACGGCCTTGGCCGATTCGGCGAAACATCGACGTAACGGAATTCCGGAAACCGGAATACGCTTCTCCCGGCACGAGACAATCACGTGTGGAGAGGAGGGATGTTGTGTAAATTCGCCAAAACCCTTCGCTAAACGTTTCGCTGATTCGACTCTCGTTCGTGCGGCTATCATTGGCTGGAGGGCGGGTTAGTGGGGGTTTTGTGGGAGAGGAATTAAGGAGCGCCACTCAGGGTACTTCACCACGGGAGGGAAATCAAGGAGGAATGGGGAAACCACCAAACTGATCCCAATTACGCCAATACCCTTGTTAAGATGCTTAGTCTCTGGAGGGACTCCGCTAGCCACTTGAATGTTCTATTAACGCTTGTTCTTGTTTCAGGCATCGAATTGACGGCAACACTCAGGATGCATCTCTCTCGAAACGAGGTGAGTTTCATCAGAGAATTTAGATTTCAGACGATTTGTCGACATTGTTTCGAGCCAAAACAAGAAAAAAACGCGCTTCGATCTTGTGCTCCGGACGTGAACTCGGATGATGATGTGTTTTGTCGACCACGGGGAGTCTCGCGCCGGGCGCTTGTTCCCGCAGTCATTTATGACGAGGTGCTTAAAGCTTACATGACTAACCTATAAAGCGGTGCGGCTACCGCCGCTATTGGAACTAATTGCCGAACTCGACAGCAATGTCTATTCGTCTTTATATGGATCTGGCAGCGTGCTTGGAGTCGCCCCTCGACTCGCTCAATGACTCGGCTTATATGTAGGTATCCAGGATTCTTTTGGCAAAGGCTCAGCCAAACGAAATTGCATACTCTGATATTCGAACGAGCCGATGGCAAAATGTTGACAAATGGGGCATCACTTCGCCTTGCGACCAAATCATATTACACGCATTTCATCGCCTACACGGGGTGTCTCGTGGCCTCTATGCAACATTTTCTCGACTCTCTGCGGGTGTCCCCATATCGTCGATGAAGGCTTTAGGGGGCCATGATTTTTTTGCGATGATAGTTCACCCTTCTTCCGCATGTTTTGGGGAAGAGAGTCTGACATCGAAGCCGGAGTGGGTGGAACAGAAGAAGAATCGAGCGGTGCTTCGAGTGAACGAATATAAACCTCACCTATTGACTTTTGGAGCCCGACTCCATTTCCTGAATGGTGTTTCTCCTCCTTCGAGCACTGAAGGCACGGAAAGTTTCTCGAGAATTTCGAACTTCGTCTCGTTCCATGATTCGTCCCAAAGTTCCATGATAATGACTCGCATACTGAAGTTTGTTTTTTACTGGCTTTTGGTATCGCGTTTCGCACTCACATTTTTCCCCGGAGAAGTAAATGTTAGTTTATCGATACGACTTAGTAGATACCGCGTGGTATTTAGAGCAAGTTGAGTATTTGACTGCGCTTCTTCGCTCGACAGGAGCGGGATCCGTTCATTCCTATTTTCAGGAATGCGATTTCTTCTTTTTCTTTGCGACTTCCAATAATTCTACATTTCAGTCGTTTTCTGTATTTTTCTTCTCTGCGGCTTCTTACGTCGACGGTTGCTCGCTTCCATGTCTGTGGCTCTATCGCTTTGTAATTCTCGGAATCACAATCGCTTAAATCGGTAGCTTTAAATTAAAAGGAGAGAATTCTCTTCCATCTTATTTCATCGGATACTTCTTCGACTTTTGTTTTGGTTTTTTTCCTTTCAAATTGCCTCTTCACTTCACAGGGAGCGGGAAGTTCCGATATCTCAACGGCGTCTCGCATGGTTTCGCTGATTCTCGGTGTAATGCTCGAAACAACTCAATTTCAGCACAAGAGAAAGCCGAAGGGCTCTCATGTCTCTTCTTTATGTCGATTTATGTCCGGCGGTCTCTTCGTCCGTTCGTCGGAACATGAAGCCGCCCCACCGACAGAGCTCACTCAGATTAATTCAGAAAAACTTGTGGGCTTCGCGCAGTTGGCTTGGTACAAAGATCTTCCTAAGAACAGGCACGCAAATGGTGGCGGCGATGTTTCCGTTCATTCGTAGAAAAAAACTGTACATGGCCCGAAGAAACGTAGACTCGTTCTACGACGAACACAGAAAGTCAGGCAGTCCTTGAGGTGCAGTGCGTCGGTTCGTGGAATATTGAAGATTTACGCACTTTAGGCATACCTTCAGCTTTTCTCCCCCTCAAGACGAGCAGTGTTTACGATCAGAGCCATCGTGTCGCTGTTGTGGCCAATGTCGCCGCTTTTGGTGCTGCCACGTTCCTCACGGAGTTCCTCTCCGTTACTGGAATCCCATGTACAATATATGTAGACGATGGTTTCGTTTACGCGGGAATCCGACATCCGACACTGGATACCGATTGATTTTCACAACAAGTTCTCGTTTGAGGCGTTGGAGATCTTCTCTGATGATTTGCCACTATTCACCAACACGGTTCGGAAACTAGCGGTTTCTCGCATGGAGATCCGCACGGCACAGCGTCCCGCCGAGGGACGCGAACATGTTTTCGCCGAAGATTTCGAGATAGCTTGAGATTTAATCGTATCGGACCCATATTGGTCGATGTTTCTATAATCGAATGCTGCTGATACTGCTTCAAGAGGAGAGAAACGCCGAATAAAAAAAAAAACAGAAGAAGTGGACGTTAGAAAACGTGCGCGCACAGCAAGTGGGCTCGTCATGATGGCAAAGGCATTCTACTATCGTAGCTCATCTTCTGAGTGGCAGCACCAGCCAGTCGACCGGCATAGATCATCAGGCGATCTGTCCCGTTGTCGTTCTCCTGTTGGTTTATATATCTAATCTACTCTGCTTCAGTAGAGAACGGTGTGGGAACTTCGAAGACTGGCTTTGATTTGAGCGTAACAGAACTTTTTCCTCACCACAACGACTCTCCAAGCTGAAAAGAAATCCTAGCCCTGCGACGAAGAACTGATACTTGTCGGCGTCCTCTCATTCTAGACCGAATAGTCATCGCTTTTATCCGCGTCGAGGAAATTCGGTTTCCGTCGTTTTGTTTTCTGAATGGTTAAAAGTGAATTTTCGAAAGACTTCGTCATGCGGGCGATCTTTCTCGACTCATGTTCTCGCGCCTCCTTTGAAGAGCATCTTCTTCGGTTCCATTAGAAGCATTGTTATGAGGCAACGCGTATGAATTTTTTGTTTCGCAGCTTCTCAAACTCAATTCTTTACGTGGTCTTCGGCTTCGTGATGTTGTTCCCCGTCTGGTTTTTGCGCGCGCGCGCGCGCGGTCGTTCGTCTTCCAATTGTTCACACTCAATGGTTTGCTTGACTGGATAGGTCTCCGATGAAGAAAAAACGCGATTCCTCGCAGATTTTTCCCCAGCCTCTGCGTTTATAGAGCGTTCAGTTTTCTTCTTGGAGCGTTGTCTGTCTGAGTTTCTGTGAGCCGATATGACTGAGGATGTTCTTCCAAAGTTCGATAAACGGACGAATCCACGGAGTGGCAGCGAGATGACGGATTTCGTTCGAACAAATAACATAGAGAGCGAAGTTGTCTCGAAAACCCTCTGAAAGTCCTGACTCAACGTAGCTCGGAACCTGATTGCTCTGGAATTCCGTTTGGATCCGGAATCCGTGAGAGGCCCTTCCTTAGGGGTCGTCTCCAATCAAGAATGATTCCACTGAACAGCCTTATGAGCTTTTCCGTTGACATCGTGCCGTGATAGCGAGCGTATATTTCAAATAGCACAGGAATTCTCGATATCACTGACGGCTTCGTTACTAACTGTTCCGATTTTAAGCCACATTCAGTCATTCCCGCAGTTCGCCCTTACTTCCTCTTCCTCCACTTTTCCTTGGTCATATTGATCAGACATCTGGTGATATTTCAACAAGTCAAGTCGTTCGTTTCCGGTACCAAGTTACGGTATTTTTTACAACAAACGTCAGCCATGGTTCGCGAAGTCTTTGACGTGTCCGTCCACCTGGGTGAGTGGTAGTTCTGGAAAATCGATTCATGATCGTGTAGATGAGAGATGAAGAATCAGCGGCCATCGTAGAGCCTGAACGGTCGTGAAGATCACAATGAAGCAATCGTTGTAGTGCTATGGATACACTCAGTCGGTGTGTGCGAAAGTTTGTATGGGTGTCGACTTGGCTCACTATTTCGTAGTGGGTAATAGTCGATGGATATTCTGCCGTTGTAGTGGTGCCGGTGGCGACGACTGCTGCGAGTGCCGCTGCTACTTCTGGGAGTAGTGATGTTGCTTGCGGCTGCGGTGGCGGCAGCGGCAAGCAACGTCTAGAGGCCTCCAGAGATTGGCTCTACAACGGAGAAATCATCGGTGGCAACGGCGACGGCCAGCGCCATCTAAACTCTAACAGCCACCAACTGGCCTAGTTATAGACAACGTTAGTGTCGACGACTCGTCGACGATAAGCGTAGACCAAGCCGCACGAATGCTGCCGCCTGTGCTGCTACCATTGACGCGTTGTTCCTGCCACTCACCAATAGCATTTATGGCAAAGCGTGTTTGCAAACGAGGTTGACCGTCCTCTTCTCTTCGACCCTCGTTGTGCTTTCGTCGAATTCTTTGTCGCCTTTTTTCTTCTCCTGTCGAAAACAACGAGCGGAGAGGAAAACCTCTAGAACAACTAACCAACAAACTAACATCGATGTGAGTCACACGCGGAAGGCTCTCTAGAACACACAATCAATGGAAAAGTCTGACTACGTAGAGTGGAGCAAGAGAAAGGAAGAAAACGCAATCTGCACGATACTGTGGAAAACACACGATCGGGACTTTGAGACGGGAGGCGTTAATGAATGAAACGACTCAGCCGCTGAATTAGGAGTTGGATAACCGGCTCAGCGAGTCATGGCCCTTGGGTGGATATCCAAGAGGGAGGGAGGGAGGGAGGGAAGAGGGAAATGAGGAACGACTCGATGTTTACGGGCAACTATGAACCGGAGACGATTGTTCAGGTCGGCGGTCGATGTTTTTCTGGCCGCTCCAACAACAACGACTGCGGCATCGAGAATGAAATGGACGTCCTCGGTGGACGAGATTAACCTATTTCACCACGCCTCATGAAGAAGAACGTGATAAAACGAAATTTATATCGGAGGAGGAGGAGAAGAAGAATCCACGCAGTCAGTTTGCGGCGAGTCAAGTCAAGTCGAGCATCGGAATACGCAGCCAGCATTAATCTTGTCGGCAGCGGGACGGATGAACAGAATGAGAGACTTCTGCAGAAAACGAGCTGTCCAAGCAGCCGAAATCCAGTCAACGATCGACGAAACAAGCCACAGCGATCGAAGCGAGGGCTATCAGCCAACATTCAAACGACTACTAGCTTAGCGAACACTTAGATTTATGTACATAAATATCCGAGCAAAACCTTGCCGCCAGAATAGTCAACCATTGCTTGTCGGATGGAAGAAGTCAAGCAGCAGGACTTGATCGAAACGTCCACATTCGGCAATACGTTACAATTGATAAAACTGGCCAGGCCGGAGCGCGGATTTCCGAATTTCGTAATTATGCGACACAAGCTTCATAATTTCGTTGTTTTAAATCGGATGCATGCGCATAACGGACCCGTTTGCTCTACGCTCGCGCTCTTCCTCTCGTCGACGAATAAGGCGTGCTTTCTCATTTGCATACGGCGGCGCCCGGCGCGCCGTCTGTCTAACAGCGGCGCCGTGCGTCGTCCAAGTGGAACGCTAAAAGAGCCCACCTTCGAACAGCGGCTCGTGATCGTTATTATTGAAATTACTTCAAAAATTCATTCCGAATTTCATTATACTGTGTAGCGGAGCAACGAGACGTGCCCTATCGGTGATTGACAACTATCATTTGTCGGCTGTACCGGAGCGATGAATGATGAAATTATCAGAAAACCAATTTCAGCTCAGCTGAGAGAAATCCGAAAGTACGAACAGCGCCTTGACACTTAACGAACTCGTAGTGGAAAACAAACCCGAAAGCAGAGGGTCGCTTTGACGACGCGCTGCGTCACTCTGTTGTGTGTGTCACTCGATCCTCTGGAGGCAAAGCATGTTTACGTATTCGTATTACGACCGGCTTTATCAACAGATGGCGTTACGTTCAACTCTTTGCTGCCATTGGAAACCTTGTCTGATTGCATAAGCGGCTTGTTTGGAGAGCAAGGCCCTGTGAAGCGAACGAGTTTGACTCACTCACTGTCTATTTGACGGCCGGACGGACGGAAGGAAGGGTTGCTCGTCTGTCCACCTCGCTCGAGGATAGATAGGCACGGAGCGAGAGATACCATATGTTAATGGAACGCTGCTCGTTATGCAATCCACTCAAGGTGTAGAGCCATCCCCAACTCTGCCAAGTGGCGAATGGGCGTCTCCAACAGTTTCGATCCAAGGAGTTATTTTTCAGTCTGCTCCAGCCATTTTCTCAACAAACATTGTACTTTGAAAGCTTTACACGGATTTCAATGGTTTTGTCAGCGAGGAACATCAGAAGTTCCGTCAACATCATGGAGTTCTGTTGTGGTCGAGCTCAATATTAAAGCAAGGCGTAATTCAAGTCCAGTGAAAGTCACTGCTGTTGTTGCCCTCTTCTCGAAAAGCGATGCTGCTTCTATCAGGGCAGTGTCTATGCCCTCCGCCTTGAGTATCCGCACCGCGTAATGTGGGTCAGTTTGCTCCTCGAGCCTGTTTAGCAAATCGTCAACTGTGCAACGCCTGCGTGTGGAGCGGCAAAGGTAAGAACAACATGTTCACTCAATCCGCATTGAATCTGAGCTGAATTTGTGTTAACATCCTCGTCGTGTATTGGCGTTACTGTGCTCGAACTGCGTGAGAATAATCACCCGAGATGACAGCGTGATTGGTGGATGAATGAATGAATATGCAGAGGTCATGGTCCTCGGGGCAAACGTGTTCCGTTTTTGAGAAGAGGTGACCCCTCAGAGAGGAAGTCCTCGCTTCTTGTGAATTCCAGAGTAACGGTGAGCGATCCTTCTTTATTGTCAAAATACCGATGTAGTGGTGGTGGGATTTTCGTTCGTTCTACATTCATCCGAGTGAATAACATGATCACGCGCACGCGAGAAACTTCATGCGGATAGAACAGTCGAGAAACCCCGAAGGCGAGTTTTTCCATTTCGTTTTGGTTTTCTCAGACATTTGCTCTGTTAACGTCGATGGTAGTCGATCGCCATCGGAGAGTGTCATAGACACTTTTCTGTATTCGGGGCACAGGCTCTATCTAAGTGGCAAGTTCGATTCAACGTTAAGCAGTGAGTAATCAGGGTACGGGACTCGTGCGTGCTTCGTCAATGTGATTTCATTCGATTCGTGAGCGTTGGGTATCGTCGACCGAACGCGCTCCACGGAGAACGCTGTTACAGACACTACTGGTAATGTTCCCACTAGTACTGTTACTCAAACTGCAGCCGCTGACATTGGTGCTGCTGGTAGTGGTCGTAGCATTGTGGAGGACGCGGTTTTTCCTTCCTTCCTTTCTTTCTTTCTTTCTTTCTTCCATCTATCCATCTATCTATCCATCCATTGAGAGCGGGGCCCGATAGGGAGATACTTCCTGTTTGTTGGCTGCAGTGTGTTATGCCTGTCGGTCGGTTGGTTGGTACAACCGTGCGTCTGCCCGCTTGGTTACATTTATTCAGAGGGGCCTCTCACATCCAAGGGTTAACGAACGCAGAGACTCGAGAATAGGCTAGTAGAGTGCGCTTAGCTACCATAGCTAGCAGACAAACTGACTGACTGACTGACTGACGGCCGGACCGACAGACGGGCAGGCGAGCGGGCGGCTGACTGACTTCTCGCTTCTCCACCGGTTGGGTCGATTTTTCCCTTCTCAGGGTGGCAAGGAAACGGGCCTGCCGTTCCAGGCACGCCATCTTAGCCACGACGAAAAGGGAAAGAACTAACGTGGCGAGCGTTGACGGATGGCCAGTTAGTCAGCTATCGAAGAAGCCAACGCTTCATGCCATGTTAGAGAGCGCACAAGGTTGGAATCACCTGGGAGAAATTCAAGCAACGCCGCCGCCGTCGCCGCCGACATCACCTTGGGTCGATCAATCTTGTGAAGCACAATACGAGACAACACGCGGATTTCCGACCGGTATCCCTCCACCTGACTAATCGGCCAAGTGGTTCCTGGGAAGAGATCTCCGGGATAGTTTACCTGCTCGAGAGTCGGCTGCTCAGCTTGGAATCTACGAAGCGTAGGAAGTGAAGAAGAACTGAGAAAAGGAAGAATCTGTTGTCAATTCCTGTCATTGATTCCATTCGCTGGTAAAGCCATTTGCCGTTTCCAAGAAGACATTAGGATAATTGATCGATCATCATAAAATTACTCATTCGCTACTGTCGTTGTCGTGACTGTGAATGAGCAATTAGATCAACGAGGAAAGACCGGCACGAGATGCAATGCGGGTTCAGCCGATTGTTTCGAGATCGTCCCTGAATGAGTTTGGTGATTTCAGGGCCACGCTGTGAAAATTGACTTTGGGTTGAACTTGGAGTCGGTGCTATCCGGTGTCAGGTTACCCGACTGGTTTCAAATTCTAAAATTGTGTTGGCTCTGAATGAACGGAAACGGGTCCAAAAGAAGTACACAGGCTACCTCAGCTACTCTCTCTCTCTCTCTCAGTTTAAAGAGGAGCTCAGAAGACCACCAGTTGTGTGAATCGCTTTGTTTCTTCGAGTGTTGCTCGGTTTCAGTTCCTCTTTGTACAGGTTTCAGTTTCTGTGTTTGTGAGTCCGGGTCCAATTGAAAGATATGCATCGCGAAGTCAGCACCACTTCTCCCTCCCTGAATAGTGAAAAGAACAGATGCAGCTTCGTAACAACCAATGAGATGCTATCTAGATCCCGCATCTGCTATTGTAATGAACCTCGTACTTGAATGCGTAGTTTAAGATCCCGTGAAGATCTGATCGCGGCCATAGTAACCTAAGGCGTAACGTAAAAGTGGGGAAGGTAGTAGAAGGCGACGAACGGGAGCCACCCCAGCGAAAATGTCTCCCGAACAGATAGTTGGATCAAGCGCTCAGAATCTTCGAATGAGACATCTCGAATTACTCCGTTCAAAAAGAGCTTTTCACGATCCGATCGAGGTTGACGGGCTGTCCGTTCGGACTTTCAGTCCAGGACGATCGTGTTGCTGAGTCTTCCGTTAAAAGGTTTGCCATCCAAGCGGCTGACGATGTCCATTTGTTCCGTAGTCGGATAAAATCTCAAGCCCATGCGTGAAGCTACGTGCAGTTAGAGTTCACATCAATTTATCAAACCTATGATGAGTTTGCAACGATAACCCTTCGGCTGAAGCATCCACATGATCAACAGTGAAGTTCCGCGAGCCCTCTCCCTGTTGAAGCGGGTTCAAACCCTCTTTCGTAGCAATATGGCTTGAGAAAATTTCAATTCGCAAATCGGCTCCACTCGGAACAAAGGTCCTTGACGGAAGTTGGACTTCGTAGTTCTCTGTTATTGATTGAGCAGGTTTGCAAATTACAACAAACTCAGCCAAGCCATCACAGGAAGGATTCTGTAATCATCAAACTCATAATCAACTTCTGACTATTTACTCGTCTGATTATTAACCAAATTCGACCTCACCGTCAATTTAACGAGAGCCTTCGTGGTCAGACCACAGTGGAATCCTGTAAAAATTAGCAATTCAACGTTTGCATTCGATCGATGAGTGAGTGCGGCTCGATCAGAAGAGATGATGAGTGAAAATTTTTGGTGTTTTTGGTGTTTTTGATGAAAAAACGGCCCGGGCGAAGCTACATCGAGCAGTGGTCTCTGCCGACAATCGCCTGATTTAATATTAATGAAAGAACTTTGCTAAGGTTCAAATTGTTCGTCGTTGAAGCTCCGTCCAGAGCGGAGTTGGGGCTGAGTATTCAAATTGTCAATTTTATGGAATCACGTCATGTATAACACCCCGCAACGGGGGACAATATTGCCGTTTTCAAATTATCCACCGCGCTCGGCCAAGCGTGTCACGAACTCGACAACCCTCGGTCCGAACCTAATTGTCGATCCCAAGGTTCGCATCGACAGCCGCGGCAGCAAAACGATAGTAAAGCTTGAAAATAAGAGTTCTCGGTTCAGCCTAATTTCAGTAGCCGCCCCTGTAATCTGCAGCTAACGTACGCTTTGACGTAAAGATGGTCAAGTTTTACGACCTAGATGCAGATGTGGGATGTCGTTGTGGTCGTGGTCGCTGTCGTTGTCGACGTCGCCGTCGTTTACGTCCACGTCGACGACGCTCCAGTGTTGTGCTTGTATCTTATCTCGGGGTTTGGTGCTGAAGCTGCTACTGTAGATGTTCCTGCTGCTGGCGCCTACTCTGTTATCAGTACGAACCTAACCTCCTTTAACAATGGAAAGGGAAACCTCGCCGAGTCGCCTAATGAAGTCTAAGGACCTAGATGTTGTCGACTGCGTGTGTGACTGTGTGGATCCACGCTAATGAATCTATCCGGACATCAGATTACTGTAATTCCTAGTGAATACCCACCGCGCCGAGAATCGCTTCGTTTGTTTGCTCCGTGTGTCTCATAACTCAGCGTCATCCACGCTTAATCCAATCACGGGAGTTTTAGACGGCATCGCCGATTCGGAAGCGGAGCCCAATCAGGGTCAACTCCATTCTTGAAAGTTGAGCCAAACAGTGAAGTTTTCAGAAAACCTTCACGGATGCATCCATGAAAAATATTCGATTCTGATAGATTGCCGGATTTCTTTTAGCGTTTCAACATCAACGGGAAAAACTTTCGCGAAATGCGAGCGGTCCACTGACTCGTTTTTTCCCTCGTTTCAGATGAGATTTTCGTTTGGGGCCCAGCCGCCCGCTGAACTTTGATGACGGTGTGGGATTTCAACCAAGAACTCAGGAGAAAGAACTACATCTCGACCATACTAAAACGATTTGCCTTACATCATACCCAGGCGCAACCCCACCGAGCGAAGCATAAATCATTGAGCAGAAAAAACCGCTACTCACTGAACAGGTGGATTTTCAAGAATCGAAGAAGGAAGAAGAAGATCACAACAACAAAGAAAACGACGAAGACCAACAACAATATCCGCATCTCTACTTCATCAATTTCCTCGCGTCAGAAGGTGAGTTTCCATCTTATTCTCAACTTTTTTGATTCCAATCCTGTGTTGGTGAGCGAGATCTAGCAATTTCCACCAGTTGGACGCTCTGTCGATTCCGCGGGAACATCGTACAGAGTGCGGAAAAAACGAAAGCTGCGAAAAGAAATGGGCAACTTGTATGTGATGTGTGAGATGATGATTTGATGTCGCATAAGACGTCTCTGTTTGGCGGCCTGTTGCTGCTTTAGTAATATCGGAAGCGAATTATACAAAAACCACCGCTCCAGCCACGTCGGGAAATGTATGAGACATATCCATATGTGATTTATGTAGCCCGCCCGGCCCCGGCCAGCTCCATATGAATGGTAATTCTTCAGCGTGGCCTCTTTTTCATTACACTGGGCCGCCGCCGCCGCGACAACAACGACGACAGATTAAAGTCGCTTCTGTCAACAATATTGTTGCTTTGCTGCGTTATTCTCCTTTCTGCGGTTACTTCAACTTGTATGTTGCATCGTTTGGGTCGACCGTCGTATCCGAAGGTTACGAGACGGTTTGTCAATCGAAGGAACTCGCCACTCATTACGGTCGTGTCGGACATCGATGTCCCGACCATCTTCGCCGATTGAATTGAGGCTTTCGCTCATATTCTCGGTCTTTTGCAAATCTTCACTCGATCCGGAGAGGAATGATGATGCGATCGCGATGTTACTCGCGGCCTTTTATTCCGAGGGATCAATTATTACCCCTCGATCGGAATTTCATGAATCCGAGATTTGACTCCATTCGGTTTGAAGGCCGACAGAATCGATTCATTGTCAGAATAATCGATCGCATACTCATGTTATGATTGCATATTCTGTTCAAGAGAAGCTCGCCGCGAATGTCCTCCCCCATTCGATTCAACTTCAAATCGGAGGGACGAAGGAGAGCTTCCATTCCATGTTGTGCGCAAGAGTTTCCTCCTCCAACCATATTCAGACTCAAATGCTGTTGCATCCGTCCGATCGGCGGCGGAATGAGAAAAGTCTACTCAGCGCCTGACTGATTCCGACTCTGTCACTCTTATCGTTTTCTGGAAGAGGAAAGACGAATAACCCGACGACAAACGTTCGGAGTTCTCGCATCGGCCTACAATAGCCGTGACTGATTCGCGTTCACCGGGAAACTCATAAAAGACAGAACGATTGTTCTTTCATGGTTGTTACGCAGTGAGAAACTGGATTAGAAATTCAGCGGCGAAGGGAACAGGAGTCGGAAAATGGGAAATGAAGACACCAAGCTGGCGCTGCAGACATCTGTGAATGATCGTTGAGGAAAAGAAACCTCGTCAGAAAGGATTCGTTCAGCTCAAATCAAAGCATGACGGCGGCAATCAGTTATCCGGCTTTTGATGAATTCCATCGGACGAGTTCTCAGCGGATCTCCTGCAGAAAAAGAACCTGCCCTGAGGACCGTGTTGAGTCAATAGCATTTGCGACTGACGGCGCTCGGTCTATTGTGAAAACGGAAACAGAAACCTGAGTTTTTCCTTCTCGGACTTGAAGACGGCGCTTTCATTGCGCAGAAAGGAAATTAATTGTGCTGAGCGTTGCTCTGCCGACTCTGGGGTCAATCTTTCACAAAACTAGATTCGCGATCGAGCATTTGTGGAGTTTGGAGCGATTTCGCGATTCGCTTCTGCGTCGGACATTGGACGACCCGATTCATACCTCGGCGCCGGAAAACAGTTTCGCGCGCTGAGCAAAACGTTCGCTTCATTCATTCGTCTGGCGTTCTCGGTGGCGGAGGGTCAATTACGAAGCGTATTTCGGTATTTGTTCATCTACGAGACGTGACCCTGGCCAGAGTAAGGCTTTACATTCAACGCGAGCTCCGTTCATCATTTATAACAAACCAACCAAATAGCTTACACAAGCTCCCGCAGCGCCAGCGGAGCGACAAAGAATACGGAAGAAATTGTGAACACGGCTGACTCAAAATGCGCTCCCAAAGTATCCTCCGATGGGTTTCGGTCCTCGCTGGGAGCGCTTGAGGGATATCTCGTTGCATGCGCTGCCGGCGACGTCAGGTGAGTCGGGCGCGCTCGTTTTCAGACGCAACCTTCGTGACTTTGTTATTCGAAGTCGGTTTCTCGCAGAGTCAATTTATCCGTGAAGGATAAATAGAGCGCAATAATTTGATCAGCACTTGGCTCTCTGCATTGCGATGAAGTACTTTTGTGCCATCACTCGTTCAACCACTAACTCCTCTATTCATTCGTCCCTTGGTGCTGTATGATCCCTGCGCGCACACACACGCACAAAAAAATGGCAAATGTAGTCTTTTGCTTCGACATCTGACCCCGATATGAGTCTGGAGTAGGCGTAGTAGGAAGGATTGAAAGCGAAGCAAATAAAAAAAAAACTCACCGAACGGGTGAGCAAGCATCGCCGAATGTCATCGCTGCCTAAATGACTGCGTTCTCTCGTTGCTTTTGGGGTGCATGCGTCACGACGACAAAGAATAAAGAAAAAAAGAGAATGACGATAGGAGGAACACGAGCTTCAGACGATAGACTGGAAAGCATACAGCAAAGGATCTGCGAACTCCTTGTTCGAAGCTCGGAGAACGAGTTTCAAAGGGAGCTGTTGCCTCCAGCGTTGAACACTCCGAACTGAAGTCAACAGTCTCGACTGTGGAGGGAAATCCAGCGGAGAGTTTGTTCCAAATCTTGAAAGGAATTCCATCCTCGAGGACTCACTACCAGAGATCCCCCTTCTCACCGAACTATTTTGTTAAGTTTGTTGTTATAGCTGAAATACATCCTCCGTGTTCTCGGAATATCAGTCCTTGGTCGAACACGATGCATGACCGGAAAGACTATCGGCGAGCATTTTGGTCTCTGCTGGCTCACTTCTAATTGCATTAGGTCGGATGCAAGAGCGCAACTTGAATCATATATTTTGATTAGCTTCGACATTCGATCCGAGCAATAAAGAAGCAACTCCTCCCGTACGCGAGCCCAAGGTCACTATGATCCAAACCACCCGAGAGAGAGAGATGTAGTTAGAGAGCTGAAGGAATGGAGCGAGGAAAGTCAGAAGAGAGAAAGCGAAGAACCTTCTTCTCTACTGAGGACTTCCGTTCGACGACGATGACCCACTACACCCTGACTGAAGAGAAAGAATACACTTCGAGTCTCCACGGGCATGAACACCTTCTAGCTTGTCTCACGGACGCCGGAGAATTGAGGAAGTTCAATCTTTGAAAACTCACTCATTCATTCTTGTTGTCGGAATCTGAAATTTGACGACTTTTCGTCAAAATCATCATCGCTGTAGTTTTTGAAGTACAATAGGCCATCCGGGGAAACGAGGTGTTTTCGCGCCCAGAATATGTGTCCTAGATTATATATAACGGACGAAATATCCGCTTCGTGGCGAAAAGCGGCCGCCCAATATACAAAGAAAAATCAACTTACATTCAGACGCTCTTACCGCGCAGAATTTCCTCAAGCTGAATTTGGCCATCTGTCCCTTAGGATGAGAAAAAATGAAGCGAAGCAGCCAACAGAGCAAACAAGATGCCGTATGCCTAACCGACAGACCAGTGTAGCGACTAGCGACGTACTGCCCGAACGACTGACTGACTGAGTGCCGTACGAATAGCTGAACCGATAGACGGCCAGACAGACACTCAGGATCCACTGTGGAACCTCAGTTGTTTGCTTTAGGAAGGGAGAAAATTTTGCCTCCGATGAAAAACCATCTGGACATCGAAGTTGCAGGGCGGCACGTCCTTCGGTGAAATGTCATTACAGCGATGTATTGACGACTTAAAAGCGGCTTTATCGTTCATTGAGATTCCGCTTAACATCGCTGACAAAGCAAACCGTTCGTCACCTGGAATTGCTTTTTGTCATTTGTACGTTGGGAATTTTTCGAAAACATTCGCGGTTGCCACGTGCTACTCTGCTCTAAACCTTCCCTTTTGGTCTCATCCGCGAAGAATCGGTAACTGTCGTGAGCTTCAAGGGACAAGAGCTCAAAAGTGACCGATCTCTCGAATCAATGCATCGAGAACGAATCTCGGGTGATCCGTAGCCGCATTACCAGAACGATTCTCTGTGACTTCGGTCCAGGGCGAGATGAGTTTTCATTTTTCTCAGAAAGAGATGCAAGCGTTGTCCGCTATGCAAGCCTGTGGGGTTTGTTGGGCCAACGCCTAAAAATTGAAGTGCGAATCTGTCAGACAGCTTTCTCGGTAGCAGCAGTGGTAGAAATAGTAGACGCGGACAGGGGGATTTTTTTAGCAGAGTTTTTACTCTCATTTTCTACGGGTACCAATCTATCCGCTTGAGGACAAGAAGTTCTACCTAGAGAGCGAGTGGGGATGAAGACAGGGAGAAGGAGAGAAAGAGCGAATGGAATTTTTTCTTCTATTTCTTTTTAGCCGGGTCCGAGTTTCCCTTTCAACATGCAAATATGCTGACCCCACCCATCTGTATAGCGGTCCGGAGGCGGGGGACAGTGGGGAAGAATTGTCTAATGCCTGTCGTCCCGTCGATGCAGCGGCCGCATTCGACTAGGTGCTTGCTTCGCCTAATCCCGCTACGGCAGCGGTCCCATAGGCATGACTAAGCCTTAGCCTACCGGCCAGCTGACTGACCGACCGACCGACCGACCGACGAATGGCTGGCTAGCTCAGGTTTGGTGCCCTTCGTTGCTCTGACTAGTGAAAGTTATATGATTTTTATTGGTGTTCGCAGCAGAAGCAGCGCCGACCCAGTGTATTTTTTTTTCTTCAAGCCATGGCAGTCACTGACTGGCCGGCCGGCTGGATGGTCCGGCGCGGGTAATGCGGTCATTTATATGCGTTAGGTATGGTTGAGCATTTCAAACAATGGTGCTGGTGCCGCCGCCGCCGCCGCCACTGCTGGGATTACTGGGTTAGATCGTAGTCGTAGTCGTCGTCTTCGCGACCGCCGCCGTCCTCGAAGTAGTTGGGAAGGGGAGATTGTTGGGACCGGACGCCGGTTCGCGGTCTCAGCTCTAAATCAGCCTTAGTTACCTCACTCCGAGCAGCGAATAACGAGCAAAGAGAAACAAAGATCTTTCCGGAGGGCGCCTGAAGTTCCCAACTAATCAGGATTCTTGGCTCGATGGTAATTTGGAACAGCTCCACAGAATCACTGTCAAACACGTTCGACGCTCATTCCTGAAGATGGCGATCGGTACGAGACGGTTCGAACTTGCCGCCGCTTTCAACTCTGGAGCTTCTCAACAAACTGACATAAGCGAGCAGCTAGCCGATGTAGAACGGCGGAAATTTAAAATGAGCGGCGCGCTGGTAGCTACCTTGGCGCAACCCTTTCTCGCTACCTTGAAAAGCCTAGCGCGCTGCATAATATCAATAATCTGCATAAGTGTTCCGTTATCTTCTCTTTCGACGATGGCTACCACGGAAACGGAGCCGACCCATGAAAGAGTGAATATGCACGCCAGGAGCAGCTTGAATAGCGGTACCGCAGCGCCGCCAAGGTCACTCACCCGCCTTGTCCATCGACGGTCGTACGAGGCGGACTTTCACTTGTTGCTGATTCTCTGTTTCCGCTCGTTCCGGTTCTGATGGGAAATGGAAAACAGCCGGTCATGTTTTACCGATCGAAAATAGAAGCGGAATCGTTGAAGTCTCTTCTCGAGAGTTTTCTTCCGTCCGACCTGAGGGCTCGAGACGCATATTCGTCAACTCTTTCGCCTCCTTCGGTTCCTGAATTGACATTGAACCTTGCCGTAAGACGTCCGCGTCTTCCCGTTCCTTCCCTCTCTGTCGTTCTCGATATCCTCTTGGCGTTGCTGTCAACCAATGATGATGATGATGATGGTGACTTGAGAGAGGAGCTGCATATGCTCTCGTATACCTCTATCTGTCGGTGTGTCTGTTACTTTTGCGATGCGCTCGCTGATCTCTCCGTCGATGGATCCGTCTGTTAGTTTAAGGCGCTGTCGTGAGTCTCGTTGAAGAAAGCTTCGGCACCGGCAGATGGCGCCACAGCCGCGATCGACCAAACTCGGGTTTGACCTCAGTCGAGTTTGAGACTTCAAACTGAAAACATCGGTCGAAAATCCCTCTTCACTCGAAGCCCCGCCACTGAGGCACCAAATTTCTCAACTCTTCCTTCTGACTATTCGTCGTATTCTCTCCTGCGGTCGTTATTTTTCCACATGCGACAAGAGATATTACGATCAACAGAATCACGGAAAAATTAACACTTTTCAACGACGGATCACACCGAAGAGGCGGAATGTCGCTTCTCGGTTACTCGGATCGCATACTTCACAGTCGGTCTTCCTTGTGAATTTCGATTCCTCAAATACCCCTGCCCTTGTATTCATCCATTTTTGATAGTGATGTCAACGGTGCCCGTTCCAGATCAGAGCTCATACTTTACAAATGGATTCGTCTGGCGCAACTAGGATGAGAAATCATTAGGTTCGGTCGCAAACTAGTTGTATTCGCTACCGTGACGGTTTACGGCGGCTCTCGTTAGACTCGAGAAGTCTTCACTGATGTCGTTTCGCGGAAGAGCTACAGGCGCCACTGCCTCACCGAATCGAGGAAACTCCAATCTATGTACTTCAACAGAATTACGGAAAAACCGCGTGTCATACATACTTCAAGCGCTCTGAGAGCACATTGAAAAAACAGAGATTCGTGCCCATGCTACAAACACTGGTTCTACATGTCGCAGCGAACATCACAACTCGATGAAAATGAAACAATCGTTCTGTGTACATTGTTGTTTCTCTCGTGGTTTCTTTCCTGTTGCCTGCTTTCCGTATCGAATGAGACTCTGATATTCTAGCGTGTCCTGATTTGGATGCCATCATGCAGTTGTCGACAGCTTCGTAGGAAGAACAAGTCCGATGAACTTGACCCACTGAATTGGATATTCATGGTTGCGTTGACGTGCTCGCAGTTTGAATACATGCTTATCTCCTCCGTACGCAGCGACCCGATGTCCGTTTGCTTTGTGGCCGTCCGGAGAGTCGGCAACTCCGGATACTACGAGACATCCCCAAGGGGCGTTCCGAACGTTCCATACGTACCATATCAGTGTGTATGCAATGCCTGCCCGCTCGCTCGCTCGCTCGCCTGACTCGGGTGCGCGCCTCTGCTGCTGGCGGAGTTTGTATGCATGGCTGGCTCAGTGAACGGACTGACTGACGGATGGATGGATGGAGGCTTCGTCGGCAGCAGGCTCGCTGTTCACAGCGGAGGCACGAGGAGAGCGGCCAATAAGGACACTGGTATGCACAGGCCCTCGATTCTCCTGACTCCGCCTCCGAAGGGACCTGAAGCCCCTAGAGGGGATCCCTAAATGGCCCTGCTGGCGACTGCCGTCATTCGGCATCGTTTGTCCGATTCTGGATCCACGGTCTCTTCCTCGGTCTATCAGTCTGTCTGTTGTTAATCGCACCACGCGTGTGAGTTCTACGGGGCGAGAATTTAATTAGCCAGAAGCGACCATCTATCCGCGATATGCTGCTGAACAATACTCGCTCGCGCTGCTGATGCAGGACGCCGACAGAACGAACGCAAAGAGTCGTCGCACCGGTTGCCGCGCAATTCGGTGCCAGATGGTCATTTCTGTAATTAGGATGCGTCTGATTAAACCGAGCCGGCGCGATCCGAGCGGAGCGATGTTCGTTCCGTTTCTCTCTCGTTTTGAGGGTAATAATCACATGATAATCATGGAATCACGTAATCCTGAAATGGAACATTGTTTCAATCTTCTAATCAGTGGGGGACGAGCAATGCGAAAAGCTATCTGATTACCGTCTAACAGAATCATAATTATTATTGCGGTTTAAACGTGGTGTTCTGCCAGAATCGTCAACGAACTTATGATTACAGACAGTTGTACGATATGCTCGAGATTAATTCAAATTTGTCAGGACGGCAAACGTGACCAGAATTGAAAGAGCGTTCCATTTGACTGGCCATTGGCTGGTTCAGAATAAATATTTCGATTCAGAGGCCGCTTCCACAGATTCCGATGCGTTCATCAAGTTTGTTTTCCGGAAGACTCGAATCTGGCGAAAGAGGCAGCAAGTGTTACGATGCACAGGATCTCTCGACTATGTACATGAGTCAGCCATGGGCAAAAGCGTACATTTGCCGTGTCGGCGGACGCCCCGAGTCGGTTTAGGCGCATCGGTCATCAGAAGAAAACTCAAGAAAATCAGGGGGACCGAGGAGAGAGGACCCTTTCCCTTTGCGTGTGTTCTTCTTCGTGACGATTTTTCCTGCCTGTCAGGACCTCTTTCCTCTCATTAAAAATGAGGGGACGCCGCCGTTGAGAGGGGCGGTTAGAAAGAGGGGACTTTCAGGGAGGACATTTTTAGCCAGGGGTGGGCACCGAGCTTGAGGGTGGGCTTCAACGGTAGCAGCGGCGGTATCGGCTGCAGCGTCGGCAGCGGTCCTGGTGGCAGTGCTGGCATTAAAGAGAACACATGGTCTCGGCTTGTCCTCGTCGTCGTTGTTGTTGTTGTTGTCGTTCCTAGTTAGAGGAGAGGCTTTGGTACCGCTGCTGTTTCTGCTGCCGCTGCTGCTGCTGCGGCGGCGGCGGCATCATCATCATCATCTGTGCCAGCAGCAGCAGCAGCAGCAGCAAAGGCGGTAGCAGCAACTATAGAGACGACGAGAATCCAGCCACCCCTTTGAAGTTTTGAAGTCCCGCCCACTTTTTAGCCTTTGAGGTAATTTTAAGCGCCTCCCTGAAACTCTAATATCTCACGATCGACGACGGCAGCGGCAATGAAGGAAACGACGGCGACAACAACAACCAGAAACAGCGCACTTCCTTCTGCTCGATCAAAGGGGTCGCGTTACTCGTGCGCGCGCGCAACCAACGCACCCCAGCGACCACCCAACAAAAACAGAAGGCACAAACTTTTCAATTAATTATCATTTGTCGGTCTTGCCGCGTATCGGATATCGTTTCGTTTTCCTACCCTTCGTTTCTCCCTCATTATGATTCTCAGCCTGAAAGTATTTCGAAAAGCTCTGGAAATTCTTGGCGAAGCAAACGCGACGAGCTCGGTCAAGTTTTTGTACTGAGCATCTCGTTTAGAATTTCTGCATGAATCCGTCCTTTCGGTCTCTGTCTGTCTTCCTCAACCATTTGGATCGTGAAACCGAAGAAATCGAAAATCCCGGTCAGTCATTCAGGACAGCATCGAATCCACGGGTCTGTCAGCTGACGGGGGGAGAAAAATGGAAGTGGAGAGTTATGGCAAGTCACCGCGAAGAGTCGGCGACTCGAGTGAGGTGGAGAAAACGCGAGAGAAACACTTAGACAGTCAAAGCAGTAAGGAAGCTCGAGATTAGTCTGTTCGCAGCTCGGTTCACAGCTTGCGCTAATGTTGCCAAAGTAAGTCTGAAAGCGAACTAACGCTCGGGCGTCGTCTCACCCTCGACTGACCAATGAGCCAGCGCGGCAACGGCGGCGGCCGCGGTATCCTACTGTGGGTTCTACTCATCGATTTGAATGTGGACAGACCACAGTTCACGGTTTCGACGAGACGATTGAGGCAATTCGACGCTTTTTCAAGGACGAACTCTTCGTCGATTCCAAACGTGCCGGGAATAGTGAGCACCGGGTTCGCGAGAGAATAAGGTCTCGTGCCAAGCAGAGTCTAATGCCATGGACGAGGTGCCGCCATAAGCTCGTACGGGAGCAATAGTAAACGATAGTTGGCACCATTCGGAGGGAAAGCCAACCGAGATGCTTATTTAGGGGTCAGTCAGTGGGTCGTTGGAAGGAAGGCGGATGCAGCTGCCGGGCATCGGAATGAGTCAGGTGATGAATGAAAACAAAACCTCGTTCAAATATGGTTATTTCTTCTCTCACCATTAGTCCCGAGACAACGAATGTTACTATGATTTCAACTGGCCTTGCTGTTCCCCCGAAAACTCCTCTTCCTGGAGAGATATAGCCATACAGCATTCGCCTCGATCGGAGCCCATGGCTCGCTCGGAATTGCACGAACTTCTTTGGAAAACAAGGCTGTGAACGCCGAACTCATGTTTCTTGTAATATGTACTCATTTTCATAGCGTGCTGAGAGTTCTATCTCAGTGTAGCCCATCAAAACCTATATGGCGGACGGTATTCTTTCGGAAAACTCTATTCTTTCCCGAATTTAGAAGTCCATCAACGGCTCCTTGGAAAACAACCACCGAAACCAAAGATAGATGCCACACAAACACTTTGATCCCCTGATAAAGTAAGGAGGGCGACCTAGAGGTAAATTGAGACACACCAAAAAGTAGAGACAAGGTTTCGGCGACACGTGGACACGTCTACAGCTTTGACGTTATCTGTGCTTGTTGTGCACTGTGGCGAGACGTTCGATAGAAATCTGTCTGCGAATCTCGGAATTCCGATCGCACGTCATCCAGGATCACTGGAAAGCCGAAGCGAACCTTAAAGTTGGATTTCCAAACTCTGATGTGGACGCTTCCGGCGCCGGCATTAGGTCCAGCACGATGCGGGTTGGAGGTGGGTTTTTCACTTGAGACTGGTTTTCATATTTATTTTCGGACGGTTTTCCAACTCGACTTTCCTTTCTCCTCATCCAGCGAGAAATCAAACTCGTCTTCACAGTTTGATCACCGCACATCATGGATCTCGTCCAAGATCACAAAATCAGGATCTGAAAGGATCTCTGATTTGGTTCGAGCTACACGCGTTAACAGTTAACGATCACGGGATCCCTTGTTTCTCGCTCTTTACGGTTTCCTTTATCCAAGTCCAAGGTTATCAGCTCTCCACAGTGTTGATAACCATCAACAGACGTAAAAATAAACTCCCCTCGTGACCGCCGTTGCATCCTGTCAGAGAAATGGTCCACTCATAATGAGTTCTTGCGGGTTCGAGAAGAACTTCAATAGAATTCAACCTCGATTTCGTAGTTTGTCCATTTCTGGGAAGATTCTCGATCCTCTGGTTGAGACGGTTGATTTTGATCAAAGTCGACGGTTTGGCGCGACTCGCCTCACCTTGTTTGTTGTCTCGTAGGGAAGACGGGTACGCGATCAGGTTTTTCCATTTTCTGTCCGTGAAATCACTGCAGTGTTTTGCTCAGTCATCGCATCCGACGTGTAGCTCTGTTTCCCTGTTAGATGGTCGCTTCGTTGGTTAACGTGCTTGATCTGGGTGTGTTGGTGCCGTCCAGCCAACATCGACGCTCGCCGACTGAACGCCAGAACGTAGCCGGAGTCAGCGAAGACGAATATTATCATAAAATGTCGTTAGTCGTTCCACCGAAGCACTCGGCCGCTGGCTCGCTGGTTAGTTGGTAACCGAACGAACGAACGAAAGAACGAACGAACGAGCGAACCAACGAATACATGTGACCCAAATACTTGTTGTCGTTGGTGCTGCTTTGGCTGTATCACAGCACGGGCCACATACGGTAATTTCTCGTTTTGATAAGGGCGGACAGTCAAGAAGACGCCGTCAACGCCGAGGTTCTCCTTCTGTCGAAGTCGATGATGCCTTATCGTTGGTTAAGCGTATCGATGACGAGGAATTCCTGTTCCAGAGTGAAATTCGGTATCGGATCCGCTCGAATGATTACGGCCAAAAAATTTCAAAATACTATCAGTGAAACTCGCCTCGCGAAACATCGGGAAATTGAGCAACAGCTCTTATCGTTGACCAAGAGAACACCGGAATCAGAGTTTCGAACTTCGGTCTCCGATCAAGAATAGATCTTCTTCCGCGCCAACTGAGAACTCAGTTCTTTCCTCCGTTTTTCGTTGACATATTCAATGCTCCTGAACGACGTTTCGTTAGATCGCTCTTTGCCAGTCATGATTATCATTTTGCTGCGAGCTGTGTCAGTCTGATAGGCGTCCAAGTGGCCAAACGGAATACGGAAGCGCTGTTATTCAACATTATGCAACTCAATCTCGTCACGCAACCCTATCTCTCCTCTTGGCAATGAACTCTCGTTCCAGGTCGCTCGGCCAATGTCCGCCGCTCCTGGCTTGCATGTGATTTTGGCATCTCTTGTACGGGCGACTGTTTATCTGCGCTTGTGTGTGTGTGTGCGCGGAGGGAATGGCCCTCCGTCGAAGGTAAAGGGTAACTCTTTGAGCCGAGAGGCTGTTGACGCTTCTGGCGATAACAGAGCGCGCTCTTGAACTTGCATGCATCACATTGACAGCGGCGGTGACAGAGTCCACACTGAGCGTTCGAATCTGAAAATCTCGCCGGTCGCATTTTTATTTTCTCGGACTGGACTCCGATGGGAACATCGTTCGTTGTGAATCAGACAATTCTAAGAAGTTCAGGGCGAGAAGGGAAAAAAATTGAAAATAAACGACAAAACCAACACAGAGATCAGATGGACGACACCAACGACAACGGCTACGGAGATGAAACTAGGGTGAGCGAGCGAGTCGCTTCCCGCCATCACCTCCACCCCCGCACATGCTTAGCGCTCATACGATATCGCTCGTCGGAGCATCCGTAGGAAGAAGCAAATCCCCTATGTAAACGAGAATCAATATCTTCTGCGACGAAACAGACTCTACAGACCAAACAGGAGTTTATATATCATGTTTATTGTTTGTATGCTCTTCATAATATGGCTGAGCATTATACGGCTTGACTGTCTGGTTGGCTCTTGGAGGGCGGCGGCGCGGCGTTGTTGTAGTCGGAGCGGCGACAGCATCATCGGCGGCGGAGCGATTACACTTCAAAACGCTATTTCGTTTCAAAACCCAAGCCAGCTCAGAGTGTTTATGACGAGCTTGTTTACGACAACTTGCTTCACTGCACTCTACTCGGCGCACTTCGACGCAGCGCAGTTGACTTCGAACCGCAGAAGGACTTCCCTCACGAGTGAGTTACAGGTACACCAAAAGAGATTCTCAATTCTCAACAGATCCAGTTTCTGAAGTAAGGGAAAAAGAGAGAGAAGGAGAGAAGGGGGATCATTTGCATCGCCCGGGCCGGGATCAAAGTGGTAGTTGAGGCCAAACTCGTCGTCACTTGAGCACAGCTCTCAGCGACCACCGATGTCAAGCAGTCTTTGCGTACGAGGGTTCCTCGTGCCTCTTTCCGGAGGTACTCGACCTTGTGCGATGATCGATTCGCGGAGGGAAGCGAATATGGAGAAACCGATGCGGGGTCGTGGTAATGGGAGTCAAGTGACTGACTCGGTGTGTCTTGTGTCCCATCGCATCGTGTTCTGTTGTTTATAGAGGTATTGATGCTCCCTAAAGCATTGTAGCAGCGGTCGTCGTGTCAATGGTGACTTGTGTGCGTCCCACCGAGCCTGCACAGCTGCCCTTCCTGAGCCCCTCTTCCTTCTCTCCCTTTTCCTTCATTCCCTATAACGTTCGCTCGGCTCGGCGAGAAGTCTATAAACGAGGGATCTTGGTGCCATAAAGGCTAATCCTGGTGGCCAGACTGACCTGTGTCCTGAGGATGTAGAGTCCGCGGGTGTTTATTTTATATTTTAAAGCAGATGCTGTTCTCCTCCTCTTAGCCGATGTCGTCATTCGACGCAAACGTGCGGGGGGACTCCTGTGGTCGCTTTTCCCCGGAGCGTTGGGAGTAACAGGAGAAATGGACTGGTCAGGATTTGAACCTGAACCTCAGCAAACGAGGCGAGTTGACAACGCACGAAAGCAGGGCTGGCATTCGCAGCAGCTCAAACCACGACTGTTCAACTCACAACATACCTCGACTAGAGAAGACAACGGATTTTCAGAGAAGGGAACCGAAAATGTCGGCCGGCGATTCTCATTTGAACGGAGACCGCCAGTTTTCGTGAAACGACGCCCAAGAGGTCAGAGAGCTTTCGCAAATGCGGTAGCGCTACGAGTGGGGAAATTGAAATTAAAGATCTCTCTAATTTACGAGTTCGTTTTATGGTCTACGACCTCAGCCGGAATTTGCATGCACTTCGTAAGGTAGATTTAGGAGAAGAGCCCGGGGGAGAACGGAGGAGTACAACAAGGAGGTGAAGAGGAACGGCCACTCGGGCAGACAGGCGAACGCGCGAGCGCGCGCGCGCTCGACCAGGGTTGCAGGACTCAACGTGGGTCATCATGGTTCGTGAGAGTGTTTTTCTTTAGAATATTTCTGCGTCGTAAACATTACAACTCTTCGGGGAGTTGATAATTCTTTTATTATGGAGCGACATTTTATTTCACTTCTTCCTCCATTTTTTCTCCGCGCGCGCATTTCTCGTCCTCGAAAATAAGAACAACTTCTAGGTCAACCACCATGGATATATTTTTTTTCGAATGCGTGCGTGGGTGGGTGGACGAATGGATATCGCTCGAAAAGAGCCGTATCCTATTTCACGCGGCCTAATTTCGACAACCTCAAACGATATCCAAAACATTTCGAATTGACTCCAACTGAATCGAACCGAGCTCAAACTGTTGCGGATCTGAGTGGCGTGTGGAACTCGAGCTCCGTCCTCGAATTATTTCGTCGCGTTTCTGCCTCGACTTCGATCCGGGAATTCGGCGTCTGGTATCGCGCCTAGAAATCCGCCGCGTCCTGAACGTTGTCATCGAGGGATGCTTCCTCTCCGCAAGATTCCTCGTGCGGTTCGAGAACATGGAAGCGTCCTAACGAGTGGTCATTGTTTGCATCACGGACCCCGATGACTCTTCAGTCAGGTCTTTCTTTTTTTTTGGTTTCACACAAGCTTTCGACGTCTATAGTTTTTTCTTCTCCTCCTGAGTTTGGTGGTCCCCTCACTCAAATGTGGCAATTTTTACAACTCCCTCCTGGCTACCGTGAGCCGCGCCCAGCTCTCGTCCCCATCCTTGATCGCCTCCTCGTCGAAAACGGGAGAGCTGTGTGTGAGCGTGTGGGATTAACGCCCGCCGTCGTGTTCCTTTGCAAACGGGGAACCATTCGTACATCGAGAGAAAGAGAGTGAGTGTAGGCCTCTACAGCAAGCTATTGTTTTCAATCGATAAGTTTGGCGTTATCGGTAAATACTGGTCGGACCCAAAACGAAGAATGGTCCGGGCCCACAAACGAAGAATCATACGGCGGCTCCATCGTCGAATCAGCACCCTAGCCTCAAACCAGAACACAAAATCGTCTGAGTTGATGAAGATGCTCCGAATCTTTCACCGGATTATTGTCGAAATTCTCGAAATCTGATTTGAATTCGATCTTGCGGAATAGAAGATTCTTCCTCAGCGCGCGATGAGGGGCTTCGTTCCGACCTTTCGGCGACGACGTGGGCGACACTCGATCCTCGAATCTGTGGCTGGAAAGGTTTCAAGAGAAGCGAGCGGGAAGATAGGCAGGCCGGCCGGCCGTTGGACGGAGAGGACGAGCGGACGGGCCAACGGAGGGCCCAGGCACAAAGTCCATCTGCAAGTTGGTCTCTTAGGACCTAAGCTGTTTATTCAAGACGGGCTCCTGGGGCTTGACCATTGGACCTCTTTGCTGGCTTAGTTCGGAATATCTGCGACCAACGGTGACGAACGCCATTGAAGGAAGAACGAGCGAGCGAGGGACGAACCGACTCTGACCCAAGAGACTGAGCGAGGTTAGCATAAGTCACGCATTTGTAAGCGACGGCGGCAGCGCCAACACCAAAGTTCTCGAGGGATGTTGGCAGTCTGCTCCCGTAAACTATAAATTTCCTCCTTCTTTCCATCGAAAGTCGAAGACGAGCCCCAGCACCGTGTGGGGAAGTAGGCTAAAACTCGTGTGAGATTCTGATAGCGAGGGATACAGTGAGGAAGAATGGACACAAGGAAGATGTGCGAATATGACGTTCGGAGAATCGAATGTTCGCGGCCCGGCAGGGTAACCCGCGCACGCTCACACCACCAAAGAAATAAAATCCAACCTCAGGCTCTGCATTCAAATGGTCGAATTGCTTTCAGAGATTCCCCAGCGACATACGTTCCCTTTTCCGCTTCCTTCGCTTATTATTCTGCTTTTGCTCTGTCCGAGTGTGCAAGGAGCGAGTGAAGTCGTCGAACAGAAAAATGGACGCACGGCAAGCATCACCGTTTCCTCAGTGAAGAGAAGTAAAAGAAGAGCTCCTTTCTAGGAGAAGCGGCAATCGTGTGGGAAATGAATAAGTCAAGGGCGATGCTCTATGCACATAAATATGCACGCGGATACTACGTGCGTAGTCGCTCTGGTGTCGAGGTCATGCTTGGCTAGTCGGCTGAGTGCTTGTTTGCTTGCTTTGTTGGCAGGTCGGCTATTTGGCGTCACACAATTTGTTGTAACACTGCGTGCGGCCACTTTCTAAATTAGCTCCTCCTGTCTCACGTAGTGTTTCCTCGCCGAGGAAACAAGCAACTGAGCGGGAAAGCGGTCGGCTGCGAAAAAGGGGAAATCAATAGCACAGCCAAGGCGAACAGAGAGGACACCGGGTGGGGGAGGGTGGCAGAGAATGCACTGTGGGGAGCACGCGCAGTTTGCCCTGGCCCTGCCGTAATTCCGTAAATTACGTAAACGTCTTCTTCTCCCTGCTTCGCGGGCGTCCAATTCAGCTCTAACGTTGAGCATGGACTCCGGCCATAAAAGAAGCTGCAGGTCAGCACTTCACGAATGCCCACAGAGTGCAACGTGAAAAGCATCGGAGATGCATTCCGGAATTTCGGACCGGATTCTTCTGGAAAGAGCCCAGTTTTTGCCATACATGACTCTTGTGGGTGCTAAATGAAGCAGAAGTCTTGAGGTCTAAACCGTCCTTACAAAGTTCCGGAATTATTCTCGGATGGAATATTTTTAATTTCAGCGAGAGGTCGAGAAAGTTTGCATCGCAGTCGACGAAATGCTCTCGCGGCTGTTTCCCTCAACGTCCGCATATGGCTTCTTCCATTTCGGAAGTATCTCGTTGAGAGGCATGGGAGCTGAGAGAGTGAGAGAGAGAGACGCAAGCGAAAAGAAGGCAGATGAGGAGGCGAATTTGCATCAAAGTCTCGTTTTGGAGAAGAGGAACCTCAAGTTTTTCAGCTTCAGAGAATAAGAAGAAGATGGAGGCAACTTGAGGATGCCTAAGATATTCACCTCGAGATGGGGCCACCCAGAGGAAATTCTTTCCTCTTCCTTCCCGCTGCTAACGTGCACTCGCTCTCCTTCACACAAACACGAACACTCCATCAACCACGAACGGTCAGCGGCTTGCCGCATATGTCTCACTCTCGTTGCTCGCTCTGTGGGTCAGCAGCCTCTATTCTGCCACTTCATATTCCATGCAGTGCGGTGGTGGGCGATTGACGCGCGCAAGGCTCCAGCTCAAGATGGCGAAAGAATTTTCGGAAGAAAACGTTCGGAAATTCGGGAGAAACACTCGTGAGGGACCGCTTCTCGAAATTTCGGAAATCGGGGGAACGCACTGCCTCTATGAGCTCCCCTGAGTTCAAGTTGGAAATCGATACTGAGGCGAGTCGTTCGTCGGAATGCGAAGAACCAGACTCCAAGGAGGCTCGTGGGGAACGGGTCAGAGAATGAAATCGAAGTAAGTGCGATCACCTTATCGGACAACGCGCTACGCATGCTAAAGGCTGCGCTCCTGCTGGGATCGCTGCTGAGTAGATCTCCTGATTTATGCTCTCACAGCGAAAGAGTTATGAGGGTGTGAACGGTTCTTGGCAGCATCTGATCATGCCTTCGCTCCTGATCTCCATGAATCCTCGCGACTCCTTTCATTCATCCGTTGAGCCGAACTTAGCCATGCAATCCTTCGGAGTCTCGGCCACCTCTGTGTGGCACTACAGCCTGGATTTCCAAAGCACAGTAATGACTGCAATGATGATGATCATGAAGTCTTACACTCATCTGAATCAATATGAGAACCTGAAAAGGGAGAACTCTCTTTGGACCGAAGACGTACCTGCGTTTCCGTAACTAGAACGTCGAAAATACGTACATGCTGTAGATCATGACCCCGGATCCGAATTCCCACCAACTTTGGAGTTCCACAAGAGAGCTGAAGTTCTATCATTTCGAAAAAGTTGTCCGATCGCGCACCTCGATGTCAGTGACGTCGGTGTTGTCCGACGAATAGATCTGTCACATCCCCCATGATCTGTCGTCGATGAATATCCGAGCCCGCATGCGAACGACTGAAGCGAACCTCCGGACGAGACTCGTACCGCGAGCACGTAAAGTTTCAGCGTTCCAAATCGGATTCGAAATTCGTATGAATTCTTTGGAGACCGCTCGCTCGCTTGTTCGTACATTCACGTTGGTTCGTGTGACGCGATGCTTCAGGCAAACTACTATAATCGTGGCTACGGAAAAGAAGGATAAATATGGGCAGCAGAGCAAAATAAGAGAAGAGAAGACCCACTGTCCGAGCCGGTATCAAGATTGAATCCGAGCTGAAGTGAATTGGATGCAGCAGCGCTCGCTATTCATAGCCAGCTCATTTGTGGTTGTTGTACATGTTCAACTCTCGCTCTTTTCTGATGCTTAGCCGCACCAGCGAGGAATATCGCAGAGGAAGTACTCAGAGAGGGAGATGCCTGCATCTAGAGAGGAGGGATGAAAGGTATCCGATATCGCAAGGTAGGCACTCTCTTGGCCATGAATAGAATCGTCTCTTTGAATGACCAAAATACGGGAAAGCTCAACGAACGAACAAGATTTCCTTCTTGGAGATAACAAACGTTTCAAAAACTTTCCGTAAATCCATCACGAGAGCGTACGAAAACAAGAATCTCATCCGAATTCAGAAGAAACTGATTCTCGTTTTCTCATCAGTTCTTCGTCACGGGTGTCATGAAACTCCGCTGAGATATCGAGCACAGGAGCGAATCCTCTGCAGAAAGTTCGTAAACCGATCGAGCTCTATGCAAGTCAGGGCAATAATGACATTGACCCAACCCTCCCTTTTTCTAATATGTATGCATTCAATGCAACGACTATTAGCTCTAGTCATCGTCGTTGTCCACGGCTGCAGGATCCTTTCGTGATTGTTGTTTCATTCATTCATCTATTCATCCATTCATCGGTCCGCTCATCGCCCTGTGTCCGGTCGGAGTTGGTGTCGCTCTCCCTGTCAGATAGATCTATTGGACGAGTGAGGTCCATATGTTCCTCGTTCATAGCTTCCTTCATGGCATGCAGATAAGATAGTGCCGCTCATTGTGTGTACGAATGCTGCGAATAAACATACGATTTCACCGATCGACTCTAATACAGCCGCCCCGACGACAACCTCGACTTTGACAACAGGAGCCGCAAGCGACCGCGAGCTGATTCTGCACACGGCATCGCCCATATCAGGCTCCGACGTTCGGGAAAATTTCCCGGAGTGATTTCCTGGGAGCTCACATACCAGAGAGCTTCTTTGCTGTTGGTAGGGACAAGCTCAGTTCTCTTCCAAGATGCGTCAACGGTACGCGGTCAGAATTCCTCTGCGGTTCAATTTTCGAGCGTCACTGCGAGGTAGCGCTGCCAAGTCGACAACTTTGGCTTCAGAACGACCTTTCATGACCTTGAAGGCAACCAACAACAAAGACATCTTGTTTCAAGTCGCTCGCTCCTCTCTTTACAAGTGACCAAATGATTGCTTGCTCGTCTGCTCAGCTGTGAGAGATTCTATCAATTGACGATGCTAGAATGCAAATTCCGTCGCTTCATTGTGTCGTCCCGTTGGTGGTTGGTCTGGATTGCTTAAATATTCTTTCGGAAACGACGCGTAACGACAACGACCACGAAGGCGGCCGCTCGGACAACTTTTGGAGACACTCATTACGAAGTGGCCGATTTCTACAAGCACGTCACTTGTTCGCATAATAGAATTTCAGATGGAGCCCAGTCTTTGGTGTTAAATTTTTGGTGTTCAACTCGTCAAACGCGAGTACGGCTGTGACGACATCGTCGCCGAACATCAGTGATGCAACACAGCTTGACGATCAAATTCGGCGAACGACTTCGTCAGTTACGCAGCCGAAAGTATTTTCAGAGTTCGTAAGCACTCATCTGGCAATCTGGCATCCAAAGCGACCGGGCAAGGAAGCACACAGGCCAAACGGTCGAACAGCCGACCGGCAGCTAGGCAGATTGGCCATCTGACTGAGCCACTATCACAACCACCACCACCACCACCTCCTCCTCAATTAGTAATGATGCTTTTTGGACAAAAGTTCCGTACGAAAAAAAAGAGGGCGACTAGCTAAGCAGCACCGCGCTAATGGCATTATAATCGCCGTCAGCAACGACTCCAGTACCTCAGACGAGACCGACTACTACAGATTCACTCCTCACTACGGCCACCCAGGATGTCCGCTGGGTGTCTGTACGAATGAGTTGGTTTGTCGGTCGGTCGGTCGGTCGGTCGGTCGCTCTGGCTGGGTAAGTGACTTGGTGACTGTGTCGGTGGTGGCTCCTCCCTCTTCTGCTTCTTCTCAAAGGATTGAGGTCCAAAACGCGCGCTTCGTCGGACGAGAACGAAGTATTCCAAGGAGGTGGTGCGACGCGACCGAGTGGCGGGCCCGCATGTTCACGTGTCAATGAGTCAAGTCGACGGAATCCGAAAAACAACACTGCAGACCAAAAACTTCAAGGAGTAGAGGGCTCTCCACTCGCATTGGAAGAAGTTGTCTGCAACAAAACTAGAATATGACGGATTTCGCTGCTGATTATGATGGAGTTCCGTCCGTGAATTCATGGGATCGTTTTAGGCAAACGAGGGACGCAGCCGAGGAACGGGGGACCCACTGGGCTGGAAAGCCCTCATGCAGATGGGATGCTTTCTGGCAGCGCTGAGACCGGCGCAAACAATGTAACAACGCGCAAACGAGCGCTCGTTCAGAAGATGGAGAAGGAAATCAGAGGGAAATACGAACAACGAGACGAACTTCCATCTGGACGCAACGAACTAGATGGAAATTATCCAGAAACCGGGAATTCTCTCTCTCTCTCTCACGAAGACATTGAATTCCGACGACCCATTCTCAGCGGAATATGATGAATTATGAATAAGTTTTTCTCTAGTCTGACTCCTTCTGTGTGGTAGTCCGTGATCCTCTCAGAGTAACGTTCCAGACAGGGGAAAAGTCGGTACATCTAATCAGAAACCATCATCATTGCATTATCATTGTTTCTGGGAGCGTTACGAAAAAAAACGGGAATTCTCCTGATTAGCTCCACGGGAAAACGAGCTACAAGAGGTCCGAACGCGGGGGTCGGAACTCATGATTATCGCTTGCGGATGAGGTTACCCAATTGTTATTTTTCCTCTCTTTCTCACCTGAGAAGAGAAATGCAAAGATTCAAAGTCTAAACCGATCACATAATCTGGATCGTTATTGAGATATCTAAAAAGTGATCTGTCTATTTGTGGCGGAGGCGGTGGTGGAGTAGGACCGAGTCTAAGCCGAGCTGCCCGCTCAGAGGGGACGTGGAGGGAATACCCCGCAGAAGAAAGCTGCTCGGTGTGAGGAGGGGAACGAGGAAAGAAGACAAGCGGTGGAGCCCTCGGAAATCGAGGGGGTCGAGGTTTTCGTCAGTTGTCTCCGTTGACGGAGTGGCCTTCACCCGCACACGGGGGAGCATCCTTAACAAAGAAGTCCTTGTGAATGAGCGCGAGGCGATGATCAACCACCGTCGCTAACGCATTCGAATGGAATTGTCGCGACAGCTAATTAGAGCTAATTCCTCTTCGTCTCATTTTCAGGTAAGAGACGAGCTTCGAACACTGCCTGAGTCGATGTCGGCGGACCTCTAGTTCCGACCCGCATCATCTCTACTTTTATTTGGTCGGTAATTTAGGTTAGCCACAACGCTGCATTATGTAAATTCGCATTTGTCCGCGATGGGAGACACGTAGGAAAGCCGCCTGTGCGGCGCGCTCTACCTAGCTGCCCGACTTTCTACTTGCTCCACTGACTGCTTGGTTGACGATTCTGATACGGGTACATCAACTCGCTGCGGTCCTGATTCTCTCCTCGGCTCTCCTGTGCGCTCGTCCTCGATCACTCGTTCGGAGCTGGCAGGACCACCAACAAACAGTGACATCTGTCGTAATGGTACAAATCTAGGCTCATTACAAACCTCATCCGTGAACGTATTGTCCCTACAGTGATGATCGTTCTCATCATAATTCGTCTAAGGAACTCTGAAATCATGAAAATGACGAAGACGCCGCGCCCGATGAGGTGAGCGCCTTCGAACGAGAACTCAGAACGAAGTTCGCCGAAGTTTTGTCGAAATGTTCGACCGCAGGCTGTTTCTCGTCAATGATGAGAGTCGCGCGGGAATTCGAAAAAAAAAACAGGATGCTAGAGTTGAATCGACGCTTGAGGTGGTAAGTTTGACCAATTTCGGACACCGCTCACCTACTGAGAATAGCTGTCAATAACTGACCACCCAGGCACTCGGATCGCGGCTCAAACAAGCGGGGGACGGAACATCGCAATTTTTTCTTTCTGAGGGGAATCGCCTCCAGCGAGCACACCTCAGTTTCATTTCGAAGTCGTCGTCCGTGAGTCCCTCTTTGAGTTTGTCGGCGTAGCCTTCGGCTAGTTAGACATTGACCGCTGTCGTAGAGGAGTTCTACGAGTCACATATCTATTAGAAACCGTCGAAGCAGCCGACGCTCGAGGAACGAACGAATGAATGAATGCCCTTCAAAAGCAGATGACCAGTGACTACTTTGGCCACCCGATCCCCAATTCAGTTGCTCGCCCACCCATCAGCCACCCACACCAAACTCTTATGGCGGATCTGAGAGCAAAAAATCGCCACTTTACAGCAACAAAGGTCTTTTGCTAAAAACTTGTGAAGACTCTCACAAACACTGATCCATTCATCCGTCTTTGTGTCCGCACCGCTCAACACGTTGGGAGCTGTGTGCCAGGCAGATTCCTGGGTGTCTCTATTCAGATCTCAGTTTGATCCGATTGTGAGTTTGAATGTTCTCGTAATGAGGATTCAGAGGCTCCTACAGTTTGCGTATTCCTCGAAATGACGATATTTTGGAGATGCAAGCGCAGACAGTGGTTCTTTAGAGGCCCAGCAATATGAAGGATAGAAGATGGTCCTGGCGACGGCGGATTCGAACCGAAGTCGAAGCGGCTTCTATCAGGCCATTACCGTTATTACACGCTTCGTTTTTCTTTTCGTTGTTTTCTGCTCGAACGAAACCCTCCTGGAGGTGGGCGACCGCCCGCCCGCCCGCCCGCCTGTTCGTTCGTTCGCCCGCCCGCCCGCCCGCCTGGCCGTACGGCCGGCCGGTCTGCTGACTGTTGGCAACTTACCCTCACCTACCCCCTCATCCCCCCATACTGGGTACTCCAGCTTTTCCCGAGAAGACCCCAAGCCTCTTGATTATTTCCTAATAATGCGTTTTAAAAGCTTTAAAGCTTCTTGCTGTCCGACCGGCCCGCCACTCCCCTTGAACAGCGAAAAGCTCCGCCCTGCTGCCCGCCGGTGACGTCATGATCTAGGCGGGCTTTTTCGAAATCGAGCGAGATTTTAACTATAAAAAAACGTCTCATGAGCACACTAGTGACCAATGGTGGTGCTAGGAAAGTTGTCAAGGGGTCCCCATTCGACCCCCTCATCTCGCCATTTCGCTCGTCTCTTTGCCACCAACCAACCAACCAACTCAGCCACCGACGGATGGACAGACCAGCGGTCCGAGCAACCAACCAACCAACCAAGCCATCCACCCCCCTTTTGTTTATGTCCACCACCTTGGGGGTGCCTGGCTGCCGTCGACAGGCATTCTACGGACACCAAATGAGAGCACACGGGGCTTTAAAACCATCTTGAAATCTCGCCAGCTCTCTCGTTCCCCCACTCACTCGCCTTCCTGCTTGAAAGTGTCGTCCGAACTTGTGCTGACACTTACACAGGCTAACGAAGAGACGGACATCGTCGAGCGAGCGGCTCTCCTACCCATCCCAACAAGCCATGCTCGAGTTTCAATGTTCAGCGTCCCGCGGAGTCGGACTCGAAACGAACCTAATGTGGTTCTTCCGAAGATCGGGATACTTCGAGTCGTCTTCTCGACCGTTAGCGTCTCAGCAGAACATAATCTAGCATATGTATCGCAGAAGTTTTAGGTTTCAGTGTTCTAGCTGAATATGCTTCAGATCTCGCTTATGATCTTCCCGTATTCTGTCCGACAGGTTGGGGAGATTCCTTTTGAAAGGCAAAAAGTTCAGTGTCTCAGCGAGCAATCAGTATTCAAACGTGGGTTTCCGATATGTAGAGCGAGAAATTTCTCGACGAATGAATCGCTCGCAGTCGAAAGAGGACGCCGAGCAGAGGAGTCGCCATCCTCCCGTTGATATTTCTATCGGCGGCGTTGCGCAAAAGCATTCCGCTAAGTTTCTTCTTTGAGATGGCTGGACAGCCGACCGACCGACGGTCAAGGAGGAAAAAAATCGCCATCGAACTTGCTGCTCGAATGGCTAACTGGCTGTCGCTTCGATGTCGCGAGGGGAAGAGTTCCCGATTTCAACGACGAAGGTTCCAGTCAGCAATAATTTCTCACTGTCGCCAGCAGAGAGCAGCCGACCCGTTAATTCTTTCAGAACGCTTTTTTGCCTTTCGTTGACAATATATTGGAAGCGATTTATTTTCACCAGCACCACCGCGACGACGACTGTCGTGCCGGCCATTGGTCGATGCAGCCAACGACGACGACGAACGAAGCGTAGAAGATTTCAATGAATTGGTTACAGTTAGTGACGAGGCTCAAGAAATCAATAGAGTTGTCTTGAGAACCAATGGCAGGCCGGACCCCACCCATCCATCCATAGAGAAAGAAGAAAAAAATTCTCTGTCGTTCATACGAACTAACCAAGCAAGCAAGCGAGCAAGTCGGTCTGTCTAACTGTCGGTCGATCGGACGGCGGAGAGCAAGCGAACTGAAGAGACCGAGAAAGATTTCAGCTTATATGAATTGTTGTCACTTAATTTGTCTTCTTCTCCTCCTCGACCACACCCACCACCTCCTCTAGCTCCTTCTCCGTTTCTCCTCGTTCGCATTTTTTGAGTCGATTCGAGAAGAGGCGACAATTGTTAGAGGCAACTACCATAGACAGCCCAAGAAGCCTTCAGAGAAGAACTCGGTCTTAGGGTCAAGCTATGAGGTGGAGCAGTCGTTTGATCAGACAGAGTCTCTATCAGTCCGGGCTTTGTGGGATAGACTGAAAGAGTGAGCGAGTACGAGTCTTTAGCGACAGTGGCCGCAACGGCGGCGGCAGAGTTTCTGATCATCATTTGAGTTGACATCAGCTTTCGACTGTAGGGAAATAACAAAGTCCTTCCTGTCAAGAGTCAAGACACCTGACCTGCCTCAGTGTGACTTTTTTTTCTTCGTCTCCCATGCCTCATACAAGGCAATGGTGTCTTTTTCCCGGGATTCTCTCCGTTTCCCCACGGACTGGCGGCGAGTTGCCCAATTCTATCTCTGTGTTCCTCTGATCGAAACCCAATTGACAAGGAATAAGATCTTGTTGTTCTCATTGCCTCATCCAGTCGTCTTCCATAACGGAAAGAGACTCAAAATATCTACGCTCAAACAGCAAAATATTAGACATTATGGCACTTTGCATCATAGCCGTTCCTGTATGGTTTCGTGACCCACTCTAATTGCGGCTGATGATGACCTCGTTCAATTGACGCTGAGAGCGTGATGAAAGTCATGCGGCACGCGTTGCGCAACTTGATGAAATGATGGTTCCAGCTAAATCCATGTCGCCGCTCACGATGTCATGGAAGGCCTCTGGGGGAGCAAAGCAATATTCCGAGAAGATGATATCGACTTTTTTGCTCCCGGGGTAAAATGGAGGGAGAAAGACATGCACCGATTTGCTGTCTTTTGGCCTTAGTTGCCTTCGATGATAACCTTCGTAGCGATGACAGCGTACAGCGAGACGAGGGAGGGGAAAAAGGTCGATCAGGATCGAGAGAAACTCGGACAAGACGAAGAGGAGCCCAGGGCGCGTTTATGTAACTATGATCATAAATGTCAATTGTGTAAGCACGATCTCACTCTCATAGTCACATAACACATATAATGGGCTCGCGAGCCAGGCTTGCTGGCGAGATGGCTGGTCGGTCGTTCTCTTCTTATCCTCAGGGATTATATTTATGATGAGGGAGATATGCGGACGGAGTCGATGACTTTCGTAATGGAAGTCATCGGCTGCCGCTCCTTCACAGACAAATATTTATTCGTCTGGAGTCGATTGATATTCAGCTACGTAACTCGTCTGAGAATGTCGTCTGAAAGAGAGCGACGAGCGGCATTTACGCCTTCGTTTCGGATCGGACCGGATCATCCTCATGAAGATACGAATCGGGACCATACGAGTTACGTGACAGGTTACGTATCGGTGTCACAGCATACCTGTCGAATAGTTTTCTTTGCTATTAATAACATCGACGGAGTTCTGCGCGCCGGTCGAGTCGATGTTCCTCATCCGATACCACGACAACGTCGAGGCACAAGGAGGAATATTCATTGAAGTAACAATGACACAACTTGCAATTTCGCGGGTGAAGAGTGAAGGAATAAGGTCATGATCGCTCTCTGTCCCGCCGCTTTGGGTCTTGACGCGGCAAACGGTCCGAGGCTGAAATGAACGTGATGAAGTTGATCAGGAGAGGAACGGAAGAAGGGATTTGAGAAGAGAATCACGAAGAAAAGTTCTTGGTGAGAATTCGATTTTGAAAGAGATGTGCTAGCAAGCGAAAAGTAGAAATAAAGAGAGAAGACGAGGGAAATGAACGGCAGAGAAACAGATTGAGGTTTCTTGAGAGTTTCGATTCCGCACCGACAACCCATCTCGTATTTTTTTTCCACTGACTGAGAGGGGATGATGGTGCAGTTTTTCCCTCCTCATCCTCCTTTCTCATCCCCTTTTTTCGTCTCCACCCCGATGTCTGGTCCCCAATCTCGAGTTCGCCTTCCTCTTTTCATTATACGGCCGGAGGAAGTCTGAGATCTTTTCTCTTTGACAGATCCCGTTAACCAGACGAGGTTTGGTCGGGCTGCTTCAACTGCCGCGCTCACACTCGCGCAGAACACATCGACAGCCCTGCCAAGATCTGGAGCGAAGCAACGGGGTGTTTAAAAAGTTGGGGATCAGAGTCGGGACGAGGGGAGGATGATCACAGAGAAAGGAAGAGGCCGACGAACGTTGGGGTTGGGGGCGGTCGAAGAGTACGTCGGGGGGCAAAAAGGTATTTCTCTAAATTCACTCTGGCGGCGGCTTTTCTTTCTCCCTTAACTATTTCTCTTTGTCCGCCCTGGCGTTGTCCTCTGAAGCGCTGCATGTGTCCACCGTTGTCGTCGTTCTCTATCAGATGCTCCTCTCTTCTCCTGGCATCGGCCTCAGGACTGCAAACTCAACTCGAGATCAAACGGGATTTCTTGCCATTGTAATGAGCTTCGCTGGACACCCCGTCAACCATTCTTTCGTCGGTTCGTTCTTTCCATAGCTTCGTCCGACGGTAGCTCGAAGGTTGCTTGGTCGGCTGACTGGCTGCTTCGTTGGTTGACTGGATGACCGGTCAGCCCCTCTGTCCCTTCGATTGCCAGCCCTCCTGGTCAGCCAACACAAAGCAAAACTCGCTGACTAAGAGCCCCTAGTTAGGAGATGTTGGGGACCGGGTGCAGCGACGGCGGCAGCATTGCATCTTTATTATAGACGGGAATCCTGGCTATTTTTTTTTCTCATTCGCCTTCCTTTTTTTTCTTTCTCTCTCTATCTCGTTCACTCGGTCGTTTTCTTGCTTGAAGGAGCTTTTCAAGACGAGAAAGAATTGCGAGCACGCACATGCGGGAGAATAGTACAGGGAAGGCGAGTAGCGACATCGGGAAGACGATGATCATCAAGAGTATGAAGGGTCTGTCCACTTCTAGGAGAGGAATAGGACGTTGGAAGGGAATAAGGGAGAACGGAGAAAACAAGGAGAAGGGAGCAAAGAAGTATTGGAAGTTCAAACACTTTTATTGTGTTTATGTAAGTGCTTTAGTCGACGAGAATCGGGTCGTTTATTCGACACTTACGGTCACTGCTCCATGATAGCACCCCGATACACGAGCTACAGGGTTGAGACTGGGCCAGGCCGGTTGTGCCTCCTCCTGACGCTCGTGTGCTTCACTTGTTCTTTCACCCGATGTTTCTTTCTTGCTGCCCGTGATCGTCATCTCAAGTCTGCCATAAAATTTTAAAGCTTGTTAATTCAGAGCGACTCGGACGACGTGCGCGACTACTCGTGTCTCTCACGACCACTTCCGCGAGACAGATTGCTGATACTGGCTTCCGAAGGGAGAACCTCCTCGATTCCTTTCTCGAATCCGAACGGACACCTTTCCTTCGCATCTTGCTTTTGCCAGGTTGCTCCTGGCTCTAGGTAACTCTTCACGAGCGCTCGTCCGCTGGGAGATCGCGGTTTTAAATTCATTACGGCTGTAAAGACTGGCGCAAATGTCTATTTTGTTCGCTTCCATTATCCTCGATTTTGTCCCGCCTGTCGTTTCTGCCCTCTTTGTTTCCCTGAGCGTTGCACCACGTACGAAATTCGAGAGCTCTCGACAACGACCAATGATTCCATTCCTTGAAAGTAGCGATTTAGATCTTTTATTTCAAACACTCCGGCTAGGTTCTCGGTAACAAGCAATCACAGCATCGTTTCAAAGCAAACGAGAGCTTCAGGAGCCGATTTTAAAGCAGAGAAAAAGTTTAACGACTTAGTCGGTCAGTCGGTAGCTGTCTCGTTTTCCGATAGTAACCATCCTAAGTAACAACCTGGTTCTCCACTCCTCCTTCTCCTCATTTCACTTCAACTTCACTCTCCCGCTCGTTCGTGTCTCGTCCCTTCGGTTTCTTTGCTAGAGCTTGTCGTGGAGTGTCTTCGGGTGTGCGTGAGGCCAAAGTCAGTCAGTCAGTTCGGTTCAGCACTCGGATCTCGAATCGAATCAAAACGCTAACTTTCCTCACGAAGCTCTTAACCTGCAATTTGTGCGTGTGAGTGTGTGAGGGCGGGCTTGAAGAGTTTATTTACTTCACTTTTGGCCGGAGCTTTACCGACGTGTTCGTCACAGCTGCTGAGAGTTTCTCCCGATCCTATCTTTCGAATGTTTCTTCCTTTCCTGTTTCTCTCCCAAAATGGTTCACCATTCGAGTGTGCGGCACGATGTGTGTACTTCAACTGGCGATAGTTCAGAGCAGGGAAGTGAAAACTCCTCTTTCGTTTCTCTCTTGACTTTTCACTATCAAGGAATTGAGCCACTGTCTTTCGACCCATTCGTCGATGGCTTGGTCGGTCGCTTAGTCCGCCGTTCCCTCGCTCAAACTAATCGTGATATATGATGGTCTGCTCACCAACTTAACTTCGGAACAGCTTCTGGATGGATTTGAAATCGTTTTGAACTATTTTACGACCGCTCCCCCCTCACATCAGTAGTTAGCGAGCTGATGCGATTTCTGCTCCCGTTGGATGCCATTCCTTCTTCCCGGCTTCGTCATTCGCCAACCTTACGCTATCAGATCGAAATGATGCTCACTATCATCATCATCGTTGTCATGAGCAGGGCGCTCGGCAGAAGCAATCAGTTTGAATCCAATATGGTGTAAATGAAAGGCTCATCGCAGAGTTCTAAACATCCTCACCAAGAACACTTCCTCAGCTCGCTCTGTTCATATTCTTTTCCGTTCGTTCTCCTCCTCCTTGCTCGCTATCGGTGTACTGGTAGCAGGTTGGTTGAAGCCATGTTTTTCTCTTGCTTAGAGCTATTTCCACTGTGTCCGGGGCGTGCTGTTGTCGTGTACGCTGTGTATGTATGTATGTACGAGTGGGTAAACATGCTTGAATAAGGTCTGCTCCCGCTGGTGCCCTTCTTGGCTCGACGCAGGACGACTCGCTCGCTCGGTGGGGACATAAGAGACCATCGGATACACACAAGCCAGGTACAAGGCTTCGCATACACAGATACAAACAGTCGGACATAGATGGAGTCACACACCATGAGAGTGTTTTTGCTGATGCCGCTGCAGTTGTTGTCGAAACGACCTGGAGCAGACGAGCGTACATAGCATATGACTTCCGGACGTTTCCTTTTTGACCTATAGTCCCGTCTCTCTTCTCGTGTTTATTCACCACGATGACCTCTCTTGTATCGACCGCGGGAACTGGCTGCCTCCGAAACTCAAACGTTTTGCTCTCCGACATCCTTGTGAAGCCGTGAACAAATAGCATTGTAGGGGTATTGATGACCGTAACGACCTCGAGCAGACGATACAATCAAAAAGAGCACCAATCTCAGACGATTAGCCGCTCCTCGAGGGCGGTAAAGCAGTTTATAGCCGACCAGCCCCCAGCCTTCAACTCTTCTTCTCCAGTCTCTCCTTCGTTGGCGCACTCCTATTGCATCCACACAAGCCACAAGCCATCCCCTTCTCTAAGCAACCCTCAGCTTAAGCTCGGACTCATTTTGTGAGACCTTAAGTGGGACAGGCAGAGCGAGAGAAGGGGAGAGGCGAGCGAACAGGAAAGGGGAGACGGGGGTTATTACATGTTAATTGGCTACTTCTGATAACCACCACCACCACCAGCACGGCAACGGCCAGGAGCGAACGAACGACCCAGTAGCCTTGCCCGCCAGCGGACGAACGAGGCAGTCGTGAGCCGCGCTCGCTCGCTCGCTTGTCTCGGGGGTGCAATGCGATTAGAGCCCACTTACCACCCTTTGAATCACTCGCTGGCTGACTAGCCGCTCGGCTGACTGAAGCTGTCCGCCCCACTGACTACCACAGACTCGTGAACTACGCGAGAAACTGAGAGGAGTGAAGGGGAACAAAGCAGTGAATATCGGATCGCGTCGATTCTCCTTCTTGCTGGGTAGCACTGATTCGGGCGACTCCGCACGGAGCGCCTCGACGGAACTCCGTTTGAGTTCCACGAGAGAACTCAGGGCTTGAATGCGCGTTATGGCTTCTATGTTCGATTGCAGCCGAGGATTGGATTTCTTAGGTTGTATAGTTGCCATTGGGCGCGATCTACGCGGAGAAGGTGGTGAGAAACATTTTCTGTGATCGAGCGGTCGTTGAAGGCGGTTTGAAGCGTCTGTCGGCGGTTTATTCTTACGCTGGGGTTGCAGACAGAAGATGAAGGGAACGACATCGCTGAGGTCGGGTACTCAAAAGCACATCACTCTGATTATACATTCACTGTTCCGTCCAGTAATACTCTCAGTGCTGTTTCGCCACTGGGTGCGAAACCTCTCACTTTCTGACCGACCGACCGACCAAGTCGTGGATACACGGCCCCAGCGACCGCTCGCTGTTTCCGAGGAGCAAGTGGCCGACCTGTTAGAGATGACCCTCTTAGACGAGGCGTTGGCCGTCAGTTCGTCCCGCCGCTCCGTCCGTCCTCCACCTCTATAAGCAGTGTCTATGCCTGCAGGAATGTCACGTTCTGCGCCGACCTCCAAAGACGCTCCTCGGCCAAACAATTCATGATCTCTTTCCGCCAACGGAGAATCTACGATTCTATCGAGCGACTGAATATCTCGGGAAAAGGACTTCCGTCGCCGCGAACAAAGGCGCATAGGGACTGCAGGAGAGCGAATCATCGCAGAACTGTGCGCCCAAGGTGCTGATGCGAGCTTGATGAGACAGCTGTTGCCCCGGGCCTAGCAGGTACAGACACAGAGAGAAAGAGAGAGCAGTGCCAAGAGGCCAGATTCACAGATGGGGTATGCACTCCGAACACTGCGTGCAGTCATACATTACCAAATCTCAGTCTGCCCTGCGGGATCTTGAAGCTCGAAGTAAAAGAATCATATTTTCGTAGCGAGATACCTTCATCAATGATTCCCGTGTCCTTGTAAAACTCATGCGACTCTCGGAAGGAACTTTGAAGGTTTCTTCGGACGATCGCGCTTCTCGGCCCTGTCGTAGACCTCTCGCCGATGTTGGCGAAGCGTTCTGCATTCACGAGTAAGTGCAGTTGTTGCACTCGATTTCGGACTGTTTGTCTATCCAGACGTTCTGGCGTGAATTTTGCATTTCTTTCGAATACAGTAAGCGCTCTTCTTCTGTTTGTTGTTGTTGCTGCTGCTGCTGCTGCCGCCGCCGTTGCTCCAGCCACTAGTGCTTTCTTGCTTGTAGAGAGTTTTCTGATCCTCTTAGAGGTCTTTATACCCTGCTGCGTCTGATGTTGGATATCGAGAATCGCAAACGATCCCCTCTTTTCCCTCGGAAAAGAAGAATCGAGCGAGTATTCCGGTTTCTAGCGCCGTCTTTGCTCTCTCTCTCTTTCTCCTAGTTCCCCCGTCCATGTATGTTTGTATGTATGTATGTATGTATGTGTACACTAGCGATTCGTCTGGTACCGCTGTTGTTGTCCATACGTCCATACGTTCCTCCGTCCGTTCGTTTCTTGGCTCGCTCATATGTCCGTCCGTTCATACATAACATATGCGGCGAGCGCTCAAACTTTGGAGGCGGCCGAGTTTTTTTTTTGTCGAAAAGCCGAATTTGAATCCGGCTGAGGGAGAGGAGGCTTTCGTCTTCTTTTTTTTTCGGCAAGAAAGAGCCTCTCGCTGCCGCCACCGCTGCTTCCTCCATGCGGACGTGCACGGAGTCCTATTCGGTAGGAAGAATTTTTCCCTTACATTTTTTTCCGTCCTACATCCAGCCTTTCTTTATGGCATTCATACTTCGCAGCAGCATACCAGCGCTCCAGGTCGGAAGGATCTCCTTACCGCTGCCGGACCGACCCTTCGCCCTTTCAGACCTGCCGGGTTCTCGTTATTTCTCTCTTCTGAACCTCAGGAAAATCATGAAAGCGCTTGTCACGACGATTTCGCTGCCGCGATTTTGAAAATCGGGAAATGATAATGAGTGGAAATCCACTCATTATGGCAGTCGCCGTCGGAACGTTGACAATTTTCAGATCAGAGGTTCAAGCTTCTGAACCTTGACTCGTGGGTGGGTGGGTTGGTTGGTTGGTTGGTTTGTTCGTTCGTTTATTCCATCCGTTCCCACGGCGCAGGCCCTGGACGTTATCATCATCTTCATGGTCGCAGTCGTGGTCGCTGCCGCACTGATAGTCTCCGTTTGTGAGGAATGGAAGCGATTTCAAAAATGGTTCCGACTTCTTTCCGTGGTCATTCAAATCGGGCTCACTGACTCGCCGGCTGAAAGACTGGTTTGCTAGCTCCGGTCGAATCGAGCGACTCCGTTGAATCCAGTGAATACGCTCTTTCAAGCGAGAAAACTATGAAAAACGAAAGTAGGAGAAAGGAGCTGAGAGATTTGCCTACAACGAACGTCTACAACAAGAAAGAAGAGGGGGAGAAGCAGCAGCGATGGAATGGTTTTCCCGCTCAATTTTTCATATTCTGCTTCCGTCTTATCGACGAACATTCTATTCTTGTGGAGGACGAGTAGTTCTATTTCTGCTTTTTCCTCGCTAACATTTTTCCTCGTTCTCTTCAATCCCCCCATTTCTTTCTTCCGAAAACGGCGACTCCATCTTCCTTTCTGTCTGTCGGCCTGCCCCACTTTGCGGAAGGGGGGGGAACACGACTGCGTCAAATTGAGTTCCCACCGTAATTCTGCCGTCTCGTTGCTGCTATTCTCCGCTGCGACTCTAATTCCGTCCGGAAGTGTATCCAGAATGAATCAACGAGCGAGCCATGGATGGAAGTCTCGTGAGCCGGATTTGTACCTCGGGGAGGTGCTCGTTTGAGAATTATTGGAGGACCTGCTCGAAAGGAAAACAGTGAACAAGGTTTAGCAGGTGGATCCAGTAAACAAATTCGGTATTCTGTGTGAGCACGGTTTGACGGCCAACTTTGATTTATTACCAAGCAGGCAGCCGGCAGACCGAGCGACGCAAGGCAAACACAGTGTATTCACGAGAGACTCTAGCCGAAGGGAAAAGAAGAAAAGATTGACTGCAATACCGCCACAACTGCGACTACACTTGACGCTACAGCTGCTGTCGATGCTTGCTGTTGACTCTTGTTGTATGTAGTCCGGTTGTGTGTGAGCGGGAAGGGGGGGGGGATCCATGGCGCGGAACTGAAATGCCTCCTTAGCGAGTGCGTGCTGCCCAGTTCCCGTAGGAATCGCTTCGACTTCTTTCGGTGCCTCCGGGGGCTGAATGCACGTGGCGCGATACGAGAACCGCTGCGAGGTGGCTTTAATGGCAATTCCGCCACCGAGAACAATGAAACAAAGGGACTGAGTGAGAGAGGCGCTTCAGGAAAAGTCGATCGAGAAGTCCTTGATTGCGCTTCCTTCCGAGCTACAAAACACACATAATTACTTTCAAAAGCGAAGCTCAAGTATCGACTGTCGAGCTCATGGGGTGTTGATATTTGAGATGTGTGAGGCAGCGGGCGTTCGCTCGTTTTCCCTAATGTTCCATTTCCGTTTTAAAGCGGAAGAAGAGCCTGGGCAGTGAAAGAGTCCGGGGAAATCGTCCAAGTGGTCATCGGTCGCTTCCCTCAGTCAATCACTCGCCAACTAACATGAAGAGGCTTCGCACCAACTTGAAACTCTCTCACATCTTTCAGCCGCAGCGGCGATAGTGTGAATTATTTCGCTTCCTGTGATAGTCGGTGGATTGTCGCGTGAGACCAACCGAGGGATCGACTAGGTAAGAACGTTGCTTGGCGGGCTCACTTACTGCAGACAGCATCAGACCGAGTACACAGCACGCGGCAACTGTGAGATCCAATCAAGCTAATCAAGCCGCCAGGCTCTACTGCATATTCGTCTAATGCGCTTATTGCAATTCCTTCTTGGCCGACCGGCCAGCCCCTCGCCTCGTCCTCCATCGTCTTAATCTCGGCATCTGACCGGCTTGCTTTGCCTGATCAAACTCGTGGAGACCGACGGCCCGATCGGGAGAGAAACACGATGAGAGCTTACAGATCGAGGGGAGCAACGCTGTCAATACTACTGACCAAGGGTCAGTCCGCGAGCGCGTCATTGGGATGTTGAATTCAACTTCTTTCCCTCACCAAGACCCCTCGAAGAATTCTTTTCTTCAGTTCTTGGCCCTGGTCCACTCATCTCGTTGATAGGCTGTCGAACTCTCTAGAAGAAGGGAAGAAAAGGACGAATGAGGAAAAAACATCGAAGCGTTCCTCCTCGCACGAGAGAGGATCCACCATTCTCTGAGACGGACGGACGGACGAAGGGACGGCCCGACCGGCCGATTTAGGTCCATATTACTAATGCCACCAGGAGATTGTATGCAGATGGATAGTCGAAGCTACGAACGAACGAACATGCGAATGAACAAACGAATGACAGCGAGAGAGAGAAAGGAACAGCAGTAGTAGTAGTAGGTGGTAGTCGTTGTCGTCGTGGTAGGAGAAGTAGTGGTAGCCGTAGACGGATCGTGGTTTTGTGGTGGTTGTGCTGCTGCCCAGTGGTGGCATTGGGTTCGTCAGGCCATAAATCAGAGTCCCCTCCGACATAGCAGCGTTATTGCCCTGAATTGCATATGCACTCTCATAGCAGCGACGGCGGCGGCTTACATCGCCTCACATCTCATGGCATGGAATAGCCTCGTCCTAGCATGGTAATGACCGTTAACCACAGAGCGTGTCTGGTTCGGAGTGCGGCCGGGTCACATCTTGTGTCCATTTCCAGTGGCCAGCTCCACAGAGCGTTTCCCACTGTCGCGGGAAGCGCGTATTCCTCTCTCGCACTCTCGCGGTTTCGAGTACCTTTTGTTTCACGAGTACTGCGAACCGCCTGTATCCTCCTCGCATGGTCCTTCTTCGGATCATTTTATCGAGTCTAAGGTTAACACGATCAAGGACCTCGATCCGAGATTGAGGATCCAGATGGAGAGTTCTGACACTTTCACTCTGAAACGACACAACGCGTTATCAGCACTCTATACTGTTTCTCTTTCACGCAGCAAACTCCATGTGTTGTTCAATGCCAAAAAAGACAACAGAAATCTCGACCAATTTGTCATGAGCTGGGCCCTGGCAGGGGGAGGGGGGACAAATTGGGATATGAATATGTTGTCATTGTTGGAGGTGTTCACCGGTGTTGTCTTCATCGTCGTTGCTGCTGTCAATGTCAACGAAGTTCGCTCTCAACACCAGCGTGTTGACTGACTGGCCGGCCGGCTGTCTGAATGCGGACTCGCGGGGTATGCCTGTTCGACCTCTCCATCGTTCGCTTTCATAAAGTAGTCAGTGTCAAGCGGGCTCAAAAATACAGCCTCTGTGCTGCTGTTGTTGTGGAGCGGGAGCTGCCCGGCGAAGACATGTAAATAAAATGGGCTCGTCTTGTAGAGGAAGTTTGGGTGGGCTAGCATCCTGCGCGCTCGCTCCCTCCTTCTCTACCCCGTGTGCTCGGGGAGCAACGACGACAACAAAACAAACAACAACAACAACAGAGTCCTTCTGGTGTGCTCGAAGCACAACGAATACAAGTGCGCCGGGGCAAGGTCGTTGCGAAGTGCTACTCACGGAATTTCGGATTCTTCTCCGCGTGTTTCTTCTCCGATAGAGCCCCAGGGTTCGGGCAGGACAGTGATTTAAGGACCATGATTTCCATTCGCCGTCTCGCTCTCACCCTCGGTTCTTCTGCGCGGCTCTCAAAAGACTCCGGTATGACTCTTGTATAGGAGCCATGAAGCTCTAATGAAGTCATTGGCTAACCGAGCGAGCGGGCGGCCTGGCTGAGACGTCTCTTGACCGGGTGAGAAGACCGCCAGCTCGTCCTCCGGTCTGCCAACCAGCCGGGTGTCAAAGTGTCTCATCGTGCGACATCCTTATAAATGGGATGCTCTTCCCTTCTTTCTTTTCCGTTTCTCCCTCATTTCTTTGCCCCGTCGCGCCGTTTCCCCGATGGCTGCGTGGCATATCAACGAGCAAGGGATGAGCCTCAATTTCACCGGGGCATTACAGCTCTACGTGGACGACAGGTTCTCCATGACGGCGTTGAAAGCGAACTTTTGAGTTCCATGGAATCAATCACAATCTTATGCAAATCCGGCGTTCGATTCCAGCTTCCAGACAGCTGATCGGTCATTGTACGGGCACAGGAATGAAGCAGACTCCTTCACTGGAGTTTCCATCTGCAGAGCCCGGGAGGAATGTCTGGTTCCGGGCAGCGGTCCCCATATTTGATGAGCTCTGCCAGTTTTCCAGTGACGCTTTTCGGTGTCGTTGCTGCTTCGCCTTTGCGTCCGGTACCGAAAGCGCGTCTGCTTGCTCGCTTCCTTGCTTGACTGACTGCTTGGCTAGTTGGTTGGCTGACTGACTGACTAAGACTCCCTTCTTCTTCTCATACATAATAATAATAATAATGATGGGAATGAAGAGAATAATGAGTGAATTCAGGACACGTATGAGTGGCCGCCCTGGGCGAACGATGCAGCCGGTTGCGGCCAGCGACGCAAGCAGGCTGGCCGGTCGGTCGACGGGCGGGCAAGCGAAAAGAGGGGGCTCGGAAGGGCAAAGCAAAAAAAAGAGGGAAGTGCAAGGAGGAAAGACTGAGGGGCATTCGGGAAAGCCAGCCGTGCCTTCGTTCCATCTGCTGCTTAGCAGGCCTCGTCCTTAGTTAGCTTTCCCGTTGGATTCCCAAATGAGCTGCTGCTGCTGCCGCCGCCGCACCCCTCACTTCTTTTCGGCCAGTGGACAGCAGGTCCCCTGTCCCCCGCGCGTTCTCTCTCTCTCCATCCCTATCTTCAGCCCTTGCGTCCCTTATCCTATTTCCCCTCGTCGCTCTACTCTTGGCAAGCAGCAGCGGCGGCGGCGGCGGCAGCGGTGGACCGACAGCCCCTTATTAAAAAACGAAGGGATGTTCGATTCTTGGACACTCGGAATTTCTATTTTTCATTCCCTTAGGCTTTTAGGAGGAGCAAAAGCAGCGGCCGCACTACTAGTCGTAGTAAGCGAATTGAAGTAAGAGGTGGACTGTTAGAAACGAATGGAAACCCCTGTCACCATCCCTTTTTTCAAGGGGGGGTGGTGGGGAAAGGAAGGGTCCCCCTCCTGGCCTCCCCCTCTTCCTCAGTCGTCGTCCTCTTAGCGAAACTCTGCTATTCTTGCCGCCATTCACTAACCACCCCGAGGCAGGTTTTTTTTTTCGTTAGTTTGATGAAGAATTCTTGTTTTGATTATTTGTTGGAGGGAGGAGTTACGAGGGAAGCGAACGCTTACGGAAGGACGGGCAAATTTCGAAAAACTTCCTGAGTCGCCGAGTTCTCGACAGGGGCGTCACAAAACACCAACAGTCGAGCACCCTTCACAGCGCCCATTTCCCTCCCCGCCCCCATTTCGAGAGGGGGAGCGGGACGAACCAAAAGTGGAGAAGAGAAGAACTCCGCTCGCTCGAGGTGTGTTGATCTGTGTGTGTCTGCAAAAAGAAAGATCGAATCATTGTGTTTCAGGTGGGCGTTGTCCCTTTCGGCTTTTGCGTTCCCGCCGTCCGTCGATACGAACGCCCGCAGCGGGTTCGATGTTCGGTCGGAAACTCGAACTAATTTCAAGTCCCCTTGACCGGCGATCGAACCGCCTCCCTATGAGTTTCCGCTCGTTGCGCCCAGTTTGCGATTCTTGCCTTTTCATCTCGATTCCTCAGAACTCGATTCTCGGAGGGGCTCACAAGGGACCGGGGAGTCACTCATTATCCCTTGCTATCGCCAGTTTTCTGCCGAGATCGGCATTTCGAGAGCAACGACGGTTATTTCTGACGCTTTCGTAGCGTATCGAGCTCAAAGTCATCGACGGTTCCTCGGAGCTGTCCCCCTCGTCCTCTCCTTCAGATGCCACGTTTCTCGTCCTCCCATTCTTGTTGTTCAGTGGTAGATCCAGCGAAGCAAGTAGAGATTCAGAAAAGCGAACATAGAAACGATTCATCAGTTCAGGGTTGGATTTGAGTGAGGCTATCAAGACGCAATCAACCAACGATCATTATTTTCGCGAACTGTGGATTCGAGAACAAAAGTGATTCAGTATGCTGGTATGTCTGATGTCCTCGATTGTTCAGTGGACGATTGCACACATTATTACCGCGTATTTATTGTCAATTTATCGAAAGTTTCTCGTTTCGCGTTTCGCTCTGTCTTCCCCCCGAGCAGCATAATCTTCGAGTGCTAATCGAGGCAGATCCAACGGGTTGCAAGGAGGCGGAGACTGTTGAATTCTGATGTGAGCCGAGAGCTTACCCCTTTGGCGGAGTTTTTAAATTTCAAATCCCGCCGACTCGGGGGCCAACGGGTTGTGTGCGCTCGCTCGCTCGCTCGCTCGCTCGCTCTCTGTACTGCTTAGTACCTCCCAATTTTTTTCGCAGCGCCCACCACATCTCGACGCAACATAAGCAGATCGAACTGAAGTTTTCTCTGCTGTTTCTCTGTGGATGATTCACGTGACAACACTTTTCCCATGAAGTGAACGGAATAGCCAATCTACTCTTCTCAAAAACAGTTTCATTCATCGGTTTGAATGTGCGCCAGAAATCGAAAGGCCTCCTCTTATAAAAACAAAGCTCCAGACGGGCACTTCCATCTCAGTCGCAGGGGTGGTAAAAGATGACTGTACTGTTCCTGTCTAATGTCTTTCGTCAGAGTTCGTCCGTCGAACGAGAGGGCATCCTGGAAAGGATAACTAGCCACTCGGAATTGAAGCTTCCAAACACTTGACCGGGCCCTTGAGCGGAAGAGGATGATTTTCGAACTCTCCTTCCGGTTTTCATGGTTTTCTGAGATCTTTTCGAATATGCATTGAAGCGAAAACTCGGGCGAAGACACGATACGAAATTAAACTCGAGCCGTGTTGGACATTCGACGACAAGAGATAGTAGGAAATCATTGATGAGAAACAAACGGGGCGAGCTTGGCGCTCAGGGGGACAGTTCGACGTTATTCCGCCGAAGCCGAGCCTGAAGGGCGGAGCTGAGTCCGAATGAAGACGGTTGGCCAGCCAGCCAATTGTAAAAGCAAGCGGCGCAAATCTCAAAGCAAGCCAAAAAGAAAAAAAAAGTGGAATCAGCAGCCGCTGCTACCGCTGCTGGTGCAGCATGAGGTTGTCTGAGGGTGTTTTCGCTCCGCTAATTTTGGCTTCCCTCGCGCTCTTCATTCGTTTGGTTTTTTTCCTTCTTCATCTTCTTCTCTCTTTTCCTGCCTTTCTCGCCGTGCGGCCCCCGCCTGTCTTCTTCCCTAGTCTCTTTCCTCTTTCCCTACTCCCGTTTCCCAACTGGCAAGCCAACCGACTCTCCTTTCTCTCCTTTTATGGTGGCTGTGTTATTTCCAACAAGAAGCTCCTTCGTCTCCTACTTAGTTAGCAGCTGGAGACGAATTTCGTTCCCTTACTTTCGCTCCTATATTCTCTATGCGTCGTCTTATTTCCCTCCGCCCTCTCGGATTTTATTTGTCCTCTATTCTTTTGAGACATCGTTTGCATTAGTTTGCACCTCTCTCGCGCCTGTTCGAAGCTCACGTTTCCTTTCGAGGAGATTTTTTTCTCCATCTCCACATTCGGTTCTTCCTCATTGAGATCGAAGGCCATCCGAATCCTGAGATCCCGACATTCAACGAATTCATCGCGAGAATGATGTTTCCAGCGGGGAACTCGTCCGCGAAGGTCTCTCCATATCGCGACGAGGAACAATCGGGAAATTAGATCGAAAGTTCCTCGGACCATTGCTTTCCTTAGTTGAACGGCGCGGCGGCAACGAGCTGCAGGGCTTGTGTCCGAGTGAATGTGTTTTGTGCTCGCTCGCTGCTTTGGTCCTTCTACTACCCGGCGAACCTTCTTACGGTCTCCGAAAGAAGATTTGCAAGGCAAGCCCAGGAGTCGCTCTCCTGGCTCTCTCTCTCTCTCTCGCTTGCCTACTCGATTGCGTGCATTGCAATGGTTGCCATATTCCAATAAAAAAAGTTTTCTTTTACGGCTGTGCACTACGGCCTTTCCTTATTGAATTAGCCGAGCACCACGGCGGCGTGCCAGCAAACGAGCCGGTCGGTCAGTCATTTATTCAGCCATCGGAAACATTCGAAAGAATATGCACCAAGTCCAATAACCTATACAAGTTTCTCTCTAGCACACTTCCTGAATCTCGGTGGACGCTCGATGATGAGACAAATAATACTAGAGGATCTTTGAGTATTTTAGACACGATTATGGAAGGAAACGCTGATTTCGTGACAAGAGAAAACTCAACTTGTCCTCTGGTAGTTCATTGTTACGCTAAGTCGATGCCTGTCAGAAGCATTCCTCGACGAAATGGAAAGACTGTCATTGAACTTCAATCGAAAGCCGTATCCGGTCAACGTTCACGAGTTTGAACTTTTCGTTCGTAACCCGCCGTAGCAGCTCGTCCCCTCATTCTTATCTAAGTGAGTCTTTTTTTTATGTTTGCAGGTAAGCTTTCTATATCACTCTCACCCGCTGCTGGACGAGTAACCGTCGATCTGGCGCGGCGTTGTGCCTTGAAGGTAAGCGCCGCGATAGGTAAGAGGATCTTAAGGCTCTTCCTCTTTTCCCTTTTCGGTCGATTTCTCGGATTCTATTTTAACCATTCTCGTATCTGTCGTCGTTTCTTCCGCCTCCTTCTTGCTCCGTCGGAAATAATTTCAAATACATCAGCGCCGATTCGAAAGCCGGGGGACAAACTCACTCTGACAAGGCGGCAGCGGCAACTGGACTTCGCTCGTTCGCCCGCTGACTAGCTACTGCTTTTTAGCAGGAGGAATAGAGAGAAGGAGTCGACTCAGGAGAACTGTTACTTTATCTTTATGGCCGTCGTGTTATCTCCACGCTGCCTGGCTGCTTGCCCGCTCGCCCGCTCACTAGTAGGCCTAACCATTCCGGACCGGTGGGTCTTGGAGAGGGGGTGAATTTCAAGGAGACCGGAGTAACCGTAAAAAAAAATAGAACTGAGCAGAATGAGAATCATGTTCCCCTACTCTCGCCTCCTGTCCCATCCTGCGCGATCGTCCATGATTTCGAACAACTTCAAAGCATACTGAGTTCGAGCGGGAAAGGAGGGAAACTAGCGAGAAGTTACAGACTGAGGGAGGTTGCCAAGTACGAGGGAAAAAGAATCTCAGCCAATAAAGTTTCGAGAAGTTTTGCGGCCTCTGGGCCAGCCTAGATGGCGAGGAAACCATCTAGTTTGTCAGAGCAGCCGTTGTTTGAGCGTCGTCGTCAGCGGGGGCGGCGGCGTTCGTATCGTTGGCGACCTGACTGCCCGGAGCGATAAATTCTCATTTTAAAATCTGCTACCGATCGTCCAGGCTTAAATCCTCCGCCCCGTTCTCTTGGCTACGGGGGCGAAGGCTAGCACTCCGCTGCCTCCCCACGATTTGAACTTGCACTCGTGCTATTGTTCCACCGCAATGGCCGTAGCGATTGCAAGGTGTACAGCCCTGGTCAACGATAGCGACAACGACAACGACGACGACGGCAACAACAACGACAAGCAAATCTAAGACCAGCGGCGGCAGTTGCGAGGCCTAACTATTGAACCGCTTTACAACCCCCGCCGGGAATGTTCGCCAGTTTTGTAATTCCTAACAGCAGCGGGGTCTGCGTTTCTTCCGCCGAATTTCCCCAAAGGATCTGACACCACGATGGCGACCTCAACTCCAACAACAACAACGACGACGACGATGACGCTCTCCGGACTTGGAGTTCTTTCGCGACATCCTCGTCGATGCATGCGCGGGGTCAGTGCGGGCAGCGATTCATCCGATATATGTTCATGCCTACAAGTACATAATGTACAGGAACGACAGCGCACGATGGCATCACAATGAGTGAATATGTAGGAATCAATGGAAAGTGCACGAACGTGCGCGAACAACCTACAGTCGGACACGCTGCTGGTATAAGTCTATGTTTTTACAAGGGCCATCCACACTGAATCCGAAACGATGAGCTTCGACTACGGGGGATCATCGAATGCATCGGAATCACCGGAGTGTTGATGCGGATGCATCTTTTTTTCTTTCTTCGAATCCATATTTCTCACGACATGAGAAGTTTCGTTCAGAATACTCGAGAAAATCTTGCGCTCGGTCGTCGAAGACTTCATCTGTCGCGAGGAGCGAAGATCCATTGGAAAGTGTTGCCAAAGTCATCGATTGAAAGTAATCGGACTGATCGTCTGATGCTATCGAGTTTGATGTCAGAATGTGTAAGACCTGTTGGCCTATGATGCCTGACTCTGTTACCCGTGGAAAGATGGAAACAATCGTCTCTTTTTCATGGATCTCCGCCTTTACGAACTGCGTGTGCTTGAGCGTGGTCGTCTCGGTCGGCCTGAAACCTTGATGGAGAGCTCTCCCCTATTCATTATAGTGATCGGAAATGGGAATTAGGGAACGTTTGAATCAGGTCCGTTGATAGTCCTGGTCGGGTGAGGTTTTCCTCTTGCCATTCGTCTACTTTTCCTTTTTACGCTTTTATTCTTCGGCCCCGATATGTTGCAAGGTTCTCTTGGGTGCTCCCGCCAACGGACGACGGGACTGATTCATTAATAATGTTTCAATTACCGGTCTTTGGTCGACCCTCGATTTCTCAGTACAAAAAGAAGTAGTAGGAGAAATCTTTGCCCTCCTTCCCCGTTGTGATCTTGCGAGCGGTGATTGGGGCCGAGATGGGGCAGGGCGTATACAACACGCTTATTCACTTGAACTCTGTGCGTCCGTCTCTCCTCCATGCGCTCTGTCCTAGTCGTGCAGTGGTCCGCCGCGCCGGTGGCAGAGAGTAGAAGAGCCCGCGTCGATTTAGTCCACGCCGAATAGAAATTGGGAGATAGACGGGTCAATTATTGAACTTCGATTAGCGGGGAAAAAAATACAGAAAGAGAAGCAGACAAAGGGAAACGGAACGACCGACCGGTCATCGGTCCGAACGGAAAGAACTACCTCTCGCTAACTCTCGAGCTGACTCTCTTTTCGAAGATTACGAACGAACTAGCGCCAACCACCGCCTTTTCCTGAGGCGGAATCCGCCCTAATTAATGATGAGTCTCTTTTTTCTTCTCGTCCCTCCGAGCCTCCGGTTTCCCTAACGTGGGAGCAAGTGTCATTCCTTCGGAATAATTCGCTTCCTGCGCGGCCAAAGAGTTCCAGTCACCGATTATGAACAGGGTCTGAGCCGTTCTTCCTCTTCCCAAAATCGAATTCAAGTCATTCGAATGGTTCAGTTGCGAAAACCCGTTGTTTGTCCTCTCTTCATCGACCGAAATCCGCTAACTTGCGTTGTCCAACTGACTGACCAATGGGGTAACCAGGTAGCAAGGGAACCGACGAGTCCATCCGACCCCCGAGGAGCAACCTACCGACCCTGTTGCTGAGTTTTTTATTTTCTTCTTGTACTCCGTAGAAGAATGAAGCGTCTCCGGCGACGAAGAGACATCTTCGAGTGGTGGCATCGGCAGTACAGCAGTGAAATGGGGCAGAAAATTTAGCAAAAGATGTTGTTGCGGCGGCAACGGCGGCGGCAGCGGTCTGCCTCTGGTGGCCACGGTCTCATCTTGAGGCAAACGAGGGAGAGCTTCCTGGCTCTTTGGTTGGCTGCTTGGTTGGTTTCAAAACCAAGCGGCAGGCAGCTCTTTCAAAGACTTTACGGACCACTGGCCTCCTTAACCATTACCCCGGCCAGGAGCAACTGCCAACAGCGAGAAATGCACATACAGAGAGCGCACGAGCCGTGCTACTCGCTCACTTCGAGTTTTGTCTACTCGTCGTATGGGTTCTCTCTCTCATTCAGTGGTTTGCCGGTCGATCACTCTCTTTCTTGCTCGTTTTTCCTCTCACAGAGACGCACACTCTCGGCACTAAACTTGTTAGAGCCCTCCCACGATCGTTGTCTTTCATCCTCCGTCCCGCAGTCGATATTCATCTCGTCCTGAGGTTCCGACGCTCGAAACTATCTCTCGACTCGCAGAGATTCCAACAACGTGTTGCATTAGGATTCCGAGCGTTTGGAGACGAGAACAATGAAGACGCCGATGACGGTGGAGGAGGGGAGGGGTTTGATGATTTCGAGATGGATATCTTCTGCCGCTGTTGCAGGCGGAGAGCTCGCGGAAGCTATCAACGACAGACTCTTTCGAAAGACTCCGTCGGCAGAGGACCACCAAGCACTCACTCCGCAGTCGTCGTCGTCATCTGTATAGGCTGTTGGTGATCGCGATATTCTTTCTATTTCTATTCCTTGCCGGGCTGTTCGATGTATCCGTAGTAGTGCCTTGTGTCACTCCCACTCACTGACTGACTCGCTCGCTCGCTCGCCGCGTTCCCACTGACCACTGAGTGAGCGAGTGATTCTGCTCCTTTGAAACGGCCTTCCCATTCCTTCTCGCTATCTTTGGCATTTTTCTGCTTTTTTTCACGCCCTGACCAACTCTTCTCGGTTTGCGTCTGCATCATTTCCGTCGTCGCCGTCTTTTCTCGTGCGTCAAAGAATCTCTTTTGCAAATTCGCCCAGCAAGCAAGTCGATCGCCAGGACCGTCAACACAGAATCGAGACAGGCTTCTTATGCCGGGAACGGTCTTATTTCGCGCTTATTCTGAGAGGGCAGGGCTCGGGATCAACAGTGGGGCAGAATTTCGAGAAACTGTGGAAAACGGTCTAATTTGAATTCCGATATTCTCCGAATGGGTCGAGTAGTTGCCCTTTGCTCGCTCGGTTCGAGGTCCAAACCCTCGTCCATTGAGTGATTCCTTCCATCGGCGCACTCTCCGTCGATCGACAAAAAATGTTCAGGAATTTTTATTTAGACATCGAAGACCGGACGGACGAGAAGAAACAAAGACGTTGAGACAGTGATGTACATTTGGCTCAATGAATCCATTTGAAATAATTGTCCGCCAGGATGGGGATCTGGGGCAAACGGACAGACGACCGACCGAACGAACGAACGAGCGAGCAAAATCCATTCACATCCGATGCCCGGCGTTATTTCCCTCCATTTTCTTTTTTCGTTTTCCCCCCACTTCATTTGTTGCTAGGTTCGTTGACTGCTCGATTGCTCCCGTCGGGCGATCGGATGGCTGGCTGTTGTCGTCATCGTCGTCATCATATGGATTTCCGTTGTTGATAGAGACTAATGAAAACTATACATAAGCAAGCGCCTTGTCGTCCCAAGCACCAATTTCGAATGAGCGGAGTCGGCGTCCATCTCACCTGTTTCGCATCTCGGCTGCTCCCAGTTCAGCGAAAGATGCCAACATTGACGAGGAGGTCGACAGGTCTGCGACTCAGAGTGCGGATATGCGTGCGCAACCACTGCCATGTCGGTCTCTGAACAACAATTTTGCGGTGGAATATCTTCATCCCGAATCTGTTTTGGAAATCCCTGATTGGACATCATTGCCGCTCTGCCCGATATTTGGTTCTCGAAACGTAATTAAATCCATTGCATTGTTATTCTGGTGCTGGCATTGCCGTCGACGGTCGAATCATTGGTTTTCGAAACTTTGTTGGCTTCTCTCGACGCAGGGCGCAGGAAGGAACAACGACGACGTCGGCGGCGACAGACACAGGATGTGTATCTTTGTTCTTATGAGAAAGCATCAGCAGCCGACGTAGGGTACGATTGCGCTCATTTCAGGAGGTGGCCTCCTGAGTTGGTTTTTTTTTCTAATCTTGACGCTCATTGGCTCTGAGGCTGCCGAGGAGGCGGTGTCGCTTTTTAAAACGCTCGATGGAAAAAAAAGAGGAAAAATAGAGGCCAGTGGCAAGCGAGCGAGTCAGCGGAAAAGAGAGAGAGAAAGAGAGAGTGTGTGCTGCCACCTCGCAATGACCAGTAGTAGTGAGTCCGCTCGGTTGGCTGGCGGCCGGGTGTCCAAAGCGGAAGAAACACACCCTGCGCGACTAACAAACATCAATTTCGGCTTCTCGTCAGAACCTGAAGACTACCAGACACTTTTCGATGGATGAAAAATTTCTTAATTTTGTTCCGTCAAAGGGAGACAGCAATTCGCTCTAAAGTGGGAGGAAGGGGCGGAATTCCATTTCCAAATGGACATGGCGAGAAGCTGAGTTTTTGCACCCGACTTCCCCTCTCCTTTTGTTTCCTGACCGAAAGGGAGGTCAAGATTTGACCGATACCGCCGGTTTGGCGAGTCTAACGATTCAATTCATCAATCAACGTTTTCCATTGATTGTCTCCGATCCCTACTGTCTGTAGATGACCATCTGGCGTTCAGTTAAAGAGGAATCAAAATGGAAAACGAGGCCCATCCTGAAAAAGATGTCCTTCTGCAATTTCACGATGTCGAAACTTGGGGTCGAGCTCTTCCAATCCGGAATTCATCCGTTTTCCACACTGGTTGAAGTTATGTGAACCTCGAAAAGTACGATGCGAACAGTGACCGCGACGGTAGGAGTTGGACGAAGGATGCGCACTCAGGACGTTTGCCGTAATGAGGAACTCGTTGGGGTACTGCCCATCAACGCGCCCAACATGGAAAACGAGGAGGAATGAGGACAGGGTAAGAAAGGAATATGCTCGCACGCTCGACTGACTATGCCTAAAGGAGGTGTTGGTATGCCTCGCTGGACACGTCTCGTTAGGAGTCGATAAGGGCCTCTTCCCTGTTGGTTTGCCACGCGATGCCAGCCAGCCCATCCACCTACCTCCGATAGGCATGGATTCCGACTTGCCCGGTGTGCTTTGCTGACCCTGGGTTTCCCAACTATTCGCTGGCTTGGGAGCCTTGCTTTGTTCACCGCGTTCGGCGGATTGATGTTCGAAGGCTCGCTCGATATGCATCCCGCGTGACCCCACAACGAATCTGAAAGAAAGCGTGTTCCTACGCAATCGCTTCAAAACGATCATATTGAGGAATATTGCTTTCGAGAGTGCCTGATTCGCTTGTTGACAGGTGGAGAGAGTGAAGCCGGTGAGTGGAATAAGCGGAGAGGATTCCAAGCTTCGTACTTGCGCAACGAGCGATTGGATCGAATCGAGGGACAAACTAAAGGTTCATTAATGTGCGAGATGATCCTTCATCGAAATCCTAAGTGAAATTGCAGAACTTTATTTTTCGATTCAAATTCGAGGTTATTTCTTCTTATCCGTGGTTCGGCCTCAGAGGAGTGCGCGTCACTATTGTACTTGCCGCCGAGAAACGGAAAAGCAAGATGCGGTGGGAGGAGGAGAGGGAACCCACACCGAGCGCGGCGGAACGTTTTCCAATTCAAGAAAAAAACATTCGAACGATCGGTATTCGTACCGTTGCTGCATCGACAGCAGTGAGGCATAGGAGAGCAGGAGGGATGGGGAAAGGAAGAGGTTAGCGAGGAGTGAAGGAGGAGGGGAAAATGCATCTCAAGTTCCTTCACACACCCACATCGGGGCTTTTTGAAGGAACGGAGGGAACGAGAGGCAAGCTCGTCTTGCCGCCCAGGACGACGGACAAGGAAGCGAAGCGGCCAGTCGGTCGGCAGAACGGGAGGCAAACTCACAATTCAATGCGTTCTTGCGTTCGTCCAGCTCGGATCTACATATTACCAACACCGGCGGCACCTTCTAAGGCGCTTTGAGCTCTGGAGGTGCTTCTTCTGAGCGATCGAGAGAAGCCGAACATTCCTGTTCTCAACCGGCCACGTTTTCTGAACAAAAATTAAGAACAACGGGGACCTAGCTACGGTTGCGCGAATCACGTCCCCGCCCGCAAGTCTCCCAGGGATCTTCGAAGGTCGTGGCGGAGCGGTTTCTTACCTCCGAGCTCGATTCTCGCGCTCAGTTCGCTTCGTTCGGTCGTTTGGCGAGAATAATCAAGGGTCGGGCGAGCTTTGTTGGAGTCTGTCTGTCTGTCTGTAGAGTGAATGAACGAATGCTCTGTATGGCAAAAAGGTCGTTCGCAACAGCTGTCCGCCTGCATGTTGTAACCACAGCGTGCGGAGTTGAGGACTGGAAATACTGTTGTTCCCCCTTCGATACGGCAGCTAAGTATTAGTTTCTCTTTCACCTACGGTCGGCGTTGCCTCTGTTGTAAGTCTGAGTCTTTACGTCCGTCAGCCAGTCAGTCCGCGAGTCCATCGTTGGACGCGTTGCCGGTATTGGTCGCTCGCTTGATATTTACCCATAAAGAACACGCAGGCAACCAGCCACAGCACAGCGCTTACGCCAGACAAGCCGAGCAGGCACGCAGAACGGGCAGGCAAGAAGGCGACGCAAGTGAACCGGTCTGCTCTCAGAACATAAAACTGCGTCATGAGAAAAAGAGCCGGGGCATAAAATGTACGCGTGCCGCAAACTTGAAGAGCTCAGGGGATGATATTATGGTTTCGTTCCCAGGGCCCACGCTGCTTTCTCGTAGACACCTCCATCGTTTCCGCCTCCATCACGACTTCTTTCTTGTCCCATATGTCGTTTCTCGTCAGCTCTTGTGGCGTGGCACCCGAAGTGAAGTTACCCTGATTCGGAATTGGAGACATCAGAGGCAAACCATGAAGTGTCGCGTACTTTCGAATCAGAATTCCGAAGGAAAAGCTCTTCCAACCGAGCTCTAATGGCGATCGTTGTTTGAGTTCGGTTTTTGGGGCCGAACGAAACTCAAGACGATTTACCATGTATGGCTGTGGCGGCGTTGTAGTCATAGTGGCGATTCGAGAAGGTGCTACGCGGACACGTCGTGATTGTTCTCGGTAACGAGCTTGTCTATGCTATTCATCGGCACTTCGCGACGTCGGACACCTTTTCGCGTCACACGGCTGAGCGAGCGACTACTTCTCGTTGTGGTCAACTTTCGGAACTAATCCACGGTGCCACCAAATTTGTTTATGAACGGGTTCGGATTTCCATAACCCTTGTCGCCGTCTCGCTGACTGTCGTTGATTGACGGTTATTGAGACCGTTGTTTGTTGTGGTGCTAACTAGACGAACAACACTGACCGTCAACAATGGAGCCGCCATTGTTGACCAGGAAAGTTACCGTCAAGGCGAGCTGTAAGTTGAACTGGAAACATTTCCGATGAATGGATGAATGAATGAGTTATCGAATGAAGCTCAAGCCTAGTAGACAGGCCGAGGACTCGTTGATGAACAAATAAGATGAATGAACACTTGGATGGGAACTGTAGGCACGGTTCAGCTTTGCGTAAACTCTTCCGTTGTGCTTAGTGGACCGCTCAGAAAGTTGTTTTGCGAAGAACATGGCGTGAACGAATAATGACGAACCGAAAGCCCGTCGATGTTCTTTTTGTTCGAGAGGCGCCAGAAATTCTGAGCTCGAGAAATTTCAACCGACTCGTCATGCGGGTACTCAGAATATTCCTCGAGGGCCACTCCTGGATGACACTCGTCCTAGTCGAGCTGCTCCAAAGTTTGTCATTAGTCTCCATTTGTCTGAGTTCTCTAGTTTCTTCCAGCGTGAATCCGGTACAAGATTTCACCGCTCGTCGTTAGACTGGAGACGATTCCGGAAAACAGACGGCGACACAGAATTCGAATTTAATTCAAGATGTCATTTCTCAAAACTCCAAATTACTTCTCGGGTGCGCCAGCAACGAATTCCGACGCGCTACGAGTATTCGGGCTCGCTTTTCTTTTGAATTTCTCGAACCTCTTGACTGCTCGGCTCGTGACTAACGAGACAAGCTTGCTAACGACAAAGACTTGGCTTTTGAGAACGAACACTTGCTGAATCACCTGACGGTACACGAAAATATATCGGTCTACCGAGTGCGGAAAACTCTTGACGTAGATCCCCGGATGGATTGGGTTCACCGAAAACCATTACAGAGATCGGCGGAAAGATCCACGAGTTCGGCTTTGGCTTCATTGAGCGGAGCGTGCTTCGTTTTGTGTATTCTGATAATAGTCGTCGTCGAGGAAAATGAATGCGACGTGATCGAACTACAGTTCTCGGACTCAAGGGCCGGCCGGGAAGTGAATATTCGACCCCGAAAGTACAAGAAAAACTGCTCCAATTTCTGCGCTAAGTCTGTTTACCGAAGCTCGTATGGAGCCATTTATTATAGCCGCTGAAGCCGCCGCCACCGCTGCTGCCGCTCCAGTAGCGCCGCCAGCAGCAGCAGGGAGCATCAACGAGCCATCAAACAAGCATCGAAATCCTTGAAAAAATGTTCTTTACGCAAATCTTCGAACCTAGGCTCGAGATTGCAATCGTTGGCTCGGTTCCCCTGACACTGATGCGCACATTCCCCTCGAATAGGTATTTTTCTGTAGTTCGATGAATCTTTGGGTGAGGCGATCGTCCTCGAAGATGAGTTACTTCACACCGGAAGCGTTAAGGAGAACGTCTCAGAAATAGGTCATATTCAAATACAAATTCGATTCCGATCCGTCGAGAAAATTCCGCTCGATCTCTGTTCATGACACGACGAGCTCTGTGGTTCATTGACCAATCAGACTCTCGAGTTTGCTGTAGGCAAATACAAAGAGAGAATTCCCTGATTTGAGTTCGATGCTTGCAGGGCCGGGGAGAGCAGTGCCAGCAGTTTAAACATGATCTGAATATCGAAAGTGCATAGAACAAACAGCGACCCGGATGGTTGGAGCCGTGCTCCGCTTCGTCAGGTATCAATTATGAATATTCCGAGCATGTATCTTCGTGTGCCATGAAAAAAAAAAATTTCGTGAATTATATCGGGTGAAGGTTGAGCGCCATCTATTCGATCGTGCCGCCCCTTTGCACCACCGAACTGGGCTCCCGGACCTTCAATGTCGAAAAGTTCCTCTGAGTTTTCCCGCAAATGATTGATTTATTGGAAGCTACGGTCAGATCGCGAGGGTCGTTTCGAAGTTTAGGGGTAGGGGAGTGGGGGATGGAGGCATTGTCAGGAGGCAACAGCGATTGGCATCTTTTGTCAACAGTGACCGTGTCAATCAGTATTAGCTTGTTTTGGTGAGTGCTCGAAATAGCAGCTGGCGAGAATATGGAACGCCCTAGTTATTGTTGTATCATCAGCCACGGAAGCCGCAGCAGCAATCCAAGTGGTTGGTTATATGCAGTGGCAGGTGTCCGCGAGTCTGTTTTTCTCTCGCCAGGGTCGTAACCCACCGGCAACAGCATGTATGGACAACGAAGATACCACCTCATGGACGACCACAACCCGCATTTGCACTCACTTTCCTACATATCTGTATGTTTGTCCGCTTGTGAACGAGCGGCCGGTCGTGCATGTATACATAAACACATACAGAGAAAGGAAAAATGCTTCGTTGACCGACGGGGGATGATCCCGATTAATAAGAAACAAACGAAACAAAAACGAGATGGAAGACAGAAGCAGGTGATGAACGAACGAGGAGAGTGTGGGTGCCTGAGGGTGTCACTCAACGTGACCGCTTTTTGCGGAAGTCGTGAACTAATCGCGCGATCATGCGATCGAGATCCAAAAGACGAATTCCTCGCAGCGACCTTTACCAGTCGATCAGTGTAGATGATTGTAACGAGCCAGCAGTTCGAACCTTTCCCTTGCTCTTGTCGTGTCGAAACAATGTGACAGCGAATTTTGAGCCAAGAGCTTCCTCCAAAGAAGGGTGTGGCAGTGTGATCGGCGTCGGCTTGATCGGTAGCTCATTGTTTGTTCCGGGAAGAACAATTTGAATATTGACGCCATATATTCTTGCTGCTCTCGGGTGGGCGCAGTTGTTGTTCGGCAATGCCAGTAACGGTCGCCGCGGCAATGGTGCCTAGCTGCCAGCCGCCCCTCGAATGTGTGTCACTTGCAAATTTGCTCAATTTCTCGGTTTCTCTTTTTCCTCGTTTTTCCTCTCGTCCGCTAGATCTCTAGTCTTTGCGCTGTCTGCATCACGCTGGCCACACACTCTTGCATCGGGGAGCCTTGCGCCACATCAAAGAGAATTTCGAGCCGAGAATTACTTGCGATTTTGCATCTTTCCTCGCCAGCCTCGGCTCGCTTCTCTTCTTCAGCTTCGCTTCGGTCCGAGCGTCCGTCTGTTGATCCGACCGTTCGCTATTTGCCACCGACCATTCTCGTTGGACCGTGAGTTTTTCGAAAAATTTCCCTGACCCACACTTTGAATATACAGGAACAGAACACTTCTGCCATCTGAAGATGACGAATGCGCAGAGAACAATTGTTCGCTCGCCTTCGTCGCCGCTCATAATCGCTAACGTGATGAGCGGTTTTGATGATCGCGATCGCATAAGGTATCGCTCGCAATGTTCATGAGTTTGTCACACATTCATTCATTCATTCATTCATTTATCCATCCATTCATTCGTTCATTTTCTCGCTCAGCCGGCCGCTTGACTGGTCAGTCAATGTTGGATATCGTTTGCCGGACGCATCGGTCACATTAGTCGAATTGAATGGAGCTGATGGACATTGCACTTGCACTCGTCACTAAAATTCATCCATTAAAACAACTTTCAAATTGATCCATGTAGAAAGCGCGAGGTCGATGGGCCGCCAAACGAATCTGGTGACTGGTGAACGAAACTGACGATACAGTCTACTTTTTGCCCGGGACTCGATTCAGTGGATTGAGGACGCGAATCCCGCGCGTTATTCAACCACAACCCGTAAACGACACATGGAACGCGCGTGACGTATATCACGCTGTTCCAGCTCAGTAGACAACCGAAGCCTCTTCCGATCCGCTCTGCCGCGCTGTCGATCTTCGAGAAAAATCTTGAGTCCGAAGCCGAAAAGGCAAGCTGAAAGCGTCCGCGTCGAACATGCGCTTGTTCAACTCGAGGAAGGCGAATTTCATATTCGAATTTGACGAATCTACTACATTAACGGTTACCAACGGTGGACGACCGAAGCGAGCCGTGACCATTAAGTGTAGGTGTGGTATGACCAGGTCTGCCTGCCTGCCTGCCTCACTAGCTAGCTTGGACGCAGCAGCGGCAGTGGTCCCACTTCCATGGCCATCGAACCACTGACTAGGTAGCCGCGGCCCAGCAGTAGACGAGCAGTGAAGAGACGAGAGAAGCTACCGTAATAGCTCAACTGGGAGTGACCCTTAAGTAGAGGGGGTCAACTTGATGAAGCTGATCGATTGAGGTGCGAACTTGTGAGTGTGCGAACGAGTGAAAAGTGTGCAACCTAATGATTTTCGAACGACCATCAACACTCATGCCGGTTTCTCAACGTTGCTGTAGGAAGACATGTCACACGATACTCCAATGCGTCTTCACGAAACTGTTGAGAACTGTCTTCTACCAACAACGGTCCGTTTAGTACATCGCTCACGATATCCAACCTATAGGTTAATCGTGTGAGACATCTCCTCTGAATCATTAGCTGCGCGGAAGGTAGAATACCGAGGACAGTCGCATGACATCCGAAAAATCGACCGATCGCATCGCATAACATACTCTCATCAAACTGGTGGCGAAGGTGGCTCGATAGAACTTCTTCCGCGTCGGGTACGCGGCCCCGATGTGAGCTCCGGGACCGGCGGCCACTGCTTTCTTTACTCATTCGAAATCTCTCTTTTCTTTCGTTCGCTTCGTTGCTGACTGCCTGACTGACTGACTGCGGAATTCAATAGTAGAGATTCACCTATTCTTTAGGTGTATATTCGCAGACGATCGCACGAACAGACAGCGAGCCCGTCGAGCTGGCTAGCCGGCGGGTGAGCTGCTTGGTTGGCGAGCTTGACCATTCCCCTCCTGCTTCCCCGTCCTCTCCTCCAAGAGTCTGGCAGGAATTCCAAAGTAGCCCCCAGCTAACACCCTTCGGAGTGTTCTTCTCTCACCTTCAGCAGCTGACCATCTCAGTCGGAGTATGCTGGCTGGCGTGGTCCCTTTGCTAGCTGCTAGTGAGTCATAACTCAAAACAGCTTTAAACTGCAATAATCTTCGGCCCCACCCATGCCGAGTGTCCAGTGGGCCGGGAATTGCAAAGACCCCTCCGAGTCTGGTCACTTTGATGAGGGAATACTTGCCCCTTCGCCTCCCCTTCAGGTTCGGTCCCTTTGCTTCTCATTTGGCCACCCTCCCCTCGAGTCCAGCTCTCGTCCAGCTCACCCCTCCCCCCCTGCCGCCGCGGTCCCTTGCTCATGATTCCTCAACGAGAGAAAAACTCAGCGAATCCTGATAGTCAGCGCTCCGAACAAACGATAGTTTCAAGAAGCTTTTTTCTCGTCTATCGATGGAGCGGCAGCAGCAGCAGTAGTAGTCGTCGTCGTTGAACTATTGTACATAGTATCCATGACAGCAGTCGTTGTTCCGATGTCGTTATAATCATCTGTGGACTCGTTTCTTTCTGATCTCGAATCGTCTTCTGAGTCTCTTGATGTTTTGCAACTCGCATGACAGAGCGGACTCTTCCGTATAAGCGGATGCAAATGAGGGAACCATAGCGCTAGTGATGACGAGCAATGTCTGATAAAACGAAAATCAGTCGACATTTGCAATCCAAGTTGCGAGAGACCTACGAAAGGAGACTGACTACGTGAACAGGAGGATATGCGACCAACTTTCGGTCGCCACACACACGGAGGCGACATCGCTCTCGGAATCTAACAGAAAGCCACGTTTTTGAACTCCTTATGCGCCTCCGCGTTCTCCTACTTCGAAATCGTTGCTCGGCGTTCACCCACTTCATATACGTCTTGTCCTCCTCGATCATAGTCGTCGTAGACTCGTTGCTCTCCTTCGAATTCTCCTTATTTCGTTGGTAGTCGTCGTCTGGTTCCCGTCGTCTCCCGACCCGTCCCGCTGCTCGTTCTTCCAACAGTGCTGCTACAACAGCTCGCGGAGGGTTTACTAAATTTAACCATATTTCATTCGGCGCTCGTGTATAAACATTCTTCCTCTTCTCCGGACGGACATATCCCCATATGGGTGGCTTATGTATGGTGCAGTTATGGGAAGGGAGGCATGGTTGAACTGGGCCGAGCATAGTCGACTTGAACAGCGTCGAGCCGCCGCCGCCGCCGCCGCCATTCTCCCCTGGCACTGGTCAAAGAAGAAGAAGAAAATTGCGATTTTTCAAGACCAACAACCCCGCGAGCACGTTGACCACTCGCTTTGAAGCAGGAAAAAACTTCGACCAAAAAAAAAATATGAAACGGCACACTTTCTAAGAAATGATGTTTCTATGCCTATCGCCTCGTTCCAACTATTGTACAATACTGTTTCGGAGCGACAGCAGCAGCCGCAACGCCGATGTTCGTTCTTGAAAACTTTTTGGTCGTTTCTTAAACTTCTCTCGAATTCATTCGCCAACTCTCAAGAGCTCTACGCGCTTCTCAAGCTTTCGGTGAATGTATATCTCAACACTAACAACGCTGAGGAGCTTGTTTGCCATCACTGGTTGCGGTTTTTCAACTATTTTTGACAATCTGCCCAAGAACACGAAGACTAGAGTTAAATTATAAAATTCCACCCAACTTCCGCAAATTAAAGGGATGGAGATCAAGACGATCCTCTCTTTCTAGTTCGGTTTGAATTAATCTCAAACGCGGGCTTGCATAATCACGGGGAGCTTGTTGTACCGACCCCAAAGGCTTAGATCCCGCCTTTATGACTCTCTTAACTCCGGTTCCATCCACCGTGCCGGTCTGAACTCACTCTTTGAGGCCACAGGTTTTTTTTTATATCGTCCTGAAGAGCCTTCGACTCGCCGCCGAGATTGCAGCGAAGTTTTTAGCCAATGATGTTCTAGTGATTTCGATATTCTGGGAAAGTGCCAACAATGATTGGAAGCCGGCAGATCCTGATGGGGATAAAACTAGCTGGCCGACGAGAATCTACCGATCTCTGCGAAAAGAGTCTACGGACTACTCGTTAGGTAGACGAGCGTTGCGACGAGTTCGACGACGACGACCCCTCCCATATAGAATTACAGCTTCGCCAAGCAGCCAGCACCGCTGCAAAAGAAGCACGCAGGCCAGCAACTCTCGCAAAGATGGACATTGGGGGACGCGACCCCCGAAGACCCTCAGGATTAAACTTAAACTATGACTCATGGACTACGAGCTATTGCTCCCGCTAGTCAAGCTGGCTAGCTAGCGACAAGAGCACAACTATACATACAACAGTCGTCGATAGCGATCGAGAGATGTCCAGAGAGCAAACTGCAAAACCCGAGCTGACCGAATCATGCAAGCGACCATCGAACGAAAGAATAGTGAAAGGGACTTGAAAAAAAAAAGCTCGGCGATGACCGACTCGAGGGGAGAAACATTGCGAGCCGGAGGATGAGTGCCTGTCGATTGGGAGATCGGAAGGGAGATGGACGAATCGAGACGGACACACGGACCAAATGAGACACTCCCTTTTTTCGAATGCAGCAATCGCAGCTTTTGCCGCCAGATGATTTCGCTCGCCTGCTCCTTTCTCTGGGATTTCTCCGATTGGGGGACCACTTCTAACTTGGCCTAACACGATTACTACATCCTGTCTCTTTGTATATCTCGCTCAAATCCAACCTCATTCGATTTCACTCATATTTACATTGCTGGACGAACACAGACGTCGCGACTTCACAGTCTTTCCCGCCTGGCAACCATTGGAACATTTACCATCACAGACCTGGTCCTCCGAGTTTCCACCGATTTTTTCGATTTCTCGATGTTGACAACTTGACAGTCGAGAGGATCCATTGAAATTATCGTAGAATCTCAAAACGCTGCGCAGAGAAACTCCGTCCGTCGATCTGTAAGTGTAAATCAACCAGTGGCTCCGGTGGTTGATAATGTTGGTCGCTAAACGCATTTTAGATCACCGCAATGGTAACATCTTGCTTTGTCAAGCGACATCTGTTTCCAAAGATGAGATTTGACGAAGTTGACAGCAGCGGAGGAGATCTCGACTCAACTGAATGGACTCCAAATTGTCGACACTGCTCCTGAGTTTGTGACTCGCTGACCGACCGTCCATCCAACCGACCGGCCGGCCGACCGACCGATCTATCTATCGGCGAGCCAACAGACCGCCGTCATCGCGGACATTATGGTCGGCTTGACGGCGGCGGCGGCGGCAAGATTGTCTTTCAAGACAAGCAAAAGCAAGCTGACAGATTTCACAGTATTTTCGGGACTTCAAACAATTTCTTCTCTCTGGCTTGATTGCCGCTGATTCTCTTTTGGAATGGCTTCTCGCGCGCCGCTTCAAACGAGTTGGGAGGAAACCGCTCGGATATAACTTCCTAGATGAGAGCGAACTCTTGGTTCGAAAAGCAAATTTCTTGCTTGTTCAGTGAGAGTGCACCTCAGTTCGACGTAGAAACGGCGTCACTTCCGCCAATCAGCACCGAGGCGAGCTCGCCGACGGACTGGTGGGCATGAAGGCAAACTGGCAACCATGAAAGCGAGCGAGCGAGCAGGCGGGCGGGCGGCCGAGCGGGCAGTCATGGGGCGGGTGGGTTGCGGGCGGGATCCGGCGGAAGTCTTTCATCAGCTGCGGTTAGACGGCGGCGGTGTCGAAGGCTCGCGAGTGGAAAAAGACGAAGAAGGTAGACTTACAAGAGATTTAGTGCAAGAATATCGGCAAACGGGCTCAGAGGCAGTCGGCCCGGGGTAGAATGGATAAGGACCATTGCACAGAACGGGTTGCTTCGTTGCTCGCTCGCTCGCTAAGATCGTGGGTGGGGTTTGGCACGCTCATCTTCACCCGTGCACGATGCTCGTTGTGCTCAGTTCGTCGCTGCTTCGTTTACCAACAAACTCACTCAGAAAGGCATCATCATCCGCTCCGAGAGCATCGGGAGCGGCTGCGGCGACCACTACAACAGCAGCAGCAGCGGCAGCAACGATGACAACCACACCAACCGCATCAACTTCAGCAGCACGATGAAGACGACGACGACGACAACAGCATCGGTCTACATCACAATGATCTATCACTTTGCAAAGTTTGCAAGTACTGCATACACCGCCAGCCATCCAGCCAGCAGGAAGCGAGGGTCTAACGGGGTGCGGTTAACGATCCCTCTAAATGATCGATTCTGTCTGTCTTTGGCCATCGATGGAGCGGTGGCACACGGGCACAGCACACTGTTGATACACATACAAACCAACACACTCACTCACCCACATGCGGTAGCGGCTACGCTGTGAATGCATCAAATGAGCTCGGTTGGTTTCCTTCTGTCAATAACTTTTCAAACGACGACTCGAGACCCAGTGCGAGGACATCGCTACAGAGATTTGGCATTCGAACGATTAGATGCATTCGTTTACAATCGGAAGCATGACCTTAACAAAAATAGGAACGCTCGGGAGTGATGTCAAGTGGCGACGAAGTCGTCAAACTTTGAAAGTTGAAAAATTCCAGCATAAATGGTAACTTCCGATGGATCGCTGGATTTGAAAGCTCACGAACTCCACTCTTCGGGAGCTGAATAGCGCGACTGCCTACGAAGGCTCTCATTGTCAGTTGAGTTGTTAAACCCCAGCATCATTTAATATTTGTTCGAGTTATGTGTTCGGACTTGAAAGTTTCGTCGAAGCCGGTTAAAAACTGAAACCAAGCGGAATCACGACTTTCAGACCTTGGAGCGTATTATTCTCAAGAGTCTGACTTCGCCACTTTTCGATAATGTGTGAAGGTCGCCATAAGCCTTTCAACACACCTTCATAGAATCTGAATATTCTGAAGTCAAAAGTAACACGCGGTGCTCACTCTTGCCAGAAGGCATATGGAAACGCATTTCATCGAAATATCTGGATTCTGGAAATCTGCGCCTCATCCTTTTCTCTGGGCTCGTTGCGCGCGCGCGCTCTCGAGTTGCAACTAGCGGAGAGTCGTCAGCACGGCGCGGCCGCGCTGGCTAATTCAAAGTTGCTGCTGCTTTTGATGGCGGTGATGATGATGATGGTGGTGGTGGTGGCGGCGGTGGTGGGTCTGTCCAAGGAGTTCAAGCTCAGAATGTGCTTCTCCGTGCACCCACCAGGGGGCAGTGAGTATACATTCAGAGAGCTAGCAGGCAGGCAGGCAAGCAAGCAAGCAGGCAGGCAGGCAGGCAGGCAGGCAAGCAGACAGGCAAGCCGACTGGATGGGTGGCTGACTGGATGGCAAGCAGGCAGGCAGCAGGCAGGCAGGCAGTGAGGACCCTTTCCCAATGCCTCGGTTCCCCTACGGGTAGCTGCAGCATCCGCTGGCCTGCTTATGTATTTCCTTCCACGTAGTTCCCTTCATTTTTGACTATCGCCTGCCTCTCCCTCACGAGGAGCGGGCAGGCAGGCAGGCAGCAACCGTCGCCTCTCAGTGAGAGCCTGCACGAGCCCCAGACCACACCGCGCGAACCCGGTCTTCGCTTACTCTACAACGTGCACCGATCCGAATGGTGGTGGCAGTGGTGGTGACGGTGAATGGTGAAGAGAATGGTGATGGAGTGGCCTCGGTGGTGGTAGTGCCTGCTCATTGAGCGCTTCACATTACGCGACTGCTTGGATTGCGCTCGCGTCCTGCGCGATTCCGTGGCGCAAGTGACGTCATGCACCACTGATTGATGGCTCGTTGTACCAGGTGTTCGTTCTACCTTGCATAAAACTTACTGTGATAGAACTCAAGTGGAATAGCTAGCATTGTTTTGTGGCGTGAGGTATCGCGGTGAACGAGCAGCAGCAGCAGCCACAACAAAACAAGCAACAACAAGTACCGACCGTGAGAAGCAACAATCATAACGACAACAACAACCACAACGACGACGATAGCAACAAAAGTTAACGTGACAACAGGTTGATGTGGAATTCATCTTTTCTGTAGTGGGTCCAATAATTGAACTTTCCGTGTGTGTGACTTTTGACATATTGAGAAACGAACAACCCACCCTGCAATCTTATGATCCAGCTGGAATTACTCGTAAGTTGAGGAATATCCGGAGCGGCCGTTTTCGAACGATTCCTTGAGTAAAGCGTGACAACCTCAGCTTCGGTTTCATCTAGATCTTATTTCGTTGCGACGAGGTTGGATTCCGTTGAGGTGAGACTCCTCGACATCTCGAGGTCTGAATATTCCAATCGCGTTCAACCGGCGCTTCCGAAATCCAGATCGGAAGTTCATCTGTCACATCTACATTTTTTGTCCGCGGCTTGCTCTTGAAGTTTTTGACGTCTCAATATATCCGCCTATTCGTCGTCATCCGAATTTGAATAGTATGCAAGAAGTAATGAATGGATGAATGAAAGAATTTCGCATATTCTTCGTGAATCTGAGATCTCGGAACAGAGATCATAGGAACGATTTACCGTTAAAGAGCACTAGCCCCAATATAGAGTGATTCGTTAACCAAATCGTTGTTTAGTAAAGTTCTGTGCTGTCTGACCGCGTTCGCTTCGTCGCAACATCGTAGCGAATGGTGTTCTCTGCAGCGTCTTGAGTTCGTCGATCATGGCGTCGCCACAAGATGGCTTTTATTATGATTAAACAAAAACTCAACGAGTCCCAGAAGAGAGATCGTGCTCGATTCCGAGTCTGTCTGGGGTTCGCGCATACCGCTGTATTGTAGAACGAGTTGAAGAAGAACGATGCCGTGAAGTCCAACCCTCTCTGGGCGGGCGGGCGCATATGCACGGCCCTCAATGGTCCGCGCTGGCTCCCTCTAGCGGGCCCCAGGGTTGAATATTCCAGCGCGTCCCTTCTCCTCGTCTGTGAATACCCTCGCTCTATTCCTCGACTTCGCTCGCTCGCTCGCTCGCTCCGCGTAAGTGAGTGAAGTCGAGGAACAGTCCCAGCACGCGTTCGAATATTTTATGAAGACGACCCGCCTTTCGCCCGCGGGCCCCACCAGCTCCCAAATTACACGCGGCGTTCTCGTCCCTCGTGGGTATGCTCACCACGTGCTACCTGCGCGTTGCTGATTATCATCGGATCGGGCCCGCAGATAGCTTCCAAGAAAGTTTGTGGACATTTGCAGAGCACCGAATTCGTCGGTGATGATCCAAATGGAAAGATTGGAAATGAAATCACATTTGCGATGTCCTGTAATTCTCTTCCGGAAATCCGAGAGTTTCCAAACTGAGAGCGAAGAGATTGCGAATACAGGAAAGCCAACTGCTCCGGATTGCCTAACAGAGGTCGCTCTCTGAATGTCCCGAGAACAGGGTCGGATGAAAGTGCTGTGTTTCCGGCCGAGAGCAAGTGAAATCCAATGAGCCGAGTTGACATTTTGATGATAAATAGTCGTCCTGCCGTAACCAACATTGCGGATGCGAAACGATGCTTCGACTTAACCCACGGCATTTTCGTTTTTCTACCTATGAGCACAGAAACCAAATAGCTAGGCAAGCAACGAACAAAACGACAGACACAGAGCTTAATGACAAGTGGTCCGCTGGTAACGACGTCGACGCTATGGCCCTTTCCGCTATAAACTACAATGCCAAATCGTTTGGATATAGGCAGTTTGGATTTTCCTCCTCGCCCGATGCCACTACAGATTTTCTGTGAGTAGGCCGGCGCGGCGGTGGGCGAGTAACTACCTCAAGTTGGTTGCTAGCTCGAACGTCATGAATCGTAAACTATGACAATCAGCTTTCATCAGATCAACTTTCAAGAGGCGCCAATTAGCGCCAGTCCGCAGAAGTGCAAACGGAGCCACATTACAGCTGTCGTGAGTGAATTTTACGATTCGCATTCCAGATGCTCGAATTCTGGCATCGCGGGAAGTTTATCGTTTGCACTGATCTCTCCCGTTCGTTTAGACGAGATGCGCTTCGAACAAATTCGTTAACCAGATGGGCTAAACACTCGACAGATTCTGCCGATTCGTTTTGTGTTTCAAGTTTCGAGATGGGCCCGGGAAAAAATCGAACGAAACGTTTCGCAATCGAGCGACGTGCCGCTCGAACTTATGCAGTTCGTGAGAGAATCGATGACTCTGAGCGAGTAGACAACGTTCGCTCAGAGTTTGTGGACGAGGGGTCGTGTAGAGAAACAGCGAGAGAGAAAGGCGGGGACTGGGGCACGAAGCGTTGATTGGCTTTTAATTGTGTATCGTGCGAGGCATGATTCCCAACATAGTCTGAGGCTTGACCTCGGATCAAACTCAACATTAATCAACTACAGAACGCGTTGGGCGGTCGCCTAAAGCCTACCTAGCGGTTCTGCTAAGTGTGGCGTTGGGTGTTGTAGGTAGGGCCACAATTAGCAATAATTTGACAATTCGTGAGTAATCAAACGGTGATCAAACTGCAATAATATCTGACACTCGGAACGGATCCGAACGTTTGTGCCGGATGTTAAACACGGGAGCTTTTTTGCGGACCTTACCGTGTCGCCACCGGCAGCTTATGTTAAGATCACGTTTGATCACTGATGATTGACGTAATGGATGTTCTTGATTGCAAGTAGTTTTCGCTCTCCAAACTCTGAGCGAGTTTTCTCCGAGTTTCTGCCGTTCCCGTGTCCGAGCTGCTGAGGAAGGAGAGGTTATAGCGCTGAGAGAGCTGTCGCGATTACGTGTCCGTTCATAGAATTCGAATCAGTTGGAGTAAAGTCGTGCTGTTTGATGATAGGGTTTGTTGAATTCATTTGGCGAATAATAAGCCGAGCTGATTAACATCTATTTAGCGTAGAAAGGCAAAAAATAGACTGTTCCGGCTCATGAATCCGTCGATTGTTGTCTCAGGCGTTATGTCACGCAATTAACAGCGTTTCGCTTCCATGACAGAACTCGTCTGTTGAATCCGTCGTTTTATCCAAACCAACCCAGAAACGAAACTCGACGGCACAACTTTTCAAGGAGAACAGCACATGATGTGTTTTGTCGCATGCGAAATATGCAAATGAAGAAAGCTCGAAACGGTTGTAATAACTCGGAGAAATTACACGAAGAAGAACGCACCGCAGCGTTCGACGTCAATGCCCCGCTCGGGCAAGCAATGTTTTTGGGCCCGGACATCGAGGGTCATAACTCAAGATGTACGGCACCTCGACCCGGGGGTGGGACGAGGTCACAGTTTGCGATTATTGAGCTTTCGTTGATGAGTAAATACATTCCGGGAGACGCATAATTCTCGTCCACTTACACAAACACGCTTCCCCTCTCTCTCTCTGTCACACGCGCTCGTTCAGTGACATCGTCATGGGTCCATAGGAACGAGCGATTGGACGCTCGGACGGGGAACATGTTGACCATAAATCAGAAAAGTAGCGCAGTGTTGTCTTGTTTATAAGCCGGTGATGATCGAGAACCACGAATATTCGGCCGAACTGCAATCACGTCTCCCATTCGAGGAGGGTCCTCGGGACCACTTGTGTCGACCTGTTCGTCGTTGTCACCGTTGCCGCCGTGGCCGTTGATGATTTCGCCCAGCAAGTCACCAGACCGCAGCGCCATACGAGCCCTGTCGCAGACCGCAAATGCATATTTACGAGTCGAAACCCATCGAGATCCCATCTTCGTTTGATGATCGGCGCACTTCCGTTCGGTCCATTAAATTTGAGAATCTTCAGATCGTAAACGTGTAGCGCGATCTGACGTTCGATATTTGTCTAACTTATTATTATCTGTCTAACTAATTTGGGTCACAACTGGCATCGCTTTTCCCACCTCTCACCGCACAAGAAAAGCTCCCGACTCAAAATAGTATTCGTTCCGGCTGAAATTTCAGTTGCTCGAGCGTTCATCATGGGTTTGCCGTTGCAGGAACGAAGTATGGACGCCATGGATTACATGAGCCAACTGAACCAGATGCACCAGTTGCTTCAGCAACAAAGGGCATCTCCACTAGTGCCTCCTCCACAACTTCTGCCGCAAATTGCGTCGTCGCCCGGGGGCCACGGCGGACCACCCGGGAGCGGACCTGGGAAACCCCCGCCATCGTCGCGCAGACCGTCGGCCGCTGCTGCGAAACCTTATACGTGCAACGAATGCGGGCGTGGATTTAAATATCTCCACACCCTTCGTTTTCACGTGAAGACATCGCATGATTCCGACGGTGGAGGCGCTGAGCCTAGGTGAGTCATTTTGAGATTTTACTCTGATCTTCCAGAATGTCTCGATGCTCTCCTTTTAGGGAACCCCCAAGCCTAACCTTGAATACGATTTTTCGAGAAACTAAACTTTTTTTCTTTTCGGACCGAAGTCCAACCCTCTCCCATAGACTGTCCCGTATGCGTAGAGAGCCGGCCGGAGGGAGCACGAGTCCGCCTTCGCCAACGATGTCACCGGTTTTTTCATCTTCAAAAAGGGATCAGCTACATATGATAGGTCAAGCGATGCCGCTCCTCAAGAAATCTCTCGACGGCGGCAACCAAGACGACCAGCCATTGTCGCTCACGAAGAGGACTTCGCCCGGCGTCGGGTAAGTGAATTTGAACTGTTGATTCTAAATGGAATCTCAGAACGCTCGTTAGGTAATCAGACGCGTCGTCGTCTCTTTGGTTCCGTCCAGACCAGCGCTCGGAATATCTGTGGCGTAATTCAGTTGGAACTCGCTTGATGTGTGAAGTGATCCATCACAGTTGTGGGTCGTCGTCTTGTACGGGAGTTGACAAAGTCCACTCAGAAGGAGTCCGACCCGTGACGGAGACAAAAGTCGATGATCTTTGATTCGCGTGACTCTGGTCAACTTGAAGAGACTCAAGTAGTGGTTGCAAGGTTCGTGATTCGGCTACTTGGTGAGGCAAGGCGCCAAATCCGTCCCTCACCGACCTCCTGCTCAGTCAGTTAATGTGCTGTTCTCTGGATAGTTGGCTACTCTTTGAGTTGATTCACTTGGGACAGCTCGGATCGAAATCAGTCGAATCAGAGGGACAGAGGGGATCAAGTAACGGCGGTGGTGTGGGGTATCGTTGGGGAATCGATTCAGGGGTGATAATCATTTAAAGTTCAGGCGATCGATCACTTCATCAACGAGGAGCGTCACGCTCGAGCCGTTGCTCGTTTTCCACATGGAGAAAGAAATCCAATGACGGAGTGTGAGATTCTCACGCGGCCTTTGTCGCAATTGTTGAATTGACGAATCAGAGAATACCCTATGGGTGACTCTTCCACGCAAAAAAAAAAGGTGCAGGAATACCGAAATCGACGCCACGAACAGCGTCATCACAACGACTGCGTGGTGGAAGACGATGGAAAGATATCTCTGATTAGACAACTGATCAGCATAGTATTACCGGCGGCATCTGCGGTAGCGTCGACAACGGTGCGGTGACGTCGTCTTCAGTTCCTGCTACGACCGCCATCGTTGTCGACGTCGTTATATTATAATGGAAATTCAGCTAAATCTCGCTCCTTCAGCTGGCATAAGAAGCGAGAGAAAGAGAGAGAGCGAGCGAGCGAGCGAGCCACGCAGCCAATATCGCGTTGCGGCGTGCGTGCGTCCGCCCGCCGTCCTGCCTGAGCTCACTACTCCTGGGTTGATCGTTTGGTAACATGGAAAGGAACCGTAGGCAACCGAAAGGTAGCTCGAAAGCCAATCGGGCCGGCACGAGATGAAGAATGAAAGAAAAAACGAGAGGAAAACGGGCGCACAAGAAACAAGGCTCGCCTTCGTTTTGGCATCGGCCTCGCTTCGCGACGGTAGACGGCCGGAACGGGACGCAGGGAAATTCAATAACTCCTGGCCAACGAGCGCCTACTCGCGCCGTTCCCACTTTCAACCTACAACGTCTCGTTCTCCAACTGGTCTGCTTGCCTGCCTCCAGCCCGTTCGTCCGCCCCGATCCCGTTTTCAGTCCGGTACCGCTAAGTTTCCCTTCTATGCGCTCCCTTCGATTTCCCCCTTTTCTCAGTCCTCTTTTCGGTCCCGCTTCCGAGTCCCCCGCTTACCCTCCTCCAGGCCGCTCCTTCTCGCAGGCAAGCAGTCAGACTGACTGCTTGTGCGTACTGTCGGCTGCATTGGTGCCCGCTTTCCTGCCCCCGCTGCCGTCTTCTTGGCGAAGCGAACCATATTGCATTTCGTCATATCAAAGTTTATCCACCGCTCCCGTCCAACCGCCAAGCTCGCCTCACTCGCTCTCCTTCTGTTCGGCAGCTTTGCCTTCGCGGAATTTCGTTTCATGCGTTTAGGCTACGCGAGACAGAGAAAGAGAGAGAATGCTTTATTCAACAGAGTACCTTCAAGCTCTTCTCCGTGCTCACTCACTCACTCGCCCACTTACTCGAATCGATTCGATATTCGAGAGGATACGCCCTTGACGTATGTTCTCCCGGTGGACCGTTCTCTCGGCAGACTGACAGAGATTCTTGGCGAACTTCCCCGGAGCATTCCGACCTTCCGAACGCGATATGCACTTCCGTCGAAGGCCTTTCGCTGTCTCAGAAGGACTTGAATAGGTCTCGATCAGTGAGGGATAATTGAGCGAAAAGCTCCACGAGTGGATCTGAGTGAGAATTTCCCTATGAATTTGTTTCCTTTATTATTCGCTCTGTGACATTATTTTCGTGGAATCGCCCGCCTATCCGAAAAGCGGACCAACCCGTACCATGTACGAACGATGTCCATAAATACGAATGTGCGTACGTATGGTAAACATAAGACGAGGCGGGAAATGATAGAGAGGAGGAAAAACTCGCTCGACGGCGGCCACGTCGTGCACTAAATGTCTTATAGCTCGTTCCTCCAGCGGTCCCCGATGCTTCTCTCGAGAAGTCGCTCGCTCGCCCACATATTCGGCAGTCGATGGCGCCTGGCTTAGGCCATCTTAGGCTTGTATTGCCGCTGCCTGGCTACATGCTCGGCTAGTTGGTTGGCTTGCTTGCTTGCTCGCTCGTTCGTTCGTTCGCTGTAGCCGGGTAAGGACGGGCGGCGTTTCTTGCCTGCCTGCCTGCCTACTTGCTTGGTTAATACCCTGAATGTACGTGAGCCGCCTTAGTGCTGTTACTCGCTGTAGAACTGGCGGCTTGGCCGACTACGAACGCTTCGAAGCAAAACGTTCAACTCCTTCGTCTAGTTGGTCGGGGGGACGGCAAGCGGACGTTAGTCTGCTCCCCCCCCCCTCTATAGGGGCGACGGCGGCGGCACCGCCACCACGACCACCACCACGACTGCCAACTAATGACCCCTGCGCAGGGCGACCGAGCAACCGTTCGAGCTAGCTAGCGAGCTAGCGAGCAAGCAACCAAACACGCAGGAAGCATAAAACAGCCTCGTTTTCCACAGTAGGCGTAAGCACCGTGTCGACTGCCGGTCAGGTGTCTGCGTTTAAAGGAGTTTCAGAGGAACTTGCCGTTCCCTTCAACTCGGTTAGAGGAATATCTCATTCGTGGAGATCGCTCCTCTCTCGGCGGTGGCAGTCGACACGTTCTCCTACTTCTGCACATCAAGCTAGATGAAATTTCGATGGAAAACGGAGAAAAAAGTCGTCTAGGCTCTTGCTCTCGTTCTTTTGGCGATTTCCTCTCGAGGATTTTATCGCGCGAAGTTTCTGGTAGTTCGCAGAATGAATAGCCGACGGCTTGCATAAGCGAGGAAGAGAGGAGAATACTTTTCGTGACACAATTCGAAGGGGTCGCCTATCGTGGAAGCATCCCTTCCATTCAGTGGATGAGCCGTGGGCGAGTAGGTGTAGAGACAATGACCACCCTGAACAGCTAACCAGGCTTGCCTGTCTGTCTTCGAGTCACAGTTGGTCTCGTCTTGGTCAGTGCAATGTGCTAAGCCGATAATCCATCCATTAACAGTTCTTTTCAATCATGACCCTTTCATGGCTGCTTCCGCTCCGTCCCCATCTCTGTATGATGTCATGTGTCCGTTGTCTCTTCCGTGGCGTTCTACTCCTTCTCTGTCAGTTTTTTTCCGTCGCCGAACTGCACGTATCCCGCGTATCTATATTCCGACGGTTGAGGTTGATCTCGACCAGCAAGCTGAATATCGCCGCCATCGTTGCTCAAGTACACCTGAATACCCGCCGTTGTTTGTGTTTTTTTTTCCTCTCGAGCTCGTCTCTAATGCCTCTACCCATAGATGTATCTCCGTCGTCGATGCTCTTCTGCCTTTGTGCTCTTTTCCCACCGTCGATTTCGGCATTCCTCGCGTCCGATGTGCAACTCAGGGACACCGAAGATGACGACGGCACAGTCAGTTGCTCACTCCGATCCGTCGGTTGCTCCTTCCTCCATCTATCTCGGTCGGTGATGAATCGGTTCTGCTGGCGAGAGGATGAGTTATTCGTTTGCAATTAATGCTCACACTGTATTCCTCCCTGGCTGGCGCGCTGGTTGGGCGGTCGAAGGGGTAGCCGCTTGCAGTGGTGGTCGGTTGGTGCCGATGCCGCTTAGCATGTGACCAGCTCAGCAGCGGAGCCGATAGCGCGTCGCCAGCACTTTTGCATTGGTCGACCGCCTGATGTCTGTCTTTTTTGCTCCTTCTTCTTCTTCTTCTCGTACAGCTCACTGTAACCGGCCATGTATCTATCCTCACCGAGTCGGCTGGGTGCTTCTCTAGCACTGAGTATCTCTCAATGCCGAGATGGACAACACACGAGCGAGCATCTTCACAAGATCGAAAGGATGGATGTGTTGATGTTCTGTTGGACGTTGTCGTCCTCGTCGTTGTTGTCGGTGTCGTCTCAGTCAGTCGAACATCCAGCCAGCTTCTAAGCAACCACGTGGACTAAACAAAGCGAATAGGAGGAAGGGAACAAAGAATCTAATAATACATTACAAGCTCCAGCAGGCAGGACTCCGGTCGGCTCCTAGGCTCAACGCTTCATTAGCGATAACGAACTGCGTATTCATCATTATCTCACCCCTATTCCCCCTATTCTCCTTCTCCTTTGGCGGGTCTCAGCAGCGGTGAGGGAGAAACGAAATAAGGAGGACGAGAAAGAGCGCGCGGGCCGAGGGCACGGACAGTGAAGGGGTGGGAAAAAAGGGAAAACGAAGGGAAGGGCATGCTACGAGAGGTCATAGGAACAACGACGAGGAAGCATCAGACGAAGGCAAATCATAGAAAGGGGGCAAATGGTTAGACTAAGGACAATAGATGCCATGGCTCCACGCCATTAGCTGTTTGCTCAGATCCGCCACCCTGCATATGGCGTCGTTCCCTGCTGTGAGGACGGGATAAGGAGAACGTGGAGTATCCCTGAAGCGAGGTGTGCGCAGATCGAGGAAGGAAGGAAGGAATAAGCAGATGAACACTGAGAAGACTGACGACAGATGAGAGAACATGTCTGAAAGGAGTCCAGGAGGAGAGCACAGAATCCTCCAGTTCTGAAGGAAGAGGAAAATCGAAGTCAAGCTTCGAAAAGCGGGAACTGGGAAATTATTTGTGAACGCTGATACTCGATTAATCAGGGAATGCTCAGAGAAGTGAAGGTACAGCGGAGAGGGTATGTTTCCTCGGAGCGGCGAAGAGAGCGAAGAGAGACGGTGGAGAAAACGCAGAAAACAGAGGGAAAGAATTCCTCTCTATGATTAGTAGGCGCGCAACTGATGGCGAACGATGCTCCGACAAAAATGATTGCACCGTAGAAAAGTCTGCCCGTTACTGTCGCTGCCATGACTTGGACAGGACACCCGCCCCCTGAATCTCCCTTCTTCCTCACCCCTGATGGGATTTTTCCTTTTTAGCGTATCTTCGTTTTGTTCTGTTGCGGCAAGTCCCTCGTTGTTGCGACTTTTTCTCTCTCTCTCTCTTCGGTTGCGGCGACAGCGAGCGACAACGCTCCCTTCAGGCAGTGTTCGATACATGTGATTTTGTCGCGCTCCCTCTTGCGTAGCCTCTCGCGCCCTGTCGACGTACACGACAACAAAAACGCTCTCCGTGCAAAACAACATTTGGGAGACAAGTTTTTGCTTCTCCTGCCAGATGCGAGACCGCGTTTTGCTCCACAGCCGCATCAACGGCGGCAAGCGAGCTATCAACAAAGAAGTCCGTTGTTGGTTATTTAGGTCCATTGCCTTTCGCATTTGTTGTTTGGAAGGGGCGCGGGGCATAAAACGAGATCGCAGCGCTCGGCTCTCGCAGTTATAGATACACTCACACACATACAAACACGAACACACATCCTCACACGGAGCGAGCGCACACGATCTGTGGCTTTGCGGACGGTATGATGATCTTATCGAATCGTTTCCATATTACCGAAAGAAGGGCGAGAAAACAGCTCCCGACGCTCATCTGACTGAGATCTATTCCAGTTTTGTCCTTTGCGCCTTCATGATTTGGGACCTGAGTTCCTCGCATGGAAGTGTGATTTCAAGAAAGAGCTTATCAATTCTCAATCATTCTCTATTCTTCGTGAAGATGGGGAGAACTCAACGAAGGGCTCCGACTCTTGGACTTGGGTTCCGCAATTCTCGGGACTCTCGAACACTTTGACCCATAGAAACGCTGTTGGCGGTACTCGTTGGTCGGTCAGTTTTGCTTAGTGGAGCTCCAAGTCTTGGCTCGAATGCCCTGCACGACGGAGGCCAAGACTCGAGCTTGGCGTGGCTAACGACACCTCGAACGGAAATCAATGGATCTGCCTAATAAAGGCTTCGACGACCATTGGCGCGGTGCATACCTACCCTCGCGGTCCCTCGTCCCCCGTGCCCCTTCGTTCCTCCCTCGAGATGATGAGGCATCTTGACAGACTGCCGCGCCACGCTGCCTACGAGGCAGTCAGCGAGCAACGCAGGCGGACAGTCGGCCGGGCAGGCATGCAAGCCAGCCTTTCTCTTGGCTGCTTGCCCTGCTTCGGATTGGCATCTGAGTAGGCAAGCAATCCGATCAAAAGGAGGGAAGATCGGACGGACGGACGGAAGAACTGACTGACTGACCGACAGATCGAGCTAGCGACGGACCGACTGACTGACTGTGTGATTTGCATCTCGCTATGGGGTCAGCCGTGCTAATAGATTACATCGTTAGCACCCATACAGGAACGGCGTACGAACAAACGAAGAGAACGAAAGGATGTTGGACGGTCACGAGTAAGTTGTCCAGGCGCGCAAGTACGCTGTCCAACAAGCGGGCAGACGCGCGCCTGGACAAACCGGGAGCGAGCAAGGTGGAATACATAACGCTTGATTTATCTATGGCGTCTATGGAAAATACGAGCATTTACATGATAATCTGATTATTCCCTCACAAACACACGAATCCCTACGCCAGCCGGCTCACAAGCGTGAGTGTGTTTCGTGTCGTCCCGGAGTGTGTGAGCGAGCGAGCGACGGTACAAGAGCAGCGACGACTATTCATTCACAGAGGACGCCTACATCCTTTCTTTCCACGGGGTTTCGATCATCCGATCCCTGGACTCGGGCGAATCACCGGTCGTCGTCTCCGACCCTGTGTCCAGACGAGGCTGAGCTTGGGTTCGATGCATAGAGAGTAAGAAAGAAGGTCGATGTCTACAGCATGCAAGGTTCGAATGGACCCGCAAGAACCTTGTACCTATTCGGGTACCGGAAGATGTTCGATCAGAGCTAATGTTGTCGCTGAGAGCGCACCGCGATGCTCTTTTTATGCAAGTGTCCGTCTCCCTGAGCCCACCAGTCACCCGTCAGCATCTCCGTTCCTTTCCCATATGTAAGAGTCTTCCGTGTCTCCGAGCATGGGCTGCATACATGCTGCCGCCCCCTCCTGTCTCTTCTCCTTCGTCGATGGGGGCGACGTTACCCGCTCACTGTCTCGTTCCGTTACCCGCGTTGTCGACCTCGCCGTCTCGTCCGTCTGTCCGTTGTATCTACATTGATGAATAAGCCGATCATTAATGAGCCGAGCATCGATACGGCGCCAGCGGTCTGCTTCCGAAGAGCGATGTCTTCCTGTGGGTGGTCGTGCGCGGCAGTCGTCGTTGTCGTGGTCGCATCTCTCCCCCCCCCCCATTTTCTCGGTCGTGCCCGAGACGAAGAAGCTGCTCTCAAGGCGCGCTTGTTTCACCATGATACGTAGATCGAGCATTTTTGCAAGCGGCCGAACCCTTACTTCCTATCCCTCTCTCGGTTTGGCTTCGTTTGGATGTGATCCCTTCTTCCTCGAGGTGATTTCACCCGGTTCCCGTTCTGATCCGTTTGCCGCCGCCGCCGCCGCCGCTGAGGCCGCTAGTCATCGTCTTCGAAGTCCTATTGATTTCAGTTGGAGAGATGTCGATATCCGGCCCGTATTCTACGCTCGGTGTTCACGGTCGGTGCAACTTGTGCGGAGGAATCTTCTTATGATAAGCGCGTCGTTGCCCCTGCTTGGCCACTATTAACAACGTCTTATCAATGTACGAAATGGAGCCTTGTTCTGACCCGGGCTTCTTTCCTCTTAGTATTTGCTCATAATATTTCTCAGATAAGTCTCGACTCCCTACTGATCCCCTGCTGATGTTCAGCTTCAATGGATGCTTACACAAATGTAGCATCATTTCTACCGCCTATCCCCTCCCGCCCTCTGTCGTTCTCCCTGGCTTCATCCTCGTCTCTGTTTCAGCTCTCCTCTCGACCAGTTCTCAGTCTTTAGGCTTCGTTTCCTATACACATTCTATTGCTTCAGAAGCGTATGTTTCTCCTTCTGCGCGTTCAGAAAGCGTTTCCGCGGAGATCGAGTTTCACGGTGGGCATCGGAATTTGCGACGAAGTTCCTTCGATCCTTGATCGTCCTACCAAAAGACTTGTTTCCTCGCTGTTCGCGATCATCACGAGTCTCACTGGTTGGTCCTCGTGGAAACTCGTCTCGAGAGGAATGTGTTTGACAGGTCTTCACACCACAACCTATTTGTTTGATCCTCGGGTCTTTGCCTAGTGCTGCTATGTTTACAGTTCCTCGTCAAAGTTATGTTGCTCTCAGATTTGCATCGAACCACTTCGATCCGAATTCTCGAGCTTTCCGATGAATCTGATGAGGTAAGTCTCTGTATAATTGTACGTCCAGGCCGCGTACCGTCCTTCAAATGGTGGCCTGCAAGCGATCCAGGTCTAATTCAAATACCGAGGCCAAAGTGAGCGTCTTCCAAGTTCTGCGGAAGTCCTCCGGGTCTAATTCTGATGTTGTTCTGGCTGCTCGTCCGACTAATGCCATTGACATCCCACCGAAAAAGCATTGCACCGTGCATTGCATCGAGTATTGCATACAGCATCCCAATGAGGCTCGCTGTCCGAACCATATGCTCGCTTGCCGACTGGCAGACAGGCAGGCAGGCAGACTAGCTTATGCAGCCCAACGTTCCACTGGATGACTGACTGCTCAATAAAGCCATGAGGTCGCTCATATCATATTAGAACGTAGGCGTCACTTCTGGTATGGAGTTCGAGGAATAAGATCCCTGGACGGGTCCTCGAGGCAGCCGACTCAAACTAAAACAACGTTTCAAGATATCGGAGCCGTTGCCGGGACGCTCGAGGATGTGGCGGATGAATAAAAATATTTAAACACATATTTATCCCGGAGCCGTAATCCTAGCGATCCAGGTCGGGATCCGTTGTCTTGGAGATGCCGGGATCGAACGCGAGTGATCGCTCGCTTGGTAAAGATAGCAATGATTTATGGGGGATCAACTTCAGAACAGAGATATGCACATGTCCACGATCGTCCTACGGGGATTCAAGAGGTCTTTAGCTTCGACCGAAACTTCACATACCCACTTGGAACACTGTGAAATACTGATCCCTTCGATCCCGCTTCCTTATCGCTTCCTCGTCGCCGAATTCAGCAAAACCATCGTTACGGTAGTCAGCGAAGGCAAAATATGTACATCGTTCGAGTATTTTTGAGTAACATTCGAATCCGGTCAAAAACCTCCATAGGACTTGAAACAGACGGATCAGTGGCAGGGTTTGGACTTACCCTTTGAACTGGGTCACGTGCTATTAGAGCGAAATCAGAATCAATCGAACAGAGCGTTCCATATTTATAACATTGTGTCACGGAAAATCGTACGAACCCCGAGAGGATTCGGAGGATAGTGGAGCTGCTGCGGAGTTGTGGAGGATTTGGGGTTCAGGACAGCGGGGGGAGGAGGGGGATACAAAGCCAAAATCGAGCCACGACTGTGCAGAACGGAACTCGGTATTAAATAATATAATAATCTGCCTTTCGATTGTCCATTGAAAACGTGTTCAACCTCTGCGTCCGTGCCACGTCCACCTCAATTCAATTATTAGATGCTTCCGAAGCAGAACAATGTGTTCCAAACTTGCCGCCAGAACCAATACCCGAGCGAGCCCACTTTGCCGATTTGCGTTTTCAATGACTACCTGACCAACTGAGGAGCTGAATAAATCATTGAGTCCGCCCGAAAAAGTTCCGGATAAAGCGCATGCCTCACCCTTCCGATGGGAACAAGTCGTGGGAGATGACGAAACGTTTCCGGATAGGGTTCGAGCTTCCAAATGGGCTCTTTCTCAGGAGTTGTTTGTACTCCTGAGGATACAGGCTTGGATTTGAGTAGTTACCTCTCGGCGCAGGAGTCTGAGGACCGTTGCAATGGCGGAGTCCATGGGAAAGATGTCTCTTTTTCGAGAAAATCCACCGCGTCTGACCCACGCGCGTCCAGCTCGATAAGAAAGAGACGGGACTCTCATATGAGAACGCTTGAGCTCTCGAGGGTAGCCAAAATGTAAAAAATCGACGACAGCTTTGGCCACGTCGGGATCTCGGTGGCGGTGCTCTGGAACAGCTGTGTGCATAGCAATTTAAGGGATATGGCTAGCCGCCGAATATACGAGCAAGACATTGCCCAGTCACCAATAGACCGATGGATACAGATGGACAGACACCATTCTTCATAAACACCACGTGTTACAACTAGCACTGAATCTCAAAAAGTCGCTGAATTTTCCGATGAGACCGATGGCTTTTCACTTCACGAAGGGTGACACCTTTCAAGTTCGCGCGATATGTCGTTCATGATCTACTCGACTGCAGCCGGAATCTTAGCATTCAGGCTCGCCGAAAAGACATTTGGGCGCAATCGGAATGCTTGATAATGTCCTGATGTTCACGCACGGAAGCCGTAATGCATTTTGCTTGCCAAGATGTATCCTCAAATGGCGGAGGGCTCGGCCCGAGCGGCAGACAGGAAGGCAGGCAGGCAAGCGAGCAGACAAACTGGCTGCTTGGCTCGAGCTTTAAATATGGTGCTTGCATCGCCTCGCCTCCGCTCGTTTCCTTGGAGGTTTCGTTCAAATGGCCTTAACGGCAAATGTGCCCTGTGGGAAGGGAATATGCATCATGAAGACAGATGCCGCCAGCTTCCCTATACGGCCAGCATGGGGCCCGTGGGATTGAGGTGCATCTTTCACAGTTGGCGGGGTCAAGCCCGTCGTCTTATTCAGAATACACCAAGTCAGCAGGCCCACGAATTTACCGTAGATCGACGAGTCTGAGTCAGAACCGAGCTCGTGGATGCGGGAAGCTCGTCAAGACAAAGGGAAAATATCATCTCTGCCAATCTCCAATGAATTTGTTTCTATTTGCAGGACTATCCCGTCACCACCAATGTTACTATCGGCGAACCCTACGCCTTCGCCCTCGTCGATGCCATCCCCAATGCCTTCACCGATGTCCTCGCCGGTAGTGAGCACTTCGGGCGGATATCCTTGCCAAGGTTCTGGTCAGCAAGGTCAAGGTTCAAACCCGCCTACGGCTCCAACTACGCCCACTCCACAGGAGTCATTCCATGCGCCTTCGATTGTCCAGCTTATGAAGAATATGCATATTGAAAGCCAGACGAATCTTGCCATACAGATCAAAGGTAGGTCCGAGTTTTTTTACACGAGAGCGAGCCGATTCGGCGAAGGAACTTTCGATGCTCCCATGAGATGGTTTCATTGTTGTTTAACTACTAAGTTCCTCTGGTTTTCTGTTCAGGTGTATTGCCCGACGGTAGCAACACGAAGCAGTTCGAATTGTTCCGCTGTGGAATTTGCAACCGTACGAAAGCGTCTCTGGAGAGACTTCTAGGCCATCTGATATGGTTTCATTTTGCCGACAACCGTAAAAAACACTGCAACAAGTGCGGAGCACTTTTCCGACTTAAAGACCAGCTCGACAACCATATGAAGTTGCATCAGCTCGCGAAAGGTAAGCCAACCAGAAAGTTTTTGATCCTTCGGAACTTCATTATGCCGATCCCTCGGACTCGGGTCGAATGAAAGATATAGACCAGAATGTTGGAGGACCGTTCGTAACCATCCCGACGTGGTACTCATCTCGAAATGGTTCAAGCCGCGGTCGATTAGGTTCGAGATAGAGCCGAGAACGATAGGATCGAGGATCGAGACGATGAGAACGGCGGAATCAAAGACAGCAGCAGCAGTCGTCGAAGTCGCTGTTGTTCCTGTGAAGCTGAGAGTGAAAGTCTTCCGGTAGGGGGAAAGCAAGGCCAAGCGAGCACGGTCGTGGACGAGCTGGCGAGGGAGGGAGGGAGGGAGCGAGCGAGCGAGCGAGCCAAATATCATGGGATGACAATCTGAACCTCATCCGTCCGGGGAGTGGCCATCTAGGTTCGGTCTAGGCTTAAATTTCTCGAGCATTTCGCTTGAGGCGGCCATTCCCTAACTGTTGGCCGACTGCTGCGCATAACTGGCCTTATGAGTCAGCGAGCTGCTCACGGTTAGCACTGGTTAGTCCCCGTAGGCAACCTCATATTTCACTTCGACCATTGGAGCTTTAAACCGCGTTGCTCCTGCGGCTCCTTCTCTCCGAGCGAGCGAGCGAGCCGGCGAGCGACCTACCGACCGACCAGGAGACCCAGTCCAGTCTTTCTTCGCATATAGGGACGCTCGCTCGGAGCAACGAGGGACAAGGGGGTGGAGAGCCGCACACTTCTTCTTGTTAACCATGGGGAGAGGCTGTATAGGAAATTCAGAGAAGTTCTTTTTTGCCTTCTTCTTTTTCGTCTTTTTTTCATTCGTCCGTTCGTTCAAATGCTGCCGCCGCCATGGTTAGATTCGAAGAGGGCTTTTGAAGTTATTGCAAATTCCAGTAGCTTCGCCCAAAGCTGCTCGAGCTCCAACACTGGCTATAGATAGCTAGATAGATGGATATGTGAGCCGGCTTGCTGGTCGACCCGCCGGCGTGCTGGCTGCCTGGCTGGCTAGCTAGCGGATCGTCCGGCAAGGAAGCGAGTGAATGCATATCGATACGCACTATAGAATGCTGAATCGCTCAGAACGGGAGAATACGACTGACTGAGGAGAAATATCGCTCCACTTTTGAGATGAAGCGACGAGCGAACGCGCGAATTCAAATTCACTTTCGCTTTGTTTTGGCGCCATCGGCAAAATACACAAAGGTGATGTTCGTCATCGGGCCGATGCGTGGTCTTGTTGCTTTTTCGAGCTTCTACTCGTTTTCGGCCCCTCGATTTTCGATCTCCCTCGAACGGTACCGCTCCGCTCCCCTTGTCCCCTGGTTTTCGCGTCCCGCTCTGAGTCGCACTCCCTGCTCGGTGGTCAGTGGCTGTCAACTGTCGTTGAGTGTTCTGTTCGGGCAGCGTCCGTTCGTCCTTTGGTCGTCGTCGTCGTCGCTCTTGTTGTTGTTGTTGCCGCTGACTGACTGACTGGCTGGCTGGTGGTGGTGATGCCGCTGCTGCATAGACTCGCTTTTTTTTCCCAATACGAATAGTAGTTGTGAGTGGGCTGTCTTTTATGAAAACATCCACCGGTCAGTCGGATGTCACTCAAGTCGTTTGTTGAGTGACAACTCGCTACGATTTTGCATTTGAAGGATCTTCTTACCCTCCGCGATCTGCCCTGCTTAGCCCGACTGGCTGTCTCGACTATTTGCGATTGGTCAGGGATGTCCGCTTGCATTTTCAGAGTTTTAGCATCGCAGCGAGGCCAGCAGCAGGAGCGAGCGAAAAGAAGCAACGAACAAACCCTCTGCCTGCTTGCCGGCCCGCCTGCGAGCTGCCCGTCGGCCAGCCAGCCAGCTAGTCAGTCGAGCAAAAGCCCAGTGTTCGTACTTCTTTCCCCCGAACCCTCCTTGGAAACTCCCCTTGAGCTTTGAAGGAAGGAAGGAACGAACGAACCGTCCTCCTCGTCGTGTGCAAAACAAATAAGCCCATTTCATCGTTGCCAGTTTGCTTGGCAACTTTTCAAGCGGGAGAAAACTCGAGCCAATTCGATTCCAACGCGCAGAAGATTTGTCATATTCAATATATATGCAATGGCCTAACGGACAGCCTGTTTCTTCAACTGCCGCTCCCGCCCGTAGCCGGCGAGGCGGTCAAGCTTTCAGCATGCGCTCGAAGGAGCGAAACAAGACAAACTTGTTCAAAACATGAGAGAGATCAAAACTCGAGGCGGAATGTATCCTCGATGGGAGGACAATCTAGGGCAGAAATACTAAGTTTCGAGACTCCCCAAACTTCAAAACGTAGCGGTCTTGCTGAATTTAACCACGCATGTTCTTGCAGAGAATGCAAACAACCACGATGCGTCTCAGAAGCATCTCAAAGAGATTCGTTCTGAGTTGACGGAGGATTTCGAGGATCGTCGGTCATCTATCAAACGAGAACCCGAGGAACCGAGTCTCCACACGAACTCGAACAACAACCAGATTCTATCGCAGAGTATGGGAACCACGCCTACAATTCACGCGCCCGCGGAGGAGCTTAAGAAAAAGGGTGAGTACCGAGCTTCTGGTGGCTCACGATGAGGAACTCAACTCATTCGGAGCTATGGACGTGATTCGCTGAAGAGAAGGAACCGTTGGAAAATGTCATTCGAAACAAATAATGTTCGATCGCGGATGCATTAAGTTCTTGAACGCAACTAACCGAGCGCTTCCTCGTTCCAGTTTCGTCAGCGACGGACGGCAGTCTGCCGTTTCACTGCAATTTTTGCGACAAGTCGTTCGATAGGCTGTTTTCGCTACAACGCCATGAGAGGATCCACACAGGAGTGAAGCCGTGTTATTGCAAAGTGTGCGGAAGAGGCTTCAGTGAAAGACGCAACCTGCGACACCACATCATTCGCTTCCACGCCGAAGACGACATCAAGGAGCAGTTCAAAGACGAACTGCGCGGCTTCGATGTACGGAAGCTAGGAGCTCTGCAAGCCGAGGACGATTTAGAAATGGAAGAGGAGGCCGACGCGGATCGAGATTCCCTCGACCGGGAGGCTTCGGTCGACAGACTAGACCGCGGTTTCACATCGAGTCCCGAACAGCCAACTTCAACTGCAGGGAGCGATGATCTTAAGTCGGCCGTTTCTCTCCGATCCGAAGTTCCACCAGGAGCAATGGAACTCGTTCAGAGATTGTCTCAGAGCCCTCCAAGCCCTTCTGCCCAAGCGGCTTTCGCAAAGGCAAGTTCCTTCTTGGCGCTGATGGCGCAGCAGAATCAACTCCAAAACGTTCAACAGATTCAAAACAGTTTAGCCGCCTTCGCTCCTCCGTCGTCGAAACGACGAAAAGGTATTCCAACCAAATACACTGACGGTCCGGGAGGTCTGGACGAAAGTGGAGCGCTCCACGGTCTTCCACCACCGCCTGAGGGTCTGTTCGACCTGTCGGCACAGGGCCAAGCCCAGACACTGAACAACAATTCCGCATCTCCAGAAGAGACGAAACTGCCATCGATGCCCACCGACCTCAGTGTTGGGAGTGAGCATTAAAGCGTCGAATTGAGAGACTTGTACCACAAACAGCTGTCTCGGAAATGGGGAACGAAGGATTTCATGAAAGACGAAAATCCATATTTTGATCATCAGCTGAGAGCATCAAATACAACCACATGAAGTATGGCTATTGAAAATGCCCAGTACTACACTCACGGTTCTCCAGCACCGAACTTGCCTCCCCCACTCATCTTCATCCGCCGTTCCTATCATCCCCCCTATTACCCATTCCCACCCCCCTCCTCCACCCCATTCCCGCCCCATCTCACTGAACTTATCAACGTAGAGCTGAATTGTGGAACGAACACAAACGGGTCCGAAGACGAGCAACCAACCGTGGGTGTTGGATCAGTGTACAGAGAAATACATCGGCAACAGCGGAGAATATACAGCCATCATCCATGGGGCGTAGCGAATATCTTCTATTCTACTATTAGGTAGTAGGTGGACTGGTGCTGCTCAGGCCGAGAGGAGACAGGAGGTCTCGATGCATGCGCGGACCTTAGCTTCACGCCACAGCCAACCTATGAAAAACTTTCAGTCGATCCCTATCGTGCACCGTGACGATTGTGATGTGTCGCGATCGTCACGAAAACCATGGGGGTTCCGATGAAAATGCGAAAAACGGTAAAAAAAATCAATTCATTTCAACTCAAGTCCAGAATCAACGAGGTGTCTGGAGGGCCGATCCGAAGGGGCTCTTGTTGACTGCGTGCAATTTTTAGAACGTATTTAGAATCAACCCCATCCTTTCGGTATTTGCTGAGGGACTGGTGGATCACTCTCTTTTGACAACAGCGACGAAGAAGAGGACGATTATTGCAAAAATGACAGAGACGATGTATGATCGTAGAAATGTGTTGAATGTTCCCTTGTGTTTGCTAGGTTGGGTCTTTTCCCCCTTTGTGTAAGTCGGAAAACATTTCTTCTTGTCGTGTTGCCTATTGTTCATAAAAATAAGAAGTACCGTAAGGATAATAATAATGATGATAAAGATGACGATAATGATAACAATAATGATCCAGGTGTCCCGTCGGTTGATTGTACCGATGATAGTAACAGAAATGATTTCAAGTACAGGATGAGAGTAAGATGACTTTGAGAATGAGCGAACTTGATTTGAGCGAATGTCTAATGAAATTTATTATTCACCCTCATGGAAACCGACGGAGATTGTCTCGAGATCTGGAGGTGCTAGACCTCGAGTGTCTCGGATACTGCGATAGACGTACATAGTCTCCGTCTGAAACAAAAAATCCCTGGTCGACTCGAGGAGTGGATTAACGGCTCAAAAACGTGTCTCGCGGGCAATACGACTCTCCTCGAGTCGACTGCGTGCTAGGTATGCAGAGAACGCGAAACAGTGCCAATCGTAAATAGACCTCGTGGCGCACCCCCTACATCAGTGCACTAACCAACGTACACCATGCGACTAACTAAACGTTCGCTGTACGCGGAGGCGCCACTCTGCGTGCGCGAGCCTCTATTTCCATTAAACTTCTTCTACGGGTAACTTCGTCGCGTCAATCGCGCACGGCAACGCCGAGTGACCTACACGTCAATCTTTCGTCTTCGGTTGACGACGATAGCGGGCAACAACCGGTTTGAGTGCGTGTGCGTGTGTTGGAGCGTAAACTTTGTCTGGAACACAAAACGAACAATGCAATATATGATGAAGATGATAATGCCTATGATCATGATGATATTACACCAATATGATACACGAACACAGATCGAAAACAACACAGTATGCTTTCTGCGAGCGAACAAGCCACAGACTATCACATACACATACACACACACACAAACAAACAAACAAGACGAAACGATACCTAGACATACGATTAGATAATTGAGAGCAAACAGACAGGGGAGGGACTGAAGATTTTCAGAACAGCAACCCGAATCCGCGACTGTTGATTTGAGGCCCGTCGGTTGACATCGAAAGTCGATCAAGTAGGTAGTTCGATTGACTTCGAACGCGGCCATGATCCCGGCCGTCGTGAATCGAGGGAAACAAGGGATGAACACACGAATTCCGGAGGAAAACGATCTTTTTGGGTCCAGCCGAGGAGAGGTTTTGCATCGGGTTTCGACGACACAACACGCGGGAGCTGCTTCGAAGATCGAAGCAGACACATTGACACGAAGAGAAACGGGTTCAACGTCAGTTACAGAAAGGCAACTCCTCGGATCGTTTGGCCGAGAGAACGGCCTCTAGCTCATTCAAGATGACAAGTCTCGGTGTCGACGCCGAATTGGAACGTAATCAACGAAACTTGATGGAAAGCAAGTGAAACGACATCTATGAGTGAAAAGGGGAGAAGTTGACGACCACGTAGCGCTATGAAACCGTTTGCGCGGGAACTCCCGATCGATGCCGAGGGAGGCCTATGATGTACGATGACGAGTGATTATATTTATAATATAATTAAAGTAATGAAACAAAATCAATAAAACTGTAGTAATAACAACAAATATCATGCAAGCGTTTTCTCTTGATTATCAAATATTTGATGAATTGTCTTCAGAGGGCGAGGTCACGAATTCTTCCTCCCAAAAGTTTGGAGGAAGCTCCCTTTGAACCGATCAGGGAAGATATCCCGTTCACTCATCCTTGAGCTCCCGTTCACTTCAGTCACGCCTTCGTTCTCAGACCCTGAATTCAAAGCTCAATGACATCCAATAATAGAGAAGAACCGAGTATAGAAGAGATTGCTAGTTTTTGCAAAGTTACAACCGCGACTTTCATTTGCGGAGTGCAAGCTTGAAGTTTCGAGACGATTCTTAGGCAAAGTATTCGAGGTCATCGCTGTCACATAATCCCAATTATACCGTTCAGATATTCTATTCACGGAGCATGCACACGGAAACCTCAAGAGTTCTGACGAAGTGCTCAATGTGTACGCCCTCCTGCCGAGGATCCTGATTTTCAATATATACTTGGCGTACTGCTACTCCCCCGCATGACGAACTCTTCAAAATAAAATTGGCCATATAATGAACTCCCCGTGTAACTAACCCCTCGGATAACAAACCCCTAAGATAATGAACCTTCATTGATAATGACGAGAGATGCGAGTGTCAAAATGGAGTCATCCGAAACATATTCTGCGGCATGGGAGGGAGGATTCGTCATCCGGGAGGTCTGTTATCTAAGGGGAGTTCGTCATTTAAGGCGTTCGTTATATGGAAGGTTCGTTGTCGGAGGACTCCAGGGAAAAAAAGTGGTCAGCGAGGTTTATTCCAGTGGACCGCGACGAAGCCACCATCTCGACTCGACAACCGCCGTTCGGAAATCGAGACTCTGGAATCCCGACTTGATAAGGGGGTGTGGATTATAATAGCTTGGAAGGGCCGTTAGAGGAAAAGTTCTATAATAACCAGGCTGCATGCTTCTAGTCAACCCTACGAGAGATGGACCCCGCTTCGAGAAGGTTCTCAAGTGAACTTTGCCGGAGAAAACTTCCTTTGAGAAAACTCCCCGAAGTGATAGAATCCGGAATTGAGCTGAGAATGGGGACTGTTCGAATCATTATTCGGGAACTACGCGTTTCCATCTGCTTCGGAAGTCTGCTGCGACATCGAATTCGGGAGAACCGACGATGTTGAGCTTAAGCACTCCTGTGGCTACGTGTCGGACAACGAGTAGGGTAAGGCGGGGCGTACCCGCCAGTGGGGCGCATCCCCCGCCTTGCCGGATCTCAGCCCTGAGACATTTTCTGAAATCGACGACTCTTGCACTCGAGAGCTCTCGCCACCGGAACGATTTGGAGATATGGCTCGATCCAAGGGCCGCGTTGCTGTTTTCACGCGCCGCGCTGCGTCATGTTGGAGACACAATTCTTGTAAGATTGACACTCTACTGAAAATCAACTGCTGACGTCTCGCTCCCCGAAAAAATCCAGACTTGTTTTTGTATGATAGCCTAGGACCCGGGTCACTATATGACACAGTGGGATTCGATTTTTTTTCCTCCGAGTGGAGAACACACAATTTTTCAAAAAAAAACTGGTATTTGGGCGTATCCGCCATGCCTGAAAATCGCGCGTTTCGATTTGTTTCAACGTGGAATCGAACGGCGTTGTAGTTTCTGTATTTCTTATCACAATGGTTTCGAGTTTGGCGCTTCTTCGAGGTACTTCGGCTCTACGCGCTGGTTGCTCCGCGTCGAATTTCCTACACATTTCCGCTTCCGGCATCGCAGTGTTGAGCCGTTGACTTGTTTGTGAGGACTTGCCCGATTCAACTTGAAAATAGCCCGAAATTTCAGCCCAAGACGCCTCCAACCAGTCACCAGAGATTGCGTCAAGCTCTAGCGGCGGAGAGTCCAGGATCATCCGTGATGGGGGCTGCGCGCGATTTCAATGTACCCCGCTCAGCATTACGCGACCACGTCAAAAGACTTCGCTCAATCTTTCGTATCGTTCTCTTCCCCTCGAAGATCTGAATTGAACCGAATCGGACCGGCCCCGAGAAGATTCTACGCATTCATGATGCAACTTGCAGATATGAGCCTCTTAAACGAAATTGGAAGTTGGTCCACGTTGAAACAGAGCAATTGGAGCGATTTTCGGGGGTGGCGGTTAAGCCCCTCTCTTTTTTGTCGCAGCCGTAATCGACGCCGCTCTCTTTTGCATTCGTCTTTCTGTATTGTAAACTGTAGAAAAATGCTTCGTCTACACATCCCAGCGCTTATCAAACTAAAAAAATTGCATCAGAGAGCTCTGGTTCCCGAAAGCGCTTTGGGTGGCGAATACGCCCCAACTTACCCTACCAAAAAGATTGCGTAAGGCTCCAAGTCGGGCATCGAATGATGTTGGCTATAAACGCGCCATGATGAAGACAAATAATTCCAGAACTCGAAGTCCCTCCCTCGGACCGACATTCGGAATCGGCCTCATTGTTTATACAAACCACAGCCAAGAGGATGGCGACTCCTTTTATTCACCTGAAGTTCCAACAACGGCGATGCTCGGGGAGGGAAGGTAGTGGCTTCCATTGATTCCTGATTCGTCAGTGATAAATAACTAGCGATTGCCGATGCTATGATTGAACGTTTGAGAGAGAGGGTGAATTCATGTCATCTAACTTTCAGGTCCAGCTTACAATTAGCGCTAACCCACGATGTTAATACCTTGTGAGCAAGAATGATCGAAGTTCAGTTGAAGAACTCGACGATACTCACATTGCTTGTTGAATATAGAAACTTATGAGTTTACCTGAAACCTCTGAAACTTCATCTGAATCATTCGCGGAGCAAACAGCCTTTTGAATGCTCTCCCGGACCGCACAAAACTCGCCCGGTCTGTTGATTTGATGTAAGCCTCTAACTTCCTCGCAAGATTCGGTCATATATCCTCACTTCATTCTGAGAGCAGAGCTGAAAGCGAATTCCGGGTCGAAGCGAAGAAAAACACCACATACAGTGATCAGCCACAAAGCATCCACAAATATGATATGTGATAGCATGTCTAGCTCGGATTAATTAGGAGTTCAACATGATCAGCGACGTCATCAACAACCAGAATGTACTCCAGTGTCGGTAACGCTGCATAGATTTTGAGATTACTCGATAGAGAACATTCGTTTATGCAGTGATCTTGCGTTGATCCTGATCTCGTTGGTCTTGTCCACGGACGGCGACTTGCCTCTCTCTCTCTCTCTCTCTCTCTCTCTCTCTCTCTCTCACTAGTCATGATGAGTCCTGATTTATGCAGAGCTTGTAGAGTTCGACCGAAGGCGCGGCGGTAACGAGGCAGCTTGTTGCGGCCATAGATGATCATGCCTCGGGGAGTTTCAAATACGACACACTCCGTTTCCACCGAGGAGTTATCCTGAGCATTCTCATCTCACTCGAGACACTTGATTTTCTCCAGACCACTTTGAATTGCTACTTAGGGGATGCCTCGGCACTCAGTGTCGCCGAGTCCGGTTTGGATTGTTCGTGTCTTCTCCCGCCAATCAATGCGGAGCACCACTTCCCTCATTTCAAAGTTGGAATTCCTTGACGGTGCTCCGAAATTCATCAAGAGATTTTCCTCGCTGAATGTCGCTACTCACAAGGTCATTCAAGACACAATTTTCCGCATCTCATTTCGAACCACAGAGTTAGGAGTTTCTTCTCAAAAAAAAGCGCAGAACGATCATAGCTGCGCCAAGAGTTGTCAAGATGGTTCCGTCGATCGAGTTCATTTTATGTTCAGGACTTCTCCTCGTTCAGGGAGCTGCAGAAGAATCAGCACCTCCCGTACAGATGGATGATTCAAGCGGTGCCAGTAGCGAAGTTCGGAAGTTATGCCAGATGATTTGTTCTCAAACGGCGAGCTTCGCGGGGTTTACTTGCGTGTTTGTGCTCCACAGGAGCCCTAGAGACGAGACTCCGTGGGACTACCTCTGGACAATCCCCAACGCTCACGTCTACCTTGCTAAGGAACCATTCGTGCTCAGAGAGAATGATAGGGAAGTCCTCATTTCATGGGAACGGGAAGTCGTAACTCGGGATTCTCCGATAAATAAGTATTGGAGTCTCCTCAATGTGTGCGGCCATAGAGTTTGCGTCAACGATGATGTATATTCAAAACTTTTTCGTGTTGAGAAACGCGTGCTTGTTCAAGTAAGAGAATCGATAGCAGAGCAGTTCGACGTACAGAGGAAGCAGGGAATTCAGAAAAAATTGTCTAAATTTTTGCGGCTCCTTAATTACCTGCATTGGTACCGCGTCGCGTTCGTGGTGATCAGGAAGCTTAGGGAAGACTCTCATCTGGCAACATACGTGGTGAGGAGGTCAGGACATATTTCGGTCACTGGTGTGATGAGCCTCGTCGCTGACGATTTCCAGGAGGATGATGCAAAAGATGTCTTCGACTCGATGCAGTACTTCCCGAATGGCAGCCGAGAGCTGAGACTCGGACTGTTCTCAATTTCGTCCACTGCCGGAGACTCGGACACGGACATTATGCTAGATGGCTGCAAGCATGTGAGTATCATACAACGCTTTACACAGGACCTGTACTATATGAGTTTCACGGATTCTGTTTCTCTCAAGAACACAGCGGGCTCATCCAGTAAGGTAGTTTTAGATAGTTCCGAGAACCCGTTATATCTGGGCCCGGAGTATTCGTCCCATTTGTCAAAGACCCTCGCTACGGTGTTGTAGCTTTTTCTCGTTCATCTTGGAGACGAGGCCATTGCTCCGAGGTTCCTTCATCTTTCTCTGCGTTCCGGCTTCGAACGGTTCACGGCTCTTCTGAGAGCTACTTTGTATAATCGCGATTCGCGAGCAGAACACACGAGAATATCCGATTGGGAGCTTTCTTCCGGCGACACAACAGATAGTGTCAGGGACCTGCTGTCGGAGCACAGAGACGAGGGACTGAGAGAGTTTTTGTCGGAAATCGTTGTCCTAAAACACGAGCTTCCGTTTCTCGAGTGCGTAAGACTTGAGTAACCCGGAGTCTCGTTAGCCTTCGTGTGATATAATAAAAATTCCACTATCACTTTTTAGCAGCTGAAGAAATGATTTTCTTCGATTGCAGAACAAAAAGTTCTTCGTGTACGCGTACAGTCCTGTCCACGTTCGACTGGCCATACCTCTGCCTTGGCAACCCCGTTTCATCTCGAATTTGCCACGGTATATGGCGCTGGAAATGCCGCTGACAATCGCCTCGCTTCTCGTCCTGCCGATTGTGCTGTCGATGCGACGCTATCGCTCACTGGTGCCGAGGCTGACCATCTGGAGGAGTGCCTTTCATCTGCTTAGTGGCAACAACTGCAACTCTATGATATGCTCTTCAGATTTGAGAACTGTCCTGTTGTTAATTTGCGGCCTGGTATCTCTGGTCATTCAGTTCCCGATCAATTCGCTGAAAGGAGAAATTGTGTCTTCCGTGTACGAGCAAAACATCCAACCGTCCGTGTGTAAGGTGACTTCATGCGATGCCATTAGCTATCGAAAACGTTTGTTTGACCAGAAGAAACATACGGGTATCATGAGCTTGGAGAATGATCCAAATCCACAAGCGTCGATTGTAAGAAGCAACCTCGAAAAAGGCTGCCCAAGGTCCTCATTATTCTCGAGCGGCATGATGAACTTGACGAGACTCGCAACGCTCATAAAATATCGCACAATATGCGACGATTCAGAACTCATGTATCTCCAGCTGATTCCTCATCGAGGCAAACTACTCTTCGAGTACATTAACGCTTCACATGCGACTCAGTCGATGTGTTCCGTGGGCCGGAGCCACGGAGGTCACATCGACCTTGCTGGACACATTCAGACCACAAGACGCATCCTGGAGCATGATTTGCTCAGATATCATCACGTGAGATTCTCACTTCATCGCATCAATCGCTTCGAAGTTGAATTCTGGAGTCCATCATCTCATGAAAAGGAAGAAACCGACACAAGCAATGATCGAATCAAGAAGAAAGTGGAGAACGTCATCGCCGTGTTAACCAACAAATATTCGGAATTCAAAATGTTTGGTGAAAGAGATCGCTTCCGCGCCATAAAATTCCGGAGTGTCTCCCCGTTGTTCATTGTCTTCTTCAGCCTTACACTCGCAGTATTTGTGGTATGGGTTTTCTACCATCGTGCGAGCATGTTGTCTTTGTTGGAAAACTTGAGAAACGGAGTTGCCGTACGCGAGAGGACGTGGAGACGGTAGCGCAATTGTTCCATCGATGAAGAACATTTATGGGGATTTTTCTGACCATGATTGCGATCCGCTGGTCAAGGAAAGGTTGTGTAAGATCGATCGCTCTTCCGGCATTTTGTCAAATGGATGACGGAATTCTGAACTCATGAGTTATCTGTCTATTTGGAACCCGTTGAACAAGAATGGATATAAACACGTTTCATTTCGCGTATGTGCTGGCTGACGGTTATTTTCAACGCAAATATAATACTGGATTTACGAAAAAGACTTTTGGAGATTCAATTCCCAAGTATTGATACTTCTCATTACGCCGAAGCTTTCCTCCGAGGGAATAGGGAGCTTGCGCACTCAGGTCGCACGTATCCGAGGATTACCAAACAAACTTGATTCACAGTAAAATCTCCAGCACTTTCATTCTTGACTCACAGACTAAACGACGGATGAGTTCTTAAGATCCAGATTTATCGTAAAATCTCGCTTAATTTGATAATTTTTCGACCATGAAGACGTCTATGATATTGGCTGATGAACCTGATGTGTATGTTCTGACAATTTCACATGGTACATGGGAAATCGATACACTGTGCAATTCTTAGAGCTTGGAAAATAATCCGCGACGAAGATTCCGTCGCTGAAGATTTCCGCGGGAAATATTCTCGAGGCGGAAATCTAGCAGCGCTCAATATTTTAGCTTCGCGGAAGTTTCTTCGTGTTGGGATTTCCGTCGTGGAAGTTTCATAATGGAATTATCGACCCGGATCTCTTTTCGCAAAGCCTCGTCAGAACATATACATTCGGACAATCAATCAAAAATCTGGACTTATTTATGTTCGGAAAAGCAGTCCCTTGTACGCCCGAGTCAAGGATACGAGATCAATCGAAATATCGATCCTCTCAGAGAGGCCAATTGCTCCGCGTTTGTTCCCGTCTTGCTTTCTGAGTATGCGACAGGGATGCGGAGCCGACTAGCTCCATTAGTCGTTCATAGATTGTGTTATTCGCTAATTCAGAGTAGCCGAGTAGGTTGAGGTGAACCCCCGATCCACTTGAACTAGTATCCTTATAGTGTTATCTCACAGTCAGACTCACAGCGCGTGTATGCCTGCGTGAACAAACACATGACGAGGGCCTGCCGTTCTTAATCTTAAAATGCTAGGGCAACCGAAATGAGATAGAGCAGCCATCTCAAGACCGAGACTCAGTCTGCGTGCGAGTTGCTAACAAGTGAATTGTCTGCCATCGGAGGGCCGTGATATCGATTCAAGACCAATCTTCAAGGGAAACAAGAATGGCTGAGAATTTCTGAGAAGAAAATGACGGCGCTGGATACGGATGCGGAAACGAATGTATGATTGCAAGAAAGTCTGCTTAATTAGAACCTCCGGAATTGAGCGGAGCGTTTGAACGTGATATCAACTCATCGGACGGACAGGCACCCCGACCGTCTTTCATCTCCTGCCTGCCGAAGACGCAGATACTAACCGCTGAGCATCTAGGATTTTGTTTGATGAGGAAACTTTTTATTTTTCATACGAGGTAAAGTATTTAATGTGGGTATATTGTATAGTTATTCAATGATTAACTTGACCATTTTCATGCAGTGTACAAACCGATACTAACAGTTTCAGCCGCGGTCTTTGGTCGAATAATGAAACCACATCTGCTCTTTGAAGCTGCGAGATCATGAAATTTATTGAATATTCCCTCAGCAACAATGAGTTCTCGCAACATCCTGAATATCCACGATATCGTTACGGACGCTCTTCTCACAACATCATTTCATGGAATTCGATTCTATGCGATACTTCGGCGCAGAAGACTCTTACAACCGTGAGTTCCACGAGCTCAACTCGTGAAACTCAACTCGTGATGTGCATTTCTCATTTCTTCTCCCAGAATGGATCACCGTTCTTCTATTCTGCGATAGTTGTAAGCCTATCTTGTTCATTCAAATCGAAAATTCGTTTTCAGCCATCCCTCACTGCCCGCATCTGATCGGTGCCACCAGCTTGATGTCGTCAGCGAATATACATAGAATATGTATATTTCACCGGTGGTTTGATGATGTACTCTAGTTTGTGGAGACCGCACTTGGAGAGGCGACATGTCAAAAATACTAGAGCTACGTAGCGAGTTCATCTGTCGGAATATCACAATAACATTCGCGGGAAGAGCGTCGGAGTCTCGGAATTTCCGACACCGCGATCGAAGAAGAGGTTTGCAGTGTTGAGAGGACACGCTGGGAAAAATCGATGATTCTAAAAACTAGTTTCTCGCGATAAGGAATACATGCGGCTGATGGAAAGCCCGAACAAATCCATATGACAGCAGTCGTGGCAGTCGTCCCGCTAGCGCTAGGTCAAGCAGAGTGAAAAGAAAACTGAGCCACATCACACGTGTGTGCAATGAAGCCTACCACAATGGATGAGAATGCCAAGTTATCAAAGCCTCGATTGAATTGGAACTATGTGCATCGAAATGTCGTGCTTCTTGTGGCCACTCTCGATTATCTTTCGACATCTTGCGCAACGTTGACAACCTTTGAATACGCCTTGTATCGGTCAGCCTTTGACGCCAATATTTTCCTAGCCTTCAAATTCTATACAAAACGTTTCTTTAGTGTTTCCGTGGAAACGGTCATGTTTCAGTTTGAAAAACGAATCTAAACGGGGTCTGCGATATCAATTGAACTCGTGACGCCAAGTCCGTTGATGATGTTCCGCACGTCGTCAACTTTCCGAGTGAGGAGACTTATTGATTCTCGAAGACGACCTCTCGTATTCGAAGCGTTCTGCCATTCCGTCGCTGGAAACGGTCGAAAGTGAATGAGCGTCCTCTTGAGATGGTCGTCTTCGAGTTCCCCAGCGGCTTTTCCGGAGCCTCAGCATCGTTGCTGTACTCGTTTCTTGGAATTTCCATATTCCAAAAAGAGTGGGCAGCTCATGCAACTGCCCAAGGAATGACAGCATTTGCTGATGTGAGTGGTTTAGTCAATGCGATTTGCAACGCATTTCGAGACAGTGCTCTGAAGAACTCAAACGTGACGTTGGTTTTCGTACTCTACCTACTACCCGAATACCGGAATTCACTGAGTTACCTCTGGAAGTTGCCTAATACTCACATGTATCTCGCGAAGGGACCAGTTTTGCTAAGACATAACGACAGGGAGATCCTTGTCTCTTGGGAACGCGACGGGCCCCGTAACAAAGGCCTGTATAAAGTCTGGAATACTTTCAGTCCTTGCGGACACAGTTCTTGTAGAAAGAGTCAAGAACTTCTCGACCTTTGGCATGTAGAGAGGCGCGTTATACTTCAAGTTCGGGAACTCACTCAAGACGAATTCGACAAGAAAACCTCGACGGCGATCCGGCGAATGTTGCAGCGGAATTTGCGGATGAAAAACTACTTTCACTACTACCGGAGCGTTTTCGTTGTGCTCGGGACAGCTGAGGGGAACCTTTTGCATTCCAGTTACGTCTTGAAGCGAACAGGTGTTGAATCGGTCACCAATGTTATGGAGCAGATTGCTGATGAGTTTCAGATGGACGACGCGAGACGTGCATTTGACTCGGTGGAGTTCATCTCGAACCGTAGTGAGAAACTCGTTCTCGATCTGTTTTCTATATCGTCTTCCAGCGGTGATTCCGATCTCGACGTTCGACTCAACTCATGCCTCTACGTAAGTACGTTTCCTCTAGAAACAAAGAGAACGCGTTGAAACTTTGTATGTTGATTGTTGTGTCCCAATGCTGACCTTAAAGTTGTGTCATCGACCGGTCTGAGCTAGGTGGAGTTGTATTCTGACATTTGGCTCTACTTTATTTGCAGAACAAGAACATCTATGTGTATGCGTACACGTACCTGTCTGTTAGACTGGCGAATCCTCTTCCGTGGAGAGTTCACTTCACCACGAATTTGCCGAAGTACATCGACCTCGAATTGCCTCTGACCGTCGTTTCGCTTTTCATAATGCCATTCGTGCTCTCGGTTCGGTACAATCGATCCTTCATTCCGAGTTCGTCGATGTTTAAGGGCGCATACCATCTTCTGAGCGGCAACCATTTCAAATCGTTGATTTCTCCGTCTCATCTGGGAACGTTGCCATTGCTCGTTTGCGGTCTCATTTCTCTGCTGCTTCAATTTCCGACCAGCTTTCTCAGGGGAGAAGTGGTGTCCTACCCGTACGAGCAGAGAATCAAACCATCAAACTGTACAGTGACATCTTGTGGCTCCACTGGCTACCGCATTTCTCTCTTCAGAGGAAAGAATCGTTGGAGTATCGCAAGCTTGGAGGATGAAGAAAATCCGCAGGCTTCTGTTGTCGAAGAGAACCTCAATTGAGGCTGCCGATGCGCTTCACACATGTCTAGTGGAATGAGAAACTTGACGAAACTCGCTTTACTTATAAAATATGGCACCATATGCGACGATCCAGAACTGATGAATCTTCAGCTCGCGCCTCTACGGAAGAGACTGGTGTTTGAGTACATCATCGTTTCTCAAGCGACCCAACCAATCTGTTCCATTGGTGAAACCCACGGAGGTCAATTGAACTTCTCGGGACACATTCGTACTACGGGACAGATTCTAGAACATGGTCTGCTGAGATTTCATCATGTGAGAGCTTCATTGTTCGCTATCAACCGATTCGAACTAGAATTTTGGGACAAAGAGAAGAAGAAAACCCAGCGGAGGGACCTGATCAGTCAAAAAGTGGTTGATGTCATCGCAGTTCTTCAGGAAAAGTATGTACAGTATGACATGTTCGGCGACTAATCGTTGGTCTACGTGATCAACTTTCGGAGCGCGTTACCGCTTTTCGCGACGTTTCACGGTATTAACCTCGCGATCGCACTCGGTTGTCTTTTGCACTCTACGATGCATTGGACGAAGGTGCATTGGAAGGTCGGAATCGCGGGTGGCCGCGAGACTCTTTCGGGTGGGCTCAACCTCCTTCGCAATTCGCTCTCCATAACTGATTACTAGAGCTGCGAAGCTCAGGCGCTGAAAGATTGGGAAGAAGGCAAGGAAGCATCAAAAATTGTCGAAAAAGGCACTCAAACAGGCAGAAAAGGGGCAATAGGCTATGGATGCATGGACGAATTTTGAGATTTCATTTCACACAAGAAGCAGCAGAGGAATCACACAATGGAATGATGTGACATTTTGTGTTCTCTTTCGTTGACGAAAGTCTGTTGTCGGATAGCATTGCTTTGGAACGCGAGAAAGTACGCTCCGCGTCAACACTCACCATGGAAGCGTACTGGAACAAAGATACTTCTTCCAAAGTAAGCTTTGACGCTGATATTAGATCATGACAGAATTTTTTCGAGTGTGCCGTATCACTCATTCTGTTGCAACACATACTTTTTTTCTCGAATGGGGTCGGACTTCGGGATTTCTTCGATTTTTTTTGAAATTCCGGACGTAATAACAGGCGGCTTATAGCCAAGTTCTCACCGAGTTATTATGGGTTCGGGGCGGCAACGCCAAGTCTGGAACAATATCTGTGAACTTCTGCTCACGCGATGGGCTTTCACAAATACTTTCTTCACATTTGAAATCAGAGAATCGGCATCAGGGAACTGTTTGCGAATTTCTTCGCACACACGGTCAATTGCATGCGCAATACAGGTCACGTGAATCATTTTCGGGAACAGGACCTGTAGGGCTTTCGCAGCCTTCGTCATATACCTGGCCGCGTCCGTCACGAAGAGTAAGACGCGATCATGCTTGCGCCGAACAATGTTCAGAGAAGAACAGAAGACTCATCGTCCGAGGAATACGATTTGGAAACGGCGAAGCCACTCGAGGGACACGCAAAGGTTCGTATTTAGGAAAGGATTGGAAATACGATTGGTATCGCTCGCCTGGATTTCTCAAGACGGCCGAGTGTGCGTCCCATGTTTTTTTTTGTTGAAAAACAGGGTTTATATATCAAAGATTGATTCAAAATCGATGAAAAAGTCTCTCCCCCCAAGTTTTGTCTCCCAAATTCCTGGAGGAAGAGCGAGCCGAAAGAAACGCTTCAGTGAGACAGAAGAAGCTCTCCACGATGATCGCGTTTCTCTTAGTGAAACTGATCGAAAGAGTCTCGAGGGAGAAGTCGCGTACCGCGATTCTATAGAATGAGAAATCATTCCCCTCAGAACCTCGCGCAACTCCGGCTGCTTCCGCACCACTCCCGGAGAAATAAAAAAATCTTTGGTCGATTCTTCGTGTTATTCGAGTCGAGCTCATTCTCGCTACAAAATTCAGATGACAGACGACAGTCGTGCTGTTTTCTATTCCAGACAAGCGGTTTGATTCGGAGTGTGTCACGGCGAGGAGAAGTAAGCCATGGACCACCGATGTGTTTCCTCTGAAGATCGCAATCGATTCGAAGCGAGCAACAGAGGAGGCTGCGTGACATCAGGAGACACAACAAGCAGGATAGAAACTGAAAAGATCTCCATTTTACATCGTCTGGTGAGTCGCCAATGGCGACGAGGAGACAACGGAATGATCTACATGGAACATAGAACATTCAACGTTGTGCGCTTATAACCAAATGTTACTCGAGAGGGAAGGGGCGGGCGGGCCATAGGCACACTTTGCCCTTCTCGGGATGGAAGATTGAGGTTACCGAATTGAAAGTTGAGAAACTGACAACCTGACCTATTTCAGAAATCGAGGGGAAACGAGTTCATCTGTGACGGAAACGCGGTTCCAAATGGACAGGATAAAGATTAATTTTCGTTGGCTCGCGAAGTGCAGTCATGAAATGCTGGAATTTGTTCAAGCACGAAACATTCTCATTATAGTTTTACACGAATTCAGAGGGCCACGATTTGAGCTTCCCCGCGATTCCCCGTAGATGATGATTTGATAATAATTATTGCTGATTCGTGGAACGACTCCATTTTCGAATCATATGCCCGGAGGGACTCCGGGAGGAATTCCAAAGACATCGCAGGTTCATGTTCCGGTGAACCCCCTTGACGACTCCTGTCTGGCACCGATTCACTTGAAATCCGGCAGACTCAACCAGACTTCAGCATCCGCGATCGAAGTGCATCTGGAGTCCCAGGGAGGTGCTAAATGCGTACGCTTTCCTGGCGAAAGCCCTCGATTCGACCATGACGCATCTCCCAGTCTTGATCGATGTCCGTTTTTCTCGTCTGGCGCTGCGTCGCGAAACTAGAACACAGAAACAGGATGTGGATTAACGTCAATCTCAATTTGCACCATTCTCCCAGCTTGAGCGATTTACGGGGAACGTCAGTAAAACAATGAGCGTCCTGCTGAAAACAAACCTGGGATTGATTGTTCTTGCAAGCTACGCACAATCTCGCTAATGGGATTGTGAAGCAATGAAGCTGATGACGACTGAAAATCGAGTCGGCGCAGTCAAGGCGGGTTGACCTTGAACAACGACTAAGCCCCACTCCCTTCTCTGGAAAATTTAGATCTCTTAAGCCTTCTATCGATAGCAAGTCGCGGACACCCGGCAGCATCAAAGAGGTATTCTCCAAAGACTGATTTAAGATTTTCGATACACCATCCATCGCTTAGAATACTTTTCGCAAACTGCATTTTTGAACGAAACTAACTCTGCAGCAGTGGATCATCTCTCAGAAGCTGTGTTCAGCTCGAGACCATTGTTTGGATTAATAAATCGAGAAAATGTGAGAACCGCTCCCAGTCTACTGTTCCGCGCATTGGCTGCACGTCTGACAGGGATTTGAAAAGCCCGCCATTTCTGATCGGGGGAAGTCAGACATTCGAGACTTGTTGCAGCGGCTCTTTCATCTCCCGATTCTCTGAACAGAATTCAACTATCCGTTCTTTCAGAGATGGGAAGATCGTAGGACTCGACTTGGTTGAAATTCCACAGATATGACCAATGGGCTTCATTTGAGGAAATAAATGAGGTTTGCCTGGATGTGCATCGTTTGTGCTTTTATAATGAACACAGCCATGAGGAGGTTCCAACTCAGAGACATTAGAGAGTCTGTTGGTTTCAGCCTCCAATTTCTTCTTGATTTGAGGGAGAATGTGATTCCGTTTTTCCGAATAGCTTCGTTCCTCCATTTCGTGCAATCGGCCGCTTTGCTAGAGCAGAACAAGACTCCGCGCCTTGTGTTACATCCAGATACCAGAATGGCGTGATACTTCACCCATACGGAGCAGATTTCTGAACAAATCACACTTTTTCCGCGCCCCTGAAACCGTTACGGAGTCATATGGTCGCCCCCACCACGTCTGATCTTCTTTGAGACGCTCAAGTACCACAGTGGCAGCAGTCCGTACCACAGTCGATCGGGGATAATATGGCGGTGTCTATGAGCTTATAGAGTGCCGCGAGAATCAGGAGTGTGAGTTGGAGCGAGTCCACGATTCCTCCGATGCTTTGCTGAATACACCGACTTCTTCAGTGAAGATCAGGGACACTGCACTTTGCCCCAAAATGACAGGTGAGACTCCCAGTGCACTATTAGGCGACAGCTGATCCGGAAACCAGCTCCGGAGAGTGTCCCCAAACTTCAGAGACCCCCCCATAGAGGACTATGAAGGGCCCTCTCCGCGCTGCGCAACAGATTCCAACAAATTATCGAGAGTACTCTTTTCAATCATTGCCAAATCAAATCTGAAGCGTTGTGCGTTTGTGAGATCCTGATCAGCTGTACTCTGAGTTGAGCGCACTCCGTGGATCTCATACTCCGTTCCACGAGCTCTGCTCCGAGTGCTTCTCAGGGCCAGCTCGGACACACGATCGAATTCCGACCGAGTTTTGCAGTCCAAAAAGGCAAACTTGCAACAAACTATGGCGCTTCGTTCAGCTGAAATGCGTGGGTTCGCGCAGCTAACCGTAGTGAGTGCTGGTGCCGCGGGACCAGATCAGCCCGGAACCACGGTGTTGCCATACATGTCACCCTGCCATTTTTTTTATGAATTTTCTCCGTTTTTGGTAGTTACGCCCTCCCAGGTAGCACAAAGAGGAATGCTGTGCGTATTGCCTCAGATGTTCGGAATAAGATTTCCAAAAATATCGATTGAGATAGGTAAACGGCCGATCGGAAGCCGAATTAGTGTTTTATGTTCATCAGGGCGTAAATCCTCATCCCTGACTACGACTCCTTCAGGGGCTTTTAGCTGTATGCTTTTTTTATTTGGAGTGTGCTTGAGGCTACGTCGGCCTCAGCAACGTCCTATTGGAATTCTCGTGTCGGGCGAAGATCTCTCACAGATTGTTACTAACTCGATTTGTGCACGAATAACGTGGAATAGCTTCGTTAACGGGCTTCAAGACGGGCTGGGTGACGTAAGACGACGGTTGTGCAACAGGCCCTCTCGTTTTCGTGGTTTCGCCTCGAGTAATTGAATGAAAACACAGACGCACACACACCAGGGACTAATTTTCTTGGTCTCTCCCGTTCTTTATGTATGTATAATGAGATAAAAACAGGACGGCTATCCAAATGCTCCAAGGTAACTGACTTGTTCCCGCACGGGTTCGGGAACGATCTCGCGCGGAACCACGTACAGTTCTCGTAAACCACGTGAAACTTTTAATGAGTATAAAACTCAGTTGTTTATGCTTGGCGACGATCGTTTCGTAGAAAAGCCCGAATTCATAACCGAAGCTATTGGACTTGAGCGAATTCATTCCGAATGTCTCGGCGAGTCTTTTCGAATGACTTCGAAGAGCGGAATCAGAGCCGGAAGCCAGGCGTTCCCGAACACTTCTCGGAAATTTTAAACGAGATGACGCTTGTACTCCGTGATACCCTATGGATCGAGAAAGGAAATTACAAATTTACATCGATCGACATTACATCCATTCGATAACGTTGACGGCTAAAAACGCTTGTGGAAACGTTTGAATTCGATGAAGATTTAGTTTTGATTCCATCACAAGAGCCATAACGCTGACATGCGTAGGGACTTACCTTGAGGAATTCGATTGTAGTTTGATTTCGAGATACCAGGAATAGCTGCCAAACACCCATCAGAAAAATGGCTACTCCGTGAATCAAAGAGATCGAAAACAACAGAAATACAGCCATGTCCCACAGACACAAAACATCCAATTTGAAAATGTGCCGGTATATACAGCCGGCGACGACGATTCCGTGAATTCCTCACAAGAATAGGAACTGCAAAGTTTGAAATATCGCGCAAATGACTACAAGCACCAATTCAAACGCATAGATACGGCTTCCACCATCATCCATAGTGGATCAGCTATTCGCCTTACTTGCGCCCGATCATGCTGTTTGCGAATGAAAAAACTTCCCGAAGTAAGGAAAAGAAACATGAATCAAACACCTACGTGAATGAATGCGCGTCGGTTGTGTCTCCCTATGCAGACATTCATCCAAGGACAATGATGGTCCAGCGTAGGGACACAAAAGCCGCACATCCGACAGTGGTGCGTGCGTGGGGTTCGAACGATGTTACATGCATCACACTTTTCCGTTCCTCCAGCACTGAGAGGGATATCCAATCCCGGCCGGTTGTGCCTCAGTATCGAAAATCCGAGAATAACCAACGGTACTGCTGTGAACTGTTTGAGGAAAATATATATGACTCTCATCAGATTTCCATGAGACGACAAATGAATGCGTCTCCTGCGTATAAAACATGAGTCGTGCACAAACCTCGTATATAAGGAACATTGCCATCCTTTCTAAATACGGAACGTCGTTAAGAACATACACGAGAAAGTAGCCCACGAAAACGACCTGTCCGGCCGCGTGGTATACTTTGGCAACATTTGGCGGCAAACTTTTGACCAGGCCGAACCCTTGAATGATCCATGACGTGAAATCGCAACCGCCAATTAAGATTTTCGCGAGCAAAGGAGGACCCATTTCAATGTTACAATCGGTCAGGGCAGCGTAAACAAAAGCAAAGAATAATGGTCATCCGTTCTGCTTGAAATTATCTTCATCGCGGCTTCGTTGTTCGCAACGCAATCATCGTGACTCTTTTTGAAAATGAAGAAAAGAACGAATTGATTGTTTCCATACACTCGGAAGATTGCTGCAGCGTCGCTTGGAAACTTCTGGGTCGATAGACCTCCACCCGGTTCCAATCGGAGATGTAGGCAGAGTCTTAGGAAACCTTTCGGCCAACGTGGAAGTCTGTTTGCACGCAATTGCTCAACAAACAGTGATTCCCGATATGAGAGAACAGCTCTCTACTATCCGGTTCTTGCTGGTACCGTGTGGCTAGAAATTCGAATTTCGATATTTGTCGTTCGATGAGCTCTGGCGAAACGAATCCTATTGGGTGAGGGGGCGGAACCACTGTTGGCTTAGTGGACGGCTGTCACGATGAGCAACATTTACCTCACGAAATATTGAACGCGGACCGACCGACCGATCGGCGCCGCGAGTGCTGTTGGAATATTTGTCCAACTCATCGAGCGACGGCATGATTACATCGTTAACTGCCTTTCGGTATTGCCCTGTCGTATTCTTCATGTCAAGCTTACTCGATCCGTTCTATGGCTCTCTCGTCGTCGAGGGTGTTGGTTTCACGCTTCTTTAAGGGAACGTAGTCGACTTCTTCCCACTAGTCATCGACCGTGGGGCTTTACGGCTCCAAATTCCAGCAAACTTGATTCGGATCTTCTTTGAAGGAACCTTGTGGATTCTTACAGCTGCGTCTCCTGAAACCGGGGCTCACACCTGTTCCGACACCGGAGCCATTTTGCTTCGTTCCAACTGATCGTGACCGAAAACCGATTGTGCACCCGATGTGAGATATATTCAGCTCATTGACGCTGGGGTTGAGGGAAAACCATTCGAAAAAACATTCCGACAGTCGTATCATGATGCTTCCATCGTTGAAAAATTGGTCTCCAAGAATTTCTGAAAATTTTCCACGACAGAACGTGCAACAAAGGTGAAAGCGCGGTGAAGTAATTGCGGCTGAGCTCTTCACGAACTTTCACGGCACGCCCTTTGAATAGACTTCAGGATTTTCGCGTTCCGTGAAGCCTCTTAAAGCCGTTGCTCTGCAAGATGGCAGCCCGCGGGACGAACGTAGCATGAACGATACGACGTTTTCTATGGTGGATGTTGGTCTTCGTTTCCGTTTACATTTATGCGTCCCTTCCCAGTGAACTCTCGCGTGTGGCGTGAGTTTTACATTGTGTGCTGGTGCGCGGTGCAAATCATCAAAATTTGTGTTGTCACAATGATTGTCGTTTTCCGTTTGATCATCGTTATCGCGATCAAGGCAGTGAGAATACAGATTTTGTTTCTGTGCTCGGCGAGAACTGTTCTGATACTAGCGTGGAGTAAGTACTCGTCCCAGAATCGTTATTAGGAGAATTCTCTTCGGGAATTTTCTTGCAGCGTTATCCCGAGCGGGATGCGCCCAAAATTGTCGCTGATCCTAGAGAGGTCCATGACAACGTTGTCTGCAGGGAGGCATAACCTCTTTTCAGAGAACACATTCAGTGCACCTGGGGCGACTGAACAGCACTTGCCCAAATTAGATGGCGAAGAACGGGAAGTCCGAACAGCCTACGCTAACGCAGGACGTTCACATGGTCCCTGTCCTGTTTTTCTGCGGAAAACTACTCCCGTTCTCGAGGAGCTGTAAATTTGATTAGCGGCAACGTGTAGCAAATCTCATTTGTGTCGCACAGCATGAGCACCGAGAGCAAATGCGAAGACAACGAGGAACAGTCGAACACATGGAAACGAGCGCCACCCAACTTCGTTTCGAAACCTACAACAAGTATGGATGCCAGCAGTGTGACACTAAAGCTTCTCGGGTCTCAGAATCTTATCAACGCGGCCGGCATCAGCGGGGCAGCCTTTTAGTCCGAGTCATAAATATCCGTCTCCCGTAATGGCACGACCGAATAAATTGCACGCAATCAAAGCAACGAGGAAGAGACGATCCGGTCTGGTTGGGGGACGCTTGATGAAATGGACTATGAATCATCAGGGCACACAGAACATTCCTATGCACGAAAGAGAACATCTTTTCGTGCAATAGATAGAGACGAGAGCGTTATATGAGATGAGATGGACGAGCGCGACAGGAAAGCCTGAGAAACTTCCCCCATTCCTTCGCTGAACGCCCATTCAACGAGAAAACGCTAGAGATCCATGTCGATGAAGTTTGTGATAATCTTTTTCTTCTCTTGCAGAGATGTCGACAGTGGCGCCAAGTGCAGTGCAGCAGGAAGCTTCGGGGGGAACGGTGGACACCACCACCAGGGACAGTGGGTCGGCAAGTCCTGCGGAGGGTCGAGAGAGTTCTGCGCCCACCACAGAAGGAGGCGACCGCCAAAGCGGATCCTCTAGCCCGGCGCCGTCCTCGAGCCCATCTCCCTCGAAGGACAAGACACCAATGTGCCTCGTGAATGAACTTGCTCGCTTCAACAATGTGCAGCATCAGTACCGCCTTGTTGAGGAGCAGGGACCGCCTCATAAGAAGACCTTCACCGTCATCCTCAAGCTGGGCTTGTCTGAAGAATACACCGCGAGTGGAAGCAGCATCAAACGGGCTCGTCATGCCGCCGCTGAAATGGCTTTACAAAAAACCTCTCTCAAACATCCGACGCCGAAAGCGAATGGAAAGGTGCGTTCCACTTCCTCGCGTTCTCCACCTGAAAGTCTACACCGGATAGGAAAAGTATCATATTCGAGTCACGACACAGATTTCCGGACGCCCATGTGTTGCAGCTGTGAACCCCCGCATCTGAAGAAACTTGAGCTCGAGTTTGGTGTAGTCGGTCCTCACCGTAGTATGTCGGTGTTGCTTCCGAGCCGGAGTCCATTTTCGATCGATTGTACGAGCTTCCGATCAGGAAGTCACGAAACCTCTCCGAGCTTTTGAGGGGTGGAACACGCTGACTCGCGAACAGTTTCCGTGATTCCGTTCCGGTTTCGGAACTTTGAGGGGAATTGCACCAAGACATATCAGACAGAGCATAATTCTCGGGTGCGAATTGAATCGATTGTCTTTCGAAAACAATCAACCTTGGATTCGAATGGATGAATTTGACCCCCGAAAGAAACAAATCATTTTCGAACTCTCCGCGCTCTAAACCCCGAATTAGCGCACGTGCACCGTGCTCTTGAGAGAGACCTTGATGGGGCCTTTCGTTTGAATAAATCATGAAAATAATCGAAGTGTTCATAGGGTTCCAGTGGACCTCTCACTCCCACCGTTGAGCTGAACGCTCTGGCGATGAAACGTGGAGAGCCAGCAGTGTATCGTGTGGTGGAGATTCCTCGTATCCCGTCAGCGTACCTCCCGCCGTTTAACTATCGAGGGAGTCTGGCTTACGGCCGCTATCACCCGCATTACCCACCCCGTTTACCACCCTCCTACCGCGCCATTCTCGACGTAGGCGAGAGGAAGTTCATTGGGGAAGGTGAGCCGAACTTTTACCATCTGACACAGAACGATTCCATCATCGAACTCAAATTTCATGTCCTGACGTAAACTCCTTCTTTTCTCATCAATCCCAAAGGTAACACTGAACAGGCTGCTCGCCACTCAGCCGCGGAAGTGGCCTTGGCGTTTCTGCGGAGCTTGCCCCTCCCGGAGACGACGAGGAAATGCGTGGCACTGAGCGATGATGAGGATGACGATGGGAAGAGTGCCATAAGCGTCGTTTACGATATCGCGCTCAAAAGAAATTTTCAGGTTGAGTTTGAAGTGGTCAACGAGTCGGGTCCGCCGCATATGCGGAATTATACCACACGCTGTACTGTGGGCGATGTCTCCACCGAGGGCACCGGTAACGGAAAGAAGGTCAGCAAGAAGGAAGCTGCGGAGAAAATGGTCGTCGAACTCAAGAAGACGACGGGAACAACTGCCAACACCAATGCCACCAACAATTCTGCCGCTACAACCACCATCATCAGAGAAGCCACCCCTGAAAAGAAGAAGACTACCACCCCAAAGAAGAAAAGTAAAAATCTCATCAAAGAGCAGAAGCCAGACGGTACTTTCTATGGACAGGGTATCAACCCCATTTCCAGACTCATACAGATTCAACAGGTACGTACGTGCACAACAAGAACCCCAAGAGAAACTGCTACGCTCGCTGAACATGTCGGAACAAATCTGGAATTTCCATTGTTTGCTCGTTGTCACAGGCGAAGAAAGAGAAGGAGCCCGCATACACGGTTGTCTCGGAGAAAGGCGAACCGCGCTCGCGGGAATTCGTCATACAATGCAGTCTGGACGGAGGAGCTATTCTTACTCAGGGAATTGGCCCGAACAAGAAGACTGCAAAACGGAAGGCGGCCGAGGCCATGCTTCAGCAACTCGGTTACTCCAAGCCTCAGGCGCAACAGGCGGGGCTCAACCGAGACGAGAGAGGTTTGTCGAGGCCGACATCGCTATTCGTACGAATGAATGCAGCAGGCTTGCGTGTAATATCTAGCTACGGGAAACAAGTCTGGAGTGAGTTGTTTACGTGAGAATGATTCCTTCTCAGAAAACGTCGATTCTGCCAATCTCAATCGTCACGAGGGCAAATCGAGCAATTCGAAGTCCGGGCAGAAGACTCTGGCGGATAAGCAGGGAGCCATAGCAAAGGAGCTGTTGGATAACGGGGTTTCCATTACCGCCATGAAGATGGGGTCCTCTGAGCGACAGACCTCAGCCATGGCTTCCGACAGCGGGTCTCTTATCAAACCCAGAGATCAGCTGAACTATCTCGCCAAAGTACTGGGGATCCAGGTGTCGTTCATGAATTTCCCGAAAGGCAACGAGTTCCTGTCTCTGGTTGCGCTTACCTCAAACCCTCCTCAGGTAGGTTGGGAAAATACTCACAATGCGAGTTTTGATCTCTAGGGTTTCTCGTCTTAGCGAGGCTCAAGTTGCTGAAGGAGTCTCATTCTTCACGTGATACTGTATTTTCAGCAATGTCACGGATCTGGTCGCACGGTCGAAGAAGCCCAGGACAATGCAGCTCATTCGATTCTTATTACGTTGGCTCAGCTTGGAATCGATTCGATTCAGAGCAGCAACAACAACAACTCCATTACCAACAACCGAGCGACAGCAGCGAACTAAGTTGCCTGAATCTCCTCACATGTACGATTGGGACATCTGCCGAAAGTCATAGGTAACGAGAACAGATCTGCTCGCGAGAGATGGGGAAACAGCACTACGAATTGGATCACGAACTACTCTCACAAAGATTCGACCTGAGCTTCCAATGTCATATTGATCCATGTTCTCGTTTCAGGCTGGTATCCCCGAAGCTGAGGTCAACAGTAGTAGAAGATCATCCTAGAAAAAACTGTACCAACCGAGCCGAGTGTACGGAACACATGAGCCTTCTCCGTAATGCTCCGGAGCATGCAACTCCTGTCTCTCTCAGATAGATTTACAAACACTATATTTACAGTATTACAACGATGATTCTATCAGTTCCTGATATTGACGCATCCTTCTCGTTCTCGCCAGAGAGGAGGAACATAACCGCTGGCCGACACGCTTTTCGGGGCGCGGTTGATCAACTGTTATACAACAATGTTTTGTTAGCGAACTGTCGAATCCCTTCTAAGATCGACGAGTTCGAACTCTCAGAGAACCACAAACCTTGAGGTTGTGCTTAGGTAATCCCCTTATCTATACATATTTATAGACCAGAAAGCCGATTTCGGGAATGACAAACAAACAAACAAACAAACAAACAAAACCTTTAGATGCAGAAAGTATACGCGTTCGTTTCAGAACAGTTCGTCCAGCCAAAGCTCTTTTTCTAGTCAAGGCAACAAAGAGTGGAGAAGTTCAACACAAACAAACTTTTAAAACACGAACATGAGCAAACGTACTGTGGACGAGGGCTGGACTGTTCTGAACAATAGTCGATGTCCCTGTGGCGTTGGGAGCGATCTCCATCGGAGGTTCCCTTCATACCTTCGCTCAACTCCTAGCGAGCGGTTGGAGGATGAAAACAATGACAGACCTAAACCGACTAAAATAGAGATGGAAAAATGTAGAGAAGCAAACGATGGTCATATGAATCGAACCGTGATAGTAGCTGCTAGACACTAACTGTACGTGTGGCTCGAAGAACGAGAGACAACGACTTCTTGCGATGTCTCGCGTTTCGAGCACCCCTCCGCCTTGTGCTCTGGTTGTGCGTAGCTTAGGTAGATGGCCAGTTCGCCTAGCAGTTTCGCATTAGTCCTCAATGGAGATCGCGCCCCAGGCTAGAAACGCTCCTCGTGCGATAAGGGTATCGTGGTTTATCGTACTTCAGCGTGTCTAGCTCACTTATGATGTCTTTGAAAACTTACCGTCGAACTCAAATGGGTTTGTCCGTAAAAGTAGGTAGACAGTTACTGTATCAAAACCTCTTATCATCTAGATTCTGGATCTAGCGGCGACAGAGTAACGGAGCCGAGTCGAATCCGGAATCGCTGCTCTCACGGCTGATTGTTCGGCACGAGTTCTGCATTCGTGGCGCTGCCGTGTTGTCGATTGTTGTCGATTAACAACAATACTAACGTTGGAATTCATGGTCTCTTAATAGACTACGACCTCCGCGAATATTGTAACTGTCTACGTATTTGACACTATCAATGATAGATGACTGGAGAAATCGTTTAGACGTTCGTGAGTCACGGTGCAGTAGACGCGCCCGGCCAGAAGTTACGATTGACTCATGCGCAAGTTCTGGTTGTGAATGTCTCAGCTTGGAGTTATTTTCATCAAATTACGGTGAAACTCCGAAACAAAACTCATGAAATGGCATGAAATGGCGTCGACAGGGACACTCCATGCTCACCAATCAGGCTTGAAATCGAGAACCAAACCCCGCATGGCGATGCACACGAATGAATCGGAGCTCTCGTCAAACCGGATTTGCTTTGAGATATCGTTGCATGTTTCAAGATGGAGATTCAACACTCGAGGCGGCTACGAAGTGGACCTTTGAGCGGCACCAAGCGTCCCTTTTTTCTCAAGATGAACCTTCTTCGCGCGTGCAGCGGCGAACCGTCGTTGAGAATTCAGTGAGCGTGTGCGTACTTACGAAGGAGGAATCTAATTTGGTCGGTAGTTTGGGAAGCATTTAGTTTTAACGCATTTACGCACTATGGACCCCGTCATCCTCCGAAACGGCTGGTTTTTCGGCACTCTGTGCACGTTGCAAGCTCAGAGGTCATCAACGAAAGACGTCATCGAGGCGTTCTGCGTTTCCACATCGCACTTTTATCTCCAGCCGGTGGGTTTAAGCCCTGGTCAGCATTGTCGTTTCCATTGTCTGGCTTCGAAGTGAACTACGTTCGTGGAGTCCCGAGCTTTCTGGCTCGTGACTTCCCTGTTATTTGAAGAATCGAATTCACGAGAAGGAAAGGCTGACATTATGCCAACAAAGCGAGCTAATCGTTGCAGTGTCAACATATATACGCAATTTTTAAAAATGAAACGAAACGTCCATTCGCAGAGTTAGCGAAACATGTTGACGAGGAAAAACAGCCATTGTAATGCTATGATCCCAAGAGGCCAACACGTGTCAAAACCTCTCAGTGGATCTGTTCCATATCTGTGAGCTTATCGGCAAGGATTTTGGATGGACCTTCCCGTCAACATTTCTAGATTCGTTTCTGACTCCTCGTTTTTACAATTTTCTCGTCTCCTCTGTTCCCCCTCTTTCACGGGACTTATGTTAGGGGATCGTATTCTGTAAGAGAAGTTTTGGTGCTATGGTAAAATAGCTGCGAACCCTTACTTTTATAGTTTTTCTGTCGCTGAAGCTTGCTTTGTTCATCGTTGTATCCGTAGCGAGCTTACATGAGCCTTGAAGCATATTATCCGATCATTGGATCTTTAGTATAGATCTGTGGTCAACTCAGAACTAGCCTTAAGATTGTCATCAGTGTTGTGCTGGAGTCCTGACTCCCGAACTTCTTCTAACAAAACTCGGATGATCGCTCTGACTCAGGTCACACTACGGAATTGTAATCCAAGTTTCTCCATCCGTACACTCGATCTTTCTGAAAATCGGTCGAATCTAGTTTGTGAAAAAGTGATATCTGGAGATCCTGAGACCTGGTCGGAACTGTGGTGCGATTTCTTTCGTAGAGAAATAGGTCCGACTCTCGGGCTCCTAGATGTTAGCCATGAAAACGTATCAACATACATTCGGTGTATTCTGTCCCTTCTTATCATAACGGAGAGATTTGGAATCTACAAACACGAGGCTCGAAACGATCGGTGGACTTTCGGTGGATCCTCTTTGATGCGACTTCTATTGTATTCCACCCCACTCACTCACTCATCCACCCACTTACCTCACCTATCCCTTCACTAACTGAGACAAACAACGTTGGAAAAATGCCGATTTTCTTTATTGATCAAAATGGAAACCAAACTAAATAAATGCGATACAAAATGAGATTGGGTGGACCGGGTCGCGGTTGTGATTTCTTGACTTGACCCGTCGCCTCATCTCTGAGTTATGTTATGTATAGAAAAAATGGCAATTTGTTTTCATTCCTTTTTGACACTGTACAGTTGTGGTTAGGCCGCAACTCATGGTGAGCATCTCATTCGCGAGAAGGGACCGATCTCGTACCCACTGCTATACCAAGGTGGGGGGTGGGCAGTGTCCCGCTACGTTCTAAGCATCGCATGCCGTCTGCTGTTCATCTGGCTGGTCTTCATTTTGACGCAAGGCTGAGCAAGAGGAGTATCTTAATTCAAAGTCCTCGCTAAAACGGGCATTGTAGCAGGCCGAGAAAGTCACGAACTCGATTCGTCTTGACATCAAGTAACCTAACTTTCCCATCTAGTTGTTAAGCGATCGTGTCTTATCGAACGTCTCGCAACTAACAATGACGTCGGACCCCTTGAGCTATTCACAAACGATCCCATTTGGTCCCAACAACAGGGTTTTGTTTCAGGCGTCCAAGAGGACTTCCAGCTGATCTGGTATCAGCCACCGAGTCGATCGAATTCGATGCTAAGCTCGAGGCATGGCGTCATAATTAAATTGTTTTTCTCATTTTCGGCTAATTCACAAAAGAGTCTTGGATACCTGCGTTTCCGAGCGGTCCTATTTCAGAGAAGATGAAACCGACCATGTCTCCCTGAGTCATTGACACGAAATCAGTGAGAGCCATTGTAATTTATTCTCGTCAACCTATGAGTTTTTCGATCGTTGAAAACAGTTCCCGGCGTTGTATCAAGTGAGAACTACTTCGTATCAGTCAATTTCGAACTACATATTCTCGGTTCTTCTCTGCTGAGCGGGTGGCGAGTTGCTATATAGACAACAGCAGACAGAAACATTCCACTGTGTTGACGTGGTTCTCGTTGCGAATTCAAATTCATGTTCCGCTTGAGCGGAGCCCGGGCAAGACCGGTGCATTTTATGGGCATGTAAGCGATCGGCCGATACATCTCCTGTGACTGCTGTGTTCCGAGGCCTTGCAGCTGCACGCGGAATCCAAATCACCGTTAGGGCAGCGAGCGGCATGGGCTAGCAGATGTTCGGGAGCCAGACGCGCGGCAATCACACTCTTCGATGCTTAACTTGCGCCCGGGTAGGTTCTGTCTCCATCATCCTCCCCCAACAATCAACTCTCCCTGCTGGCATGAGTGTAACTGGAGTCTCTTTGATGAGGAAATTATTCGATCCTCAATCGAATTCCAATCAGACGCGAAACCGTCGTGACATCATATGTGTCTGAGAATCTTGCTTCCTTACGAAGAAAGTCGACAGCTGGAGGCTGACCTTTCTTGAACAGACCAAGAGATTGCGGAAACCGCTGCTAATCCATTTTTCTTCCTCACGCATCCAGTTGACTGGCCAAAGCATTTTTTGTAGCAATCACCCGGAATAGTGAAGCTTGAGAAATCTCAAATCGAGGTTTTGCGCTTCCCTTCTAAGAAGAACCCGAACGATGCGCTCTTCCGCAAACACCTTTCATGAGGTGAACATAACATTTCACGTGGAAGGTGCATTCGAGGAGCGAAATTTCTTCTCGACTGATAGCGTGGCCAAGTTCGAGCTTGGAGATATAATCCGTTGAGAATAATCTATCGAGGCTCAAGGTGGCTTTCACAGCCTGTGCCACACTCCCCGTAGTCTCTCGTCAGAGACCGAAAAGTTGCAACAGAGTTTGCCCGGAATCGTTCTCGTCAACTTGCATGATCGGTCCAACTTAACAAACAATTCGTTATGACGCGGTCGGTGCTTCTGGTTTTTGGCGTTGCGGTGTTGTGTGTTGCTGGATTCCAGACCCCTTCAGAAGGTGAGTTGAGCTAGTTCAGTGAGCGTCAAAATAAGATTCAGGCCCAAAATGAAAATATCGCCGTCAGAAATCTCGCGTGGCACGCGGAGGAGGTGAGACCCAATAAGTCAGCTTCCAATCGTTGTGTAAAAAACTTGTGAGAATAATCACAACAAATTGATCAGAGTGTTCTTGTCAACTTGCATGATCGGTCCAAGCTAACGAACAACGATCCCCGCAGTCAGGCATCGATCATTCCTGACTGCGATACGTCCGGGATGGAGCGTGAACCCTATGTTCGAGATTGTTCTCATATAATCCGTTTCGTAGGGATCCGTTTCTGGAATCCTGAACGACACTCCTCCCATTCTCGGGGAAACGGGACGGCGGCGTTCAAAGTTGCTGTATGGAACATGGATGCGCAAATTAACAGTCACGAAGGGTATCCGGTCATTTCAAGGTCGGCGCGATCGCTTCCTTGTTCTTCAAAGTTGAACCAATCACTCTCAATCAGAGTTGAGACGACGCAGCTCGAGCAGTAGGAGCGAAGATGGGGTCATGGCTAAATTCCGCTTTGAATGAGACCGTGAGCGCTGCTTAATAGGTGCCAGATGAAGTTTGAGAACATACTCCCGGACTTCTTCGGGAGTTCTTCATGGTCAGGAGTGAACTAATTGTAAGCGCTTTCCGATTTCGTCTTCCTAGCCTACGGATCCAAGATATTAATCCGGGATATACAACTAGTACGAAGAGTCGATGAGTGTAGGATGAGGATCTTCTATTCGTTTATATCGTAACACCGGCCCCACTTCCGAGGTCAGAAAGGAGCGCACATACATATACAGGGTGGTCCGCGGGACGATTTTTGGGGTTTTTCTGAAAAGCTAAGCCTCCTAGAGAAAAAAGTGTAATGGATGGAGTTTCTGGAAATCCGATTTCAGGTCCGATAAGCCCAACAGAATCCATCTGGTACCATTTTTCGATTTTTCGAGGATTCCGAGATTCAATGGTGATCGACGTCGAACTTTCGGGGACGATCTTCGGGGGCGATTTTCGGGGTTTTTCTCAGAAACTAAGCCTCCTGGAGAAAAAGTGTGATGGATAAAAATTCTGGAAATGCTCGGAATCTATCTGGGACCACTTTTCGATTTTTTGAAAAATTCGACATCGATCACCATTGAATCTCGGAATTTTTCGAAAAACCGAAGAGTGGTCCCGGATGGATTATGTTAGGCTTTTCGGACGTAGTATCGGATTTCCAAAAACTTCATCCATTATACTTTTTTCGCCAGGAGGCTTCGTTTTCGAGAAAAACGTGAAAAACCGAATTTGGGACCACCCTGTATACGATGCGAAGCTTGATGAATACTTCGTAAAGTTCGGGATAAAAATCGGCCGGCTCCGTGCCGCGATCATTCGGTATCAGAACTTCGAGACGACGCAATAGTATCTTAAAATTAGAGACGTTTTGAACACGTTTCGACTTGACCGTTAGGCCGTGAGGATCTGACTCCAGTTTTCTTATGACGCAACAATAGTTGAGGGACGACTCGATCATATAAGGCCGTTTGGAGAGTTTACCCGGTATATTTCTGTTTTATGAGGAAAACTTATGAAGTCTGCAAGAAGCCAGCAGTCTCCTCGTCGGCAGCGGAGAGTGCGTCCGGAGAGCGTCGATTCATCAGAAAAATGATTCGCAACTGATTTCAGTTCTTCTTGTCTCGACGTGTTTTCCGACAAATCCCAGATGCCGAAAATCGAACTCAAAAAACATTTTGGATTTCGACGGAACCCCGTGTGTGGGTGGAGGGATGGAGGGGGTACATTCTGCCCTTGGCAACATTTTGTGCTGCCATAGGAGGGATGTGCGGGCCCGCGGACCCAGGAAGGGTGTTCAAGGTAATCCAGGCCCGCGGAACCATGTGCTCAAACTCCCGTAAATCTGCTGCTCACCTTTCATCTTCACTCTATGACCTGACTTATATGTCTCATACGAAACATCTAGTGTCCAGAACTACAGTACCAGAATGCATCTATTCGTTATCTGCTAGTGTTGCGCTCTTCTCTCGCTGTTAGAGAAAACTGCAGCATTTCACCTGAATCGCTGAGAATTCCCTGTCGAAAGCCGTGCCAACCATCTCAGAAGGGCCTGTGCTCCCCTGAGTCGTACGTAGAGCGCGGGTTATCTGCGAATGGCCTTCTTCGACAAGGTTACAGCAGTCTCTTCTATTCCCCCATTGAAAGGCTTGGAGTCAATTGAGAAACCGGCGGTGCCTTTGAGCACCCTGCAGGGGTCCGAAGGCTAGGACTGTGCCAGTAGTACTTCGGTGCGGCGCGCCGCGGCGGCGGTTTCCCGCAGTGCTGTTGGAACGTGCCTTAAATCGGATTCAAGTAAGAATTCGGACGCTCGAGATGATGACTCCCGGAATCATGATGACATCATGACGTCGGAGAAGCTTGGAACTCATAGGGGACGTGTAGCATTCTTTCGAATTTTATTCTCTCCAGCCTTGGATCGGCTGTGGGTCCCGGACCAATCTTTGACAGTTGCGGCGACGCGTTCGAGAAACTGCGTTCTGTAGCCTCTGAAGTTTCGCTCGAGATTCATCTGAAACGTCGACAGCAGCTCGGCTGCAGGTGGCTGCACCGGGCGGTGTTTCGATTGTCCATCGATTTTCAAGCATAGGGTTCCAATGCCGATGAAGCTCGGGAACTGCAATCGACAAATTTCGGCGATGAAAATCGTCACTTTCAAAACGAGAGGACGCGGCAAAATATTGAAAACTAGGCCGACGCTCTGATCGGTGACTTTATTCTGAACATTGAAGATTTCTTCAATCCTCCCGATGTATTCTAAATTAGGAGAGTTCTCATCCCCTTCCGGAATTCTACTGTTGATTGAAATATTTTGGGTGATACAGCTCAACAATACAGGCCCAACTGTGTTATCCGGGCCGCTAACTGAGAGCTCCAGGAGAAGCCCTAGGAGACACCGTTTTCTGTAAAGAACATAAAACATAGAACCTTCGCTTGCTTTCCTTTACTCTCAAAAAGATAGAGGGTTATCGGGCTCGAGGCCTGTCGGGCTCGCGGCACCAAACTATAGCAGCGAAGGACCCACCGACGAAACATTGATTGAATCTATCTGTTCCATGTGCTTTAGAATGTGAGCGCTGATGAAACTCTGAGATCACGTTTGACCGGAAAATTCTGTTCGTCTGGTTTTCTTCATTTACTCATCATCATCATTCATTGATTTAATGAGTCAAAACAAACAAGAGCCACATTATTGAATTCTGCATAAATCTGTTTCATTGAGTTCGGCTTTGAGAAGCCTCTCGAATCTACGCAGCGATTATATCACCCTGATTTCATCAGAGAGAGAATTCCAGGCAGTGGATATTCGGTAAAGCGGGCCCATTCTGGCTAGGGTAGAGCGGTAAGCGGGAACGGCCAAACCAAGCGGATTATGACGTCTTGCAGTATACACGCGTTTACGGACTATAGAGAGTAAACCAAGAGTATCTGATCGAAAGCCCAGGAAATCGAGACACGCAATTGGGTACTTGCTGTGGTTGTACTGGTCGAACACTTTTAAATCATATGGAGCCACACCCTACGACGCCGACGCACAGTGGGAAATTTTGCCGAAATAGGTGGACAAAATTATTTGAGACCTGTATTAGACTAAATCGAGCCCCCCGAGTCCGATTCGACCATCAGAGTTGAAATCGGAAGCTTAGTTTTTGAGTTTGAATCAGTTTCAAGGCCGTTGGAGGTGTAAGATGATGAATCTCGGGGAAGCCGCCAGACGGCTACCTGCGATTCCATCCTGGTGCTGTCCTGAAGTGCACTCCTCGGACTCCGACATGGCACCACGACGTGGTCCATGCCACTCTTCCTCACGATTTGGAAGCTTCAGTGAAGTCTCGCTAACTTAGATAATTCGGGAGTAGCGTTTTGAATTTTTTTTCAAGTTATAAGTTAGAGAAGAGAAAATCATAAGGTGACTCCCAGCCGCCTGACAATGAGAGAAACTGAATAGAGAGCCCCTTGGTTGGCGCGAAATATGAGCGGATGTTCGCCTGCCTCTTCTTGTCCAAGTATTCGACGACGACCCTGTCCCTATATTTTTGAAAGGCTTTGCTCGTCGCGCTTCATATTGTAGGCGGTAGCCCGTGGAATTTTCCACTTCTGTCTCATGTCACGAACTTTGCAGTGGGCTTCCAACTCTCCCACAACCTGAACTTTCTCCCGAAGGCTCGGGTTTGTCTGTTTTGACATTCGTCCCATGTTGTCACTCGAAATGTTTGGGTCTCGATGACGCTCAACCGAAACTCGAAATCGCGGCTGGTTTCATGCGAGGTCGGTTCTTGGAAACACTTCCGGAAGGCCTCGCACGTCTGCAGATCACCAAGAATGCAGATGACGCAATGTAGGCCGATTTTCCTTCGTTTGAATCATTCGATGACTTTCGATGTGACCGATGGTTCTCTAGTCAGCTGGCCCTGCTCACCTTCGCACGCGCTACTTATTTCGAGCTCACGCACGTTCGAAGCTTAAACAGTCGCACGTGTAAGTCCCCATGCATAGACCATTCCCGCAAACGGATGAAATTGTGAACAAGAAAAAATTCAAAGAAAAAGCCGCGACAGTGCCGAGCTTTTCCGAAATCCACCGTTTTTTCAGAATCCCGGCTGGGGACTCGCGACCAGTGAAGGATTGCAGGATGATGGTCGTCGCGCATTCCAGGTTGGAGGGAATAAATGACTCCAAGTTATTAAATAGCAACAGTTTTCCAACTTATGAGATGGACTTGACATTACGTCTATGGTACAAGTTACCAAAAGGTCTCTATGGTAATGATGAGGATGATCAGTTCCGAGCCGCCCCCAAGAGCATGGGAAAAGGTTTCGGTTGTTTTGGCTGAAACAAAGTTTCCACAAATTTCCGCAAGAATGCGTGAGTTACCTCGTAAACCGGACCATCTGACCTACGTTTTGCGACCGATCCCATCCTGACATCATCTGACATCACTTGATTCCGTCGTAGGTCAAAATGGCGAATTTTCGTAGAAATTTCCATTTTTTTGCATAATCGCTTTCCAAATACTGAAAGTGAAATACTGATCCCGGGAATGGTTTTATAACTCGATCTAGAGGTAAAGAGAGTATTATCATCAATAATTTGTTGAAGAAGTTCCGTCATTGAGGTTAGTTTTTGCTGAGAAGATGAGCGACGAAAATCGGCGGTTCAGACAGCGATTTTTCCTCCATCTTGTGCGAAGTCTTCCAGAAATGGAAAAAAACTGGGATCGGAAACGAGTTTTTTTCTGGGGGCCCTCGAGCATCGGAGAATATCACTCAATAGTCAGAAAGTCGAAATTCCGACTTTCGTTATTGTCCACCTATTTCGACGTTTCCCACTGTGCGACGCCGGTCAGGTACCGTTTGGCAGAATCCCGTATGCCACAAAAATACCCTTTCCCAATCCGCTAACCGCCGAACTTGAACCGATTGGGATTATCAAACGAATGGCACAGGTCGTTGAAGTTGGAGTTGACGTAGTCGAGCCGAACATCGCTGCCGCTCACGGAATTGGAGACATCAACGGGCACGACTGTAAGATTGTGGTTGTCTATTACAAGGGTGCCTCCCTGATGAACAAACTATTGAGGTTGTCTCAATCGCTCAGAAAGTCGAAGCAGCCCCTGACGGCCAATGACTTGGGTCTCCACGCACCTGAGATAAACCGGTATCGGCCCCAATCCGTAACGAAGGTGCAGAGATCGGATGATGCTTCGTCGAGCTGCAATTGGAAATATGCGTTATCGGCATCGATGACGGTGAAGAGTGTCGACTCGGCGAGCGACGAGAATGCTGTCTCGTGGTTCAAAATCGGATAGTAATTCCGCTGCATGAATTTGTTGAGATCCCGAGCGTCTAGGCATATCCGTAGATCCCCGTCAGCTTTGGTGACCACTACCATGCGGTTTACCCAATCAGTGGGGTGCGAAACTCTTTGGATTATGCCCTTTCGCTCCATTTCGTCCAGTTTATCCTTCACCCTCCTCCTCATGGCAAGCGGCATTCGGCTGGGTGGGTGGTGAACAGGTTCGACGTGTGCCTTCATCGGGATGTGATACGTCTGTGGCAGCCTGCCCAACTCTCCGTCGAACAGATCTTCGAAATCCATTGATGATGCTTTCCGCGGATAAGCGGCTCTCGTCCGTGAGCACGGCGTTGACTGCCCGATGAGTCCCGGCCTGGTTGCGCTGAGCTTCTGTGCTCGGATGCACCCTCTGAATCAGGCCCATGGCCGCGCAGGCTTCCTTGCCAAGAATGGGATCCGACTCAGCGTCCACGATGTGGAATCTCAGTTTCTGTGCCGGACATCCATCGACTCTGGCCTCCAACTCCACCCATCCCATGACAGGCAGGATGTGGCCAGAATACGATGTGACGCGCTGCTCGACTTTCACCATCTCAGGTCGCCCAGGCCATCGTCGGAAGATGCTCCACGGAAGAACGTTGACATCGGCTCCGGTGTCGAGTTTCACTTCTATTTCTTCGCTGTGTTTCGGAAAACTCAGCGTCTGCGTCCACATGTCCCGGTCTTGGTCGATCCTTCGTGCTTGCAATCTACAGAGCCGCAACGCTCCAACCATATTCGTCGGAGCGGTGCCGTCTTTATCTTCGTCGCTGGCGCCCCCGGAGCTCAGACTATTGACACCTGAGTTGCCTCGACAGGCGGTCGCGTAATGACCACGTCTGCTGCACTTGAAGCACGTGACCCTGAAGGCCTGACACTCTCCGTTGCGATGAGTCTCACATCCCTTCGAGCACTTGACCTTTGCCTGTTGGATTATGCGCGCCCGGTGTGGCCTGAACCTGGAATTTACAAGAGCGTCAATGCGTGCTTCAGTTGTTGCCTCGCTTGAGGGTGGGGTCCATAGTCCTGGAATAGCATAATGCTGTTGCGTTTCCTGCTGGAGAGTGGCGTTCACTCCCTTCGTAATTTGGGCTGATCGACATTTGATGACGGCTTCGTTCAACGTCAACGCTGGCTCGTTGAGGAGTTTTCTGCGAGTGGAGGTATCCGTCATACCCATCAGTAGCACGTCCTTGACGAGGGACTCCTTGCACTTCTTACAGAAGTCGCATTGTGCTGCTCTCTCCTTCAAGTCTCGTACAAAAGTGTCAATGTCGCGGCTCCCTTGGGAGGATGTGAAGAATGTGTTGGGGTTGAGATGAACAACGACGCTGGTAATGAGGGATTCAATTCGAGGCAATCAACGCCTCACTTTTATTGATAACGATGGTATGAGGGAGAGGGTGTTATAGAGGGCAAGAAACTAGCAGGACGGACCCAACATTTCTCCCCCCGAAGATTGGAACTCCTAAAGACCTAGAAGGTTCCTCAGCCTGCGGCATTGTCGCATGGGCTGCTTGCGGCGTGCGGAAGGTGGACCCTCTTCGCGAGATTCCGCTTGCTCCTCGGACGCGCCGCTTCCGGGGGCCGGCGTCACGGGGGCGTCGACCGACTCAACGTCGGCAGATTCGGCTGCTTCTTCCTGCCTGTCCAAGGGCGGCGTTCGGAAACCGTCATCAGTGGCTGCAGAATCGTCGGATGCAACCGGGATCTCAGGCCAAGTATCCTCTGACTCGAGCGCTTCGCTCTCGGCGGGAGCACGTGATTTCCACAGCTGATTGACGTGGCGAACCAATACCTCGTCGCCAACAACTACCTTGACCATGGCAGCGCCGATGTGTCCCACGACGCGGGCGGGGACGCGGTTGCCATTCGAGAGCGCAACTACGACCGTCTCCCCCCGAACGAACTGGCGTGGGCGAGTCCCATGACGTCGATCGTATTGCTTTTTGAACTCTCTTTGGTACGTCGAGAATGGCCGGGTCCCTCGGCCTCGGGGTTTGAGAGCGTCGAAGGGATGAGATGAACAACGACGCTGGTAATGAGTAGAGTGCGTACGTTTATGCATTAAAATAACGAGGTTAAAATTTAAAATTCCCGCCTGAGGTAGCACAAATGTTTGGAAACAACGAAGTTGTTAGAAAGAACGTCATGAAGTTGTTTCCGGCAACTTCGTTGTCCAGAAACCTCTGTGACAGCTCAGGGAGGCCTTTCAACTGTTAACTTCGTTTTTTTAATGCATAAAAGTACGCACTCTAGTAATGAGGGATTCAATTCGAGGCAATCAACGCCTCACTTTTATTGATAGGGCGTCCGTCGTTTCGATCCAGTGTTTACAGAATGGATGCATTTTCGAAGGTACTCATGGCCGCCAAACTAGCGACTGTAGGTCATAAGGTAGTAAACAAAGAAGCAGACGACGCAGCATTCGAGGGAGAGCAGGTCCCTTTGCCTGCACCATCGTTTGCGAAGAAGCGCGCGACTTGGAACATGGAAGGTTCTTCGAGAGAGCTGGCTGTCGTGAGGAAGTGCTATGTAGGCGAATTGTTGAGCAGGAACATCGAGATAGAATAGAAAACGGAATAAAGCTTGGAATCGGAAAACTTAAGCTCTGATATGGGCGTGTTTCTTTGCCGACTGAAGTCCATTCTCCATCGACCTCGGGGACGTCGTGAGGGATTTATTGGGGAGCATCGCGCTCAACGTCATTCATGCATGAGGGGAATGTTTTCTATTTTCATCATTTATATGATAGTCCATGATGAGTCTCACGCTAGCCTATGAGGAGAATTCATACTCAACTGTGAGCGTGAAGAAAGTCTCCTCATAGGCGACATCATGTTTTTATCCAATCTCGGGGCGGGAACGGCCTTTTTCAAGGCCACCACTCAGAATGAGATCGATCTCTGCCTCAAGCTACTCAGAGTCGAACCTAATTCACTTCAACCAGCATTTTGTTCATGAATGCGGGTGATATAGTGTCCGCTCTCCTTCGAGAATCACTGCATCTTATTAATTCCTTCGAGCCTGAAATCCCCTGCTGAAGCGACATCGAAACCATTGAAACCTTTTCATTGCTTTCAGAAGTGCTTGAGTCAGTCGAGTTTCCTTTCATCCTATGCGTCGTCAACCGGCGTTAACGAACCTCGAGGCAGAGAGCGTCGCGTTTCCGCTCTTGGTGGTGCAGCCAATGCGTCCCCTCTCCCTCGAATGTGCCGTCGTCTGCTATTTTGTTTACTACCTTATGACCGTTCACCAAACTAGCGGGTTATCCGCCAGCTTGTTGCTAGGAACCTCGACTAGCCGCGTGACGGTGGCGCGGAGACCGAGCATCCGAATACAAGCGAGGCTTGGAGATGCATTGATGAACCATGATATTTGGAGGTTCTAAGCATCGAAATTACGAAAACACCCTCCATTGGACATGAAGTTTCGTCGAGCACGGAGTGTGAGATGTCTTCATTGTGTGTGGCTGGCAGTGTTAGAGAGCGCGTGAAGTGAGAGCTGAAAGGCAGTCCTGAGACCGGAAATCTGAATGAAATTCGACGGACGATGAGTTACGAGTTCGGATGCACGCAATGATTCAGAAGAAAAAATCGAATGACTCAGAGTGGATTCTGAGGAAGGTTCCGTGATTATCTCACGGTTGTTGTGGATGTGTCAGAAAAGCTCAAGTGTTGTCAATGCAGAAAATCGTTGAAAGATTCATACAACTACAGCGACGCGTTGGAAGAGGTTGAGCCTCAGTGTCTTGATTCATACTAGAGGAAACGAGGTGCTCAATGATATTCGAGGGATAGCGAACAAATCATCTCCGAACAAATCATGCATTTCTTTCGAGTCGAGCCCTTTTCTTTGCAAAGGACCATGAATGTTATGGAAAATCTAAGAGTGCAATCAGACGTACGTGTCATTTTGTTTTCTATCAGACCGTCGGAATCATTGTTTCTTCCGAATCATTGAGTGCATCCGAATGTCGTTATTCAGTCGAATTCATTCAGATATATTTCGGTCTCAGCATTCGATCCGCCGCCCGACAACCCGCTAGCCTGGCGGCGAGGTGTCCCTTTAAAAATCCATCCATTCGGTAAACACTGGATCGAAAAGTCGTAGACCCTTATTGATAACGATGGTATGAGGGAGAGGGTGTTATAGAGGGCGGGAAACTAGCAGGACGGACCCAACAGAATGAGTATCGTTCTTGAGTGATATTTCGATATGGAGCATAGTATTTACTCATCGCTTTCAAGATGTCATCCCATGTGTGGATCGCTTCCGTCGCTCCGTTTTCGAGTTTCACTTCTCCTGTTGCTGATATCTCGTCTTCCAGCTCCCTGTACAGCTCCAATCCGAGCGGGCCGATGCAGCTCAACAGAATCGCTCGTTGCTGATTGACAGGTTTTTTCCGAGCTCGGAGGCTTCGAAAAACACTTCGAATCCATCCTTCCAGCGATCGAAGGATTCGGCGGGATTCCGCTAGGAATTGATGGTCAACGGCGCGGGGGTCGAACAGTGGTCATTTTACACACTTCTAGACACCATGGAACGTTTTCTAGCTCCCCTCTATCTAGGCTGATCACGCCGGTGGCTTGCAGATTACAAGTGCTGATTTATTCTTTTTTCGTCTGGCTTTGTTATTATTCAGAGCGCTTTCCCCAACGGCGCTAAATTTAAAATGTAACAATGTAACAGCTTTCAGATTCTTCCGTAGGTCGTATGTACATTGCTGCCAGGTTCAAGTGGTCACCTTTCATCACTATCATGTTGTCGTGGACTAATTCTGTGCTCCAGTCTTTCAACTTGTTGTTTCGTAGAACCATCACTCCGCCGCTTGGCCTGCCGACTGGGTTTATTTGTTGAGCAGGGCAGCATACCGTGAAGAATCCCTCGAGGTGAATCGATGGTATCGACCAAGTCTCTGTCAGGATCATGCAGTCAGCTTCCTCGAAAGCCCTAGGGTCGAGAAGCTGTATGGAGGAGTGGGGGGCCTCGCAGTTCCATTGGATGATTACAATCTTCTCCGGGGCTTTCTGCCCCTCGCTCCGGAGTGGAGGTAACTTCCATCGCTTGGTTTATTAGGTCTGCTAGCACGAGTTTCGGGTGGGAGTCGTGGCGGGGCTGCGATCTTCCACGCTGGATCCCGTGTCTCGGCTGCAGAGGGCCGGCGTTTGTCTGTGGGTTGTACCCTTCTCCGGAAGCCTTCGGCCATCGGGTGGACTCGGGCCGGTTGTCTCTTCGCCGAGTCCGTGTGCGAGAGGGTTGTTCTCTGGGCTGGAAGATTGTCACCGACGGATGTCCCCCGGACCAGGCCGGACTGGGCCGGACGGGCTGTGGACGCTGGGCAGGGCGTCTGCTGGCCATGATTACGAATCGTTCGCTCACTCAGGATATCCAATTTCGCTAAATTCGTCGGTTTCGGCGGATACTGATTATTGATTATAGTAGCCAAAACCCGGAACGATTTTCGTGAGTTGTGGGGCATTCCGGACTCCACAATCGCTAAACTGTCTAATGGAATGGTCGACCCGGAATGAGATCCCATTGATATCCCCCATCCGTTTGATTGCTGCAGTTGATCCTGCCGTTTCTTAGGGAGGAATGTAGGTTCCCGAAGTTGGAAAATGCGAGTTTGGATTCCTTGTGGAAGTATATCGTATCACCAAGCCTAAAATTAGTTTTGGAAGCCGGGGTCACCTTAGTTGGTGACAAAACTGAATCCGAAATCATATTCAATTGAAGATCACGCAGCATCATTCTCAAAGATCATTCTAGAATGAGAAGTTTAGAACGTGACGTCACGGAGACCTCGAAATTGAATGGAAAACATGATGATGTTTTGCAAACCTCTCAAGAAAAGCGGGACTGAAATTATCGAGTACTGAGTCAGTACTACTGACTGTTCTACTGCTGTTCTAGTGCGCTTCTGGGTGACAATTTTCACAAAAAAGGTTGCATGGATGATGAAGTACAATCGTTCTGCTTCCTTGTCCCAAGGCAAGATACATACGCGTAGAAATACACCTGAACGGTTCCGAAATTGAACTTAGAACCTTAGAGTCATGCTCGCGCCTAAACTGACCTTCTCCCAACTTTTGGAAATCAAGGAAAACGAGAGTGCGGCAGCGACAGAATTACTCGGACGGCTTTCGCGGTTACCTCGAAGAAGAGAAAATTTTATTAGTGACGTTTCAGTTCTGGACTCTTCATTTGGAGACTAAGATACAGGCGCGTACCGTGCCAAAGTGCAGCTCGGGGCGGTCCCGTTGCGCTCCCATGAGAAATAGTTGCGCTCCCATGAGAAATAGTTGCGCTCCCATGACTTGCGCTCCATTTACTCGCGCCCTAATCACTTGCGCTTCAAAAACCTGCGCTCCGACTACCTGCGCTCTAATTACTCGCGCTCTAACTACTCGCGCTTTAATCAATTGCGCTCTTATCGATTGCGCGCCAATCACCTCTGCGCTCCTATAGCACGGAGCCGTCTCGGCCCCCCCTTGGTCCGTTACTGCTAAGATATTTGATTCCTAGTACTATCGTCCACTCATTCTCACGATAACAATTCAATTCGCAGTTTGTGACGAACAGAGGAAGTGTCCGAAGAAACCATGTGAGCTGAATCGGGATTGCCTTCGGAAAGGGGAGAAGGAGCATGTCCTCAAGCTAGATCTCATTACAAAGTCATTAGTGAGTATTTTGTTGTGTCCTGATGTTTCGAAATTCATAGGCTCCCGACATCGCTTGTTCATATACACATGTACCGAGGGGTGCACCCCCAGCTGGTAGCCAGTGGCGGACCGCCGGGGAGGGGGGCATCCGCCTCGGGGACACTCCCGAGGGGGATAATTTGCTTCGGGATAATTTGTGCATGGAATTCTGCGTTCTCATGCCGGTTGCTAGATTACGAAAATGATCTTCACTGAGATACTCCGACAATTGTAGATATTTTCCTCGGAAACTCCCAAAGAGTAGCGATCGGTCGGTTCGTCGGTCGTCCTGAACGCAGAGCTCGCACGAAGTAGATATGAGAGCTCAGTTGCGTAGCCAGGGGGGCGGAGCGGGCGGCCCGCCCCGGTTAATCAGTGCTCCAAGCCTGGTCCATGAGGCAGAATTTCTCAATCCTTACCCGTCCAGGAGCTTCTCCCGAGGCTTTGTGGAAGCTGGAGAGCCTTAGTGGAAAGCTGACACGGAGTTCTCCGGGGTCTATCCGAACTTCAGAGGCATCAAATGAGCTTCGGTATTTTCCATGGGTGGCATCAGATTTGGAGTCCGCCCCGGGTATCATTTGGGGTCATTATTTTGGGAACGCCCCTGCATTGAGTTCCCGCGACCCGTTTGAGCATATTAATAATTTATGTACCTTTGCAGGGTAATGATGAAGTGGATTCGTTCCTGGAACTACTTGCTGAGGTGTCCGAGGCTGCTATACGAGAAAGAGTGGAAAGATCGGAATCTCCCACGACTGCAGATCCCACCGACAAACCGGTTACAGATCCCACCGACAAATCGGTCACGGATCCCACCGACAAGTCAGTCACGGATCCCACCGACAAACCGGTTACGGACGTCACCGACAAATCAGTCACGGATGTCACGGAGAAATCAGCCACGGATGTCACCGACAACTCGGTAACGGATCCCACCGACAAATCAGTCACGGATCCCACCGACAAATCGGTCACGGATCCCACCGACAAATCGGTCACGGATCCCACCGACAAATCAGTCACGGATCCCACCGACGAATCGATCACGGATCCCACCGACAAATCAGTCACAGATGTAACCGACAAATCGGTCACGGAGGTCACCGACAAATCAGTCACGGATCCCACCGACAAATCAGTCACGGATCCCACCGACGAATCGGTCACGGATCCCACCGACAAACCGGTTACGGACGTCACCGACAAATCAGTCACGGATGTCACGGAGAAATCAGCCACGGATGTCACCGACAACTCGGTAACGGATCCCACCGACAAATCAGTCACGGATCCCACCGACAAATCGGTCACGGATCCCACCGACAAATCGGTCACGGATCCCACCGACAAATCAGTCACGGATCCCACCGACGAATCGATCACGGATCCCACCGACAAATCAGTCACAGATGTAACCGACAAATCGGTCACGGAGGTCACCGACAAATCAGTCACGGATCCCACCGACAAATCAGTCACGGATCCCACCGACGAATCGGTCACGGATCCCACCGACAAACCGGTTACGGACGTCACCGACAAATCAGTCACGGATGTCACGGAGAAATCAGCCACGGATGTCACCGACAACTCGGTAACGGATCCCACCGACAAATCAGTCACGGATCCCACCGACAAATCGGTCACGGATCCCACCGACAAATCGGTCACGGATCCCACCGACAAATCAGTCACGGATCCCACCGACGAATCGATCACGGATCCCACCGACAAATCAGTCACAGATGTAACCGACAAATCGGTCACGGAGGTCACCGACAAATCAGTCACGGATCCCACCGACAAATCAGTCACGGATCCCACCGACGAATCGGTCACGGATCCCACCGACAAACCGGTTACGGACGTCACCGACAAATCAGTCACGGATGTCACGGACAAATCAGCCACGGATGTCACCGACAACTCGGTAACGGATCCCACCGACAAATCAGTCACGGATCCCACCGACAAATCGGTCACGGATCCCACCGACAAATCGGTCACGGAGGTCACCGACAAATCAGTCACGGAGGTCACCGACAAATCGGTCACGGATCCCACCGACAAATCAGTCACAGATGTAACCGACAAATCAGTCACAGATCCCACCGACAAATCAGTCACAGATGTAACCGACAAATCGGTCACGGATGTCACCGAAAAATCGGTCACGGATGTCACCGACAAATCGGTTACGGATGTCACAGACAAATCGGTTACGGATGTCACCGACAAGCTGGTACTGGCAGCGAGGATTGTTTCGGCACAACTGAATGAGGAACCATCAATCGAGAAACTGAGTTCACCGAGAGGAGAAACGCAGGACGCAGTCACTGAAGCAGAGCTCTCTAAACCGGTGCAGTTATTCCTCCTGCGGGATCCTATTCAAGGTGAGACAGTCCATACAAGTTTGCTGATCACCTATTTCGGTGAACCTTCCGGTATTTAGGGGCGAAACATCTTTGGGTTCGTCTACCTAACGCGTCGCGTGAACTTCTTCAAGCAAGGAAGAACTTCACACTTCGAGGTTCAATTCCTCAGTCTCCCGTCCGCTCAATATTTCTCCCTGAATTCCCCTCGACTTGTTTTTTTTCACGTTGTATCGACAGGCGAAGACGGAAGTCGAGGTCCGACTGTATTTGAAGAAATCTCAGCCCTCCCAATTCCTTCGTGGATCTGTGGAGGTAAACTTTATCTTTGGGGCTCGAATCGAAACGAAACATACTTGGAATACTTGTTTCACTCTGTCACCACTGTAGTTGGCTAAACGCTGCATGGATGGATGCTCCGCGGAGAATGGCTCCTATAAGACTCCGCGGTATCAATATCCCCTATCCCGTCGGCATAGTCTTCCAGATGCGTCATGTGAGAAAGAGCAGCGCGGAACCAGGTGTTCCAACGCGTCACCACCGGCTCCGGAGCACGGAGGCCTGCTTTACCCTTGGCCACTACATAGTGATGGAAACGAGCTTTCCGAGAGGGACGAGCTGTGAAACCCTCCTTGATCAACGAAACCAGCTCGTTGACAGGCACGAATTCATTCCGCCAAATTTCACAAATAAGATTTAGTAAATGAGCGGTACGAGATACATGAACAGCGTTCAGGAGCATGGGTTCCAAACTTTTTGTCCAAGCTTTATGCATATGAGCAGCGTTATCAGTGACAAATGCGCTTACTTTGGAAAACGGGATCTCGTAACGACACAACTGAGCGATTACCGTTTCGCTGACGGTCATGAAGTTCGTGGACTCGAGAACAACCGAATCATCAAGAAACGCTTTGAGTTTATGCTCAGTTTGGGATGACTGTACAGTAAAACGGTTGATCGCAATGACATTGAAGACATACAGATCTTCTGCGTCGGTAGAAGATCAATCGCCAGCGACGTTTTATCCTTCAGTAGTTCTTTGAGCTCTTTCGAGTGTAGCTCGAAGACCTTCGGAAGGTAGGCTTGTCGCAGCTGACGAGAGGAGGGAACAATGCTGATGTTTTTCAAGTTAGTCTCGAGATAAGCTCTGAAGGGAGGCCGATCAAGGGTGAACAGAGGGATGTTTGCTCCGCAAAACTCGTCAACCAAACGCATGAGTTCAACCTTGCGATGCTGCTGTTGCTGGTTCTGTCGTTGAAACAATTCGGTGACAGCGGCTTGGAGTTTTCGCTTTTTGTCCGCGGAAACATCGACCGTTTCGGCTTTTTGTTTATGGATCGCTGTGATGAGGTGTTTTTCACAAGACTCCTTTCGGATATAATCAACCGGAACGTTACAGGAGCTGCAGGAAAGGAGCTGTCCGCTAACGTGGAATGCACCTGGCGGGAACTGCTGAGCTCGCAACGCCGGAGAGATGTGTTTTGCTTTCTTCGGGTCGCCAGAGCTGTTCATCTTACCGACGAAAGAAAGATGCAGAGAGAAACATTCTCATCTGAGCACAAACAATTCACAGAAAACTATCGTTCCAAAAGTGACCAGGACTTTCTACACTGAAGTAAATCGATCCGCAGCACGCCGTCGCGAAAGTAACATTTGGGAAAGCCGCGAACAAAAAAAAATTCGAAAACTCATTTGCGACAGTACTGTGATCGCACTCGACTGACAGCAGCGTGCATGTTGCATGTACGCGTGACGGTCGATCTCAGATGGAGCAGCGGGTGCGTGTGGAACTGCTGGCTGTACGTTGCCTTTTCCCAAAGGGTTGGTACTCAAATATTGGTGGTTCCATATTTGAGTATTGGAAGTCCGCAATTCCCGCGCGTCGGATTCGTGTCGTTGTTGCGTTTTTTTGACGAAATTCGCAAGACCACGAAAATGACGGAAATCGCGGAAATTGCTCGAAATCTGAGAAAATCGAGATTTCCAGAGAAATTTACAGCCCTATCCATCCCCTACCAAGGTCAAGCATCTATCATTGTCCGTCTTTGCCCGCTGCCGCACCCCCAAAACCTCCGTTAAGAGCCGTTCGCGAGACGGACTCGGTCATCCCGTCGCCTTGGAAGGATCCAAACTGGCGGGACCGAAGCCAACCCGATGCTTCAACTCATGAATTTCGAAATCTTGATTGCGTCGCAGTCACCGGTTTGCAAGATAGAGCACTGGCGCTGAGAATCGAGATGGTGGGTGCTATCTCGGTGACTCCGTCTGACCATACTTTTCGGCGCCAGCGGGAATGATCCCGGGGTCTGTCTGACCAAACTTTTTGGCGGCTGTGGGGATCATCGAGAAAAAATGATACGCAACAGAATGGGAAGGAATAGACCATGTTCTGGTCTGAAAATGGGCCGGTTTAGCGGATTCTACAGTATAATTCAGCCGGAACAGGGATCGAGCTTTGAGAATCACAGTTGATCCAAGACATTTGGGCGCTCCCGAAATCGCTCTTAACCGGGCTTCTCCTGGAATAATTGTCAAGAGCAGGCCGATCATGTATTTATTCATGCTGCAATCCAATCCCCCAGCGATTTCTAATGGTTGAAGTAATCAGTAATGGTGCTCGTGACAATGATCCCTAGTGAGAAATATAGTATCAAGTGTGTTGAGTGGCAAAATTTGAGGAGGAAGTTGATTTCGAATCATTGAGATGAACATCTGACCAATGTGGCCCTCCAATCGCCCACCGCCAGCCGCAGCTTGGACACCTCGCTCTATAAACTATACAGCAGAGTTCGCAAGGACTCCGGAATGCGAATTCCACAACCGGGAGGATCTTGGAGAGCTCAGGTCACTCATTAGCGAGACCTCCCACCGCTCTCGATGAAAACGGCCGAGGTACCACTAAGCCGCTCTATCTGCCACCTACCCTCGAACGAGAAAGTATGACTCTGGAATCTCGATGCACGATTCACTCTGCTGCGAAAAGCCACCGTAAAGTCAGTAATCCGACCATCCGAGTAATCCGACCGAATCGAAGCCCATTGGGACATCCGGAACGAATAGTACACAACGAGCGTCGCACATTGTCCAAGTCAATTTAATTGACTTACATTGATTCAAGTGTCAACGACGCTCCATGCAGAACTTCACGATACGATCCTCGATGTTGCGGGCAGAATCTTCGACCTGCCACATCTTCTAAGCTTATCCCGGCAGACCGAGATTTCCTGAAACAGTATGCAGAGGGACATGCTTGCATGGTTGTGCGTTTCCTCCTGAAAGGCTTCGCGAGACTGGATATTAGCGACGTTTGAAGCTTCCCAACGGACAAAAGATCCTTATGGACCTCCTGAAGTCCTTGCACTGAGTGAGAGCCGACAGATCTCGGAGCCGCAGGTGATCATAGAAGCTGGGAAGAAAGATGTTGGAGTTCACTCTATATTCCACTCTCTTTCCAGGGAGAGCAACAGAAGCTGCGATGCTATCTCGAGTGGAACTCATTGCTTTCAGAGGAAACAATGGTAAGGAAATTATACAAATCCACGGGAACCAGAGCGGCGGAGATGGAAAATAATTTTGGCAGACTGATCAAAGCGCTTTAATGGTACTTATTTACTTCCAGTGGTCCGTCCTGGTGAATGGGGGGACGTGAAGGAGGTCATCCAACGAATAGCTGAGGTGAGACTTTTTGCATCGACCATCGATCGCTGAAATTGTGACCGCGGAAATTAGCGAAACGCCTTTTTCAGCGTGTCCGAAAAACATTCCCGGAGGTAACAATAGAACAAGCCAATGAAGATTCCAACCTCATTCCGGGCCTCATTCTCGGCGGAGTGATCATCGGGGTGATAATTGCGGTTATTTCGAGCATTGTCATAGCTAGAGCTTATCGCCGACGGAACGCCACTGCCTACATGGTAAACATTTTTCATCGACTCGATGTATTCCGAATTAGCCTCCCCTGAGGAAATGGGAGAATAATTTCGGCGCTCCAAACAGGCTTCATCATGAACATTCAAGTTCCTGATTACTAGAGCTTGGAAGTTCAGGCATTATTCATTAATCACCCTCCATCAATCCATGGATAAAATGATCGGAGGTTGATTACTTCGATGATATTTGCCCAACAAAGTCGCGGGCTGGAATAATCAGGCATTATTTCACCAAATATCCATCAATTCATATAGATTGATGGAGGTTCAAAAACGATTAATGCCTGAACTTCCAAGCTCTACTGATTACCTCATGCATGCTTGATATTAGTTGTGACCGGGGCCGAATCCCCTTGGTAATAACTCCGGTTCTTCTTCCAGCGTGATGTAGAAGCACATGAAATGTTCTCTTCAGCCGAGGTTCTCGAATCCGAGACCGGCCAGAACCAGAGGTTGTATCATTAAGAGTGACAACTGATGTTCTTCATGTTTGTTTCATGGTTGGTTATGTCGCATATTTGGTCTTTGGGAAACCTTTCATCAGCAAGCTCGCCTTCACGGCAATCTTTTCACGTCATGTCCGGGTGTCGTGTGCGTGTTCAATACGAGTGATTACGGAGCAGAGTTATAAAAAGTTGGATCGATTAAACATCAGTATCTCATTCATGACTTATGTACATATACTTTCCAGGTATCTACGGAGTTTGAACAGACAAGCTTACGATGTCAGCAGTTCACCTCACACCTACGGGACCTACCGTGCTGGAGGGGATTCTCGATTTTGAAATATCACGATCAATGATAGAGGTTGACTCAATAGAAAAATCTATCCCGGACAGGCGATAACAGATATGAAATTCCTGACATACGTAAAACTCTCTCCGTATTCCAATGAGCGCTCATGCACTGGGATATGCGTTTGCGGGATAACCTATCTCACAGAGCTGAGCTAAGAGCAGCCGAGAGAATTCGCGCGTGTGTGTTTTCCACGTTGAAGCATCGTGTGTTCTCAAAATAAAAAGCATGCCTCGAATATCTAAATAAATGATGTATATCAAATCATTAAGAACTCTTCTTCAAACAAGAGGACATTCCGTTCCAAAGGAATGCCATCCATTTGAGGAATATTCTCGTCAGAGGAACGCACTTTCCCAGATGTTTTGCATATTAGCGTCTATTTCGAGACTGCGTTTCATTCGGGAGAACACAGTATACGAGCCAAGGTTCAGCACCTACCAGGTCGGCAGGTTCAACGAAACAGTTCTAGGATTCTCATCTAGCCTATCATATGAATCGTTGGTACGTTCGTGTTCCTATACCCTGGCGAAACTGCTGTGCTCCGTTTCGGATTGGTGCGGATTCTAGCAGTCCGGAACCTCCAATTTTTCCTATTATTTTCCTCGTCCCAGTTCTCTCCATGTAGTGACTTAACGTGTGCTTGTGGTTTCAATTGACAGACATGAAGCATCCTCCTTGAGCGACAAAGACGGAATGGTTGAAGCCGATGGGGCTATCTCAGGCTTGTGAATGCCAGCGAGCCGGCGATCAGAAGCGGAAACGTATTTGAGCGCATAGCACGGGATATAAACACATGATATCCTGAGGGCCGCTCCCTTCAACGAATAAGAATAATAATTTCGCCCTTCGTTTCTTCAAGGTGTAAACTCACTAAACCGGGACCACTGCGTTAGGTTCACAGGAGACGGCTTCTCTGTCGAACTCACGTTGGAGGAGAGCCTCTGAACTCAGTTAATTCGTGGATTTCGATACGAGATATTGTTGGGAAAATCTGTGGATATTATCCGGTTCCCAGCCGATCGCTGTATGCATCATTCGTGTGTCGTTTACTCTCAAGACTGTCTTTGCCACTCACACGTTCAAGAGACGAGCTAGATGATGGTAGCTTGATATACCACTATGGAGGTCGGTTAACTTTTGTGATATCCAGCGTAAAGTGAAATGATACGGAGATGAATGGTATCCGCTTACCGAGCAGAGAGGTATAATATGAATATAGGAAGTGTCCCCTGTAGGGGGAGTAATCACTTGTACAGAGACTCTTCGTGCATTCATTTCGAGCCGTCCATAGCCGAGCCGAGTGTCCCACGATTAGCCAGGAAAACCGAAGTAACTGAGCTAGTAATCAGCCCCAAAATCTATCAACTGTCAAGCGTTCGAGCCATTCTCGGTTTGAATTGCATTGGCCGAACATTTTCGCGAACCGGGAATACTGCATGAATAACTTGATGCGGCACTATTTCCGCTCAAGTTTCCCGAGGAAACAAACGGCTCAGACCACAGAACATCCCCACGATATTCAGGAACAAGAACCGGCTGGCGTTAGAGCCCACGGTACCAGTGTGTCCGAAATTTCCCTCTACCTTATGGTGAGCAATGTTATCGTACAATCGTTTCGCTGGCGAACATGCTGAAGAGACGATCGCTCACGCCTCACAGACAGGGCTTCCGGGATGGGTATAGGACGTTTCCTGCCTGTTGGCTTTGTTTACAAACATCGACCGGCTTATCCTCCTCTCCTCGTCAATGCTAGCCACCGGTTCTTTACTACAATACCGCCTCTGTCTCTTTTTTTATTGTTTTTTTTTTTTGTATCTTGGGGTTATTCTGTTTTTTTTTTATCTTTTTTTTTTTTTTTTTTTATTGTAATTTTTTTTTTGTTTTTTTTTGTTAATTTTCTTCTTGGGTTTTATTTTTTATTTTTTTTTAAAAAATTTTTTTTTATTTTTTTTTTTTTTTTTTTTTTTTTTTTTTGTATTTTTTTTTTTTTTTTTTTTTTTTTTTTTTTATTTTTTTTTAATTGGGTTTTTATCCCTTCTTTTATCTTTTGGGGGGGGGGGCTGTTGCCGATGACGGTATTCTTCGATCAAAACCATTCAGCCAACCTCTGAGCCACAGCCGAGTAGACAGAGATGAGAACGAGATCACGGTGTTAGACGACGAATGGAACAGATGTGCTACCAAGATTCGAACGCTGTATTTTCCCACTCTAAGGCCAAATTTTTTGCTTGTAGCGACCGCGTAGATGGCCGACGTTGACAGGAGTAAGCCAGTGAGTTTCCAATTTCACGCTTTCGGTATTTCTACGACGTTTATGAGTACGCAATGATGAGGAGAAATCGACTGCATGCCATCCGGAACGATCGGGAAATTCAGTTCGTCAAATTCTCTATCTCTCGCTACAGGTTGCTGAGGGCTGGCAACGAAGATCTCCGACGGGCAAATGAGGATCTCCGGCGAACCAACTAAATGCTGCAGCGGGACCTTAATTTCTGGAGAGCGTGGGCCCTCCGCGGCGCTCCACCACCCCCACCACCTCCGACTATATTCAGGTTAGTACAGTCGAAAGGCCAGCTGAACCCATCAGTTGCTTGCTGTTTTCTCCTGATGTCTAGTCTTCTGAGTGCTTGAGGTTCAACGTCAAGCTGTTTGAACAGTGAGAACACTGAACTAGCTCCTCGGATCATAAAGTTTATTCATGTTACTCGTCAGTCAAAGACTTCCACACTCTTGCTTCTGGAAAACTTCTTCATGTACACATCGCAAGAGACCCTGTTCCAGGGGCGAGTGGGCTCGGCGGATCTCTCGGGTTTCTTCTTCCCATTTTTCCAGGGTTATTCTTGTGTCCCTCCAGGTCTCCTGATCACGCTCTCCAGTTAAACCCAGTCTTCTGGCGAGTTCTTCCAATTCGGAGTGATGAGTGACGCATTTCATTGCGATATGAGAGATGGTCTCGGGCTCCCGTCCGCATGTCGAATGGTGAACTCTGCTCCGTAGCATTCCCGCTAGAGCGAATGCCATTAGCGCGCTTCCTTGGCTGTTCTGATACAGCCCATAGGATGTGCGGCCTCGTTCCTTCAACTTTCGGTACAGGATCAGACTCAGCTTGGAGTTCATCGCCTCCATCTAGGTCTGGTCCATCTCCTCTTGTATCCGTTTTTTCACGGCTCCGTTTAAGAGTCTCAGTTTCGCTATTCCATTCGTCCCGTATTCGAGAGGGATGTCCGAGCATGAGTATTTATTTCTTAAAAGTTTGAGTCGTTGTATCGCTTCCGTGTATATATTCTCTGCGGCCATGATGGATAAGATCATCCGTGGCCATCTGGTGGGATCCATCGTACTTATTCGTGCGAAGTATCAGATCTTGCTCTGTGCTTCTCTGTCTTCAAAGTTTGACCATCCAAGTTCTCCGAGGACGAACTCCGTGGCCACCTTGTGCCCAGTGATACCCATAGCCCATTTTCCGGCTTATATCTGTGTTTTGTCGAACATGGCTGTCAGCTGCTTCGAAGCCCTTGAAGCTAGTGCAGCGTTCGCGTACGTCAATTTGGGGACCCCGGTGGGTGGGTGGCACTGGATTCTTGTGATTTCGAATCGGTTGAAAGTCCGTATGACCTGGGCGTGCAGTCGTCCAGTCATGCTCCACCCTCCCCGAGTTCTTCTCTGTTCCAGTCCTGCAGTTTGGCCCCTTGCTTATAGTTATTCCAAAAAAGTATTGATCTTGGAATTCAATGTTCTTGCCTTGCACTGTCAGTTCTCTCAGCTCACCCAGTCTCTCCTCGTTGAAGATTAGGATGGCGCTCTTTTCTGGATTGAAAGTGAGAACTTTCTCGTTCCCCAGCTCTGTAATGACTGCAAGTACAGGAATACCTCTGTCGCAAACAGAGTTTGATGCTCATGTATTTAGTGGAAGCAGTTCCACAATTTGAGTGTGAAGTCAATTCTCTATCAAAATTTGAAGCTGGGATTCGGGATCGCGGGAAACGCAGGCAGACGACAGAAAGGCGAATGTTCGGTTAAGTAAAAAGAAGATACGTTTCGTCACAATTTTCAGGTCCCGTATGAACCACAACCGGTCACAAACATTGCAAGAATGTCCGAATTCATTCGCTACAAAGTTGTCCCGGAAATATGTACTTCGCTGCTCGTTCCCATACCTGAGTCGGCTGAAGATTCCGAACCGGATCACGTTGCACGCCCGTCACATCATTCGACACCCTTGTTGTTGACCCCTGAATATCACCTTGACCCAAATCCAGGCTTGTTTCTCGTTGCTCACTCGTTTCACTCTTTTTCGCTGTTTTTTCCGTTCTTTTCCGTTTCGCATCTCTGCTTGATCGACCGATGTCAGCACGTTCACGTGCCATCGTGCTTACCTTGCCCGCGATACTAACGCTCACTTTCGCACGTTAGTTTCTCGTTCGGTCTCCATAGCTATCGCTTGAGAAACCTCGCGAGTTGGACTTCGTCGTTGAAGTCGAACAATGCAGACCTCACGCATACTTCAGTCGATGACCAAATAACGAAGTTCCATACAAGAAATTCCGTATTCTGGATCAACCACAGAACCACTGAATTTGTTAGGTACGTCTATGCCTTCCCGGGGTCGTTCTTACTCTCCCCCTTGAGTTTCATCTTTGTCGGGGCCGCCCCTCCAGAGATTGCCTCGGAGGAAGGCTGCAGTCCGCGGGTGCCCCCGCTGGACTTAAAGGCGTTTCCCGCCACTACCCTTCCTTCAGTTCAAATATAGCGCCTCGGGAGTGAGCGGATCGAACGCTGGTATTTGCAAAATAGAGCGCGCTGAATTCAGAATTTCGAAGGCTCTTGGAGAGTTTGCGTGCAGGCTTTGGAGGCGGGCTCAATTTCTCACCTGAGACCAGATGTATGCACCGCAGCGCTGAGAACAGCGGAACGTATGCAGTTCGTGCGGAAAGGGTTCGAATGTCTCAGCTGAGGGCTTTCGAGTTGACATTCCGAAACAAGTAAGTCAACTATGAAGTTTTCTAGGTCGATCCAGCACCTCGATACGCTTCTCGGGTTTCTTTAAGCTGCAAAAACCTAAGGCATCCGAAACATCCTCCCAGTATTTTTACTTTTCTCCAAACGGCGAGACTCATTTTACGATTCCGGCGGCCGTAAGGCCGGCAGCCGCACAGCTCTTACCTATTTTGTGCACTTCCACCGAGACCGCCGACCTCCCGGGTTGGAGAATGCTTTGGAGCAGACCGAGGAACCTATGATCGATGCCCAGACTTTTCAGAATGGACATGATCGCCGTCCTGGACGCACGGTCGAAATCTGCCTTTAAGTCAACGAGTATGCCGTATATTGGGTTCCCTCGTTCTCTCCATGCGCCCTCAAGGTCTCCTATTAATTCTCCTATTGCCGTCATCATAGATCTTACGGGCACGAAACCATGTTGCTCCACTGGTATGTAGCATGCGTCCTCGGCCAGGCTTTGCACCTCTTGGGGACCAATGCAGTCAGTATCTTGTAAGCGCAGCTCTTCAGGGCGATGCCTCTCCATGAGCTGGGATTCGACAACGCTCCCTTGCCCTTTGGTAGCAGTAGCAGAGTCATGGCGGTCGTTTTCCAGTCCTTCCTCGATGTTGCTGCGCATAACTGTCCACATATCCTCCACGTTTCCTGCTGCTGCCTCTCCGATACCTTCAGTCAGTTCGTCGAGCGGTCGCAGATCCATAGGCAGCGCACTTTGGCGTTCGAAATTCGCCTCAATCCTCCGCTGTCCGGAATACCTAGTTTTAAGTCTTACAAGTGCGAATTCTCGGTTCGGCTCAGTTTCCAGAACAACCGCTGAGTTTTCGCATCCTCCCCAGATCTCAGCTCTGAGACATTTTCTGAAATCAATGACTGTGGCATTCGAAAGCTCTTGTCATGGGCACAATTTGGAGATACATATGGCTCGATCCGATAAGTGGCTCACAGTGAGTACACGTTGTTATCCTGGAGCATCGAACGATTGATTAGGTAGGTAAGTACAGGGTGTTAGTTTTAAGCCCGGACTCGAAAATTGACATGAGTTTTTTGGCTCTAGATTCGTCAATTAGGGAGATATCGGGGTGATTTTTCGTTGGAATGCTCTCGTCGAGACGCGTATTTTGCGCTGAGCGTCATCGAGAGTTTTCGAAAATCTTGATTTTGAGAGCACTTTGAAGTCGAAACTCCATTTTTCTTTAACCCCGAAATTCAGATAGCTCCCAAATCGACAATAATTGACGAATCGAGCTCGTTCAGGTGCCATTCGATTCGTCTTTTTGCCCTCTTCAATATGCGGGGGTTGCCGATCGAGTCACTCGCAACTGCTAAAAATGACACTCGATTCAAATCCCTCAAAATCGACCTCCCGAATATCTCGATTTCGGCTTTTAGGCGAATATTCACTGGCGTACGAGTTCAAGGATGCTTCCAATGAGAAATGTTCCTCAGTTTGAGCAGAACTACCCGAAAAAATTCTCACCAACTTGGAAACTTTGGTTTCATGTTAGCTCAAGTTAGCTCAGGATCAGAGTTTGTTGAGAAAACCAAAGTTTCCGAAATCGAGACATTCGGGAGGTCGATTTTGAGGGATTTGAATCGCGTGTCATTTTTCGCAGTTGCGAATGACTCGATCGGCATCCCCCGCATATTGAAAAGGGCAAAAAGACGAATTGAATTGCACCTGAACGAGCTCGGTTCGTCATTTTCAGTCGATTTGGGAGCTATCTGAATTTCGGGGTTAAAAAAAAGGAGTTTCGACTTCAAAGTGCTCTCAAAATCAAGATTTTCGAAAATTGATGATTAGACTCGATGATGCTTAGCGCAAAATGCGCGTCTCGACGAGAGCTTTCCAACGAAAAAAAAATCACCCCGATATCTCCATAGTTGACGAAACTAGAGCCAAAATACTCATGCCAATTTTCGAGTCCGGTCTTATAACTAACACCCTGTATAGTAGATAGATGTTACACCCGTCGATTACGACAGCTCCAAGTTTGCGTGTTGCGCCAGCCGTCTTGTCTTCAATCGTCATGGTAGCCCAGACAACGGGGCTCCAACCAGTAGCGTATCCAGGAATCGCCGATGGGGGGGGGAAACGCTCCTGGCTCCAACCCCTCCTGGTCCGGCTGGGTTGGGTGCATGAAGCGGAGAGGGTTCGATAGTAATCTCATGCGACAGTTCCTCCCTCTAATGATCTCCGATTATCAGGCCGAATCTAAGCTCCCCGCCGATTATACCCGTGCCACCCCCTCCCTTGCCGGTCCGGGCCCCGGTTCCCGAGCCCGAGTAATCTTGACGCCGGGGAGCCCTCAAACCCTCGCTTCGATTCCACAGACTCAGTCATCGCTTTGACGAGGATGAGCAACTTCCATAGTGAGTTTGGTCCAAACGTCCCGTGAACTTTGTGTGTCGTATCCTTTTTCGTGTATTGTCACGCAATCATCGTTTTTCCTCGAGAGCATGAACAACGTAAACGCATCAGCGAGTCCCTCTTCGCTACATCTTCGGATACAGCCATCGCTAGACCTCTGACTCTGAAGCGTTATGGGTTATGGCTGCTGTGAGCACACCCTGAAGGAACAGGTCAATCGAGAAAGAATAAATAAACGGTTGGATGCTGATTACGGGTTCAGCACAGATGACAACGCATTGGATAAAAATTGCTACATTCTTCTAAAGCCTCTTTCCTCTATTGCAAGTGTCGATACTTTTGCAATCACAGCTGACGGTAGCGAGTCCTTTATCGCAATTCCAGGCCAATAAAATACGAGCCGTTAGCGGGCTCAGTCGGCGACGAGGCGGAAGCCTCGCAGATCTCTCATTTTCCGAAAGCGGTCAGTGTTTCCTTGGTAGTACTGTTGAAAGCAAGACCAATATATAGGTATTTTTCTAACCTCCCATTCCTGCAGCAGTCCATCAATCGACATTTTGGCACCAATGTAATCTCTGTCGGTCGAACTGTTTGCAGGTTTTCTGTTTGGAAAAAAAAACTGAAAGGAATCGAGATTCGCCCACCGCCGAAATTTCGACGCGATAAGGTTGGTTGATCTGATTACTCCAGCAAGTCCTGTCTGTGGGAAAAGGAACTTTTATTCGCAGCCTTCCTCACGAGCCGTTGAATTTCGCCACTGAACTCGAGATGTGATACGTTCCGCTTGTCGATTGCGTCGACAACGATCGATACTTACTGCTCATTGATTTCAGGTTGCGAAATCTCACATCTACAAAGGTTTCCCTCCGGTGATCGAGAAGCTATCGAAGCGTATGAGCGTGCATCGGGTTCTGCCATGTTTGGCGGCCGAATACGTGAATCCGGAGATGGTTCCCTTCATCCTTCCCAGTGTACCCAGTCTTCGCCTACCAACTAGGCCCTGCAGTGGTTTTTCACCGCGGTTTTAAAACCGCAAAGCCGCAAGCTTTTTCGGCTCAAAACCGAAACCGCATGAGTTCGCGATTGGAAACCGCGGTTTTGGATGTCGCGGGTTAGCTCATTTCGCGCTCTGTTACTCTGTGAATCAATCAGTGTCAACAGAGCAACGGCGACACCTAGCGTCACATGCTAAAAGCGGTGGACTTGATCGGCACACAGAGACAAAAATGCTTTGTACACGGTTTAGATCTCGTGGTGAGAAAAACTGTTTTCGGGAGCAAAGGTTCCGCTTTCGACGTGTCGATCCTCGAAGCATTGAGACGACCGCGAANGTAGCGTATCCAGGAATCGCCGATGGCGGGGAGGAACGCTCCTGGCTCCAACCCCTCCTGGTCCGGCTGGTTTGGGTGCATGAATCGGAGAGGGTTCGATAGCACAGCCCGACACGATTTTTGTACCACCCAAGCTGACAGGTAGGTTGGGGTAAACCGGGGTCGTAGATCACGAATCTGTACACCATTTTTCTCCATCAGCTCTAGTTTTTCCTGTACAACGATTTTTCCATTTTTAGTGAAATTTTGACTTCGTTTTTTTCTCCTTGACTTCCTCCTTCTCCTTGACTTCTCCGTGACTTGTTTTTTTCTCCGCTCTTAAGGGAGCCAGGTCCATGAAATTTTGGGAGCATGTTGCCCTATCTTAGGACTATCCCTGACAAAAATTTCGTTGAATTCGGGGTTATAGTCTCTGAGATAGGCGAGCTCGAAGTTGAAAAAGTAGCGAAAGTGACGTCGGAGCTGCCCATTCAAACCATTGCAAAAAAAAAACCAAGGCTCGTAGGGGAAAATCGTTTGACAGTCTGATCGCTGGGTCTCTCGCGGTCATTTAAAAAAAAAACATCAAGATCGAAGCATCCGTTCAGATTTTATTCGCGAAATACTGAAAAATCATGAAATTCCCGAGTTAAGGTAAAACTCGGAATTCTCGGGAATCCAAGATGTAGGCGCACCACAGGTTTAGAAGACACTGTTCTCTTTTATATACAAGTCTCTCGTGAACAAAATTGCCGCCTCCGGAGCCATTCAAATACGGCCGCCATGTTTTTAACTCTCACACCACGGAGCATATGTTTGAAATTGCAACTTCTTCACGACAAACCGATTGTGTACTCTGTATACTCTGTAGTACATAGTATATCTGTAGTATATAGGTATACTCTGGGGAAAATAAACTACGAAGAGCATCAGTGGCCGATATGTGTGGATTTGAAGATGGTCACTATTCTGTTGGGACAACGAAGCGGCTGCACCAAACACCCATGCTTCCTATGTCTATGGGATAGCCGAGCGGATGGTCAACACCGGACTCGAACCTCGTGGCCGTCAAGGGAGCTCGTCGTCGGCCGCCACAACGTGATCAAGGACGCTCTAGTACCGATCTTAAGAATCATCCCGCCGCCTCTACACATCAAATTGGGACTCATTAAGCAATTTGTAAAAGCTCTTAACAAGGATGGGAGATGCTTCCATGAAGACATCTCCACCATGGAACAACGCTACCAAGGTCGATAGGACGATCACATGATGGCGGACTGTTGTTGAACTTGATCCGAGACCATCCGGAGAGCCAGCACTCGCGGCAGTCGCTTATGGAAAAATTCCTCCCAGGAGACTCTTTTTCATGATTCTTCAGCACTTCGCGAATAAAATCTGAACGATCGCGAACGGATGCTTCGATCTTGATGTTTTTTTTTTAAATGACCGCGAGAGACTCAAATATCAGACTGTCAAGGGAATTTGCCCTACGAGCCTTAGTTTTTTTGTTGCAATGGTTTGAATTGCCAGCTCCGACGTCATTTTCGCGGGTTTGCGAAAAAATTCCGCGGCGAAAATTCCGCGCCGAGAATTCCGCGACGAAAATTCCGCCGCGAAAGAATTCCGCGGAACAAAACTCCGCGAGCAAAAATCCCGCTGCCGAAAAATTTTTCGCCAAACTTTTTCGCTCGCTCGCGGAATTTTTTCGGCTGCGGGATTTTTGCTCGCGGAGTTTTGTTCCGCGGAATTTTTTCGCGGCGGAATTTTCGTCGTGGAATTCTCGGCGCGGAATTTTCGCCGCGGAATTTTTTCGCAAACCC